>OZ035878.1:8712885-9396021 GCA_964034865.1 Eristalis intricaria | reverse complement strand
GTCAAACCAAGGAGTACATAATTTCAAACGCAAAATACACAGAAAAACCCGCATAAACAACCAATTAATTTGTCTGGCAATGCTCCTGAAGAGAACAGAGAGCTCACAAATTTATAGATGTACGCGTGCATGCATGAACATTCGCTTGATAAGTTGGTGTGTTATCTTTTCCTTTTTTCGGCAGTGTGCTGTACATGATTAATCACAATTTTTATTTCGTTCACTGATCACATGGTTGGTGGATTCAGTAGTTCACCATGCCAGTCACTCTATGCCTTGCCTAAGCCACCCCTAAATATTGAGTGTGAAAACAAAATATTTTTGGATGAAGTTTAAGTTCACCCTACACTTAGCTAAACCAGCAGATAAGGTTGCACTGTGAAACCGGTGATTAGAATATGTTTAGGCAGAGAGTATGGCGATAGCATCTTGCATAAGGTCAGTTACGGTGTGACAATCATCCTTATTCCGCTTATCGTTTTATTTATTCGACTCGAGTCGCTTTGAGAGTCCTGTCACTTTGCGGTCGCTTAAGTATCTCCATCATTTATGAGTGGAATACATTACACAGCAAAAGCTACCCGTCGAGTTAAAAATTTAATTTTTCACACCGATTATCAAATATGGAATGCTCCTTTAACAGGTACCGTTTCCTTTATTCATTTGCTAACGCATTTTTAATGAACATACATACAGTCGAACTTCGATAACTCGAATTAAATTGGTTGGCAATAGCGCCAAGGCTAAAATTTACATGTAATTTGACTTCGATAAGTTGAACTTCGATTACTCGAATGCCTTGATGACTCGAACAGATTATTTGGTGCCACCTTCGATAATTCGAGTTCTTAAGAGAATTTCTTCTTATTCTACAAGTTCGTTTGGGCATTGCGTTTGTATATTTCTTTGACCTGGTATAAGCAAAAATTGTGGTTTTGCTGAATATTCTGAGCGGGGGGAAGAAGATAAAATTTCTTTGATTTTCAGAAATGAACGTTCAAACGAAGGAAATCAGAGAGAAACTCAACTGCAGATGGAATTCGAAGCTTGAAAAACTACCAGAAATATACAAGGTGGTGGTAATATGGTATGATTTGCCCGATACAAAAGAAAGGAGACCCCTTTGACTGCTTGAACTATAGAGGAATAAGTCTCCTGTACAGCGCATACAAGATCTT
This sequence comes from Eristalis intricaria, assembly GCA_964034865.1. Classification (NCBI taxonomy): domain Eukaryota; kingdom Metazoa; phylum Arthropoda; class Insecta; order Diptera; family Syrphidae; genus Eristalis; species Eristalis intricaria. The sequence goes on along the minus strand of OZ035878.1, from coordinate 9,394,843 downwards.
CTCTGCCGTTTTGTGACTTACCTCGGCTTCGCAGTGAATAGTACGAACAATATCAGTACCAAGAGACGCAGAGTAACTATTGCCAACTGCTGTTTCTATGGGCTCAAGAGGGAATTGGGCAGTAGAGCCATCTCTCGAAGAACAAAGCTGACTTTATTCATGACCTTGATTATCCCAGTACTGCTGTACGGCATGAACAATTTCGAGAGTGGATGAGGAAGTGCAAAAAGTTCTGCGTGCGATCTTTGGTCCTGTTTGCGCTGATGGTTTTTGGAGGAGAAGATTCCACCGCCAACTGTACAGGCTGTACGACATGAGCCTAGTCAGGCGTCTACGGATCAAGCGGCTAATATGACTTGGACAACTAAGCTCCGGCCCGAAGAGGCTTCGAGTCTACACCCGTGGGACAACGGAACAGGGGACTGGCATTCGATTAGTCATGTCGCTGCAGAGTGCCGAAAACCTATGCGTGAACGTAGGGCATGTTATGTTTGTGACGAAATGGGTCTCCGTGCCGCTGAATGTCCCAAGAGAAGTGTTCTGATCCTCACTTTAAATAAAAAAGATCAAGAAGATGCCGATTATATAAGAAACGTAAGCTATAGTTACACAATCTTAGCAGATACATTAATTGACACTGGCAGCACATGTAGTTTCGTCTGGCAACGATTTGTTCCAGATGCACTTCTTGTAAATTCGTTGTTAATGGAAAAGTAGAGATATTATTTTTTATTATTATAGTTATTTTATTTGATAAAAGGGAAATTAAATTAGATTTGTTGGTAGTATCAGGTGATTATTACCATCGAAATCCCCGAGATCGATTGGGGTTGGAGCCACGCAGTTGCCCTTCCGTTCAACACGCTTCTTACCTCTAGAACTGCGACTAAGGGGAGGAATCCAATCTCCATAGAAAAAAATCAACACCCGGTCCAAAACAAAACACCGAAGGCAAAAAAAAGAGGCACCACAGACACTTGACTTCAAAAATTACAATTTATTCAAATAAAAAATAAACTTAAACCTAGCTTTAATACTAACAATGCTTTCTTGGTTTGATTTTTTTTACTTCAAAGAGGAAAAAAATAAGGAAAACTTAAATTACTTAACTCATTAATATTAATTAACCTAATGGGCAAGCACATAGACATGTTACAGAGGGACAGCGAAAAAAAAAAAATACACCCGAAATTCAACGCGTCACCGCCGGGTTTTGAACGTGGCCGCTGCCCGAAAGAGCTCCCGCGCCTCGCCCATGACTTTTTAACTTTAAAATTCATTTTTATTTTTTAATTCATGATTCTTAAAACTAGACAAAAATGATTAAATCTATTTTAATATCTAAACAATTCATGTTTTAAAATCTATCGTACTGATTCTTCGTAGGTGCTCTAAAATTATCTAAACTTACATATCTATTTGCCGATATTAGTAGTAGACGCCGAACTACTACTAACATCTGTTTTTTTGCTGTCCATACAGACAATCTTTACTGTTTGTGCTTACTGGCCAAGAAAACCTAGAAAAAACTTGGCGGTTTAAACACATACACTATGTCCGTTACATTACGGACGTGTGAACAAGGGCGCGTACGTTATTTACATATAAAAAATTATTATTGACATATATAATCTACACGCCTTTGTACACCTTTTTTTGTTTTCCTAATCTAACATAACCTAACTTAAATCTATGTAAATGGGCTGTTGTCCAACAGACCGACTATCAGACCAGGCGCTGGCGATGGCGGAGACTGTAACCACAAAAAGATGTGCCGCTCCTTTGCACTCTCTCTCCTATCACGAGCGGGGATTACTCTACTGAACCGGAGTTGATCCTCGTGTTCGCGAGCGATATCCGATTCATAGTGGGGTCGCCTATCAATTGTTCGGCGTACAGCGTAGAAGACATCCACTCATGTCCTGAATCAGATTTATCGAATCTAAATAGAGAAAAGCCTCAGGTGGAATAAAGCCGGTGTGGCGCGCCCTCTCATGATACATAAAGTTCAGGTAATAAGCCCCGAAGATCAGACTGTTGGTAGACACCAAAGTGGACAACCATACATCATGACTGGCCTTACGAGGGCCATGTAGCAGATTATCTTCACCCTGGTATCAAGTTGGCTACCGTAAAACAACATACTTGCCACAGCAAAGGTCTTTCTAGCATTGGTCTAAGCCTTCTCTATATGTTTGTTAAAATACAGAAAATGATCCAACCAAATGCCGAGATATCTGACTACACTTTTAACGACTGGCCCTAAGGGTCAACAATGGAGAACTCCTTCCAGTTCATACGCGTATCACTTGAAGCCCTGTACACCGGGGCACGGAAAAGAACAGTTTCACATTTTAGGAAGTTGATAAGCAGCTTCCAGTCATTTCAAAATCCAGTTATTTTATTTACATCCCGTTTGAACAGGGTGTTTATGACAACTACCTTCGGTGCTGAACTGTAAGCCACTAGATCATCGGCATACGCGATAAGGTGAGGCATAGACCATAGAAGATCTGCAGTAAATATAGAAAACAATAATGGGGATCCTACAGCCCCTGTTGTAGACCGTTTTCTATACTAAATACTCTACTTAACGCTACGCCGCCACATTTCACGACGAACTTCCTACATGTTATCATATCATAAATCATGTACAGCAAGCGTTTACTTAGCCTAAGTCTGACCAACTTAAGGAAAAGGCCTTCTAACCAGACGGTATCACATGCCTTTTCCAAGTCCAACAGACAGGCAGCCGTACACTGTTTTTTATCCATATTCCATTGTATGTCGGAAACCAACTTTGCAGCAGCATGCACTGTCGAATGCCTTGCCCTAAATCCAAATTGGTTGTCTGGTAGAAAATTGCTGTCCTCGACCCATGTCTGCAGAGCTCGAATGACAATCTTTTCAAATGCCTTGCTGATGCAAAGAAGAAGACTTATATACCGAAGATTAAACGGAATGCTTTTGTCTTCATCCCGTTTCGGGATTGGTTGCTTTACTGCTGTCTTCCAATGTGCCGGGTAATGTGCATTACTAAGCGCATTGTTAAACAGTGTAGTGTAAATTTCCACTGCAGCCGGTGGGAGATGTTTGCGCTCGATGTTTGGGATACCATCTATTCCCGCCGATTTCATGTTCTTAATAGATTTAAAGACCCCTTGGAGATCTTCTTGCGTGATCACGATGTGATTTACATCGTTGGCGATGGCATTATTTGCCATATTTACGTCATTGGATCTGGTGAAACCAGGATTCTCAGACAAGGCCATCGACTGATCTCCTCGCGGAGGTAGAAGTGATTTACCAAGGCTCTGTTCTCTTGATCGCGATTTGGTCGAATGACCTCGTTGACCTTATATACTTTCTCGGAAACAGCGCCTATGGTCTTAACCTTCTATTGGGGATCTTCGACCACGAAAAATTCGTCATCTAGCACGGACTCATCTGGATCTATATCAGCTGATGTAGTTGCTGTGCGTTGTCGTTTGTTCTCGGAAGCCCGACGATCGGAATGTCATTTTGATCTTTCCTCCTAAATAATTTGTTTACTTGCGGGAACATACCTGGGTTGTTGAATCGTACAGCACGGATTTTATTGCCCCAATGCAAGCTTATGACAAGATTATAATTAATTTTTATTAGCGATGTTGGAGGTTTTTGATCTCTGACTTCAAGGATCTAACTTCAAGACTTTTCGGATCTGTAAACCGTCTGTGCAAGCGTTTGAGTCTTGACAGCAGTCTACTTTTCTGCAAGTGCAGTGCGTCGATGGTGGCATTCCGATAAACATAGCAGTCATCGGTCGGCACTACCTTCGGGATCGTTCCCTGGCTAAAGCCCCGGAGAAACGTGGCCAGCGAGCCTTATTGTAATTATAAGGATTTCGATGGACATATTCCCCCAGATCAACCACCGCGTTCGGAATGAAATTATGTTCGAGATTATTATTATCCGATACATAGAGAGTGATCACGTGCAAACGAAACCTACGCGCTTCATTGCTATACATGAACTAATGATTAATAGTTTTCATAACTGAAAGAGCGACTCCACCACCATGATGGGTGCAGTCTCTCCGAACAATATTGTACTTATTATACCTGAGGGTGTGCTTTTGGTTGACCTTAGTTTCGCTAACCATTATCACATCAGGATTGTTGTCTCTTAACAGTTGGCCGAATGAATGTTTCCTGTTGGTTGTCCTATTAGTGAATTGAAATTTATCGCAAGGATTTTAAGGTCGTCAGCTGCGCGTGCAGCCATTATATCGAGGCCGTTGTGGCTTGTTCGCCAGACAGTCTGGAATAGATGACATCTATTCTGACTGCCTGTTGAAGGAACTGCTGTTCCAAGCGAGCAGTTCGCTCTGCTTGCTCAAAAATGCTTTTTTACATCTGAGCCATCTGTGCCTGCATAGCCAGCAGGATGGTGTTCAGATCATTACTTGTTTCCGGCTGCCGGGTCACTGGGACTGCGGTTGCCTTTGGCACTGTCTGTTGTGCCGGTCCTCTACCTGATGACATCTGGGCATAGGAGATGACTGGCATAACAGCGGTGGCTGGAACGCGAGGTACTGGCCTTGTTGCCACCATTTTTAGTGTCCTCCTTTCAAACATGCTTTTAAGTTCTTGCACTTTCGGGCAGCCCCTATAACTAGCGGGGTGCCCGTTAGTCCTACATATAGCACATTTGAGGGTGCTCCTGTCCACGACTGGCATCTAGCACACTGCATCGTGTGCTTACCATTTCTTAATATCCCACTTGATGGCAACACGCCCCAAGTGTTTAATTCTCTTGAGGAACTCCCCGTTGCTAGTGGGCGTTATCTCAACAGAGAATATAGGCAAACGCCTATTCTCCCTTCGTACCACCGCAGTGACAAAAAGCTTGACTCCTACTATGCGGAGATTGTCGCTCTACGCCTGGCGCAGCACAGCGAGAATTTCCTCCGGATCCGTGGAAGGATCTACGCTCTTAAGGAGCAGAGTCTGGAGTTTTTCTCCTTTCGGGGTGTACGTGTAGTACTCTTTCCACGCCTTCTCCATAGCCTGCCTAATTAATTCGTGCACTGTAATATAGTTTCAGTACGCGGTGTACCTGAGGGGCACTGCTATACACAACCTTATGACAAAGGCCTTTTTTGATTAAGAGAGCGACCCCCCCCCCCAGCAAGGTAGGTTCGGTCTCTTCGAATGATGTGATAATTCTTGTATCTGAGCTTGTGCGTTTAGTTTAGCCTAGTTTCGCTAGCCATCAACACGTCAGCATTATGGGTTTGCAATAAGTTACCGAAATTTAGTTTCCGTTCACGCCTATTCAGTGAATTCACATTCACTGCTAGAATCTTCAGGTCGTGAGTTGAGTTTTCTCAAAAATATCGTATGCAAATACACAAGTGTTTAAGTAGCGATATACCTGTTGAATCGTCAATAAAACAGAACATCTTGTACCTGATAAATTTCTCAACAGTTAGTTCAAAAATGCGGGAGCAATGACTTTTCTTATCCCAGCTGGACATTTGGCTTTATTAATTTTTACAGCAGGATCACTGTACACTAAAACCCGTACTACGCTACAAAGTACAAAACTACTCATCTTGTAGTTTTGAAATATATACAGTATTTATCACGTTTTTCTTTTTTTTACTGACCTTTCAAAAGGAAGTAGGTTGTCCCGATTAGTCGACAAATAAGGTCACTCGTGGGCACCAACGCTATCTATGTACATTTGTATGAAGAAAAATCGATAAAACCGATTCTTTCAGACATTCTATATAGACTCAAATTGGGTTTGAAGAAATATTTTGTGACAGAAATGTAACATAGCGCAACAAGTAGCACTCTACAATTAAAGTTCTTGCCAAGTCTTTACTGACAACAAACATCTCAGATTTGGTAACATCATCAGAATATTATTCCGTTGGAAGCGCAAGTTAGAAATCAATATGAAGGATATTCAGCTTCTACCACCCTGAAAACGTTTTGTATACAATTGTTCCTCTCTTGGCGGTGAATGCGCGTGAGTTGTTGCGAACAGGTGATGGTCTTCCCCTCCAAACAAAGGAGGTGAATTATTTGACGTTCTATTCGTTGTATGTTTTCCTGAAATCAGTGGAGATTGCCGAGCGGAACAAATTGCTTACTACATATTATTCTTAAGGAACAAAATTATTTAATTTTGCGAATAATCAAAAGATTTGTTTGAACTAGACCTGTTTCAAAGAAAGGAATACGCAGTGCAAATTTCAGACAAATAGCAACCAAAGACGATTTGTGAAGAGAAAATTGAGCAAAGTGTCCTTTTATATTTGATGCTATTCGTAATTATTTCATCTCTTCTTCTTGGTTTAACAGGAAAATTCGCTGTCACAGAGGTGGATGAAAAGTTTTCTTTGGGATGCGGCCATTGAATTTTTTGGAGGAGGATTAGTTTTTATTTTAGATATTACGATAATTTATAAATACTTTCTTGAGAGTCCCTGCAACACTATTTTCACGAGAACATTTAATGTCTATGGTACGTGTATATATATGTATGGCATGGTACATAACAATTTAAACGAAGACGGATCAATTTGGTAGCCACATTATTTGGCATATTTTCAATGAGAATTATTTCACCAGTTAGGAGAAATTAATGGAATTATGTTTAAGTTTTACATATTGTGCAGTGCGCAGTGGTAGTCTGTAGTTTTGAGGATTCGGAATTTTATTTTATCACAGGTATACCAAATTTGTATTATCAGTTATACACTGAACGCCGGTGAACAATGCCCTTATGGCTTGTCATGTAAATGATTTAATATTATATCAGTTAAAATCGTAATCAAATATAACGGATTAGGTTTACTTTTATTGCCCATAAGCCTCTTAATATCAATTGCGATAAAGAAGTACCTTCGATGCCATTTGTGTACATAAGGATCTCTTCAACGTTGCTTATAAAATCGTACAAAAGTCTTGGGTTTCCATCAAATATTGGTAAGTCCTTGACTGCATCCGGGATTCTTAGCTTCTAATGTAAATGACTTAATATTATATCAGTTAAAATCCTAATCAAATATAACGGATTAGGTTTATTTTTATTGCCCATAAGCCTAAACCACAGCGTTTTTTCTAGTGGCGGTGTGTATGTATCTAGGATATCTTGTAGTGATGAAACGTTGTTCGCAAAATGGTTCATCGGTAATAGACAACTCTCTAGGAAATGTGTTATAGTAAGTACATTTTGAAAAGCCACATTGTGAAGGGCATTAATTTTTGTTAAATAAGTGCTTTTTTGTTGAACAGTACAGGCCCCAGACGTATTCGAATTAGTTCACCGATTGCAAACGATTGAATTCATTGTTATAGATCACATTTCCTAGGGTTCCATATTATTTCTTAAGAAGCTATTTAATTTGCTCCAGCGTGTAATGATTTTAAATTACTGATTTTACTTAATGCCGATTAATTAGGAAGGCCGAATTGATGAAGGAAATTGCGCTATTACAAAATGCATTGTCCTTTTTGTTATTTATTTCCTAGAATCCCTTTGGTACGGTGGTGACAAAATTTTTTGAATTCTTAGAACTTTTGAATCTTTGAACTAGAAAATTGGACTTCTGCTTTCGTTGCAGAGTATAATGCGTAATGCGCTCAATGAGTTGTACTAGCAAGTTTGATCCCGTCCACTATTGCCATAACTTCTCCAGCAAATGAACTGTTTGTTAGGTATTGTGAGCTTCTGTGTCATGATTCTGTTGCACATGGAAAGGTGTCTATAAACACAGTAACCGGTTGATTCCGGTGATCAATTATGGAAGCATTTGCGTATAGAACCAAGGGCCATATAATACCAAGATAATGCAAATGATGCAAATAATCAAAAGTTTTGCACTATGTAAGCTCTCCCTGTTGCGGTTGGTCGGGTGGAGGAAAGCACATTTAGAGAGTGCAAATTTCTTTCTGAGTGATCACCCTTCAACAGAGCAAAACAAAACAATAAACTTCACATTGCAAATCGATGTATTCATGTCTAGGTACATGAATAAAGCAATAACTGTGGGCACATACATATCCAAGATGAGACACAGATAAGTAAAATATTCTCTGCTTCGAGAAGGATTTTTCAAAAAATCATTCAATTTAGCCGAAATTACGAAGAATATTATGAAACTTGTGAGGTTTGGCCGATTTAAATGAAATTTGAGAGCAAGACTTATCACATAATATATTTCAGTATAGGCTAATTTTTTTTTCTTGCTTCATGAAGTGTGACTTCAATTCGAATGACAAGTGCACATCGGACGTATTTAAACCCAAGTATCTTTTTTTTATGAATCTGATGATATCCCTAACCATGCTGTGAAAAATGCCGTTGGCACTCCAGTCCAATCGAAGTAAATCGTCTTTGCCGTCCGTTTTTCTGCAGTACACATAGATGATTCTACTCCGCCATATATGCACACGCTCAACAAATTGCATAATGAATAGGGATGTGAATGCGGCGTGCACTGAACGTGAATATGGCGAGCACTATCTTCGTTTTGTAAACGGTATTTGGTAGAATGCAATCAGTTTGTCTTGTTGCAATGATCTTAGCAAACATTTTCTTATTTAATTATTTTATATTTCTTATATAACAGGTTGTGTCTAGGCTTTAGTTTTTGGGCTGAGGATGTATTTATGGCATTTTTTTGGGAAGAGCCAAGGTGTCGTGTGGGTCGCCGTGGCATAGTGCGTTAGTGCGTCGACTACTACGCAATTTAATCTGGTATGACCTAAATCATTTTCACAGCCCCACCTCTATCGCTTCTATTGGTGCAGAAGTAAACGTTCCAGTAGCTTTACGAAGTAGAGACTTAAGTTCAGTTTTTCTTTGCATTTCCTTTGGTCGTGTTCGAATATATAGAAACTAAATCTTTAAACTCTTTTAAGATTAAGTCAAGGTAGGCGTTTTATAGTAATGTTGGCATGAGAGATCCTTGTCATTATCAGTGAATAATAGCTTGCTATGCTCGAAGTGGCAAAATAAAAACACGAACTCTTTTTATCTTTTTTCTGAAGCAACGTTTGCACCGATCGTCAAATGCCGAATTTTACAACCCATACACAAAAGCACGCGCAAACCTTTTACAAGCGCGAGGTGATTTTTGCTGCGTTTACATTTTGTGCATGGATCGTAGTTCATCGGTTGACCGGATACATTCGCTGCATATTATGTTTCATGTGGTGCTATACATATGCATAACACCTACCACCCAAAAACTTAACAATAACTTTATTAAGTTCTTCTTTACAATTTGTTTATTAATTTTATTATCTATTTCAATATAATCTATCTTAAAAAACTCATCTAAACTTCAAAAACATATATCTAAGAAAAGTTGGTCTTTTCACAACACATCTGATGGATAATGAACTACTTTTTATTAAAACAATTTCGGAAGATTGTAATACCTTTTCCTTTAGTAAGTCTTAATATCGAATAAATTAATGCTAAAAGAACAAAAACTCCTCCTATTCCTAACAATGCGCCTTGGGAATGAGGTGGAATAGACCTTAATTTTCGTGATATAGAATGTTCGTAATTTTTTGGTTTCGGTTGTGAGATCTTGGAATTCTTTCAAATCCATTAGCTTAATTTTCGGAGTTACTATCTCATCTGGGTTAACTTGCTAGACATTTATATTAGAGCAACAATCTTGTAGAGGAAAGAGATACACGTGTTCGTTTTTTTTACAGATATTTCTGTTTCCTTAGTAATTATTTTTGTTTCGATTGTTTCGAATGTACAATTTTTTTCCAGATTTATGATTCATATACCACAGAAATTTTCTACCTAAACTTTACCTACACTTCCACATTTACATTATATTTTGTATGTTCACTTAGAGCAAATAGATAAAGCTTTTCTTCCAATTTGTGAAATATGAAATGATTTAAAATATTTTTTTAGGTAACAATTATATATATATATATATATATACTTTTTCGGCTAATAAAAGTTGTTAGTTCACAATCATCATTAACAATACTAGATTTTAGTGGGGGCTCGTTACACATAAAGAAAATACTAATTTTATTACAATCTGTCATTAGATCATCTTGTATTGTAACACAGTAGATTGCTTTCTTATTTTCGGTATACGGTCAAGTTAAATCCATTGCATGCTTTTCCAAGGATTAGGACTGTAATGACCGTTAATCTTTTACTTTTGACAAGGTACACATTTCCGTATATGCTCGATTTCGTCCTTATTCAAGTCTTGCCAAAATAATTTCTCTTTAATTCTGGCGATTGTGGCCGCAATGACCACCTATTAAACCACTATGAAATTAATTTAATATTTCTTGCTGCTCAACAATATTTCATCAATTTCGGAGTAATTGTTATCAAATGTTTCTTCCTGATTTGGTACTACCTCTGTAATGTTATGTTCTTTCGTTTCAGTGCTTTGGGAATTTCGGAAAATTGCATCATAAATTCGTCTTAGAGAAACACTATCACTTTCACAAATAGAATAATCATTTCCAAAAATGTCTCTAATATCATCCTGGACTTCTTTGCTATAATAAGCTTTTTGGATAGGACATATTAAATTTCGGCTTACCTCGTCTGCTACAGTACCCTTTTTGGTACTTAATTACATGGTCATATTCTTCCAATCTCAACCCCCATCGAACCAATATAAATATATACATATATTGTGTAATATGTAATATGTAAATGTAATATTGTAAGTTCTCTAAGTAATCTTTTCAATTCTTCAAAGCTTTTGTTGTGTTTCTCTTTCGAAATAAATTATGCATTTTTCTATAACAGTTTAAATAAATGTGATGCTATTATACTGAGATTTTTTTAAAATTTTCTGTAGTAGCCTATCATTCACAAGAAGCTCTTTATTTCCCTCGGAATATCAGGCTTCTGTAACCTTTTCTCTTTAAAATTTAGTTTATGTGACGGATGAGGTAGCTATCGGAAATAGTGATCTAATTCAGTCTTCTAAAATCAACAACCGTTCTCTATTTATTCACTCCATCTACATCTGCTATTTTCGGTTCTACCCATAACGGACTAGTCCATGGGACTAATACTGCCATCATCAAGTAGTTGTTTTACTTATTTTCTACTTTCGCCTTCATGTTTTTAACGATATCGATATGTCTTGATGTTAACTGGTACATCACTTATGGTCCTTATGTGATGCTCGATAGGAGACGTTTCTGTGAGTGTTTTCTCTTCTAGACTATATCATTTTTTATGTGCCATAACTTCGAAACCCGTGGGTCGCCGTGGCGTAGTGGGTTAGTGCGTCGACACCTACGCAGAGGGTACTAGGTTCGATACCCGAATTTATCACCTTTCATATTTCACGACTCCACCTCTTTCGAGTCACTGACAATGCTGAAAGAGTGTTTCTGTCTAGAAAAAGCTTCTCAACTACGCCGTTCGGAGTCGGCATTAAACTGTAGGTCCCTTCCACGCGTGAAAGAACAATAGCACGCACAACACGAGTGGTTGCTGAGAAGCTGGGCCCTGGCCCTCTACGGGCTGTAGCGCCACCCATATTATATTATTAAGTTCGAAAACCTATAGCATTTTTCAAATTCTGTTCGTATACATTATTTATGTAACAATTGTACCGCGTTGATGCCATACATCCTTGACTTTTGTCTACAGTGTCATCAACATAACTGTTTCCGAATGCAGATTGTTTCGGCTTCGCAGTGAATAGTACGAACAATATCAGTACCAAGAGACGCAGAGTAACTATTGCCAACTGCTGTTTCTATGGGCTCAAGAGGGAATTGGGCAGTAGAGCCATCTCTCGAAGAACAAAGCTGACTTTATTCATGACCTTGATTATCCCAGTACTGCTGTACGGCATGAACAATTTCGAGAGTGGATGAGGAAGTGCAAAAAGTTCTGCGTGCGATCTTTGGTCCTGTTTGCGCTGATGGTTTTTGGAGGAGAAGATTCCACCGCCAACTGTACAGGCTGTACGACATGAGCCTAGTCAGGCGTCTACGGATCAAGCGGCTAATATGACTTGGACAACTAAGCTCCGGCCCGAAGAGGCTTCGAGTCTACACCCGTGGGACAACGGAACAGGGGACTGGCATTCGATTAGTCATGTCGCTGCAGAGTGCCGAAAACCTATGCGTGAACGTAGGGCATGTTATGTTTGTGACGAAATGGGTCTCCGTGCCGCTGAATGTCCCAAGAGAAGTGTTCTGATCCTCACTTTAAATAAAAAAGATCAAGAAGATGCCGATTATATAAGAAACGTAAGCTATAGTTACACAATCTTAGCAGATACATTAATTGACACTGGCAGCACATGTAGTTTCGTCTGGCAACGATTTGTTCCAGATGCACTTCTTGTAAATTCGTTGTTAATGGAAAAGTAGAGATATTATTTTTTATTATTATAGTTATTTTATTTGATAAAAGGGAAATTAAATTAGATTTGTTGGTAGTATCAGGTGATTATTACCATCGAAATCCCCGAGATCGATTGGGGTTGGACGCCACGCAGTTGCCCTTCCGTTCAACACGCTTCTTACCTCTAGAACTGCGACTAAGGGGAGGAATCCAATCTCCATAGAAAAAAATCAACACCCGGTCCAAAACAAAACACCGAAGGCAAAAAAAAGAAGCACCACAGACACTTGACTTCAAAAATTACAATTTATTCAAATAAAAAATAAACTTAAACCTAGCTTTAATACTAACAATGCTTTCTTGGTTTGATTTTTTTTTACTTCAAAGAGGAAAAAAATAAGGAAAACTTAAATTACTTAACTCATTAATATTAATTAACCTAATGGGCAAGCACATAGACATGTTACAGAGGGACAGCGAAAAAAAAAAAATACACCCGAAATTCAACGCGTCACCGCCGGGTTTTGAACGTGGCCGCTGCCCGAAAGAGCTCCCGCGCCTCGCCCATGACTTTTTAACTTTAAAATTCATTTTTATTTTTTAATTCATGATTCTTAAAACTAGACAAAAATGATTAAATCTATTTTAATATCTAAACAATTCATGTTTTAAAATCTATCGTACTGATTTTTCGTAGGTGCTCTAAAATTATCTAAACTTACATATCTATTTGCCGATATTAGTAGTAGACGCCGAACTACTACTAACATCTGTTTTTTTGCTGTCCATACAGACAATCTTTACTGTTTGTGCTTACTGGCCAAGAAAACCTAGAAAAAACTTGGCGGTTTAAACACATACACTATGTCCGTTACATTACGGACGTGTGAACAAGGGCGCGTACGTTATTTACATATAAAAAATTATTATTGACATATATAATCTACACGCCTTTGTACACCTTTTTTTGTTTTCCTAATCTAACATAACCTAACTTAAATCTATGTAAATGGGCTGTTGTCCAACAGACCGACTATCAGACCAGGCGCTGGCGATGGCGGAGACTGTAACCACAAAAAGAAGTGCCGCTCCTTTGCACTCTCTCTCCTATCACGAGCGGGGATTACTCTACTGAACCGGAGTTGATCCTCGTGTTCGCGAGCGATATCCGATTCATAGTGGGGTCGCCTATCAATTGTTCGGCGTACAGCGTAGAAGACATCCACTCATGTCCTGAATCAGATTTATCGAATCTAAATAGAGAAAAGCCTCAGGTGGAATAAAGCCGGTGTGGCGCGCCCTCTCATGATACATAAAGTTCAGGTAATAAGCCCCGAAGATCAGACTGTTGGTAGACACCAAAGTGGACAACCATACATCATGACTGGCCTTACGAGGGCCATGTAGCAGATTATCTTCACCCTGGTATCAAGTTGGCTACCGTAAAACAACATACTTGCCACAGCAAAGGTCTTTCTAGCATTGGTCTAAGCCTTCTCTATATGTTTGTTAAAATACAGAAAATGATCCAACCAAATGCCGAGATATCTGACTACACTTTTAACGACTGGCCCTAAGGGTCAACAATGGAGAACTCCTTCCAGTTCATACGCGTATCACTTGAAGCCCTGTACACCGGGGCACGGAAAAGAACAGTTTCACATTTTAGGAAGTTGATAAGCAGCTTCCAGTCATTTCAAAATCCAGTTATTTTATTTACATCCCGTTTGAACAGGGTGTTTATGACAACTACCTTCGGTGCTGAACTGTAAGCCACTAGATCATCGGCATACGCGATAAGGTGAGGCATAGACCATAGAAGATCTGCAGTAAATATAGAAAACAATAATGGGGATCCTACAGCCCCTGTTGTAGACCGTTTTCTATACTAAATACTCTACTTAACGCTACGCCGCCACATTTCACGACGAACTTCCTACATGTTATCATATCATAAATCATGTACAGCAAGCGTTTACTTAGCCTAAGTCTGACCAACTTAAGGAAAAGGCCTTCTAACCAGACGGTATCACATGCCTTTTCCAAGTCCAACAGACAGGCAGCCGTACACTGTTTTTTATCCATATTCCATTGTATGTCGGAAACCAACTTTGCAGCAGCATGCACTGTCGAATGCCTTGCCCTAAATCCAAATTGGTTGTCTGGTAGAAAATTGCTGTCCTCGACCCATGTCTGCAGAGCTCGAATGACAATCTTTTCAAATGCCTTGCTGATGCAAAGAAGAAGACTTATATACCGAAGATTAAACGGAATGCTTTTGTCTTCATCCCGTTTCGGGATTGGTTGCTTTACTGCTGTCTTCCAATGTGCCGGGTAATGTGCATTACTAAGCGCATTGTTAAACAGTGTAGTGTAAATTTCCACTGCAGCCGGTGGGAGATGTTTGCGCTCGATGTTTGGGATACCATCTATTCCCGCCGATTTCATGTTCTTAATAGATTTAAAGACCCCTTGGAGATCTTCTTGCGTGATCACGATGTGATTTACATCGTTGGCGATGGCATTATTTGCCATATTTACGTCATTGGATCTGGTGAAACCAGGATTCTCAGACAAGGCCATCGACTGATCTCCTCGCGGAGGTAGAAGTGATTTACCAAGGCTCTGTTCTCTTGATCGCGATTTGGTCGAATGACCTCGTTGACCTTATATACTTTCTCGGAAACAGCGCCTATGGTCTTAACCTTCTATTGGGGATCTTCGACCACGAAAAATTCGTCATCTAGCACGGACTCATCTGGATCTATATCAGCTGATGTAGTTGCTGTGCGTTGTCGTTTGTTCTCGGAAGCCCGACGATCGGAATGTCATTTTGATCTTTCCTCCTAAATAATTTGTTTACTTGCGGGAACATACCTGGGTTGTTGAATCGTACAGCACGGATTTTATTGCCCCAATGCAAGCTTATGACAAGATTATAATTAATTTTTATTAGCGATGTTGGAGGTTTTTGATCTCTGACTTCAAGGATCTAACTTCAAGACTTTTCGGATCTGTAAACCGTCTGTGCAAGCGTTTGAGTCTTGACAGCAGTCTACTTTTCTGCAAGTGCAGTGCGTCGATGGTGGCATTCCGATAAACATAGCAGTCATCGGTCGGCACTACCTTCGGGATCGTTCCCTGGCTAAAGCCCCGGAGAAACGTGGCCAGCGAGCCTTATTGTAATTATAAGGATTTCGATGGACATATTCCCCCAGATCAACCACCGCGTTCGGAATGAAATTATGTTCGAGATTATTATTATCCGATACATAGAGAGTGATCACGTGCAAACGAAACCTACGCGCTTCATTGCTATACATGAACTAATGATTAATAGTTTTCATAACTGAAAGAGCGACTCCACCACCATGATGGGTGCAGTCTCTCCGAACAATATTGTACTTATTATACCTGAGGGTGTGCTTTTGGTTGAGCTTAGTTTCGCTAACCATTATCACATCAGGATTGTTGTCTCTTAACAGTTGGCCGAATGAATGTTTCCTGTTGGTTGTCCTATTAGTGAATTGAAATTTATCGCAAGGATTTTAAGGTCGTCAGCTGCGCGTGCAGCCATTATATCGAGGCCGTTGTGGCTTGTTCGCCAGACAGTCTGGAATAGATGACATCTATTCTGACTGCCTGTTGAAGGAACTGCTGTTCCAAGCGAGCAGTTCGCTCTGCTTGCTCAAAAATGCTTTTTTACATCTGAGCCATCTGTGCCTGCATAGCCAGCAGGATGGTGTTCAGATCATTACTTGTTTCCGGCTGCCGGGTCACTGGGACTGCGGTTGCCTTTGGCACTGTCTGTTGTGCCGGTCCTCTACCTGATGACATCTGGGCATAGGAGATGACTGGCATAACAGCGGTGGCTGGAACGCGAGGTACTGGCCTTGTTGCCACCATTTTTAGTGTCCTCCTTTCAAACATGCTTTTAAGTTCTTGCACTTTCGGGCAGCCCCTATAACTAGCGGGGTGCCCGTTAGTCCTACATATAGCACATTTGAGGGTGCTCCTGTCCACGACTGGCATCTAGCACACTGCATCGTGTGCTTACCATTTCTTAATATCCCACTTGATGGCAACACGCCCCAAGTGTTTAATTCTCTTGAGGAACTCCCCGTTGCTAGTGGGCGTTATCTCAACAGAGAATATAGGCAAACGCCTATTCTCCCTTCGTACCACCGCAGTGACAAAAAGCTTGACTCCTACTATGCGGAGATTGTCGCTCTACGCCTGGCGCAGCACAGCGAGAATTTCCTCCGGATCCGTGGAAGGATCTACGCTCTTAAGGAGCAGAGTCTGGAGTTTTTCTCCTTTCGGGGTGTACGTGTAGTACTCTTTCCACGCCTTCTCCATAGCCTGCCTAATTAATTCGTGCACTGTAATATAGTTTCAGTACGCGGTGTACCTGAGGGGCACTGCTATACACAACCTTATGACAAAGGCCTTTTTTGATTAAGAGAGCGACCCCCCCCCCCAGCAAGGTAGGTTCGGTCTCTTCGAATGATGTGATAATTCTTGTATCTGAGCTTGTGCGTTTAGTTTAGCCTAGTTTCGCTAGCCATCAACACGTCAGCATTATGGGTTTGCAATAAGTTACCGAAATTTAGTTTCCGTTCACGCCTATTCAGTGAATTCACATTCACTGCTAGAATCTTCAGGTCGTGAGTTGAGTTTTCTCAAAAATATCGTATGCAAATACACAAGTGTTTAAGTAGCGATATACCTGTTGAATCGTCAATAAAACAGAACATCTTGTACCTGATAAATTTCTCAACAGTTAGTTCAAAAATGCGGGAGCAATGACTTTTCTTATCCCAGCTGGACATTTGGCTTTATTAATTTTTACAGCAGGATCACTGTACACTAAAACCCGTACTACGCTACAAAGTACAAAACTACTCATCTTGTAGTTTTGAAATATATACAGTATTTATCACGTTTTTCTTTTTTTTACTGACCTTTCAAAAGGAAGTAGGTTGTCCCGATTAGTCGACAAATAAGGTCACTCGTGGGCACCAACGCTATCTATGTACATTTGTATGAAGAAAAATCGATAAAACCGATTCTTTCAGACATTCTATATAGACTCAAATTGGGTTTGAAGAAATATTTTGTGACAGAAATGTAACATAGCGCAACAAGTAGCACTCTACAATTAAAGTTCTTGCCAAGTCTTTACTGACAACAAACATCTCAGATTTGGTAAC
This sequence comes from Eristalis intricaria, assembly GCA_964034865.1. Classification (NCBI taxonomy): domain Eukaryota; kingdom Metazoa; phylum Arthropoda; class Insecta; order Diptera; family Syrphidae; genus Eristalis; species Eristalis intricaria. The sequence continues at coordinate 9,377,258 of OZ035878.1, read as the reverse complement.
ATCATCAGAATATTATTCCGTTGGAAGCGCAAGTTAGAAATCAATATGAAGGATATTCAGCTTCTACCACCCTGAAAACGTTTTGTATACAATTGTTCCTCTCTTGGCGGTGAATGCGCGTGAGTTGTTGCGAACAGGTGATGGTCTTCCCCTCCAAACAAAGGAGGTGAATTATTTGACGTTCTATTCGTTGTATGTTTTCCTGAAATCAGTGGAGATTGCCGAGCGGAACAAATTGCTTACTACATATTATTCTTAAGGAACAAAATTATTTAATTTTGCGAATAATCAAAAGATTTGTTTGAACTAGACCTGTTTCAAAGAAAGGAATACGCAGTGCAAATTTCAGACAAATAGCAACCAAAGACGATTTGTGAAGAGAAAATTGAGCAAAGTGTCCTTTTATATTTGATGCTATTCGTAATTATTTCATCTCTTCTTCTTGGTTTAACAGGAAAATTCGCTGTCACAGAGGTGGATGAAAAGTTTTCTTTGGGATGCGGCCATTGAATTTTTTGGAGGAGGATTAGTTTTTATTTTAGATATTACGATAATTTATAAATACTTTCTTGAGAGTCCCTGCAACACTATTTTCACGAGAACATTTAATGTCTATGGTACGTGTATATATATGTATGGCATGGTACATAACAATTTAAACGAAGACGGATCAATTTGGTAGCCACATTATTTGGCATATTTTCAATGAGAATTATTTCACCAGTTAGGAGAAATTAATGGAATTATGTTTAAGTTTTACATATTGTGCAGTGCGCAGTGGTAGTCTGTAGTTTTGAGGATTCGGAATTTTATTTTATCACAGGTATACCAAATTTGTATTATCAGTTATACACTGAACGCCGGTGAACAATGCCCTTATGGCTTGTCATGTAAATGATTTAATATTATATCAGTTAAAATCGTAATCAAATATAACGGATTAGGTTTACTTTTATTGCCCATAAGCCTCTTAATATCAATTGCGATAAAGAAGTACCTTCGATGCCATTTGTGTACATAAGGATCTCTTCAACGTTGCTTATAAAATCGTACAAAAGTCTTGGGTTTCCATCAAATATTGGTAAGTCCTTGACTGCATCCGGGATTCTTAGCTTCTAATGTAAATGACTTAATATTATATCAGTTAAAATCCTAATCAAATATAACGGATTAGGTTTATTTTTATTGCCCATAAGCCTAAACCACAGCGTTTTTTCTAGTGGCGGTGTGTATGTATCTAGGATATCTTGTAGTGATGAAACGTTGTTCGCAAAATGGTTCATCGGTAATAGACAACTCTCTAGGAAATGTGTTATAGTAAGTACATTTTGAAAAGCCACATTGTGAAGGGCATTCATTTTTGTTAAATAAGTGCTTTTTTGTTGAACAGTACAGGCCCCAGACGTATTCGAATTAGTTCACCGATTGCAAACGATTGAATTCATTGTTATAGATCACATTTCCTAGGGTTCCATATTATTTCTTAAGAAGCTATTTAATTTGCTCCAGCGTGTAATGATTTTAAATTACTGATTTTACTTAATGCCGATTAATTAGGAAGGCCGAATTGATGAAGGAAATTGCGCTATTACAAAATGCATTGTCCTTTTTGTTATTTATTTCCTAGAATCCCTTTGGTACGGTGGTGACAAAATTTTTTGAATTCTTAGAACTTTTGAATCTTTGAACTAGAAAATTGGACTTCTGCTTTCGTTGCAGAGTATAATGCGTAATGCGCTCAATGAGTTGTACTAGCAAGTTTGATCCCGTCCACTATTGCCATAACTTCTCCAGCAAATGAACTGTTTGTTAGGTATTGTGAGCTTCTGTGTCATGATTCTGTTGCACATGGAAAGGTGTCTATAAACACAGTAACCGGTTGATTCCGGTGATCAATTATGGAAGCATTTGCGTATAGAACCAAGGGCCATATAATACCAAGATAATGCAAATGATGCAAATAATCAAAAGTTTTGCACTATGTAAGCTCTCCCTGTTGCGGTTGGTCGGGTGGAGGAAAGCACATTTAGAGAGTGCAAATTTCTTTCTGAGTGATCACCCTTCAACAGAGCAAAACAAAACAATAAACTTCACATTGCAAATCGATGTATTCATGTCTAGGTACATGAATAAAGCAATAACTGTGGGCACATACATATCCAAGATGAGACACAGATAAGTAAAATATTCTCTGCTTCGAGAAGGATTTTTCAAAAAATCATTCAATTTAGCCGAAATTACGAAGAATATTATGAAACTTGTGAGGTTTGGCCGATTTAAATGAAATTTGAGAGCAAGACTTATCACATAATATATTTCAGTATAGGCTAATTTTTTTTTCTTGCTTCATGAAGTGTGACTTCAATTCGAATGACAAGTGCACATCGGACGTATTTAAACCCAAGTATCTTTTTTTTATGAATCTGATGATATCCCTAACCATGCTGTGTAAAACTGCCGTTGGCACTCCAGTCCAATCGAAGTAAATCGTCTTTGCCGTCCGTTTTTCTGCAGTACACATAGATGATTCTACTCCGCCATATATGCACACGCTCAACAAATTGCATAATGAATAGGGATGTGAATGCGGCGTGCACTGAACGTGAATATGGCGAGCACTATCTTCGTTTTGTAAACGGTATTTGGTAGAATGCAATCAGTTTGTCTTGTTGCAATGATCTTAGCAAACATTTTCTTATTTAATTATTTTATATTTCTTATATAACAGGTTGTGTCTAGGCTTTAGTTTTTGGGCTGAGGATGTATTTATGGCATTTTTTTGGGAAGAGCCAAGGTGTCGTGTGGGTCGCCGTGGCATAGTGCGTTAGTGCGTCGACTACTACGCAATTTAATCTGGTATGACCTAAATCATTTTCACAGCCCCACCTCTATCGCTTCTATTGGTGCAGAAGTAAACGTTCCAGTAGCTTTACGAAGTAGAGACTTAAGTTCAGTTTTTCTTTGCATTTCCTTTGGTCGTGTTCGAATATATAGAAACTAAATCTTTAAACTCTTTTAAGATTAAGTCAAGGTAGGCGTTTTATAGTAATGTTGGCATGAGAGATCCTTGTCATTATCAGTGAATAATAGCTTGCTATGCTCGAAGTGGCAAAATAAAAACACGAACTCTTTTTATCTTTTTTCTGAAGCAACGTTTGCACCGATCGTCAAATGCCGAATTTTACAACCCATACACAAAAGCACGCGCAAACCTTTTACAAGCGCGAGGTGATTTTTGCTGCGTTTACATTTTGTGCATGGATCGTAGTTCATCGGTTGACCGGATACATTCGCTGCATATTATGTTTCATGTGGTGCTATACATATGCATAACACCTACCACCCAAAAACTTAACAATAACTTTATTAAGTTCTTCTTTACAATTTGTTTATTAATTTTATTATCTATTTCAATATAATCTATCTTAAAAAACTCATCTAAACTTCAAAAACATATATCTAAGAAAAGTTGGTCTTTTCACAACACATCTGATGGATAATGAACTACTTTTTATTAAAACAATTTCGGAAGATTGTAATACCTTTTCCTTTAGTAAGTCTTAATATCGAATAAATTAATGCTAAAAGAACAAAAACTCCTCCTATTCCTAACAATGCGCCTTGGGAATGAGGTGGAATAGACCTTAATTTTCGTGATATAGAATGTTCGTAATTTTTTGGTTTCGGTTGTGAGATCTTGGAATTCTTTCAAATCCATTAGCTTAATTTTCGGAGTTACTATCTCATCTGGGTTAACTTGCTAGACATTTATATTAGAGCAACAATCTTGTAGAGGAAAGAGATACACGTGTTCGTTTTTTTTACAGATATTTCTGTTTCCTTAGTAATTATTTTTGTTTCGATTGTTTCGAATGTACAATTTTTTTCCAGATTTATGATTCATATACCACAGAAATTTTCTACCTAAACTTTACCTACACTTCCACATTTACATTATATTTTGTATGTTCACTTAGAGCAAATAGATAAAGCTTTTCTTCCAATTTGTGAAATATGAAATGATTTAAAATATTTTTTTAGGTAACAATTATATATATATATATATATATACTTTTTCGGCTAATAAAAGTTGTTAGTTCACAATCATCATTAACAATACTAGATTTTAGTGGGGGCTCGTTACACATAAAGAAAATACTAATTTTATTACAATCTGTCATTAGATCATCTTGTATTGTAACACAGTAGATTGCTTTCTTATTTTCGGTATACGGTCAAGTTAAATCCATTGCATGCTTTTCCAAGGATTAGGACTGTAATGACCGTTAATCTTTTACTTTTGACAAGGTACACATTTCCGTATATGCTCGATTTCGTCCTTATTCAAGTCTTGCCAAAATAATTTCTCTTTAATTCTGGCGATTGTGGCCGCAATGACCACCTATTAAACCACTATGAAATTAATTTAATATTTCTTGCTGCTCAACAATATTTCATCAATTTCGGAGTAATTGTTATCAAATGTTTCTTCCTGATTTGGTACTACCTCTGTAATGTTATGTTCTTTCGTTTCAGTGCTTTGGGAATTTCGGAAAATTGCATCATAAATTCGTCTTAGAGAAACACTATCACTTTCACAAATAGAATAATCATTTCCAAAAATGTCTCTAATATCATCCTGGACTTCTTTGCTATAATAAGCTTTTTGGATAGGACATATTAAATTTCGGCTTACCTCGTCTGCTACAGTACCCTTTTTGGTACTTAATTACATGGTCATATTCTTCCAATCTCAACCCCCATCGAACCAATATAAATATATACATATATTGTGTAATATGTAATATGTAAATGTAATATTGTAAGTTCTCTAAGTAATCTTTTCAATTCTTCAAAGCTTTTGTTGTGTTTCTCTTTCGAAATAAATTATGCATTTTTCTATAACAGTTTAAATAAATGTGATGCTATTATACTGAGATTTTTTTAAAATTTTCTGTAGTAGCCTATCATTCACAAGAAGCTCTTTATTTCCCTCGGAATATCAGGCTTCTGTAACCTTTTCTCTTTAAAATTTAGTTTATGTGACGGATGAGGTAGCTATCGGAAATAGTGATCTAATTCAGTCTTCTAAAATCAACAACCGTTCTCTATTTATTCACTCCATCTACATCTGCTATTTTCGGTTCTACCCATAACGGACTAGTCCATGGGACTAATACTGCCATCATCAAGTAGTTGTTTTACTTATTTTCTACTTTCGCCTTCATGTTTTTAACGATATCGATATGTCTTGATGTTAACTGGTACATCACTTATGGTCCTTATGTGATGCTCGATAGGAGACGTTTCTGTGAGTGTTTTCTCTTCTAGACTATATCATTTTTTATGTGCCATAACTTCGAAACCCGTGGGTCGCCGTGGCGTAGTGGGTTAGTGCGTCGACACCTACGCAGAGGGTACTAGGTTCGATACCCGAATTTATCACCTTTCATATTTCACGACTCCACCTCTTTCGAGTCACTGACAATGCTGAAAGAGTGTTTCTGTCTAGAAAAAGCTTCTCAACTACGCCGTTCGGAGTCGGCATTAAACTGTAGGTCCCTTCCACGCGTGAAAGAACAATAGCACGCACAACACGAGTGGTTGCTGAGAAGCTGGGCCCTGGCCCTCTACGGGCTGTAGCGCCACCCATATTATATTATTAAGTTCGAAAACCTATAGCATTTTTCAAATTCTGTTCGTATACATTATTTATGTAACAATTGTACCGCGTTGATGCCATACATCCTTGACTTTTGTCTACAGTGTCATCAACATAACTGTTTCCGAATGCAGATTGTTTCGGGTGGCAATTAACGAATGTACTTATTTTGTATTATTCCGAATTCGATGAATACTGAGGGCAATTGGTGTTTTCATCTTTACTATCTGTTAATAACTTCATAGTAATTACATTGTTGTACATTATCATGGCTTTTAAATCAACGCAAAACTTAGACCTTACCAAAAAGTTGATTCCAGGAATACCGTCATTATGTTACCCCTATAGTGACTTCACATACATTAAATACTGTTTCTATATAATAACTTTTATTAAATTTCTTATTCTTATAGACGACCGTAATTTTAGCGCTACCAATACCACATATATTTCAAAGCGTTGATATGGCGTCTCATGCTGGCACAAGCGTCTGCACTTAGCCTCTATCAGCGAACTCCTACTCTCACCTCCACGTGGTGCAATCTGGGAGCCGAGCACCTTCGATCGAAGATGGGGTAACCAACCTCCGTGGGACGTCGTTGGCGGCTGCAGACGAGAGAGGGGGGAGAGTGTGCCTGTACCAGGGCTCATCTCTCTTTATGGATGGCGGCGGAGGACCTGGAAACTGTCTGGCCAACGGCGGCATCCGAAACTCCAGTCAGACAGAGTTACCTGGTGCGCAGTCCTTCTAGAGCTACCTCGACATTTTCGGAGCACAGGTCTAGAAGGTTTCTTTCAAGGCCAGGTCGTGGCCTTGGAATTGAGATGTCGGCGGAAGATCCCTATAGTTTTAGGGACAACGGCGGCGCTCACAGCCTCAGCGAGGTTACCGACTCCGGATAAACCCGGACCCTCCGCCCGAGGGTTAAAGAATAGGGCCTGGCCTCCCAGTTGGGGGTTGCGCGTGGGGTTAACTCCCTCACCACGTAAAAATATTATGGTTCAGAGACAACCAACTGCCTCGGATACGGACGGAATTAATGTTGACGACCCCAGCAAACGTTACAAGGACAACGATTTTCGGTTCTGCACGTGGAATGTTAGGTTCCTTAACAGATCACGTGCAGCCGAAGAACTCGCGGAGGCCCTGGACTGCTACAAAGCAGACATCACCGCAATCCAGGAAGTGCGGTGGAATGGGCCGGGCAAGAAGAGGATGAGAAACTGCGACATCTACTACGGTGATTGCAACAGGGAGAGGCGCTTATTTGGATGTGGATTTGTTGTTCGAGGCAGACTTGGGCAAAAAGTCTTAAGCTTTGTCTGTAAAAGCGAACGCCTCATAACAATCCGCATCAAGGCTAAATTCGGGAACATCAGCCTGATTTGCGCCCACGCCCCGACAGAGGACAAAGATGACAACAGCAAGGATGACTTCTATGATCTCCTAGAAAGGACCTACGATCAGTGCCCCAGCTTCGACACCAAGATCGTTCTAGGAGATTTCAATGCAAAGCTGGGTAAGGAAGACATCTTTGCCAAAGTCATCGGGAAACACAGCCTGCACGACACTACATCCGATAGCGGACTCAGGCTGGTGGACTTTGTCACGGGACGTAATCTCTCTGTAGCTAGCACGCCGTTCCCACACCTCAACATCCATAAAGGGACCTGGCGGTCCCCCGATCAATCAACCGTCAACCAGATTGATCATGTTGCGATCGACGTCAGACACTCCTCCAGCATTCTTGATGTCCGAACGTTCCGAGGAGCCAACATCGACTCGGACCATTTCCTTGTTGTAGCCAAGGTAAGAACTCGGATATCAAGAGATCAACGGAGTCGAGAAAGGACACCACAGTTTGACGTCGGAAAGCTAGAATCGCAACGGACTGCTAGGATCTTTACCGATCGAGTCTCCCGGAATCTCTCTCTAAGTTCGTCGCCACCTGCGCAAACAATCGAAGAAGATTGGAGGCGTTGTTAAGAAGCCATCAAAGATGCTGCCACTGATGTGCTGGGTTTTACGGCACCACCTCGAAAAAACCCATGGTTTGACAACGAGTGTAGGCTGGCACATGCAGCGAAGCTGGAAGGGATGAGACCCGGCTTCTCAGGAGAAAGAAGAAAGAGCACGAGAAGCGCGCGATCGAGGAGATGGAGAGGTGCTACGGTAGGAACGATGTCCGAAAGTTTTACCAGAGGGTGAAACAGTTATCCAGTGGATATAAGGTTCGGACAGAAGCCTGCCGGGACGAGAATGGACAACTAGTAGTAGAGTCGCAGTCGATACTGAGAATTTGGATGAACCACTTCTGCAGACTGCTAAACGGCGATGATGACACCAATACCGCTGTCAGGCAGAATGTTCCAGTCAATGTGAACGATGATCGACGAGAATTCCGTCCCCCCGACTTAGACGAGGTCAAGATAGCAATATTAAGACTGAAGTTTAACAAAGCTGCCGGTGCGGACGGTGTGGTTGGGCGTATGCACCAGCTCATCTGTAAGATATGGTCGGAGGAGAGCATACCCGATGAGTGAAATCTCAGTATCGTTTGCCCGATCCATAAGAAAGGAGAGCCCTTTGACTGTGCCAACTATAGAAGGAAAAGTCTCCTGAACATCGCCTACAAGATCTTCTCTGCCGTTTTGTGTACTCGCCTGAAGCCGTTTATAAATAACCTGATAGGTCCTTATCACTGTGGCTTCAGGCCAGGGAAGTCCACCATCGACCAGATTTTCACACTACGGCAGATCCTGGAAAAGACCCAAGAAATGCAAATCGACACCCACCACCTTTTTGTCGATTTCAAGGCCGCATATGACAGCGTGCATAGGGACGAGCTATACAACGCCATGTCTAGTTTTGACATTCCTGCCAAACTCGTCAGGTTGTGCAGGATGACGAGGGAGAATTCTCGCTGAGACCTTCAATGTCAAAAAAGGATTTAGACAAGGTGACGCGCTGTCATGTGATTTCTTTAACATCATCCTGGAGAAGATCTTGCAAGACTCACACGCCAAAACTAGGGGCACGATCTTCCAGAAGTCCGTACAACTGCTAGCATACGCGGATGACATTGACGTGATTGGCAGAACACAGCGAGCCGTCAATGAGGCGTTTGCTGGCATTGAGGCGGAGGCAGCTAAAATGGGTCTAGCGGTGAATGAGGGCAAAACGAATTATATGCTGTCATCAAGAAAAGACACACAACATCGACGTCTTGGACAGAGCGTCACAATGGGCAGCTATAACTTCGAGGTAGTCAAGGACTTCGTCTACCTCGGCTCCGCAGTAAACAGTACAAACAACATCAGTACCGAGATGAAATGCAGAGTAACTCTTGCCAACCGCTGTTTCTATGGGCTCAAGAGGCAATTGAGTAGTAGAGCCATCTCTCCAAGCTGACTTTATACAAGACCTTGATCATCCCAGTCCTGCTGTACGGCGCGGAGGCATGGACAATCTCAAAAGCAGATGAGGGAGTCCTTGGTATTTTCGAGAGAAAAGCTCTGCGTGCGATCTTTGGTCCTGTTTGCGTTGACGGTTTCTGGAGGAGAAGATTCAACCACGAACTGTACGGGCTGTACAGCGACATGAGTCTAATCAGGCGTTTTCGGATCCAACGCCTAAGATGGCTAGGCCATGTAGAGCGTATGGACAACTCAGCTCCGGCCCGGAGAGTCTTCGACTCCGAACCCGTGGGAAAACGCAACAGAGGACGCCCGCGTTTAAGGTGGCGCACCCAGGTTGAGAAGGACCTCAACCAACTTGGCGTGCGATACTGGAGACTGCTAGCCAGAGACCGTGCTAGCTGGAGAGGCTTGTTGGTTGAGGCCCAGGTCCACCCCGGACTGTAGCGCCAAATGAAGAAGAAGAAGAAAAATACCACATCTATTAGACCTACCGATTCCTTTAAATCACTTTTTTTCCATTAAAATTTTTTTTCCATCCTTTTCTTTTATTCATTTGTCTTGAATAGAATGTATGCAAGCACCAGTGTCAACAAGAAACTTGAAGTTTTGCTTGTCATATCGTAAAATAACATGAGGACATAATTGGAAACAATAGCCTCATTTATTGTTCCTTTAATCGAAAATTTGTTTTATCATTCACAAAATGTCTGCTTTTGTTAAGTGGGAACTTATTCAAATTTTGGTTTAAAGGTACATAGTTTGGATTTGGATACGTGCTACTCTCGATCTTACTCCCTCTGCCCTCATCTTTAGCTTCGGAATTTGACCATAGCAGGTTTTTCTGTTGTCGCTTAGGAGCTGTAAATTTTTTACTAATATGACCTTATTTGTTGCACCTGAAACATTTTACAGCAATGTGATTTATTTTAATAAGGTTTATTTCTGTCTTTTGCCCATTAATCTTACTCCTTCCTGCAAAGCCAACGATGAGGCTTCTGCTAAAGTAGCTGGTCTTTGGCCGTTAACAAAAGTCCCTAATACTTCCTTCAATCTGTTTATAAATGCATGCTTGATCCCTCTCTATCATTTGCATATTGCTACGATAAATATCTCTCTGTATACAATATAGCTTTTCCGGTAATCCTGCTATTTAGTAAGGGCAGACATATTTTTTGCCTGGGTGATGCTGATTCCATAGTAGCTATCTACATTCGAAATGAGATGGTGAAGTTTGCTGTCAAATGGAGTTATAAGCTTACACAACATTCTTAAGTAGTTTCATATGCACTTACATGCGTACTATATTCCAAGAGATCGTTGAGTCCATTGTTGGGCTGATAGAGTTCAAGAAGTTTATCCAAGCTATACTTTTTGCTTAACAAACCATTCTCTTAATTTTAGCGTATAATCTTCTGTTATGTAATGATGTTAATGATGCAACAATGTTGGGATTGTTTCTTAAATTTCTCCAAGTTTGTCGTTCTTCCAAGGTGAAGTTTTTATTTCAGGATTGAACAAAATGGGTTGTTTGTTTTTGGGAGGGGGATGTGAAGATGAGATGGATGTTGCGGCTGCTTTTCTTATTATGTTTTTTTTTTTTATTTTCTTCTTCTTTGTTTATGTTTTCGGATAAGAGAATATCTTTGGAGATCTGGCATGCATTCTTCCTGAATTTTACCTAATTGGCGTTCTATTCCAGGAATATTATAATAAGAGCGTTCAGCGAACCTGCGTCAATAAGGATCGGGAAATGGTTACTTTCTTCTAAATTATGTGTTTTTTATGTTGCCTTGCCTGTGATAGAAGCTAATGTTAAATCAACGGCCGTTAGAGTATTTCCTGTGGAAAAGTGTGCAGGTAATCTAAGCGACTGATCGCAAGACCATATTGAAATTTTTGTAGCTATTCAGCAACAACATTTCCCTGATGATTGTTGTGTGGTGGACCATTAAGTTATTGGCGTTAAAGTCGCGGTGAGAGTTAGACGGCTAACGAAATTTCATTTTAGCCCATATTCGTTTTAGAAACAGTTGCGCGATTTCGCTTTGGTATGTTTTTATTTTCGCATCATGTCTCATGGATGTGATTCCACTTCGGGCAGGGCCACCCCTTATGGACCTAACTTTATTCCAACTCCAACATTATTTTTTCTAAAATTTCTCCAAGCTCGTCGTTTTTTCAAAGTGAGGTTTTTTATTTCAGGATTGGACCAATTTCACATTAACCGCATTTATATTGTATTGTGTATTCAAATTAATTTTAAATTTTTGTTTGCTTTGATTTACTATTTGCCGACCAAATATCAGCAGTTCTGCAAACTTCCTTTACATCCTTTAATTCATTTTTGATGCGAGCAATATCTTGTATATAATAGTCCTCGATTAACCGTTCCAAAGTTCTTCTGCTTACAACATTCAGTCCTTTTGTACCACTACTCAAATTTGTAAGGATCGCAAGGGAATCATGGATGTTTGCGCGTTCGATTTTCTCTGTAGAGAGAAAAAGTGTGGCCGCGTGTTCCTCGACGTGTTCCTTGGTAAGAAAGACAATCGTGTGTTTGATTGAATGGACGTTCCTGTTCGTCCATAAGTAAGTTTTATACAAAAAAAATGGGGTAATGAACAACATAAAACGGTTGTACTACTAACATTCAAAAACAATATAGGACAGTATTAGGGTGATTCCACAATGCAATTTGAAACTGCAACATCCTCCCGCCGTTGAAGTATCTTCAACCATCGTCTATTAATAACGGACACAGTTTACAAATTGGACGCTTATATTCCCCTTTGTCGGTCAGAACAGATACAACCCGAATCAGTCCGTCTTTCCCTGGATACGTTTTCGTCACCTTGCCGAGGGGCCACTTCAGGGATGGATGGTTATCGTCTTTGATAAGCACGATATCGTTGATTTTGATGTTGTTTTGCCGTTCAAACCATTTAGGACGCCTTCGCAATTGGGAAATGTAATCCTGTGACCATTTTTTCCAAAATCCCTGTAAAAGCAGTTGTAAATACTGCCATTCTATTGGAACAGTCGCTTGCATCTGGTACCATCGTTTCCTCGTAGGTTAACGAAGCTTCACCTAAGACCCGTCGTAGATGAAATTTTATGATTTTTACGCCCGCTTCCCAAATACCGCCAAAATTAGTGGCGTTGGGAGGAATGAAACGCCAGGTAATGCCAATCGTTGTTAGCTCTTGCGACACGTGATCTTGGAACTGTGTTGATTGAAAAAAGTTTGACCACTCCCGTAACTGTTGGTTAGCTCCGACAACGTTGGTACCATTGCCGCTATGCATGGTGTGACACTTGCCGCGTCTAGCCACAAATCGACGCAAAGCAGCAATAAATGCCGTTGAAGACAGGTCCAGCTCCAGGTGCAGAGCCTTCGTAGCCAGGCAAACAAATATAGCCACATATGCCTTGTACTTCTTTGCGCCTCGCCCTCTCCAGGATCGTACGATGACAGGACCGGCATAATCAACACATGTGTTGCCGAAGGTGACTCCCGTTTCCAACCGCTCTGTGGGTAAACTGGACATTTGCTGCTGAAATGGAACCGCTCGTTGGCAAATGCACGATGTGCATCGATAAACACATCGCCTTATGACATGATGAATTCCAATGACGAAGTATTGAAGAGATAGCAGATGTCAAAAGACAAAAAGTGTACGCGGAGTGCTTGAGATGGACATTGTTTTCTACGAAATAGACGGATACATCGCGCGATCACACGAAAGAGACGAGTAAGCTTAGAAAATCGTGAAAATATGTCCCAGCTTTCGCAAGGTGAATTGGTTAAGCAAATCAGATCCAGTTCTTCCTTAGCTATCGCCTTATCCATCGAAAAATCACAATACGTTATTTTCGTCGATTGCATAAATGACGGACCGTTCCACCACAAATCCATTTTCACCAAATTTCTGGGCATAAAACCGCGAGTCGCACAATCCGCGGGGTTTTCAGCTGATCTCACGTAGTGCCAAGTAGACGCAGGAAACAATGCGATGATTTGCGATATGCGATTGTCCACATAAACATAACGAGGACGAGGGTATCCCTGTATCCAATGTAACACGGTCGTAGAATCAGTGTATGCAAAACATTCAATGTCGTGTATGGAGAGAGCGTCTTTAACCTTGCTAAGCAGCCTTGCTAGCAGTAAAGAACCACACAACTCGAGACGCGGAATCGAAAGGGAAGGTTTTACCGGAGAGACTCTTGTTTTTGCGCAGATTAACGTTGTTTGAACGCCATTAGCTCCAACCACTCGTGAATATATTGCAGCAGAATATGCTGACTCGGATGCGTCAGCGAAACCGTGCAGTTCTACCACATCCTTGCGGCTTAATTGCAGCAATCTCGGAATGTTTAACGTTCGCAATGAAGATAAATCTAATCTAAAATCAGACACTCCTGATAGAACTCAATTGGGATATACTCATCCCAGCCAATGCCTTTGGGCCAAAGACGTTTCATTAAAATCTTCATCTTAATCACAACCGGTGAAAGCCAACCGAGGGGATCAAAGATGCGCGCGATATCGGATAATACTTCCGTCTTGGTAGCATGTGAGCCAATAGCAGCGACGGTTGATGAAAATTTGAAACAATTGATCCGTGTGTCCCAGAGTAAGCCCAACGTTCGGACCCCTGCATCACCAATCGGCAACTCGGTTACTACTTCTCGCTGCTTGGGGTCTATGCTGTTGAGAAATTCCGATGAATTTGAAGACCATTTCCGAAGGTCCATACCCGCGTTTTTTAATATCAAGCAAAGATAATTTTTTACGTTGACCGCTTCTTCGACAGTTTCGAAAGTCGTTGTATAGTCGTCAACATAAAAATCGTTGATCAGGCTGTCCGAAGCCTGGGGATATTTCGCGATATTGTTAACACCTATTTGCTTGAGAACCCTTGTAGCCAGAAATGACGCGGAAGCAGTCCCATATGTGACTGTAGGCAGTACATAATCGCAAGGCTCCTCTGTAGCGTCTTCCCGCCGTACAATTCGTTGAAAATTGATGTCGTCGGTATTGACAAGAATCTGCCGATACATCTTCGCAATATCGGCCTTGACGGCGATTTTATATTTCCGAAATTTTATTGTGCAGGTGAAAAGATCATTTTGAACCGTGGGTCCCACAAGTAGACAATCATTTAGTGATGATCCGTTCGTAGATTTCGCAGAGGCGTTAAAAACTACCCTAAGCCTTGTTGAAGCGCTGTTGGGTCTAAGTACTGCATGATGAGGCAAATAAAACGATGCGCGATTTAGGTCATTTTGAGAAACGCGACTGCTCGTACTCACGCATGAACTCGGTATATTCACGCCTCAGTTCAAGGTTCCTAGCAAATCGCCGTTCCATTGCATGGAGCAACTTGAGTGCCGCACTACGCGAATCTCCGAATTCAACGGGCACTTTGTTGAACGGCAATCTGACCACATATTTTCCCTCAGAATTAATGAAATGTGTGGTAGCGAAATGATTTTCAATTATTTCACTTGGCTCGTGGTTAATATTATTTGAATTCTTACCATCTTCGTGCTCAAAGAATTGCTTCAATAGAGCATCCAAATCCGCAGTCGAATGAAAGACGTTTAATGCAGGTTCTTGATTCATGGGCACTTTACCGGCGATAACCCAACCGAAGATGGTATTCTGGGCGACGGGTGAACCAGAAGGGTGTACGATTAAACCCTCAACGAGCGTGTCAAAGAAAATACTGCTCAAATCAAGATATCGATTCGATTGGGTTGATGACAATTTGGATCCGCTAGAGAAAGGTGATTGAAGGATTTTAGATACGCACTGTTCACCTCTACATTCGGCACTTCATTCGTTAAGGACGTAAGAATAAACCCATGAACGGATAATGTTCGATTGGGGTCCGTGACTGGCGATATTACGAGTTTAACTTTACCGCGATTACCGTAACTGCTTTTGTTTTGTCCCAAACCAACGATGGGAATGCTGGCGTGACTTCGTTTAAGGCCCAGACGCTGAACGCAAGATTCGGAGATTAAAGTGGCTTGCGAGCCAGAATCAAGCAATGCTCTACACTGATGGTGATCTCCATTGACTCCTTTAACTGTCACTATCGCGGTAGGTAACAGCGTATACCACTCCCAATTCAACTGAGCAGCATTTACGGCCAACCCATGACTGTTGACACTGGAGCTACTTGCTTGTGCAGAGTCCATATGGAGCATGGTATTGTGTTTTAACCCGCATATTTTACAACTCGAGAATTTGCAATCGTTTAGGCTATGTTTGACACGAAGGCAATTGGGACAAATTTGATTTGCCTTGTAGAGACTGTACCGCGAGATCACGAAATTGCGAGCACTGATAGAGAAGGTGCTTTTGCTTGCATTTAAAGCAGAGCGGCACTGTAGCACTGAAAACCCGTTTTTCCGAATCCTTTGGAACTAGTTTGTTTCCACTTACCACGTTTGTACGAACACTGCGCGATAACTGCAAACCCTCCAGCTCATTAATTCGCTCACACAAAAATTTACTGAAGTCCGAGAACGAAGGCTGTTCGTTGTCCTTCATCTTGCGAATCCACTACACTTTATTTTCGGGATCAAGTTTCTTGGACAGAAAGTAAATTAATAGCGTATCCCACAGTTTTACGGGTAACTTTAGAGCACTTAGCGCATTTATGTTTTCCGTGGTTATCGTAAACAAACGCTTTACTTCACTCAATGTACCGCTCTTTACTACCGGCTGATCAAATAAATTGTCCAAATACGTAACCATAAATTGCGGCTTATCGTAATGCGATTTAATCAAGTCCCATGCAATATTAAAGTTGTCGTTGCTTAAGGGAATATGATTTACTACCGCCAGTGCATCTCTCTTTAGCCGCGTCTGGAGATATTCCAATTTTTCCACGCCCGTTAAAGTGTTTTTGGATACAACTAAAGCCGTAAATAAGTCGCGGAAACGTATCCACTCATCAAGCTTTCCAGAGAATTCTGGCAGCCTTATCTCAGGAAGTCTTGAAGGAGAATCTGGCTTTGTGATTGTAATGGATGGCCGCGGCGTTGCCTTTAGCGAGTTCACTAACTCACTTAACGATGTTTGGTTATCGGCTAACGATTTTAAGGTTTTCGAAAGATCACTGTCACTTTCCGTTCGCGGATTGAAAGCACTTATCATTAAGTCTAATCTCGCGTGTAACTCGTAGAAGTTGTTTTCAAACTCGCAACGATATTGTTGTTCTTCGGCTAGCTGACTATCAACCTTAATTAATGCTTCGATCTCATTTTGCAGGTGCTCGAAGTCGTTCATGTGTTGCTCTAGCCTTGTTTGCCGTAACTTGCTCTGATCCACGGCCGGGCCTTCAGACTCGCAAAAGGTACCGATCCGCGTTACCTGTCCCTTCAACGCCGCGCGCTGAGGCTTCATAGCTTCCATTGCTACAATCGCGACTCCTCACCGACATGACGACTTGGATCGAGACAATAACCCCACGAGATAAACAAGTTGGAGTAGCGGCTAACTGAGTTGTTTTGAAAAAAACACTTTGATGAAACAATTGAACCGAATGTATGCAATTGCACATGTACTGTGTACGAGAGCAAGTTCGAATAACGGACAATTTAATTTACGACAATAACGCTGCAATTAATCAATTATAGCCACACAGATTCTGAGACGAGTACCGTTAACACGTGGGTGTACTTTTTCGTGCAATTTTGGATTTAATTCAATTTTGATAACACTTTCTGCTTTTAGTCAATGAACTGTTCGCAGCTCTCTTTGAAATTTGATTTTTTGTATATTATGCATAAAATCACACTCGCATGTGTTGGGCTTATGTAGTTCGATTGGACAAAATTTCGATTTTGCCAAAATTAATTTTTTCCCGATATGAAATAATCCGTGCTCGATAGGACCAAATGTTTGCGCGTTCGATTTTCGCTGTAGGGAGAAAAAGTGTGGCAAATAAAAGATCGCGTGTTCCTTGGTAAGAAAGACAATCGTGTGCTTTATTGAATGGACGGACAAGAAGTAAGTTTTATACAAAAAAAAAATGGGGTAATGCACAACATAAGACAGTTGTACTACTAACATTCAAAAACAATATAGAACAGTATTAGGGTGATTCCACAATGCAATTTGAAACTGCAACAATGGAATTAATAGAAAAATTCAAAGTTCTTTCATCAAATTGGTTTTGTGAAACCGTTCGTGCAACTTGTTGATCACTAATTTCTGACTGAAGAACGCTAGATCTTCTCTAATACTGTTTCATTTTTTTCACATTTCCCAAGTGGCTCGGATACTCGTTGTATACATACATCTACTCCTTGCTTTCGTCTGAGATGAGTAACAAAGGTTGATGTCGAATTGTTAAGGCCACTAATTTTCACTTCCTTTGCTCCACAGGATGTATAAATTGTCTGTGTTTTTGTTTTCGTGGATTCCGTTTTAGAGTTTATAAAAAGCTTGCCGTCAAGATTGGATGGTAACATCTTTCCAGCTCATCCATGCTGCAGAATCTCTGATTCAGAAATATTTGTGCCTGAAGATTTTCAACGAAAACTTAACACTGAAATTTACTGGCGCTGTTGGCGGTCAACCTGTGACAGTAAGGATCGGGAAATGGTTACTTCCTTCTAAATTATGTAATTTTATGTTGTCTTGCCTGTGATAGAAGCTAATGTTAAATCAACGGCCGTTAGAGTATTTCCTGTGGAAAAGTGTGTATATGGTCTTAACGACTGATCACAAGACCATACTTTAATTTTTGTAGCTATTCAGCAACAACATTTCCCTGATGATTGTTGTGACCCCACAGTAATTTCGGCATTCTAGTCGGCTCATACAATACTTTTCGTCGAATTGTTTAGAGCTAATTTTTGGTGAGAATAAGACTTTGGCAAATTGTATATGTGTGTGGTATATTCGGTTTTATGAGAATACCTGTTCTATCCTTATTTCTGTCATTTAGATTGTTGTTGAAGTATGCAGTGTAGTTTTTGTATTTGGATCGCACTTTTTCTATAAGGATTTTCGTTTCTTGCAAAAATATCATTTTTGGATTAAATTTGTGGACAATAATGTCCAAGTGTGATAGGTTGTTGTAATATCGTTTAAAATTCCATTGATTAATTTGTATGTGTATTTCATTCCTGTTGTTAGTTTCTGGTTAATTATTTTTTTTAATTGTGCTTACTGTTGGCATATGCTGGCGGTTAATTATTATAGGTTTTTGAACGTCCCTGGTCTATTTCATTGATGCAAAATGAAATCTGTAATCATACTACAGATTAAAAACGATTACTTTTCATAAGGATTCATCATCTTCTGACCCGCATGATACACTAAAAGGGTTGCGGGGTAAACCACGCACGAGAGCTCTCCAGGCAACTCGATCCTCCGCTACCGACTCTAACCCATCATGGGTTATGTCCAAGCGTAACCAGCCGAGCTTATGGACTTGGTCCAACCATCTCATCCTGGGTCTGCCAAGTGGTCGCCTACATGATGGAATCGCGTTCAACGCCTCGGAAGTCGTGATGGTGGAGACATACGTGCTGCGTGACCAAACCAACGAAGCACAGCTCTTTTCGTTCGGAGAAGCAGCTTGGCAACGTTGAGTTCCTCTCGCACTGTCGCCGGGATAGGGTGAGTCCGCTAGTGAAGAAGTTCAGTATTACTCCTCCCGTTACTCGTGAAGAAGACCCCGAGATACTTAAACTTCGCCACCAGCGAATGGGACTACATTAACATTTAGAGTGCATTGAACAGGCGTTCTGGAAACTACCATAGCCTCTGATTTGTCCACTTTAACTTTCATCCCCGAATCAGCACATACTGCCACAAACCTATCGACTTCGCGCTGGGAAGATGTGAGGATAACTAAGTCACGATGATGATGACTTACCTTCAACTCTCCCAATGTGAAATATTCCTCGTCTCGGCTGCGCTGCAACTTCCAAGTCATATAAACAATGAAAGTAGAGGCGACAAGACGCACCCTTGGCGAAGTCCAACGCCACGGTAAAAGCCCTCAAAAGAGGACCCTCAATCCCATACTCCTGCAGAACACTCCAGAGTTTACCTCGAGGGACTCGGTCATATGCCTTTTCGAAATCTACAAAACATTAGTAGATGGGTTTGGCATACTTTCACGCCTTCTCAAGTACCATTCTTAGAGTGAAAAGCTGGTCGGTTGCACTTCTGCCGGTACTTATCCCCCATCCTTGACTCGACTATGGCTCTATAACGCGATTCCAAAACCTTAGCGTAGACTTTCCGGGGAGACTTTCCCAGGGATATGCCCCTGTAGCGGGAGCCATCTCTTTTGTCCCACTTCTTAAAAAGAGGGACTATCACCCCAGTTTGCCAATTGCCGCGTGTCTAGCCACGTTCCCGGTCCACCTAAATAACACGAGAGAGCCATAAAACTCCCTCTTTACCCATTGCCTTAAGCATTTCTCGCCGGATTTCATCCACACCGTCGTATTTGCCAACTCTAAGCAAATCTACCGCCAAAATGACTTCCTCCACCGTTGAACTATTCTCCGCCCACTAAAGACATCGGGTATGTTATCCTCAGTGCCCTGTTCGGGATTGACCAGCTCCGAAAAGTTCTCGCTCCATCTGTGCAAGATATCCTCCAGACAGATCTCCAGGCAGTTCTATGGTCGCTTTCCAACTTCTCGTCGAACTCCTTCCAAGACTGCTCTTTAGTTGCTCGCACAGTCAATTTGCAAGTTTTTCGCGTCTTAGTGTACCGGTCGCAAGAAGCAGAGTCCCCAAGAGAATCCAGTCTCTGTAGGTCTTCCTCTTCTCTCTGATGGCTTCTTGAGCTCCGGGTGTTTTAAACCACGCAGTTCTTTTCTCACCACCAGGTGCGAATCCAAGCCGCTTCACTCCACAAACATCCCGTGCAGAGGCAATGGCAGCTGTTGAAAACAGTCGCCATTCTTCCTCTACATGCGATGGAGGGACATGGCAATGAGAGGGGCATTGCACGAACGTCACAAACCATCCGTTTCCTACACGCTGGTACCACAAACAGCGATTTCTGTTGAAGACTCTGACGGTACCACGTGGTTTTATGGATGGCTTTATGGACATGCCATTTGCACAGGAAAAGTTCAACAGGTTTTATCCGTTCGCGTTCCGGTTCTAGATCCCTTTTGCTTCGTCGACGAGATACCAACGATATCCAAACGATACCTGGCAGCTTCCTCAACTAACTCGAGAACCTTTCCTGTCAGACGTTCCATGAGGCCATTGACGGGTTACTCGATACCTAGCAGCATACATATTCATTTATATCCCAGTACTTATCTATCTATTAATTCAATTGCATCAACCGCTTATCTTTTATTTTAAAAATACATATAAATACATATAATTAAATATACATATGTATTTATATTGTATTGTGCGTACAAATTCATATAAAATTTTTTATTTGCTTTTATTGTACTCCTTTTTTTCCATTTTTCAAATAGAGATTTGGTGCTTATAGTTTTTCCTCCGATGTTCATACAATTACAAACAAAGGCAGCACGCACTAACAAAACGATTTTGTTTTCAGTAGTAAGATTGTAATTAATCACATCTCTGTGCAAGATGTGCTCAATTATTTTAAGTCATGTAACATATTATATTACACAAAAATGAAGTATGTATCTCTATTTATCTAGAGCATAGTAAACCGAAAAGTGTTGAGTTTCATGTCGTTCAACTGCTCTAAGCACGTCGCACACATGTGACACACACTAGTCATTACTGTGTAGGGCAAAATGATATCTGTAATCTTATAACAGATCACAAATGATTAATTTTCATAAAAATTACAAAATGTAATCTGTGATCTGATTACTTTTCATAATGCTTACACATTACAAAATGAAACACATTACATAACAAATGTAATATTATTTATCAAATTCAAAATAGCTGTATTGGTCCTACTTGCTGTATCTTGTACGTTTTCAGGTGCCTCGTGGATTTCTGTGGTTACAGCTCCCTTGAAAATAGATTTTATTGTTGAATGATGTTCTAAATTTATACCAGACATCGATTTGTCTTAGAACATGGAAAAATATATAGACGACTGGATGGCGCAGTAGCAAAGTTTATACGCTTTTATCTGGTGATTTGGTCCAGTCACCATTACCGTTCGGGTCAAATTAACGCCCCTATCGTTTAAGTGGTCACTCAGTCATAGTAGTCTGACTGTGAATGCATTAGCAGCTAGTGATTGCAGGTCAGGTTAAGTGGGCAAAGCATTAGTGAGATATCCTTGGTGAACACGGCGACCCTATGCAGGGTACCAGGGCGTACTATAATCCAAGGAAACGAAAAGCGGACAGGCTCCCCAATAACGGACCTGAGCAGGGGAATCTCCATAATATCTTATGGTACTCCATTTAAGGATGCAGACTTTTAAAAGTATTCTCTAAAAGTCAAGTTTTGTGTCAATTTCATATGCGTGGTTTGTGTATCTTTCCTTCAAAAACCACTTGTAGTGTGTACGAAAAACCATTACATAACATTGTATTGCCCCAGACGCCCGAAAGTGTCAAGTGACTTTCGATCGGCATTGACTGTGATTCATGCTATGTAGAGGTCAGTTGAGTTCCACTCTCAATTTATACATTCCATATATTGGGCCAAAGGGATAATTTATGCGTACGGAGTATATAGAATAGTATAGTTTAGTCATATGAATTTCTGTATAAATAGAATGAGTTTTGGAAAATAAAATCAGTCTCAAATTCATTCTTGGCTCAAACAAATTGCGGTAGTTTTGTCATTTTTTAGAGCTGGGCATATGGCTGTAGGCACCGAAAGACGATAGACATAAACACTACGTGATGATCTTTGACTTATTCCACACTGCTTCGCACTATCGGCAGTATTACCGCTGATTGAAAAAAAAATCCGCTAAGATACAACCTAAAATCCCCTTGAAATATTAGTTTCACCATTGCAAATCCTAAGTCCCCTAGAAATCGCTAAAATATCAAAGGGAAAGTATGTCTTGAAAAACAAAACCAACATTTACATATTTTTAAAAGTTAATTATTACGGATTAAAACAATTGAAATACACAAGAATTTCAGCTTAAAAAAGCATTTTGGACAAAGGCAGACAAAGGAAAAAAGACAGAAGTTACAAATAAATTTTCACGTAAGATCGATTCATCTATTTCTCGACTTACTCAGAAGTTCGATGTGGATGCCTAGGTGTCGACCATAGTTTTTGAATCATAGCTACATAGTTACAGCAGCTCTTGCTCATCACTTTTAATTTATTTTCTGATTGTTATTATTAAATTTAGAGTCAGCGTTGAAAATCGTTTCGTTATTTGTTTTTTTTTGTATGTAATTTTATTTAGTTGAATATATATTTCTTACTTGCTAGACAAAAGTACTTAAAACTAGCTTAACTAACTTAAGAATTACAAATGTTCTTAGTACTAACCTACTGACCCTAAACGGGTACTCTAAGCTAGTCTAATCTTCTTTATAAATGTGCCTTTCGGCTTAATCTACGTTTTTTTAGTCATTAAGTCAATCTTTTATTTCTTTATTCATTTACCAAGAAAACTTAATAAAAACTTGGCTAAACTTAACTACTTAAGCTACCTTATACTAACTTACCCTAACATGAAACTTAATAATATCTTATCTATGTCCGTAACAGTACGGACACGTGCACGTGAAGTGCATCGATGGTAGCATTGCGATAAACATCGCTGTTATCAATTTGTACTACCTTCGGAATTGTTTTGTCCATCGTATGTTTAATTACGTCGTCAATTTGTATGAGGTACCTGTCAACCTCTTCGTTCGTCAGGTTTCTGTTTGTCGGCGGATTGATCCCACTCGAACGTAGTTCTGTGGATAAAGTCCTGGAGAAGCGTGGCCAGAGAGCCTTATTATAATTATAAGGGTGCTTTCGGGCATACTCCTCCAGTCCCTCCACCTCGTTCGGGAGCTGAATACCTGCGAAGAGCCAGCAATGATCACTCTCGTACTCAACAGCAGTTAGACAGTTCCGTGTGCGTCTTTCCACGTCTAGTATAGTCAGTCGTTTGTCTATCAGCATCAGATCCAGATAGGACCCGCTTCTAGGATAAGATGGCCTATCGGTTGCAAGCAAATCTAGCTTGAACTCAACATTGTGCTCTACCAACCAGTTATACAATGAGGTCCCCCTGGTGTTATGCACCACGTTGCCCCACTCTATGTGCCTCGAGTTCAAGTCCCCGGCTACGATATAGTAGTTATCTTCCGAGCTCAGTCGAAGGCTAGTGAAAAGAGTATCGAGCTCTGAAATGAAATATTGATTGATGCGTGCCTTGTCATACGCATAGATAGCGATCACATATAGCCGCTTACCACCCCGAAGGGGCGTTTCTATGGCCTGGAATCTCCGCAATTCACTGCTATACACGACCTTATGAAAAAGGCCTTTTTTTATTAACAGCGCGACTCCACCAGCTAGGTAGCTTTGATCTCTTCGTATGATATTGTAATTCTTGTACCTGAGTGGATGCGTTTGGCTGGGCTCAGTTTCGCAAGCCATCATCACATTGGGATTATGGGTCTACATCGAGTTACCGAAATTTAATTGACATTCAGGGCGGATCAATGAATTCACATTCACTGCTAGAATTTTAAGGTTTTAGGCTGCCTGCGCAGCCATTATACCGATGTTGCGTTTGTCTCTCCGAACAGCGTCGAATAGATGAGGTCTATTCTATTTTCGTAATTTGTTTTTTAAGTTCAGTGTACTCCGAAATCCTCTTGACTTCAGCATTATGTTGGGGAAGGTGGGATTCCGCAAATTATTCAAATTACTTAAACACGCAGCATTTTTATGTGTCACAACTTGGGTCCTTGATTTAACAGCTCTTAGAGAATTTATTACTTCTGGGGCTATTTGCATCGTGCTTACAGATTAAAAAATTAATGGACTCACATTTGATAGATATCACACAGATATCCATGTACAGGTACATGACTTTTCCATCCATTGATTACTTTCAAAAGAGCTCAATAGTGTGTGGAAATCGCTAAAACGGCTATCCTGATTATCGGTCACAACTCCCGTTTGATTGTGAGAATGAGAGACACCGGTACTAGAGCTCGTTTAACCACCATAGCCCAAAATCCACATTCGCACTCACACAGTTGCAAGAGTACTCAAAGATCTCGAAGTGCATTCCCCATAGCTGGTCTTCTTCGCTATCAAAACCACTGCATAAGCTCCATCATCTATCCTACTCCTCATGACTCTTTTTGAGCAGATGGAAAACAGCATTTGTCCAGCCCATCCCTTAATAGCGTGATTCATAGTCACCCACCTCGTTCTTCTAAGGTCATGGAACGCTGATAAATCGCCAGCTTGTGAAATATCTTGAATCGCGACCGTACTGTTTCCATAGAAACAGGTCCACTGATGATCTGATAGCTTATCTCACCGAAAAACCGTTCAATTCAAGTTGTTTTGGACATGTTTAAGGCCGATATCCACCAGATAAATGCAGGTGTTCCCCAAGGCTTAGTTCTGTCTCCGACACTCTTTCTCATTTTAATAAATGATCTGAGTCTGCAACTTCTAATCCAATCCATTCCATCGCAGCTTTTCACATTCGTTCCAAAACTCACGACCCCGCCCTTTGCAAGTAGAATTGGAACGGCAGCGTATGTTAAGCTTAATAAAATAATTAACTGGGGAAAATACAATAAAGTATAATTTAATGCTTCAAAAACTCTATGCTGTCTGCTGTCACTCAAGCGAACCGTTGATAATCGGCCATTATCCATGAATGGCGCTTGTGTCGATGAAACCGGAAAAAATTTCGTCATTGATATGTGTATCAACGAAACACTTAGTTGGAACGATCACATATTTGAGGTCGCCTAAGATGCTACGAATTGCTTAGGTTCCCTTAGTCGATGCAAGAAATATTTAACCCGTTCTGATTTGCCTTCAATTTATAAGTCGCCCCAAATCCCCGTACAACGCTCATATCTGGTATAGTGCTCACAAGACCACCCTCCCCGTAGTAGTTAGAAGCCAAAAGCGAGCGATTACACTTATAGGAGACAATAATTTCACTATGTCATTAGATTCGCTCGACCACGGACGTACCATGTATTTACTGTCCCTGTTTTATGGCGATTTCAACAAAACGATGATCAAGTGATGTTATGTGATGCCATTCCTCCTCTCCACGAGTTCACTCCAAAAACACGTCTGGGGAGGAATGCCAATCAGCTTTCCTTTAACCCTACTATTGTACGCACAGTTAAATTCAGAGACTCGTTATTCAGCCGCAATACACAAATATGGAATGCTCTTTCCAGCCTTATATTTCCTTCCGAGTACAAAATGCACAGATACCTCCTCTCCCCTTCTCACCTTATACCTGCAGCTTGTGCTTTATCTTGAGCACCCGTAAATTATAAAAAAAAATTAAAACATCTAAGCCAGATCGGACTGTTACTTATGGAAATAAAAACTTTGAATGGAGTCACCTCTATCTGCGTGCTAAAGTTTTATCTATTCGATATTAAATTGTAAAGTAAATAAAATTAAACTAAGTTTTTTTACGATTATTTTTATTTTTGTAGCTCAGCATGTGAGAGAATTTTGGATTATAACAATACATTTCAGTTTCAACCTCCGCCATTTTTAGAAATATCAAATTCCTAAATTACTTCGCTCA
This sequence comes from Eristalis intricaria, assembly GCA_964034865.1. Taxonomy (NCBI): domain Eukaryota; kingdom Metazoa; phylum Arthropoda; class Insecta; order Diptera; family Syrphidae; genus Eristalis; species Eristalis intricaria. Next base: position 9,351,449 of record OZ035878.1, on the reverse strand, counting down.
TCCGGAGCATTAAATCAGTAACTAATGTTTTTTTCAAATTTTAATTGATTTCAGGTAATCAAATGAGGAGCCACAGTGATCTCTGCAAACCCTCGGACTCAGCGGGCTGAACGAAAATTTATTGTGTTCCACGTATTGTCTTATATCTTGATACACAAAATGTATATAAAATTATAAAAAATAAGGCCCCTTGTGGAAAAAATGCACAAGACAACTATTCCAAACCGTGGTAAATGGCTCGGGTTGTGTATTGGAGCAGCAGCAACATACGGCATAATGATTTTTGCTGTAGGTGCGGAAACGAATGCGAAATAGAACTTATTGAACATTAATATAAATAATCGAACAACAGCCTAGAAAAGAAAAGGAAGCACTCTTCGTACAGCTGATGGACTTAAGCGGTGTTGAACTGGAAAAAATCTTAATGTTCAAATATGAATCAGGATGGTTTCAGGACTAAACGAAGGTCTCACGTTCCCCTATTAAGAGGACAAAAGATCTAATACGTCGTTCTGAGCTACCATGGCGCACCGCTCGCGCTGTTAAGGCCGTCAGGTCACCCATACATGCTCTCGTAAATTCATTTGAGGTTTTCATTTGAGAAGTGCATGTGGTGTGTCCGACATCGAAATTCGCTGAAAGTCGGTGTGCATCTTATACACGATTTTACAGTGTGAGCAAAAGTGTCGATCCATCGCTTAACTCAGAATCAATAGAAATTTCGTTTTCACAGAGAGAGAAGGGATAGATTCCACTTAAATAGTGGTTTTACTTAAGCCACCGATTGCCATGGCTTAAGCGTCAAACCAGAGAGTACGTAATTGACATTAGTGTATTCAAATAATTTCAACAAAAAATACAAAGAGAAACCCCGCAAAAGCAACCAATTATTTTGTCTGGCAATGCTGCTGATGATAACAGAGAGCTCACGAATTTATAAATGCACGCAAATTATAACAATATCCTTACATGCATGAACGTTGCTTTATAAGTTGGTGTTTTATCTTTTCCTTTCTTCAGCAGGGTGCTGTTGGTGTTCAATCACAATTACTATTTTGTTCACGGATCACATGGTTGGTGGATCCAATAGTTCATAATGCCAGTCAATCTGTGTAATCCATGGCTTGCCTAAGCCACCCCTAAGGTTTAGGCATGCCATGGATTGATTGGCATTATGAACTATTGGATCCATTGAATATGAAAACAAAATATTTTTGGGTGAAGTTTAAGTTTATTTTTTTTATTCATTTGCCAAGACGACTTATTAAAAACTTGGCTAAACTTTACTACTTAAACTACCTTATACTAACTTACCCTAACATAAAACTTAATAATATCTTATCTATGTCCGCAACAGTACGGACACGTGCACGTGAAGTGCATCGATGGTAGCATTGCGATAAACATCGCTGTTATCAATTTGTACTACCTTCGGAATTGTTTTGTCCATCGTATGTTTAATTACGTCGTCAATTTGTATGAGGTACCTGTCAACCTCTTCGTTCGTCAGGTTTCTGTTTGTCGGCGGATTGATCCCACTCGAACGTAGTTCTGTGGATAAAGTCCTGGAGAAGCGTGGCCAGAGAGCCTTATTATAATTATAAGGGTGCTTTCGGGCATACTCCTCCAGTCCCTCCACCTCGTTCGGGAGCTGAATACCTGCGAAGAGCCAGCAATGATCACTCTCGTACTCAACAGCAGTTAGACAGTTCCGTGTGCGTCTTTCCACGTCTAGTATAGTCAGTCGTTTGTCTATCAGCATCAGATCCAGATAGGACCCGCTTCTAGGATAAGATGGCCTATCGGTTGCAAGCAAATCTAGCTTGAACTCACCATTGTGCTCTACCAACCAGTTATACAATGAGGTCCCCCTGGTGTTATGCACCACGTTACCCCACTTTATATGCCTCGAGTTCAAATCCCCGGCTACGATATAGTAGTTATCTTCCGAGCTCAGTCGAAGGCTAGTGAAAAGAGTATCGAGCTCTGAAATGAAATATTGATTGATGCGTGCCTTGTCATACGCATAGATAGCGATCACATATAGCCGCTTACCACCCCGAAGGGGCGTTTCTATGGCCTGAAATCTCCGCAATTCACTGCTATACACGACCTTATGACAAAGGCCTTTTTTTATTAACAGCGCGACTCCACGAGCTAGGTAGCTTCGATCTCTTATATATTGTATTGTAATTCTTGTACCTGAGTGGGTGCGTTTGGCTTAGCTTAGTTTCGCAAACCATCATCACATTAGGATTATGGGTCTGCAACGAGTTACCGAAATTTAATTGACATTCAGGGCGGATCAATGAATTCACATTCACTGCTAGAATTTTAAGGTTGTAGGCTGCCTGCGCAGCCATTATACCGATGTTGCGTTTGTCTCTCCGAACAGCGTCGAATAGATGAGGTCTATTCTATTTTCGTAATTTGTTTTTTAAGTTCAGTGTACTCCGAAATCCTCTTGACTTCAGCATTATGTTGGGGAAGGTGGGATTCCGCAAATTATTCAAAATTACTTAAACATGCAGCATTTTTATATGTCACAACTTGGGTCCTTGATTTAACAGCTCTTAGAGAATTTATTACTTCTGGGGCTATTTGCATCGTGCTTACAGATTAAAAAATTAATGGACTCACATTTGATAGATATCACACAGATATCCATGTACAGGTACATGACTTTTCCATCCATTGATTACCACTGCATAAGCTCCATCATCTATCCTACTCCTCATGACTCTTTTTGAGCAGATGGAAAACAGCATTTGTCCAGCCCATCCCTTAATAGCGTGATTCATAGTCACCCACCTCGTTCTTCTAAGGTCATGGAACGCTGATAAATCGCCAGCTTGTGAAATATCTTGAATCGCGACCGTACTGTTTCCATAGAAACAGGTCCACTGATGATCTGATAGCTTATCTCACCGAAAAACCGTTCAATTCAAGTTGTTTTGGACATGTTTAAGGCCGATATCCACCAGATAAATGCAGGTGTTCCCCAAGGCTTAGTTCTGTCTCCGACACTCTTTCTCATTTTAATAAATGATCTGAGTCTGCAACTTCTAATCCAATCCATTCCATCGCAGCTTTTCACATTCGTTCCAAAACTCACGACCCCGCCCTTTGCAAGTAGAATTGGAACGGCAGCGTATGTTAAGCTTAATAAAATAATTAACTGGGGAAAATACAATAAAGTATAATTTAATGCTTCAAAAACTCTATGCTGTCTGCTGTCACTCAAGCGAACCGTTGATAATCGGCCATTATCCATGAATGGCGCTTGTGTCGATGAAACCGGAAAAAATTTCGTCATTGATATGTGTATCAACGAAACACTTAGTTGGAACGATCACATATTTGAGGTCGCCTAAGATGCTACGAATTGCTTAGGTTCCCTTAGTCGATGCAAGAAATATTTAACCCGTTCTGATTTGCCTTCAATTTATAAGTCGCCCCAAATCCCCGTACAACGCTCATATCTGGTATAGTGCTCACAAGACCACCCTCCCCGTAGTAGTTAGAAGCCAAAAGTGAGCGATTACACTTATAGGAGACAATAATTTCACTATGTCATTAGATTCGCTCGACCACGGACGTACCATGTATTTACTGTCCCTGTTTTATGGCGATTTCAACAAAACGATGATCAAGTGATGTTATGTGATGCCATTCCTCCTCTCCACGAGTTCACTCCAAAAACACGTCTGGGGAGGAATGCCAATCAGCTTTCCTTTAACCCTACTATTGTACGCACAGTTAAATTCAGAGACTCGTTATTCAGCCGCAATACACAAATATGGAATGCTCTTTCCAGCCTTATATTTCCTTCCGAGTACAAAATGCACAGATACCTCCTCTCCCCTTCTCACCTTATACCTGCAGCTTGTGCTTTATCTTGAGCACCCGTAAATTATAAAAAAAAATTAAAACATCTAAGCCAGATCGGACTGTTACTTATGGAAATAAAAACTTTGAATGGAGTCACCTCTATCTGCGTGCTAAAGTTTTATCTAATCTATCTTAAATTGTAAAGTAAATAAAATTAAACTAAGTTTTTTTACGATTATTTTTATTTTTGTAGCTCAGCATGTGAGAGAATTTTGGATTATAACAATACATTTCAGTTTCAACCTCCGCCATTTTTAGAAATATCAAATTCCTAAATTACTTCGCTCATCCGGAGCATTAAATCAGTAACTAATGTTTTTTTCAAATTTTAATTGATTTCAGGTAATCAAATGAGGAGCCACAGTGATCTCTGCAAACCCTCGGACTCAGCGGGCTGAACGAAAATTTATTGTGTTCCACGTATTGTCTTATATCTTGATACACAAAATGTATATAAAATTATAAAAAATAAGGCCCCTTGTGGAAAAAATGCACAAGACAACTATTCCAAACCGTGGTAAATGGCTCGGGTTGTGTATTGGAGCAGCAGCAACATACGGCATAATGATTTTTGCTGCAGGTGCGGAAACGAATGCGAAATAGAACTTATTCAACATTAATATAAATAATCGAACAACAGCCTAGAAAAGAAAAGGAAACACTCTTCGTACAGCTGATGGACTTAAGCGGTGTTGAACTGGAAAAAATCTTAATGTTCAAATATGAATCAGGATGGTTTCAGGACTAAACGAAGGTCTCACGTTCCCCTATTAAGAGGACAAAAGATCTAATACGTCGTTCTGAGCTACCATGGCGCACCGCTCGCGCTGTTAAGGCCGTCAGGTCACCCATACATGCTCTCGTAAATTCATTTGAGGTTTTCATTTGAGAAGTGCATGTGGTGTGTCCGACATCGAAATTCGCTGAAAGTCGGTGTGCATCTTATACACGATTTTACAGTGTGAGCAAAAGTGTCGATCCATCGCTTAACTCAGAATCAATAGAAATTTCGTATTCACAGAGAGAGAAGGGATAGATTCCACTTAAATAGTGGTTTTACTTAAGCCACCGATTGCCATGGCTTAAGCGTCAAACCAGAGAGTACGTAATTGACATTAGTGTATTCAAATAATTTCAACAAAAAATACAAAGAGAAACCCCGCAAAAGCAACCAATTATTTTGTCTGGCAATGCTGCTGATGATAACAGAGAGCTCACGAATTTATAAATGCACGCAAATTATAACAATATCCTTACATGCATGAACGTTGCTTTATAAGTTGGTGTTTTATCTTTTCCTTTCTTCAGCAGGGTGCTGTTGGTGTTCAATCACAATTACTATTTTGTTCACGGATCACATGGTTGGTGGATCCAATAGTTCATAATGCCAGTCAATCTGTGTAATCCATGGCTTGCCTAAGCCACCCCTAAGGTTTAGGCATGCCATGGATTGATTGGCATTATGAACTATTGGATCCATTGAATATGAAAACAAAATATTTTTGGGTGAAGTTTAAGTTTATTTTTTTTATTCATTTGCCAAGACGACTTATTAAAAACTTGGCTAAACTTTACTACTTAAACTACCTTATACTAACTTACCCTAACATAAAACTTAATAATATCTTATCTATGTCCGCAACAGTACGGACACGTGCACGTGAAGTGCATCGATGGTAGCATTGCGATAAACATCGCTGTTATCAATTTGTACTACCTTCGGAATTGTTTTGTCCATCGTATGTTTAATTACGTCGTCAATTTGTATGAGGTACCTGTCAACCTCTTCGTTCGTCAGGTTTCTGTTTGTCGGCGGATTGATCCCACTCGAACGTAGTTCTGTGGATAAAGTCCTGGAGAAGCGTGGCCAGAGAGCCTTATTATAATTATAAGGGTGCTTTCGGGCATACTCCTCCAGTCCCTCCACCTCATTCGGGAGCTGAATACCTGCGAAGAGCCAGCAATGATCACTCTCGTACTCAACAGCAGTTAGACAGTTCCGTGTGCGTCTTTCCACGTCTAGTATAGTCAGTCGTTTGTCTATCAGCATCAGGTCCAGATAGGACCCGCTTCTAGGATAAGATGGCCTATCGGTTGCAAGCAAATCTAGCTTGAACTCACCATTGTGCTCTACCAACCAGTTATACAATGAGGTCCCCCTGGTGTTATGCACCACGTTACCCCACTTTATATGCCTCGAGTTCAAATCCCCGGCTACGATATAGTAGTTATCTTCCGAGCTCAGTCGAAGGCTAGTGAAAAGAGTATCGAGCTCTGAAATGAAATATTGATTGATGCGTGCCTTGTCATACGCATAGATAGCGATCACATATAGCCGCTTACCACCCCGAAGGGGCGTTTCTATGGCCTGAAATCTCCGCAATTCACTGCTATACACGACCTTATGACAAAGGCCTTTTTTTATTAAGAGCGCCACTCCACCAGCTAGGTAGCTTCGATCTCTTCGAATAATATTGTAATTCTTGTACCTGAGTGGGTGCGTTTGGCTTAGCTTAGTTTCGCAAACCATCATCACATTAGGATTATGGGTCTGCAACGAGTTACCGAAATTTAATTGACATTCAGGGCGGATCAATGAATTCACATTCACTGCTAGAATTTTAAGGTTGTAGGCTGCCTGCGCAGCCATTATACCGATGTTGCGTTTGTCTCTCCAAACTGCGTTGAATAGATGAGGTCTATTCTATTTTCGTAATTTGTTTTGTAAGTTCAGTGTACTCCGAAATCCTCTTGACTTCAGCATTATGGTGGGGAAGGTGGGATTCCGCAAATTATTCAAAATTACTTATACATGCAGCATTTTTATATGTCACAACTTGGGTCCTAGATTTAACATTTCTTAGAGAATTTATTACTTCTGGAGCTATTTGCATCGTGCTTACGGATTAAAAAATGAATGGACTCACATTTGATAGATATCACACAGATATCCATGTACAGGTACATGACTTTTCCTTCCATTGATTACTTTCAAAAGAGCTCAATAGTGTGTGGAAATCGCTTTTTTTTTTATAATTCATTTTTATTTTTTAATTCATTACGTATATGCTTACATACTAGACAAAAATGCTTAAACGAGTTGGACGAACAAGGAATCTATTTTAACTTACTGGCCCTCGGCGGGCTCTCTAAGCTTAACTTAATATTAAACTGTCTTTCGACTTAACCTAACTGCCTGTTTAACGAAATGAAAATGTATGTTGAATGTACAACTTTATATTAAGAAAAAATGACAAAAAACTTAATAAATGTAACTGTTTAAGTAACTTACATACTACCTTAAAAATAACTTACACTAACTTAAGCTAAACTACATACATATGCATATGTATATATATGAAGATATATACAAATGCATACCCATATACTAAAATATATACATTGTATACACATAGGTACATACTCGTATACGCATGTGTATACTTAGTTTTTTTTTTTTTTTATCTTAAGATCTACCTTACACTACACTAGACTATGTAGGTCGGCCATAGGTTGCTGCTACTAGATTTGCATCTAATTCTCTGCAAGACAGTGACCAACTGCTTCTTCTTCTTCATTTGGCGCTACAGTCCGGGGTGGACCTGGGCCTCAACCAACAAGCCTCTCCAGCTACCACGGTCTCTGGCTAGCTGTCTCCAGTGTCGCACGCCAAGTTGGTTGAGGTCCTTCTCCATCTGGGTGCGCCATCTTAAACGCGCCATCTCTGTTGCGTTGTCCCACGGGTTCGAAGTCGAAGACTCATCGGGCCGGAGCTAAGTTGTCCTTACGCTCTACATGGCCTAGCCATCTTAGGCGTTGGTTCCGAAGACACCTGACTAGAGTCATGTCGCTGTATAGCCCGAACAGTTCGTGGTTGAATCTCCGCGCTGTAGAGCAGGACTGGGATGATTAAGGTCCTGCGTAAAGTCAGCTTGGTGCTTCGAAAGATGGCTCTACTGCTCAATTGCCTCTTGAGCCATAGAAACAGCGGTTGGCAAGAGTTACTCTGCGTTTGATCTCGGTACTGATGTTGTTTGTACTGTTTACTGCGAAGCCGAGTTAGACGAAGTCCTTGACTACCTCGAAGTTATAGCTGCCCATTGTGACGCTCTGTATAAGACGTCGATGTTGTGCGTCCTTTCCTGGTGACAGCATATACTTCGTTTTGCCCTCATTCACCGCTAGACCCCTTTTAGCTGCTTTCGTCTCAATGCCAGTGAACACCTCCTTGACGCTGTGCTCATTGACACTTCATCATCCCTGTGTTCTGCCAATCACATCAATGTCATTCGCGTATGCTAACAGTTTTACGTAATGTACGGGTGCCTGCTTGATTGACCTGGTGAAGGCCTTTGACACCGTATGGTTAGAAGGTCTTTTTTACAAGCTCAATCGGCTAGGCATAAGCAAACCACTGCTGTACCTACTGTGTAACATGCTTACCGGTAGACGGTTCGTAGTCAAAAATGGCAACGTGACCTCGACAGGTATATTTCAAGTTGAAAATGGTATCCAACAGGGTGCCGTTAATTCGCCGATCCTGTTCAACATTTACTTGAGCGATCTGTTAAGATCTCTTCCTCATACAATTGCGTATGCCGATGACTTGATCGTGTACAGATCAGGCAAAAACCTCGAGGAAATCACTACTCTCGCGCAGGGTGACTTCGATTCATTCATGAGAAGTTGCGATGACTGGAAGTTGAGTATCAACTTCCAAAAGTCGGAAACCATTCTGTTCAGGACGCCGTTGTGTAAGGCCTCGGCGGATACGAACAAAAATTGGCGAAAGTTCTCAATCGTTGGAAGACACGGGGAACCACTGGCGCAAAAGACTGTAGTCAGTTACCTGGGGATCTGGCTAGATCAGTATCTATATTTTAACAAACATGTAGATGCTGCTCTGGCTAGGGCCCGAAGTGCTTTTGCCCTTACAAAGAGACTGTTTTACAACAGCCAACTCGATGCGAGGGTGAAGGTTATCTGCTACATGGCCATCATCCGGATAATACTCACCTATGGGTGTCCCGTGTGGTTCAACGTGAGTGCAAGCTTGATGGAAAAGATTCGGTTGTTTGAGAGGGCTTGTCTTAGCGCTTGCCTTCGGCTTTATCGTACTCCAGAGTCCCAGTACATTCAATTCTATTCCAATGAGGTCTTATACAACAGGGCAAACCTGATAAGAGTGGACAATTTCCTGTTGAAGTTGATTCGAGGTCATACTGCTAGAGCGATGAACTCGTCCAATAACTTGATCTCTGGGGCTTACTAACCCAATCCAGAATACCACGAAAGGGTACGCCACAGTGGCTTCGTTCCCCCAGAAGCTTTTCTCCATTTAGATAAGTACGGCCTATTACAAGATATGAATGCGGTACAGATCATTTTTCACATAGCCAGATCAATTGTGGATGGGCGACTCAACCACGACCGTTCCGTCGCACAACGTGCTGAGGAGGGTCTCTCCGGTTCAGTACGGCGGTATCCAGCCGAGTCATTCGGGATGTTGCTAGGCAGCACCAAAATTTCTGGTGACTGGAGACCGAGGGAACTCCAGCGTCGAACCCTTTAGACCCGGGGTAGAAAGGGTTGTGAGTTCCCCCTCATGGGGCGCAGTCGGTCTCTGTCTTGAAGCTGATTAGATGGAAATCTATCAGCCGCAACCTACGGCCGACTTATATATCTTAGGGTAGTTTTAAGGTAGTTTCTTAAGTTTTATATGTGTGTATAAAATAAAAAAAGCAAGAATGTATATGTGTATAAATGACGATGCATGTATGTGTATATTAAGGATATATGCGTATACACATGTGTATAGGGGTATAGACAGTTGTACATGCATATATATATATATAAAATTTTCTTAAAAGTAAGTTGTTCTTTTTAAATTCTCATTTATATTTTACTCCGTTAGATTAGGTCGAAAGACATAGATTAAGAATACGTTTAGCTTAGAGTGCCAGGTGGGCCAGTAAGTTAGAAATAAAACACTGTTCGTCTAACAAGTTTTAAGCATTTTTGTCTAGTATGTAAGTTATTATGAATTGAATAATAAAAATGAAGTAAAAGTAAAAAACAGTTGTAAATACTCTTGGAAGATCGGAGGCAGGAATGTCAAAAAGATACATAGCGTTTTATAACACGTCCCTATGCACGCTTTCATATGCGGCCTAGAAATCTACGAAAAGGTGGTGGTTATAATTTGCATTTCTAGTGTCTGCCGTGGTGAATCTGGTCGATGGTGGACTTCCCCGGCCTGAAGCCACCCTGATATGGCCCTATCAAGTTGTTTATAAACGGTTTCAGGCGAGTACACAAAACGGCAGAGAAGATCTTGTAGGCGATGTTCAGGAGACTTATCGCTCTATAGTTGGCGCAGTCAAAGGTGTCTCCTTTCTTGTGGATCGGGCAAACCAAATCATCATACCACCAACCTGGTAGTTTTTCAAGCTGCAAATTCCATCTCCAGTTGAGTTCCTCGCTCAATTATTTCGTTTGAGCGTTCAGATCTGAAAATCAAAGAAATTTTATCTTCTTCCCCCTGCTCAGAATATTATGCAAAACCAGAATTTTGCTTATACCAGGTCAGAGGAACATACAAACGAAGTGGCAAAAAGAACTTGGAGAATACGATGAAATTCTCTTAAGAATTCGACTTATCGAAGGTGGCGCCAAATAATCTGTTCGAGTTATCAAGACATTCGTGTAATCGAAGTTCAACTTATCGACGTCAGATTTCATGTTAATTTCAGTCCTTGCGCTATTGCCAACCAATATAATTCGAGTTATCAAATATTAGAGTTATCGAAGTTCGACTGTATTTCTGTATGTATGCTCATTAAAAATGCGTTAAATGAACAAAGAAAACCGTACCTATTGAAAGAGCATTCCATAATTGATAATCGGTGTGAAGAATTAAATTTTTAACTCAACGGGGCGATTTTGCGGTGTAATATATTCCACTTAAAAATGATGGGTATACTTAAACGACTGCGACTCGAGTCGAATAAATAAAACGATAAGCGGAATAAGGATGATTGTCATAGCGTGACTGACCTTTTGCAAGATGCTATCGCCATACTCTCTACCTGAACATATTCTAATGCCCGGTTTCACAGTGCAACCTTATCTGCTGGTTTAGCTAAGTGTAGGGTGAACTTAAACTTCACCCAAGAATATTTCGTTTTCACACTCATATTTAGGGGTGGCTTAGGCAAGCCATGGATTGACTAGCATGGTGATCTACTGAATCCACCAACCAGCGCGAGCGGAGCGGCGTGGTCGCTTAAAACAACGTATTGTGTTTTTTGTGGAACGTGGGACTTTCTTTTAGTCCTGAACCATCCTGATTCTTATTTGAACTATAAAATTTTTTCCGGTTCAACACCGCTTAAGTCCACCAGCTCCACGAAGAGTCATACCTTTTCTTTGCTAGGCTGTTGTTCGATTATTTATAATAATGTTGAATAAGTTCTATTTCGACCCCGTCATGTACCTTCAGCATAAATCGTTATGTCGCATGTTGCTGCTGTTCCAATACCCACCTCGAGCCGTTCAACTCGCTTTGGAATAGTTGTTTTTTATTTTTTTTTTGTTTTTCAACAAGGGGACTATATATTTAAAAACTTTATGTAATACATATTTTTATAATTTTATATACGTTTTGTGTATCAAAATATAAGACAATACGTGGAACACAATAAATAGTCGCTGAGTCCGATAAAAGAAGGTTTTGCGGTGATCACTGTGGCTCCTCACTTGACTACCTGAAATCAATAAAAATTCAAAAATCATTAGTTAATGATATAATGCTTCGGATGAGCGAAGGAATTTAAGAATTTGATATTTCTAAAAATGGTGAAGGTTGAAACTGAAATTAATTGTTATAATCCAAATTTCTCTCACATTTTTGGCTACAAAAATGACAAGAATAGTAAAAAAAACTTTGTTCAATTTATTATAAAGGACAATTTAATATAGAATCCGTGATACAAATTCAAAAGTGATAGGTAAAGCCTTAGAAAGCAGATAGAGATGGCTCCATTCAAAGTTTTTATTTCCACAAATAATAGTCCGATTTGTCTGAAATGTTATAATTTTGCTTATAATTCGCGGGTGCTCAAGATAAAGCACAAGCTGATGGTAGAGGGGGTGAAGGGGAGAGGGGGTATCTGTGCATTTTGTTGTCGGAAGGAAATATTAGGCTGGAAAGAGCATTTTATATTTGTGCATTGCGGCTGAATAAAGGGTCTCTTAATTTAAAAGTAAAAAAAAAATCGAATAGTGGACCGTATACTTTAATTGATATAAATACTAAGAGGGTGATTTTCTCCTTATAATGTCTTTATTTCGCTTCTACTCCTCTGCACAGCTGATGTCGATTGATCTATATATTTAAATTTATTGTTGTTATTTTGACATTAGTGTTTAGTTACGGCGGTAACGCAGTATTAGATTATATGTTGAGTTTATTAGAAAGTTAATATTAATCATTCAGCAGTTATTACGTTAATAAAATCATTTAAACTTATTAGCTTGTGATTTGTTATTGAACATCCTCCCCGGCCCTGAGTAAGGTTAACGATGTCCTCCTGTGCGTAGTGTAACTTGCGTAGTCGCCCTTGACTCGAACCACTATTTGTTTAGTCACCACTGGAGGGATCACTGCAGCTTCAGTTTCTTCGTCAATGACATTCATCGTGCTCTCAATCGGTAATTTGTGTTGTGTGGTGCGGGTTAGAGCTGGGTCATTCGTTCAAATCCAACGAATAATTCAAGCATTGGTTAAAATAAGATTCGGTAATTTTAATCATTCGTTCATTTCAATCACCGGTTATTCAAAGATAGAGACCGACATGTTGCATTCGTTCAATACTACAGACAGCAACAAAAATTGGTTCTAATCCAACCAATCAATAGTTGTTTGGACAACAGGTACAGATTCAGTATTGGTATACGAAAGCACTAATATGCTCCAAGATTGGCTGTTTGCCCATACACTAGAAATATTCTCGGCCACACAAATAATATTCGCCCCATACAATTACAACGAAACATAGTATAATATATGTATGTTGAGGCCTCGAACAGTATGTACGATTGTGTGCATGCCCATCGGTCCTCTCTTGATTAAATGAATAAGGATAGAATGGAATTGCGAAACAAGTATACTACTACTTATGCATTGAATGATGACGACGAAAGGAAGCCATCTCGCTTATTTCGCTCCCAACAATATGAACGAAACAATTAAATAGGAACGATATATACATAAGAGCGATCGAATCAAATGATCAACCCATACGTATATAAGGAAGGGAACAAAGATATTCAATGGTTTCGTTTGTTAACATATTTTCGGTCATTCATTACATTCCGGTCGCTCATATCGTTTCTTTCGTTCATTCAGCGAACGAACGAATCCCTAAAAGAGACGACGAAAGGAAGCCATCTCGCTTATTTCGCTCCCAACAATATGAACGAAACAATTAAATAGGAACCATATATACATAAGAGCGAACGAATCAAATGATCAACCCATACGTATATAAGGAAGGGAACAAAGTTATTCAATGGTTTCGTTTGTTAACATATTTTCGGTCATTCATTACATTCCGGTCGCTCATATCGTTTCTTTCGTTCATTCAGCGAACGAACGAATCCCTAAAAGTATAGACTATATGATTGAATGGTATGTAGTTGTGTGATTGCAATCACCAACACTTTTGAGTGAACGGGTCAAAACGAACAAATCACGATTGACACAGCCCTAGTGCGGGTACCGACTGTGTTTCGTTGGGTTTTCGTGTCGTGTGAGGAAAAGGAAAAGAAAAATTAATATGGAGACAAATTGATATGAGGTAATTGATTAAAATAAATTAATAGTGTGCATGCATATAAATATTCTCAATATTCTCCAAATTTGTGGATTTTTTCCATGTCGTGTATATCGGATTCCGTTAGACGAAGTCTCAACGCGAATCCAGTGAAGGCGATTGGTGTTTGTTTTTTTTTTTTTTTTTTTTTTATGGTTTGCGCCAATGGATGTGGAATCTTCTTCAAGATACTGGTAACCCGTGTTACCAGCATGAACGATTCACGGGATATTGTTCTCCTTTTTCCTCGCGCCTACGTCCTAAACCACACCTCTGCACACTTCTACCACTCTCCCCGCGGAACTGCCGTTAGGTATTACGTCGCGGGGCTGGTTAGCATATCACGCTATGTGATCTATATTTGCCAATTCGGCCTTTCTTTCTTTTTCCAGCCTTCTTAGCTCGATCTGCACCCTTGTAATAAAGGAACATGTCACTAGCCATTTGTCAGCTGACTCCATCATATGGCTAACTACGAGCTCGGGAGTTGGTAGACTTCCTCTCGCCACGGCAAAGCGTCTGCAATGGAATATTACGTGCTCTGCGTCTTCATCTTCGCGCGCGCATTCTGGACAAGTGGGTGAGCTGTCGTGTCCGAATCTGTGGAGGTATTTTCGGTAACCCCCATGGCCCGACAAGAACTGCGTGAGGTGGTAGTTGCAGTTCCCGTGAGCTCTCGTTGTCCAGGCTTCTATTCTGGTTATCAATTTATGGGTCCATCTGCCTTTGGTTGTGGTGTCCCACCTGGTTTGCCACAGTGCCATTGATGTTGCCCTTTCTTCCTTTTTTAGACCTCTTGCGCTAGTCACCGAGTGATTTGCAGATCTCCGTAGGTAGATCCTTTGCATTTCGCTGGCGAGAATGTCGATCGGGACCATACCCGCAATGACGCAGGCTGCTTCGTACGAAATTGTTCGGAAACCGCTGATTGCTCTTATCACGCAGAGCCTGTATGATGTCGAGAGCTTCCTTGCTGCATCCGTGTTCGCCAGGGCCCCCGCCCATACTGGTGCAGCATATAGGAGGATTGAGCTTACCACTGTGGAAAGCAGGATCCTTCTCTCGTATCCAGGTCCTCCGATGTTGGGCAGCATTCCTGAGAGCGCTGCCTGCATCCTTGCTGCCTTTTTGCTGCAGTACTCGACGTGCGTTTTAAAGTTAAGCCGGTTGTCGAGCATTACCCCTAGGTATTTCAGAGCCATCTTCGATCGAATTATCTGGGAACCAACCCGGAAGCTAGCGTATTCCACCGTCTTTCGACTGGTTATTAAGACAGCCTCAGTCTTGTGGTCAGCTAGTTCTAAGTCGGCGGATTCCATCCAATCCTTGATCCTTGCGATCGCTTCGTTTGTGGCTGCTTCCACCTCGTGGATATTTTTGGCTACTGTCACGACCGCGATGTCGTCGGCAAAACCGATCACCTTGACTCCGTCTGGTTGCGTGAGTCTCAGTACTCCGTCGTACATTAGGTTCCACAGGAGGGGTCCAAGGACTGAGCCCTGTGGAACGCCTGCCGAGACTTCGTGGTATTTCATTCCATCGTCAGTCTGGTATCTAAGTTTCCTATTGGTGAAGTAGCTGACGATAATCTTCCTCAAGTACTGCGGTGTGCTCATCCTATTCAAGGCTCTCATGATGCAGGACCAGTTCGCTGAGTTAAACGCGTTTTTGATGTCCAGCGTAACTACGGCACAGTATTTTTTTGTACCGCCCCTCCATCTTGAACCCGTTATCGCTTCGCTTGCTGTGTCTACCACCTCTTTGATGGCGTCGATGGTGGAGCGCGATTTCCTAAAGCCGAACCGATGGTCGGACAAGGCTCCTCGCTCCTCCGCCACCCCGATTAACCTGCCGTATATGATGCTCTCAAGGATCTTTCCCGTGGTGTCAAGCAGGCAGATTGGTCGGTACCCTGACGGTTCTCCTGGGGGCTTATTGCCTTTGGGTATCAGTACCAGGTTTTGGAGTTTCCAGGGATTTGGAAAGTTACCTTCTTTGAGGCACCTTTGCATCGCCGCTGTGAACAGTTCGGGCCTCTTCTCGACGGCCGCCTTGATGGCTTTATTAGGGATGCCGTCAGGGCCAGGTGCTTTTTTGTCGGCAATTTTCCTGCACGCAATCTGCAGCTCTTCAGCCGTGACTGGTGGGATTTGATCCGAACTAGCTCCTTGTGTAAGGACGAACATTGTAGGAGGTTTCCTGGGGAACAGGTGTTCCACTATTGTTTTGAGCATCAGTGGGCAGGTTAGTTGAGGCGTCCTACTGCCGTTCACTTTTTTCATTACCACTTTATATGCTCCTCCCCAGGGGTCTAGGTCTGCTTCCTTGCAAAGATTCTTGAAGTAATTTGCTTTGCTCTCCTTAATTGCCTTTTCCAGGTTGCGCCTTGCCAGCCTGAAGGCGGCCAATCGTTCCTGGAACTCCGGTCTACCTCTGGAACGCTGGGATCTACGACGGGCTTTAAGGCAGGTTGTCCTGAGATTCCTTATGCTGTCGTTCCACCAGTAGCATGGTTCTCCCCTTCCGCTAGTGGACCTCCTAGGCATCGCTGCGTCGCATGCTGTTGATAATGCTTGGATCAGATTACTCGACATGCTTTCCGCTGATGTGGTGTTGGCGGGGAAGTCAGAGCTTATCGTTTCTCCAAACACTTCTTCATCGAAAGTGGTGTCCTTCCACTTGGGCCCCGTTCGTTTTGGTCGCTGTCTGGGCCTCACACTATCAATCTTGAATACAACCGCCTGGTGGTCACTGTGCGTGTATTTCTCGCTGACTCGCCAATTTGTTTTGGGCAATAGAGAGTTGCTTGCGAACGTTATGTCAACTATGGAACTTCTGCCTGCTTTGCGGAAGGTTTGTGTTGAACCTTTGTTTACTAGGCCAATCTCCAACGATGCGAATGCTTCTAGGAGGGCAACCCCCCTTTTATTTGTGCATCTACTGCCCCATTCCGTAGCCCACGCGTTGAAGTCTCCGGCAATGATGACCGGATGCTTTCCTCGTGCGTCCGCTACTATATGATCTAAGAGACTCAGGTATTCTCTGTGTGGTAGACTTGGGGGAGCATTGCAGCTGTAAAAGTGGGTACCATTTATCCGGGCGCACGCAACATATTCCGTAACTGTGCTAATGTTTTGGAAGGTGTGGTTTCCACAGATCCAAATTGCTGCTTTCTTGGATGTGTCATCTGTCCAGCTGCCGCCATCTAGGGATTTATACGGCTCGCTGATGATGGCAACATCCGCTTTTTCTTCTCTTGACATTTGTGCCAGAAGGTCTTGTGCGGCCGCACAGTGATTAAGGTTAATTTGTATAACCTTCATCATGTTTTATTGGTGAGGGCCCTCCTGAAAACCGGACACTTTGCACTGCCAGCTACATGTCCTGCGTTGTCGGGGTTGGTGCTCTTGCACCAGAAACACTTCGGCTCGTGAGAGCAGTTCTTAGCTATGTGGCCCTCTGTGCCACATCTTCTGCACATTTTGGAGCGGTCCTGCTCACTCTTGCACTGACGTGCTGTGTGCCCAAATCCTAGGCATCTAAAGCACTTGGTTAGCGCTGTGCGTTCCCGGATACGGCAGTTTATCCAGCCTATCCGTATCTTTCCCTCCTTCAGCAGTGAGTTTGCATTTTCTGCGGGTAATCCAATCATTGCGACTTGGGTGCCGCCATAGGCTTTGCGCAGACTTACAATGTCTGTTTCCTTCAGTTCGGTCAGCTGAGTCTGGGATACTATTGCCTCGCAGATATCCGCTTTGGTGGTTACCTCGTCTATATCCTTGATTTCGACGGTAACGCAGTGGGTCAGTGTTCTGACCTCTGCGTCTTTTCCCAGGGATTCTCCCATTATTCCCTTAAACTGGTCGGCCTTTATTCCCGCTCCTTTTAGCTGGAAGAGCAGGTCTCCTTTTTGTGTGCGGCGGATTTTTGTCACCGATTCGCCGAGGTTTCCAAGCTTGGGATCGTTCTTGACTTTCCGCAGTATATCCGCGTACGACAAGTCGCCCTTCGCTGCTACAACTATTGCGTCAGGTCTTGTTTTCTCCTTGGTTTTCCTCGGAATATCCTCTTTCCTCTGCGAATCCTTCACAGAGTTCAGCTTTCTGCTGCTATCCGCGGGTTTCGCTTTCGGCTTTTTCGTTGTTTTTTGGGGATGGGCTTCCGCGTTCTCTCTTCCTTCGATCTTGCGCGAGGATTGCTCTTTGCGGGTGATATTTTTCCCCGTCGCTTCTGGCTGATTTTGCCTCCGTTTAGGGCTCGGGCTTTTCCCGTTCTGCTCCGGGCCTCGCTTGGTTTTTTCCGCAACTGCGGGTTTCATCCATGGGGATGTTTGGGAAGCGTTGTTCTTCCGTATCACTTCTTTGGCCTTGTCGTCGTGTGACTCGATAGCTGCCAGTTCATAGAGCGCCTTGATGCTCTCGATGGCGTCTCGCATTGGCTGGTGGATTGAGCGTCTCTTTCCGTCTTCCAGCATTTCAACCAGCGCTTTGATCTGTTCCCCTAGTTTGTGGAAGATAGATGGGTTGCTAGTTGCTTCAGGTATGGGCTTTGCGCGTACTTGTTGGGCCACGCTATCCTCCTCGCTTGCTCGGGGCGTTGATATTTGCCCTACTGGTGATCTCTGCACCTTCGCGCTCCTTTGAAAAGCCGCGACAATCGTCCCTTCGCTTCCTCCGTTTCTGTTTAAGTTACTTGTTGTGTTCATGTTGTTTGGTCCCCACTCAAAGCCGTTATCAATGTTCGAATGTGTAGTCACCCGGGATCCCATGGTTGTCTATGCAAGCAGGGAGGCCATGCGAGGGTTGACACGCGCCCTTATGGGGTCGTGTGCCAGAGCCGGATCGGTGCTAACCAGGAATGTTACATCTGGACCTACACCACCAACTTAATGGCGACGCAACATTGAGCGTTCTTTGAGTCCTGCCAAGGTTTTAACGGGACGGGGGCGTGTGTAGCATTAGCCTGAGAGCCGTTTCAACCGGATTTCACTCCAGCTTACTCGGGTAACAGAATACTACCAACGTCAGCCCTTATAGCTTCCGAAATCCAAATCGATGTTTCCAGTATACCATAATTAAGACCTTACTGGGCTCGGTCTTAATGCCTGCGGCATTTGTGCCTGAGGCGGGATCGGATGTTGAAGCCACTCGCCTTCCTGGCTACGACTCTTATCTTCAGTCTGGACTTCTTTGGTCCAGATATGATGGGAGTTATACCGCCCCTACTCGGTCACCAGAGCCTCGTTAGTCTGAAGCAGGGTATACCACGTGCAGGTGAGGATGGTATTTTGTAAGTTGAATTACGCTTTATACCCCAAGGCGATTGGTGTTGTCTTTGCCTGTGTGCATCGAAAAATGTACATACATAAGTAATTGTATGTGTGGAATGTTGTCATGTGTAGTGCAGTGATTTGAGTGTCGCACCTGATAATAGATACTAAAGAGTGAACTAGTTAAATGTGTTTTTTTTTCACAAGAGGAAAGAAAGTGTATAATATGTAAAACGACGGCGCGTTTCATATAGATATATATATACATGTGTGTGTAGAGTTTTCGAATCGCGACGGATTTGTTTTGATCATCGGCATATGGCTTTTAGTCGACATACATAAGGTAAGACCGAAACGACTATGTATGTAGGATTCGAGCGACATTTGACGGCGATGACTGCAATTTCTTCTTGTTTTTTTTGCATGCGTGCTGCTCCAGTGATGGAAGTGATAATAGTCTGGGTTTTATTTATGTTTATTTTATTTTTGCATTTGACGATTTGACGCGATTTTGTTCAATTATAGTTTATGATTGATTGTGTATTATGATTTTGTATTCATGTAGTGACAAAATAAGTTCATATTCCATTAGTTTAGAGTGCTTGAATGTTGTGAGTGTTGCTATTAAGTTGCAATTTTTGTAGATTTGAGTTATGATGAGCTTTTAGTTGAGTAGTAGTTATGGTGGAATATTATTATTAATTGGCGAGTTATTTAGATTTTGTAGTGTTGTGTTAATTGTGATGTTCCTTCGCTCCTTTTCAGATGTGTGTTGCTTGTTGGTAGAATGCAAATTTTTGTTATCGGTGGCTTGAAGTCTCTTGTTGGTGTTTTTATGGTGACGACTCTTTCGAGAATATTCTTGCCAGGATGAATGTTGGTGATGCGGGCTAAGTTCCATTTTCCTGTTGGCAAGTTATCGTCTTTGATGCTTGATGAGGCATCTTTTGATGCCTTGATGATCTTCGAGTTTTAACCATTTTAGTCGTTGTTAGAGCCTCGTCAAGTATTCCGATCTCCGATTTCTCCAAAATTACTGATGCGATTTTTGTATTCGTTGCCATCGTTGCAACTGATTTTGGTTGACGTCTGTTAAATCCGTTTCGGGAATACTGTCTGGTACTCTTCCATTTAAAAAATGACCAGGAGTTAAGGCGGTCCACGTGGTTTTCTCTTAGTGGACACAGAGGTCTAGAGTTAAGGCACGCTTCAATCTGATTCAGAAGCGTGATTAACTCATCGTATGTGTATGTCTCTGCCCCACTTACTCGTTTCAAATGGTATTTTGTGGATTTCACCCCAGCTTCCCATAGTTCACCGAAATGAGTCGAAGCGGGGGGAATAAAATGCCATTTAGTTCCGTGCATGGCCTGGGCTTCAGCAACAATTTTGCAGTCGAACTTGCCGACTTCGAGTAACCTTTTGAGTTCGCGGTTAGCTCCCACGAAGTTCGTACCAGTATCTATATATATGTGTGTACTTATGTGTGTACGCTGACCAACTCTAAATGTATGACGTTGGTAGCCAAACATATAAGAACTGCAAAGTATCCCTTATATTTTTTGGCGTTTCTGCCTCTCCAAGTAGTCAACTCGAACATGGGTAAACAGTAAGGTGACACGTACCCTAGAGGCTGGTAGAGTGCCCATGAGCTGTTGTGCAGTTATCGCTCGGTGTCGATAGCAGGTAACGCAATAATTTATCATCCCCTTAACACTTGCTTTAAATTTTATCATCCAATATTGTTTCCTCAGATTCGTCATCGTTTGCTGAAGTCCTCCATAGCAGAGATTTTTGATGGGCATGAGTTATCAAAAATTTTGAGAAATGGTGATTACCGTGGGGTGTTACGGAAGATTCCAGCTGTCAAGTTGTGTAATTTCGCGAGCATCACTGCTCCGCACAGTTATAGCCTTAGCAGTGTTTGCGTTTTAAGTGGAGCTACTCTGGTCCTTGCTAGCAGCATGTGGATGTGAAAGTTTTCCTGAGAATCGAGAACACGTAGATATATCGCAGCTCCGTAAACTTTCTCAGAAGCATCGCTAAAACCGTGTAGTTCCATTTTCCTTTAAGTCTCGTGCGTGTGAACCCATCGTGGTATATGGAGGTCGCCCAGCAATTGTAATCCGTCACTGAAGGTCGTCAACTCAGACGAAATGGGTTCATCCCGATCCAGTTGACATGGCCATGTATAAACAGCTTCCCTTTGATAGTGCAAGACGCAATCCACCCAAGTGGATCGAAAGAAAGGCAGACCGCGTGTTTTGAAAGGACAGTTCGTCCTCTAGTGGATACCACTGGATTCCCAGTGTTTTAATGTGGTCCGGAGGCGCTATTGGTAAGGAGGACTTAATTTTCGCTGATGGTCCGGTATGCCTTCTAAAATTTGGGCTGAGTTGCTTGCCCATTTCCGTAACTTAATACCTCCCGCCAGGAGAAGATCATTAATTGAATTACGTTCAATTAACGCTTCTTTCACAGTCTGTGTGTGCTCCAGCGAACAGGTCATCCACATAAAAATCTATCCTAACGGTGACTGCACCTACAGAATTGTTGTGTGTTTCATCCTCTGCCAATTGTGCCATGTCATTCCAAATGTCACTGTTTTTAATCCATAAGTTTTAATGAAAATATCGCTGTACTTCAAGAATCATATGTTTTTTTACTAGTACACATTATAACATAAAATATTATTTTGTGTGACATGATTGATATTAGTGATTTCAATTTACTTCAATTATAATTTAAGAGTGTAGAATACATGCGTAGAGAAAGAGTTAAAACTGAAGGAATAATAGGAATTATTTCAGTTCGATTGGGAGAAATAGGAGAAACAAGCTTTACAAAATTATCTGTACAGTTTCCGTCTTGCTCTAGCAGCGTTCTGAACCTTTTTCTTCTCGTCGTGCATAGTTATCATTGAATCGGCAAAATTTCCAAACGTATATTAAATGACTTAGAGGATCCTATATCCTCAGAAAACAAATATAGGAAGACTAATTGTGGAAACATGGTGCGAAGTGAAAATTTGTATAGTCATCTTCAGTGTTTACCAGACACAGAAAATGAAGAAGAAAATGTCGGCCAAATATAAAAACTGCAAAATGAGCAAAAAAAGATTTCAATTCCACCAATAAAAATTATTAAAAAATCATGTGATCTTGTACACTCTTTTACCAGTGGGTTAAATATAACTGACTATTCAATTAAAAAACTATCAATCGGAATTAAAGTTGAGTGCGAATCCATCGACTCTTATAAAAAAGTATGTATCGTGCTAAAAACAAACGCGATTGAATTCTTCACCCATGATTTGAAATCCGAAAGATCACTTAAAGTTAGGCTATTCGGTTTGGACGAAATTGATACCAATATCGTAAAAAAAGAATTAGTTTCACTTGGTCTCAAATGCAAAGAAGTGAAAGTAATAAAAAAAAACACATGAGCATTTCGCAGATGTTTTCTACATAATTTATTTTGAAAATGGTTTCATTCGCCTTTCGGACCTTCGCAAAAATGTTAGAGCCATATTTCGGCCTCAAGTGAGATGGGAGTTCCAACGTCGAGTGAAAAACAGACTGACTCAATGTCACAATTGCCAGATGTTCGGACACGGAGAAAAAAATTGCAATGTGAAAACCTTCTATGCAAATTGCTCAGGAAATCACAAAACAAGCGAATGGCATTTTTAAATGTGCAAACTGTCAGGGAAAGCACCGATCGACTGACGACGCCTGTCTCACTCGATCAAAATTCAGAGAAATGAGAGAAAATATTGTTAAAAGAATTCATCATTCCGTCTCTTTCACTCCTTCACGAAAGAGAAATTTAACAACTGTCAAATGTCACTATTTGACCACAGAAGTTCAGCTGATTTCCCACCTCTACCAAAATCAACAACAGTGCGGGACAGAAAAACACAACAGCAAGCAACTTTTCAACCAACGCAAGGGAACTCCCATACGAATCGTCGAGCACTGCACTATTTTCCGAAGAAGAAATCTCCAATTTAACAACGGATATGTTATCAAAACTCGGAGGATGTAAAACAAAGGTCGAACAATTTAATGTTATAGCTCAGCTTGTATGTAAATATTTGTACTCCAATGTTAAGTAATTTTCACAACTCTAATTTAAAGATTTTATGTTGGAATGCTAGAGGCATCCGCAACAAATCCATTGAGTTTTTCAATTTTCTTTGTCAAATGAAAGTAGACATAAGTCTTTTAAGTGAAACATGGCTCAGTGATGAAGTAAGTTTCTCAACTAATAATTATATGTGTTATAGGAGAGATCGGAACGACAGAATAGGTGGAGGGGTTGCCATTTTAGTGAAAAAAACGTAGCTCATTCCGTTCTTCCCATTGTTAACACAATTGAAATTGAAACAATTGGTGTAGAAATTGTTCTTGCGAATAACTCTAAATTAAACATTTTTTGTTTATTTTCCCGGACGAAGAGCAATACCTCAACGATTAATAAGGTTTAAAAAAGATATTCGCAAGCTACTCCGTAGTGATCAATACATTATCGGTGGTGATCTTAATTGTAGGCATCGAAACTGGGGATGCTTAAGAAATAACGCATGGGGAAATGCCTTAATAGATTTAGCTATGAGATTCCCATTTACCATACTATATCCAAGCGAACCTTCATATATCCCTGCAGGCCGCAGATCCTCACCATCTGTAATAGATTTATTTTTAGCAAATTTGGCCAACCAATTAACATAACCAGTTGTTAGCAATGACTTAAGCTCTGATCATCTCCCAATTTTCTCAGAGTTTCTTCATGATCCAAAATTAATCAAATCGAAATATCTTAATTTTTAAAATGCAAACGCATGCAAACAACGTTGCGCGTGCTCAAGGGATTGCTAATACCCTTATGTATCCGGGGTCAAGACACAGCACGGGCCGAAGGTATAGAGGGAGAAAAGGAGAGGAGGTACCTGTTCACATTGGTCTTAAATATCTGCGGGTTGTAGTCTGTGGGAAATATTAAATTGGGAAGAGCATTCCATATTCGTGCCGTGCGGCTGAAGAACGAGTCTCTGAATTTAACTGTGCGTCCGAAAGTAGGCTTAAGGGTATACTGATAGGCATTCCTGGCGAGACGAGTATTGCGGGTGAATTCATGAAGAGGAGGTATGCAGTTGGCTAGCTCACTTGAGCATCGTTTGTTGAAATAATGATAAAACACGGACAAAGAAGAGACGGTACGTCGATGTTCGAGCGAGTCTAATGACTCTGCGATATTGTTGTCTCCTATAAGTTTTATCGCTCGCTTTTGGATTCTATCAAGTACGCCTTATAACATATAATATAGACATCATATAAGCTCCAATATTAATGGATTGGTATCCAACGTAAGCGAAATTAATTCCAATCATCAAATTGATGAAATTGTTGATAATTTTGAAAAAATTCTGTCAGACTGTGTCCGTTTATCTGTCGCGTATAAAAATGTATGTCAAAGAACCCTTCTCCTTCCGCGCAATATACTCGAACTAATAAAAATTAAGAACGCGACTAGAAGACGTTGGCAAACGCATAGGTGTATTGAAGACTTAAGTTATACAAAAGCTCTTAGCGCTCTTATTAAAAATATAATAAACAAATTTAGGAATACGAAAAGCTTGCTCAATTATTCCCTGGATCCAAACCATTCTGGAATATTGCAAAAATCCTTAGGAAAAAGCATACTGTGATACCAAAACTGCAATCTTCGGGGCAAATATTATCTACAAATGAATCAAAATCTGAGCTAATCGCCCACACATTCTTCCAAAACCACTTAACAACAGTGGTTTAACAACATCTCAGTACCTGAATTAGAAGCAAACGTAAATAGAAAGATATTAACCAACGTAAATGTATCAACGCAAACCACCTTTTCTCTCAAAAAGATATTTAATTCTTCATTTCTGAGTTAAGAATAAAAAACGCACCAGGAGTTGATAATATAAATAATCAAGTACTCAAAAACTTGCCTTCAAATGGTATTTGTTATTTGACATTTATTATTAACTCTTGCATGAAGATGCAATATTTTCCTAACAAATTGAAATTAACCAAAATCATTCCAGTTCTTAAGCCAGGGAAATGTCCTAATTCTCCTCACAGCTACCGACCAATAAGTCTATTGAATGGGTGTAGTAAATTATTAGAAAAATCCATTAAATTAAAATTAGATACATTTCTAGAACTATGTAATATCTTACCAAAATTTCAATTTGGGTTCAAGAAAAATCACAGTACATCACATCAAATTCTAAGAGTCACAAAACATATAAAAAATAACTTTGATGACCAAAAATCAACCATACTAGTTCTATTAGATATTGAAAAGGCTTTTTATTCCATCTGGCATAATGGACTTATATACAAACTTCGTAAGCTTCAATGTCCAATGTATCTAGTCAAAATTATACAAAGTTTCCTGTGTAGTCGTTCTTTTTTTGTATCTGTTGGCAATTCACGTTCCCAAGCAAAAAATATTCCAGCCGGGGTGCCCCAAGGATCAATCCTAGCTTCAATCCTGTTCAACATATTTATGGCAGATTTCCCAACTATTCCAAACTTTAAGATAGCAATGTATGCAGATGATACTGTACTGTATTCATCCCACGAAAGGGGTTCCATAGTTGAGTATAATTTGCAGAACGATCTTAAAATTATATTCGAATATTTTAAGCATTGGAAAGTAAAAAAAAAAAAAGCTGAAAAATGCCAAGCTATCTTTTTCACTAGAAAAAGAAAGATTTGTCTTTTAGCCTTCAGCAAACTACAACTGAATAAGATTGAGATTCCTTGTGTCAACTCTGTGAAATACTTAGGGGTGCACTTGGATTGAGATTCCTTGTGTCAACTCTGTGAAATACTTAGGGGTGCACTTGGACAAAAGATTAACCTTTACGGATCATATAACACATACATTAAATAAAGTCAATCTTGCAATAAAAAAGTTATATCCGATAATAAATAGAAAATCTTTATTGAGTAAGCACAACAAAATTATAATTTTTAAAGTCATTTTCCAAGCTATATTGACATACACCTCACCAGTCCGGGGAAATGCCAAAACACATATTAAAAAGCTACAAATCGTTAAGAATAAAATTTTGAAAATGATGTTACGCCTCCCATGGGACTATTCAAAGATGATATTGCATGAGCGTGCAGGTGTCATTCAAATTGCAATGAATGTAGATATTCTACAAATACTCACCTTAATGAATTATTAAATCCAACTGCTTAAATGCGCTGTATACTAATTGTCTTTTTTCTCTTCTCTATTTATTTATTGATTTATTTGTCTATTTACTTATTTATTTATTTATTTATTTATCTATTTATTTATTTATTTATTTAGTTATTTATCAAATTTTGCGATCCACAAGGTTTATGATGAAATGAGCGTAAGAGCTGGAGATATTCGATTTTCCATCTTTTCCTCAGTTGGACAGTGTATTTCATTCGCCGTTTCCAATTATTTCGTATCGATTGGGCGTCAATTTCATCTGTCGATGGTTTTACAATTGTACCTCGAGGCTGGACAAAAAAATCAGAAGGGGTTAAAACAGTCAAATCTAAAGGATCAACACTTAAATACGTCAAACGACGACTATTAACAATCTCTTCAACTTCAACCGTGATAGTCCTTAACTGTTCACATGTTAATTTAGCCTTGCCGATTGTACCTTTCATCAGATTCTTAAGGATCCGAATCAACCTTTCCCAGAATCCTCCCCACCATGGTGCACGCTCAACTATAAAACGCCAATTGATTCATCTTTGTGAAAGGCATCGCTGGTGGAGTCTGTCCACAATAAAAACTCCGCAGAAGGTAATTTTAAGCTCTTCTCCAAATATGATTGTAAACGAGCAGCTATTAATGCGGCAGTCAGCTCTAGTTTAGGAAGCGTCAATTCACTGGAATCGTTCGTCTTTAAGGGCGCAACCCGATTCTTGGCGCATAAAAACGATACAATGATTTGTCCAGCCCTTGAAATGGTTCTTATGAAAGCCACTGTACCAAATGCTTTTGTACTCGCGTCCGCAAATATATGTATCTGTATAGTGTATTCACACAATGGCGACATAGAAATTGCTCTCGGGAAAGTCATATCCTTTAGTTGCAAAATACTTTTAATGCACTCTTTTTCCAAAAAATCTGAAAGAATATCTTTAATTTTACACTAGTAGGTCCAAGAATACCTAACGGATCGAAAATCCTTGCAATCAGCTGTAGTACATTGCGTTTAGTTCCCATCGTTCGAGGTGAAGAGAGTATTTTCTCCACTGAATCGACTGGTACCGATAAATCGTCACTGAAGATGAACCAGGTTAATCCCAAGACCTTTTGCTCATGAGGACCATCACTGGAGCTCATTGCATCACGAATTTTGGAACTATTAGAATTCCATTTATGGAGTTTCATCGAGGCGCCATGTAGAATATTGGTTGCTTCCTTGCAAGTTAACACCCCTCATGTCTTCATCATCCAAACTAATGAGAAGATCGCCCATGTACAAATTATCCACTAAAATTGCACAATACAAGTCGCACATAGCAAGAAAGGGCTGCAATTTACACCAAAAGTCACCCTTGTCATCCTGAATTCTTTATATTGATTATTGCCAACCGATTTCACTACGTCCGAATACCACAAAAAACGATGAGAATCTCGATCTTCCCTGCACAATAGTATTTGCAGAAATGCCTTTTCAATATCGGCCACAACTCCGTAAGGTCCAAGACGGAAATTCAATAGTACTCTCATTACATCTGGTATTAGGTTAGCTACTGTCCAAAGATGATCGTTGAGTGAACGGCTTCCCTCGGAATGAACGGAAGCATCAGAAACCACACGTAACTTAGTGGTGTCCTCTTCCTTGTATACAGGTCGATGTGGTAAATAAAATACATGCTGTTGATGTTTAACAGAACTATCAACGGGTTCTGCAATACCATCACATATTAATTTTCTTATCGCAGCATCATATTCAAATAATTTCGATGGTTCTCTACTGAGTCGCTTAGTAAACGTTGCAGTGCCTGTTGCTTGTTGTCATTCAATATGAAGTTGGAGTCTTTCCATTTGGCAGTATAGCGCAATCCATTTTTTGTAATATATTTTTGAATTAAATCCTTCGTGAGCGAGGTGTTTTCTTCTTCGCAGCCCTTGATACCGATTGTCTCTAACGACCAAAGATTCGAGAACTCTTCTGAATTCACTGACGCCAGATTAAGGAAGTTACTAGAAGTATAGCAAACATTTTTAGTAAGTTCAAAGGGTTCACCACTTACAGAGGCGTGGACTCCTTGCAACGTCCAACCAAATACTGTATCAACTGCTCTCAGTCGCTTTGTTAGCCGACGTTGTTTTCCAGTCACAATAGTCCAGTAATAGTCAGAGCCAACTAAAAGACTTAGACGTTCTACTTTTTCCATATTAGTTGCATGAACATCCGCTAAATGCATCCCAGTGAAAAGTGCGCAATCCTCCTCTGGTACTTCCAGGACGTCAATGCATATCTCGGGCACTACAATCGCTTCTATTGAGATCACCGCTTCCGAGTACTGCGATTTTAAAATGTTTGCTTTTGTGAAATTTTCCCTCGGTTTGGCTTTTGTGCTTTCAAATGGTGTAAGAGATAAGTTAACCGTACCAATTTTTTTAAAATTTAATTTGGAAACAAGCCTTTCACATATGTATGTGTGCTGACTGCCCCCGTCAATGATCATACGAATACAAACGTTCCTGTGAGAGGACACCAACACACACCTAGCTGTCTTTAAAAAGACATTTGTGGTTTGACTGTGTGCACACAAATTTAGAGCACTGTTTTTTGCAATATCGATTTTTCCCTTTTCCTCTTGAGATGAAACCTTAAACAGTGGGTTACACATTGATGTCATATGTCTTCCTTTACACTTCGTACATGATAAGAATTTCCCACTCCTGCATTTTTTGATGGGTATTCACTCTTCGCACATCGAAAGCATCTACCTTCTTTACGCAGAAGGTCTCTTTTCTCCGAGATGGATATGCTGCTATTACAGTCTTACGTTTTATGGATATTTGACTTACAGAAAAAACAGTTGATAGGAGAAATTGTTTTCCATGTACATTGCGATTTGATATTCCACTTCCCTCAAGCGAGTCGACCTCTCTTTTGAGAAATCGCATGATATTTTTTACTTCATTTTCAGTTAGTTGCGAAAGTGAAGATTCGCTGGCATCTTAAGGTCGAACGGTTTTATCATCATCTGTTGTAAGTTCTTCTTGTCGATGATACTCAACTCTTAACTCCGTTGGTATACAGCGTAACATAATGGACCTGAACATTATATAGTAATGACTAGTTGGAACTTGTAAGGCAGTAAGCGATCGAGTGCAAGTAACAACAACACTGTAAAGACATCTAAGTGCATTGACATCAGCTTGATCTCGAACTGGACTGAGAGTTACCAACTGATGTATGTGTTTGTCTATAAGTCTCTCCACGTGACCATACTGGTCCAGTAGAAGACCAATTGCTGCTTCATAGAATTTTTCCGATGGTGTGAATCCAGCTATATTTCGCTTGGCATCCCCAGTCAAAACTGACTCCAAATAATGAAATTTCTCCGCAGAAGTGAGGTTAGGATTTTCATGGACTGCAGTTGGAAACTGTTCCCAAAAGGGCAACCAATTATGAAAATTCCCGTCGAAACGCTTGAGGGGCAATTTTGGCAATTTGGATGCTAAAAAAGCGCCTTCGAAAGATGTCTTGGAAGTATGGCTTGTCTCACACTTCCTGAAACATGACCTGTCTTCAAAATGGTTGAGTTCTGCATTACATGCAGTTTCTTTGAGCGCACGTTAAGACGTGGTAACGACCTGATCCGTATCTGTAACAAGTTCCACTAGACTAGGTTTAACTGTCAGACCTAACAACTATGATGCTCGCTGTGTGATGAAGGCTGCCTCTGACCCTGGATACAACAGAATACGAAGTGTCAGCTTTTGGCCAGTTACTGATGTGACGTTGACAACTGCTCTTACTAATAACACCTCTGTCTTGCATTGTGTCGCGTGGAAACTGCTTACTTGTGTTGATTCGAAACTTACCGCATTCGAATTCATCCTGTGAGATTGCGTATGTGTAAGGTTGGAAGTGGATTGTGAATTACTTCCCGTGTGCTGCGCAGATGTATATGGTTGTGTAGTGTATTGTTGTAGATTTCGGGTGTGTGTATCGGTCTGTGGTAATGCTTTTGAAGTACTGTGTAAGAGTGAATGAAATGACCTCAATTTTATTACATTTTCCTTTGCAGGCTTTCCGAATCTCACCTCTTGTTGTTGACTAACGGCACAGTACGGAATCTCGCTTCTTCCAAAATCGCAGAAAACTTTGAACTGTGTAACCTCTTTGGCTGCATCTAGCTTTTCTTCCCATAGACGTTGAGTAATCGCAGGTAATGTTCGTATCATACGGAATATAGTAATGAGGTCCCAATATTCCACAGGCACTTTCTGATCTTTTAATGCATGGAAACATTCAACGGACGTGTCTAATAACTTCTTTAATGCTGCAGCCATTTCATGTGTTATCGACTCTAGTGCGAAAAACACCTTCATCTGCTTATTCACCAAATCCCGTTTTTGATCATACCGCGACTTTAGTATTTCCCACGCAGCCTTATAATTTCCGGTGATAATGGGAAGATGCTGAAGAAGACGCTGGCCTTCATCTCTCAAACTAGTCTCGAGATAGTGGATTCCGATAATTCTTTATTGGTATGTATTAATGTTTCAAGCAAGTTATAGAATGATTTCCAATTTTTATAATCACCAGCAAAAGGAGGAAGGTTATTTTAGGGAGACGAATCAATGATTTTTCACCGCTTACAGAACTAGCACTCACCTGCATTTCATTGTATGATGGCAATTTGCCAATGCTGTCCCGTAACACGGTTTTGTAGTCAAAGTATAGTTCCTTTATGTTTTCATATTATAATAATTTAATAATCCATATAATATAATTTGTGACAGATGTGCTCTGTTATGCCTGCTACTGGTACGTCCTCCTCAAGACAAAGAACGAAGAATCCGCTCGGATGATGAACGGAATCGAACGGTGGTTGCTTGCACGACGCGAGAATCCCGATTTGCACTTTAAAAAACCACACTTTTATGTTTTTTTTTTGTTCGGTATTGAAATAATCAATGGTACTATTGTGTTTAGTTGTCTAACCACTTGATTATCTTACACACACTTATGTATTATTATAAGTTATTTTAAATTCCAAAATGCGATCTTCAGCCATTTAAGAACTAAACGCGCGGTTCAGAAGGACCATGAAATGTATAATAAAGTTGCTAAAGAACAAGAAAAAGGTTGATCGATAAATCGAACAGAGGATTGTATACTTTAATTGAAATAAATACTAAGAGGGTGATTTTCTCCTTATAATGTCTTTATTTCGCTTAATAACAAATGAAATAACAGAGAGCAAAATTGAATTTATAGAATATGTCAGATATTTGGGATAGAAAGTTCACATTTTCGTCTTTCATCACACAGGTCTATTTTTAAACATACAAAATTTAATTTACTGATACATTTAGTTAGCGGTACATTAAAGCCGTAATTGTGAACGTGTCTTGGTTGAACTAAGAAAGTTCGCTTACGAAATATTCTTTCCCGTGCATAAAACTTTACATTTTTAACTAACTCAGGACAATTTACACACACTATTTTTGAAAGTATACAATATTAGGAAAAGTCATGTACCGGCAGGAAGGCATCGCGATATCTGTCAAATGCGAGTCCATTCATTTTTCAATCTGTCAACCTCATAGCCTGCCTACCAAGTAATTATTCTGTTCTGGAGAACGTGACGAGTGACGATAATACGTACAGGGCATATGCAATTCTGTTGCAACAGACAAAATAGACAAGATTTTAAAGCAAGGGTACAATATAATCCCTGCTAAATGGTGGGTCGCCGTGGCGTAGTGGGTTAGTGCGTCGACTCCTACGCAGAGGGTGCCAGGTTCGATACCCGAATTTACCACCTTTCACAGTTCGCGGCTCCACCCCTTTCGAGTCACTGACAATGCTCAAAGAGTATTTCCTGTCTAGAAAAAGCTTCTCAACATCGCCGTTCGGAGTCGGCATTAAACTGTAGGTCCCTATCACGCGTGAGAGAACAATAGCACGCACAACACGAGTGGTTGCTGAGAAGGCAGGCCCTGGCCCTCTACGGGCTGTAGCGCTACCCATATTATTATTATTAAATGGAACCCAACTTTACACTGTTACCAAGTTGTGACATACAAAAATGCTGCAGGTATAAGTAATTTTCAAGAATTTGTGGAATCCCACCTTCTCCAACCTAATGCTGAAGTCAAGAAGATTTTGGAGTACTCTAAACGTCAAAAACAAATTACGAAACGACTTTAAGAGCTGACTCTAATCTTAATAATAACAATCAGAAAGTAAACTAAAAGTGATGAGAGCCACATCGAACTTCTGAGCAATAGCTAGTCATGAAATAGATGAATCTATCTGAATTGAATATTTATTTGTAACTTCTATCTTTTTTCCTTTGTCTTCTTTTACCCAAAATTCTTTTTTTAAACTGAAATTCTTGTGTATTTCAGTTGTTTTATTCAGTTATAGTTAACTTTGACATATATGGAAATGTTTTTTTTTTCAAGACTTACTTTTCCTTTGATATTTTAGCGATTTCTAGCGGATTCTTTCAATGGTGAAACTAATATTTCAAGAGGATTTCAGGTTATGGTATAGAGGATTTTCTTTTCTCTGAGCGGCAATATTGCCGACAATGCGCAGCAGTGTGCAATATGTTAAATGATTATCCCTTAATGTTTAACGCTATCATCTTTCGGAGCCTACCGCCCTATACCGTATAAATCGCAGCTCGCTTCAAGAAATGGCAAAACTGCCGCAATTTGTTTGAGTCAAGAATTAATTCAAGACTGATTTTATTTTCCAAAACTCATGCTATTTAAACAGAAATTCATATGACCAAACTATACTATTCTATATACTCCTTTGGCAAAAATTATCCCTATGGCCCACTGTATGGAATGTATGAATGGAGAGTGCAACGGATGAAAGTGTAAGCAATAACACACACATAAATTCAACTGCCCTCTACATAGCACTAATCACTTGAAACTTTCGGGCCTCTTACGTAATGGTTTTTCGTACTGTGTGGTTGCTTTGGATCTGTCTGTTGGATCACACTACAAGTGGCTTTTGAAGGAAAGTTACAGTCACACGCATCGGAAGTGGACACAGCACTTGACTTTTAGAGAAGTCTGCACCCTTCAATGAAGTACCATAAGACGTTGCTGAAGATTCTACGGCTCAGGTCCCTTATTGGGGAGTCCATCCGCTTTACGTTCCCTTGGATGATAGAACGCCTTGGTACCCTGCATGGGGTCACTGTGTTCAACAAGGATATCTCACAAAAGCTTTGCCCACTTAACCTGACCGGTTCCAATATCAGAATGTCGGATGCTATGGCCTTATTGCCTGTGATCGATCTGTCGATTATCTTGTGGTCTCTCAGCGCTAGTGCTGCCTATTTGATAAAATTGTTCCTGTCTCCAAGCGGAAGCAAAGCGTAATTGATAATCTTCTTAACTTCCGATCCTTCCTAAATAGCCAGAATATAATACGTGCATTAATTTATTTTTGTTTTAGAGATTTTGCAATTAGAGAACACATCTCTACATCGCTTTGGTGAAAGTAAGATCGTTGCTCTCGATATTTTAAAAGCATTTGACAGTCTGGATATGTATATCTCTATTGCGTTGGATAGAAAGCTTTTTTTTCAATCCAAGTAATTCTTGCTGGAGTAAAATCTGCCCTAGCTCTCAGTTTTGTCTCCAACACTTTCCTTGATTTTTATCAACGATCTTCTTAATGAAACTACTAACCCACTTAGTTGTTTAGCAGATGACAGCACCCTCGGTTTTTTCATACTCCTTCACAGATACATGACCTCTCCCTACGGATATGGACCATCAACGACAATGTATTATTAACTCCTTAAAACTTAGATCTCTACAAAATCGTGCAATGGGGAACTAAAAATTGTGTTGAATTTAATGCTTCAAAGTCTGTCTTCTCTCATTAAAGCGAAACCTACCCCTGTTTCCAATGTCCTTGAGTGGTGGTTTTGTAAAAGAATCATCGACATCCACATTTTAGATGTCGCTAAATATCCAGCAAAATGACTGGCTTTCCTTCGACAATGCAAAAAGTTTTTCTTCCCACCAGATCTGGTTGTCATATACATGACTTCCATACGCCCTAAGCTTGAATACAACTCACATATCTGGGATGGTGCTCCTCCAACTCAATTGCGGCTTTAGGTCGTTGTTCAGAAGAGAGCCTTCACAATGATAGGAGACAATGCTCAGCTGAAATACCCAGTTGTATACCTTATAAACAATCCAACCGGACTACACGTGAATTATGTATATGAGCAGAAAAACAGGAAATGCTGACTCGAACCTAGTCAATGAACTTTGCATTGCACACCAAAGTGCAAGCACAGCCAAACCGCTTGCTTGGTGATCGATATCATGTTGGCGAGTCAACGTATTGTAGGTGTAGGTCATAAGTTAGATAAAAAAATGTATGAATAATAAGTCAATAAAGAGACTCGACACCGGATAGTTGTGTTGTTTATTATTTTATTCGGGTTACGAATTAAATGGCGCAGTCGACTGAGACGAAGGAAAGTAAAACAATACAAACGAAGTCTACTTCATCCAAAAAAAAAAAAAAAAAACGTAAGAAACCTTGGAAGTATTTTGAAAAAGTATTTGTTGCCGCTACTTTCCAATTAAATAAAAACAAAAATCATTCACTATATCCAAAGAGGAAAACATAAGTAACCTGGGAGGCGTTTTGAAAAGCTTTTTGTGTTGCCGCTACGTTTCGGTTTAAAAAAAAACGAAAGTTAATCTCGATAAAAAAACAGAAAAGATATAAAATATTTGATTCGAACAGGATGACACAACCAACCATAAACGAGCAATGTTAAGCGATGCTAACAGAGCTAATGTACAAGCGGAGGGAAACACCGTCATTGAGGAGGAGAATCCAACAACGGTTTCATTCGTTGGAGACGCCGAACGAGGTTTCTCATGTCCAGTGTTTGGAGTATGGCATGGTTACAATGACCATGAAGTCTTTTAACTTCCTCGCGAAGTTTTTTATTCCTTCTTCCACGGTTGCGATCCCTAGATCTCCTTTATATCATTATTTCGTAGATACCAGGGAGCATTCACGACAGCCCTTATAACTTTGTTTTAGAATGACTGTATGAATTCTCTGTTACTTGCTTTGGTGCAACCCCAAAGTTGTATGCAGGCTTTAGCACTTGCTTATATAAGCAGTTTGTTATACGCGCTTAACTTAAAATGTCGTCCGAGTAGCCAGTACATCTCTCTATATTGATTCTCAGGTTCGTATTTTTTTTTCCTTACGTGCGCGTTCCGCAAGTTTTATTTACAGCATGCTGCAGTTTTACGGTAGCGGACTCGATTGTGCTTTCCGTAGCCAGAATAGCCGTATAGTTTGCGAACGTAGCTACTATTGTGCCCTCAGTTTGTGGTATGTCCCGGGTATATAACAAAAACAGAGTAGGGCCAAGAACACTGCCTTGCGGGACCCCTAGTAATATATATATATATATAAATAAAAATAAACGCAACTTTTCTTTAAACGTGTTTTATTTTCGACTATCAATACAAAAGTGTATGCACAACTTGCTTTTAGCTTGCATCTAACATACGTTGTACAGAAAAATATAACAGTACACAAACAGAAAGCGAACAGAGAACAAAAGAAGGAAACGATCATGCGACAAGTGCAGCACATCAAGCCAAGCCAACTGGTGAACAACATGCATGCGGCTGATAGCATTCACTCACATCATTCGTTGGAGTGTGTTCTGTTACCGTGCTGTCTCGCGAGAAAGCATGTGGATAGCGGATCGATTGGTGAAAACAGAATGTTTACCAATGCTGTGGTACTTTATTTGGACGCTTGCTCCCATTGTTGGTATTGCGCTGTACATATTCCCACTGTTGCTAGGCAGTTGTGGTGAGGGGCACATGTAACTCCTCCCGCCATAGTATGGACGAAACGTGAATATCCATACTGATATTGCAGTCAAGATGTTTCTAGGCTTTTTTGAATTTAATGCACTGTTTCGTATACGTATTATTTTATTTCATATTTTAACAATTCAACATTTTTTTTTGCTACATATCCTGTACAACGTGTATGTTTAACATTTAATCATTTAACATATTTAGTTTAGTTAATAATAACATTAAGGGTCCTAATGACCTTATTAATGACATGTTTTTAACAAACAAAGCATATTATTAATTTCAAAAATTGGGGCATTTTTTTAACAAACAAAGCATATTAGGTTACATTTCTTTAATTCATTGTGTTTTATTTAAAATTAGGTAACAACTAGACAACAAAAACTTAGATAAAGAAGATGAAAAAAAAAATATTAGGCTAAGACCAAAGAATCGGATATGTATTATAAGTATATGAAAATGGTGAAGAATTCCGATGAAAAAAAAAAGAAATTTGTTTTTTTTTATATTCGAAATTATAGTCTCTTATCCTTGACACTCCTGCTTCGTTTTGAGTAATCTCTGCCTGTTAGTTTCCTATCAAAGTGTTTGTTTGCTATTGGTTTTTGATATTTATAGTGTGTGTCTGTCTATATGCGTGTCTTTGAAATAGGTTTTGCCCTTTTCCTTAACGTCTTTTATTATGTACCTAGGTAAGTGTTTGATATTGTGGAAGCCTAAATTTCTTACAAACTCTTCTTCCTTGTATTCAGGTGGGTCTTTTCGTACTTCATATATTCTATTTATTTGTTTTTCCTTAACAATAGATTTTGCCATTCAGATTCATTTAAAGTAAAATCGAGAAGATCTTTAGGTCTGTATTTGGTCGTTGAATGAATTGTTTCGTTATAAATTTCTACAGCTTTAAGGGACAGTGTCTAATCATCGGTATCTTCATGTGCTTTATTGAGCTTGAAAAGTCTTATGTGTCTTATGTGAAAACTTTTGATGCACGCAGTGTTGAACTCGTTATCAGCCTAAATTTTATGTGGCTTACCTAAATTTGCAAATCGATGTTTTAACATTTCAACTATTGTTATTGAATTCCTATCT
The DNA here is from genome assembly GCA_964034865.1 of Eristalis intricaria. Lineage (NCBI taxonomy): Eukaryota > Metazoa > Arthropoda > Insecta > Diptera > Syrphidae > Eristalis > Eristalis intricaria. Next base: position 9,314,168 of record OZ035878.1, on the reverse strand, counting down.
GTTAGAGGGTGAATAGATACATGCTAAGTAAGACTATCAATGCATGTAAGAAACATATTGGTTTTATTTGAAAACCAAATGTCTATGTGCACTATTTCATTAAGTTTGTTAGGTCGTAGGTTGTCGTATTTGCACATATGACAAATTACGCAGTTATTAATGTATTTATTGATCTCAAGTCTAAGATTTGGAAAGTAATACGTGTCTTTTAGGGTTAAGTCCGTGAGGAACTTTGTACATCGAAGAATTCTCATGTATGGTGAGTTTGAAAAATATCTTATTAAGGTCTTTTGAAATTTAACAAATATGTCGTCATCCTTACAAAATATCCCTACTCTAATAGGTAACAATTCCTTTAAGACTTTTAGACCGTGATCTTCATCATATTCTGGTAGGTAGATAGTAGTTCTTCTTTTCCTCTTATATAAAACTTTACTTGTGTGTGATTTGGTATTGCTTTTTTCTAGTACTAATTGATATTTATATACATTCAATGGGGTTTCTGTAATAAAAATATAATCATTGAGATTTTCGACACCGCTATGAATCGTTGCTAAGTCGGATCTAATGTCTTCATTAACTTCTTCTGAAAAATTGGTCTCTAATCGACTGAGAAAGTCAGCTACATTATTTTCATTCCCTTTAATATATTCGATGTCGAAATCGAATTCATTAAGTTTTATTTTCCAACGTTGGAACTTCGCGTTTGGTTCTTTTAGCGACTGTAGCCAAATCAGAGGTCGGTGGTCAGTTTGAACGTTAAACTTACGGCCGAACAAGTATGGTCGAAAGTACTTAGTCGCCCACACTATTGAAAGAAGTTTTTTTTCTACAGTGCTGTAGTTTGTCTCGTGACGATTTAAAGTCCGAGATGCAAATGCGATTGGATGGTGATTTTTCGACAGAACTGCCCCTAAATCTGCATTACTCGCATAAGTTGTTAGGACGAAGCACTTGTTGAATTCTGGATATGCCAAAACTGGACAAGTACATACAAGTTCTTTGAGCTTGTCAAAGGACTCAATGTATTGTCTGTCTTTTACGTTGATTCTTGAATTTTTTTAAGAAATTGGGTCATTGGAAGGGTAACTTTAGAGTAGTCCTTAATAAATTTGCGGTAAAAGCCAGTGACTCCCAAAGATGATCTGATTTGTTTAACTGTATGCGGTATTTTAATATTCTTAATATTTTCGATCTTATTAGGATTGGGTTTTATACCATCAGTTGAAATAATGTGTCCTAAATATTCGGTTTCGCGTTTTAAAAAATTACATTTGCTTATCTGTATCTTAAGATTATATTCCAGAAGTCTCTTGAAGATCTTGTTGAGGGAATCAATATGCTCTTAAAGCGAGGTTGAAAAAATGTGAATATCGTCTAAATATACGACAGAAATTGTATTAATGAAGCCGCGCAGTACTTCATTCATCATTCTTTGGAACGATGCAGGTGCGTTTTTCAATCCGAATGGCATTCGAGTAAATTCGTAATGCTCGTTCGCTGTTGAAAAAGCTGTCTTGTGTCTGTCTTGTTCCCAAATTGGGATTTGGTGGAATCCCTTCGCAAGATCAAGAGTTGTGAAGTACTGTGCATTGCCTAGTTTTGAATAAATATCCTCAATTAAGGGCATAGGAAATCGTTCATCTGTTATTACGTCGTTCAATTTCCTATAATCATGCGCCATTTTTGTTCACCAGAGTTATCGATCTTTTTTGGGATAACCCAAATCGGAGCATTGTATGCACTTGATGAATTGACAATAATACCTGACTGAAGCATTTCAGAGATTTGTTTATCAACTTAATTTTTATGAGCCTTAGGATATCTATTAGCCTTTGTATATATAGGGATATCATTTTTAGTTGGTATTTTGTGGTTGTATTTGTGAACTGAGGATAAATAGTCACCTTCGAGATAAAAAATTTTTTATATTTGCGGATAGTCTCAGTCAGTAATTTTATTTCTTCGTTATTGAGGTTGTCTAGTTTAAGCCTACTTGTAATTGCGCTTATGTCAGGTTTAATAAAATGTATGTCTATTGCGTCATTTTCTAATGTATGAATGTCTTTCTGAGTTGAGTGGGTTATTGGATTTGAAAAAAATTAAGGGTATTTTTGCATCTTTTGTAATTAATTGTGAACTATTGAAATTGACTATGGCTTGCAAAGGTTTTAAAACATTGCATCCAATTATGCCATCAAAATGACTATTTAATTCCGTTTCAAGCATTTCTATCTTCACAAAAGGCCTATTGAACTCCTTGATGAGTGGAATCGTTACTTTTGAATTAACGCAAGTTTTTTAACTGATAGACTTAATTATCAGTGGCTTTTCAAGTTCCGTTTTGAAGGAACTGTGAAATATCCCTTTTTTAATTAACGATGTACTTGATCCAGAATCGATAAGCAATTTGATTGGACTTGATTTCGTTTTTACTATCACGCAGGGTAGAGTTCTGAGGTGGTTAACGGAAAATTTTCAAATTGTGAATCATTGAGATGTTCAGCTTGGATATTTCTACTAGATTCACCACATGAAAGTTTTTTGTTTGTATGTGTATGTGATCTACCTCCATATCAAAATTTCTTGTTCTGAAAGATCCTGAGTTTCGAGCATTTTCTGGGATTCCTGAGTTATTAGTTCTATGAATTGCAGAACTCCTTGGATTGTAGTTGCTATAACCTGAATAGATTGGATTTGCATTTTGAATGTTCTGTGGCCTATTTTGCCGAAAATATTCTGGATTATAGTTTTGAGAATAGCCTGAGCTTCCTATATAATCTCCTGGATGAAGTTGTCTATTGCTTCTTAAATTTGTTTGACTTGCATTATTGTGCATCTGTCTTAAAGTTTGTGGACTGCTATATGTGAACTTGCTGTTATTAGTAAAATGTTGATGGCTCTGTTCTCTTGTGTATGTACAGTAATTATTACTAAATCGCCGACTAAAATTATCTGTATCAATGAGAACTGCTTTCGCTTCTGCTAAATTTGGTGGATTCCTAGCATTGAGGATAAGTTTAGGTTCACCAGGTCATTAGCTAATGAATAGCTTTAAGACAATTTCCTCATTCTGATCACTATTGAACCAAGCAGGAGTGTCTGAACATAGAGAAGATTTAATATTCAGCTTTGTCAAAAGATTTAAATGTTTTTCAAATAATTCCTCAGCTGTATTTTGGAATTTTAAAACTTTTATTTGATTGATAATACTCTCCACACTTTCATTAATACCACAGTTAGATCTTAATACACTTTTTACTATAGACCATTGTATTGGGTTGTTATTATTAATTAAAATCAAATTAGCTTTGCCTTTAACCGACTGCGCCAGTAATATAGTATATATATATAAAAATTAAACGCAACTTTTCTTTAAACGTGTTTTATTTTCGACTGCCAATACAAAAGTGAATGCACAACTTGCTTTTAGCTTGCATCTAACATACGTTGTACAGAAAAATATAACAGTACACAAACAGAAAGCGAACAGAGAACAAAAGAGGCAGTTGTGTTGAGGGACACATGTAACTCCCGGCGGCGATGTTTTTAAATTCCGAGTGTTCCGTTCCGTGCTTAACTCTAAATATCCTATTCTTGAGGTAGGATTCTGAAATGCAATATAGATTTTTCGGAAACATCCTACTAAGTTTGTATTTCAAGCCGTCGTGCCAAACCTTGTCAAAGGCCTGGGATACGTCGAGGAAAACGCTGAAGCAAACCTTTTTTTCTCTAGTGCTTTTTCGATTTCGTTGGTTATTCTAATTACTTGGTCAACTGTGGAATGACTCTTCCTGAATCCAAATGATCGGGATAAGGCGTCTTTCTTCTATTTGTGGTTGTATTCGTTTCAGTAGAAGTTTTTCGAATAGCTTTGATGTTATAGGTAAAAGTGATATCGGTCTATATCATTTTTTTGTCATGCGGTGGTTTACCAGGTTTCGGGACCTATATCACTTCTGCGACTTTCCAGGAATCTGGTACGTATAATAGTCTGAACGAAGCGTTTATTAAATACTGGAGCTTAATAATGGCTTTTTTTGGTAATTCCCTGAGGATTAAATGCGGTTATTAAATCATAGCCAGGTGCTTTGTTACTTTTCAAGTTTTTTATTGCCTGGCAGAGTTCAATAAGCGACACCCGTTTTATCCTGAAGTTGTCGGATATCAGTGGCATATCGGTTGGATCATCTACCAACATTTGTCCATCAAACGGCTTAAACGTTTGCTCTAGATGTTCATCAAATAGGTCTGCCTTTTCTTTGTCACTCTTTGCCCATTCGCCCTTGTTTTTTCGGATTGGTGCCGAATGCAGTTGAGGCTTTTTCATATTTTTCACTGCTTTCCAAAGAGAATAATTTGAAGTTTTTTCGTTTGTTAATCCTTCAATATATACCGAGATCTCGTGACTTTTCAAGTCTTTGATTGCTTTTTTAAGTTTATTGCGTACAAAATGTAGGTATGCTTTATGTTGGGGGTAGCGAGAGTGTTGCCATACCCTGCGCGCTCTCCTTTTTTCGCGAATAAGTTCTTTAATTTCCGGCGGGTAATATGTTCCTTCTCCTTTGGCGACTTTGCTTTTTGGAGTGTATTTCCATGCGGCGTTTTGGAAAATAATAATAATAATATGGGTGGCGCGACAGTCCGAGGTCGACCTGGGCCTAGCTTCTCAGCAACCACTTGTGTTGTGTATGCTATTGCTCTTTTACGAGTGGAAGGGACCTACAGTTTAATGCCGACTCCGAACGGCGAATTTGAGAAGCTTTTTCTAGACAGGAATACTCTTTGAGCATATTCAGTGACTCGAAAAAGGTGGGGCCGTGAATTATGGTAGGTGGTAAATTCGGGTATCGAACCTGGCACCCTCTGCATAGGAGTTTTACCCACTACGCCACGGCGACCCACGGCGTTCTGGATAATCGATATAAAATTTTCGAGATCCACTTCTAACTGAAATGGTGCTTTCAGTGAGACATTCAACATACATTTTGTTTCGCAATCATGTTTGAAACCGTCCCAGCTTGTATTATTATTAGTAAGTCTAGGTTGTTCTTCTAATTTTATAAGAATATCGCTCATTGTCAATACTATTGGCGAGTGCTCAGAGGAGAGGTCAAAGCTTTCCTCTATTCTCACGAAATTGGAAGATACTCGTGTAACGGATAAGTCTACCAGGTCAGGTAATTTCTCTACGTCGGAGGGCCAATAAGTCGGTTTGCCTGTCGAATGGAAATCTACTCCGAAGTCCATACCGACTTTATACAAAAGTTTACCTTTTGTTGAGATTTTTCTCGAACACCAGAACGTATGTTTAGCATTAAAATCGCCGCCAATGATAAAATTCGTTCCAAGTGAGTCTAAGAGATCTACAAGCGCAATACTTGTAAGCTTACAGCGCGGGGGAAGATAAATGGACGCTATATTAATATCTGTTGTCTCATTTTTTACTCGAACTGAAGTTGCTTGTATTGTGTCCAGTTCTGTCGTGGAATTTATAGAATGCTTGACGCAGTCCTGGAAAAATAAGGAGGAACCTCCCCTGAGTTACATTCATGTTCATACGAATGCATATAACAATGCTAAACAAATTCCTCGATGACTGTACCAAACCTAAGAAGAGCGGTTCATGTAAACTGTTAATCACAAGCCACGCCAAAACCACGCCACATGAAACCAAGCGTTCAAAAGCTTGCATACACGTTGAGTTGCATCATGAGATATGGAGATAGCGTATGTCAAAGAATGTTTGTTGCTTGCTGTCTGTTTGTCTGTCTCGCTCTCTAACAGAAACTGTTAACTTCATTTCTACGAAATGTTAAGTAAGTTAGTTGTAAGAAATAGTTCTTAGTTCTATTCTGATGGTCAAAGACATTAGTCGTAATAAATCTTTTGTCAATAAAATATTTGGAAAAAATTTAATAAATAACTTTGTGTTTTTTTTATAATAGTACGAAATCATAATAGCATAACTGGCGCAGTCGATAAAATCAAAGTAAAGTGCTGTGTGAGTAAGAAAATAAAAAATAATATATATCATAACTGTGAAACTTTATATAACAAGACAAAGTGAAGTACAAAGAAAGATTGAAAAAAACGCTACGACAGATTATTCCATTGTGTCAACGGAAGAAGAGAATAAGCTATAAGCAAAAATAACACATCAAGGAAATCAAGAGTATTTCCTAATTATTGAAATCAAAGTGTACATCAGGTATGGCGAACCTAAATTTATTTGACTTAGTCAAATCCGTCAATGATTTTACTGGCCTTCTGGAAGAATTAGACATATGCATAAGACACATAGATTATATCTATTCTTGTACCGGTAATTTAGATGAAATGTCGAAAGGCTTTCTAGAGTTAACAATGCGACAGAAGATAAAAGATTGTGCAAACATTATTCTTATAATAATAACGGTAACCCAATTTGTTGGTGGCATATGAAGTATATTCTTAAGTCAAATTGTTCAATTAATGATAGTATTGAAAATCTTATAAATAAAATTAAACTGTTAAGGTTTCATGGTTCAGTTGAGGTTTTATTTGAAAAAGTGTAACATCTTGTAACACAATTGAATATCAAATCTGACCTTTCAGTTGACGTTCCCTTTGGTTTGATAGCTTTCAAAATGAGAAAATGGCGCTTAAACTTTTTATAAATAAGTTACCTAGCGAACTTAAGCTAATTTTACACGCTAGGAACCCAAACAATTTCAGGGAAGCAAGGGAAATCTTAGTCGATACTGACAACTTTCATGGTTCATTTAATTCACATTTGCCCTTGCAAAGGCAAACATTAAATTATAATAACAATTCGATACCAAATTCTCAGCAAAACTTTCATCAAAGTCGATCATACAGATCTAATACAAATTTCGGAACTTCACCTTTAAACCACCAACATTTTCGGTCTAGTAATTCTAATCAGATTCTAAATTTCGGTCCCAATCGTTTTCAGCAACAAAATCGCAATTTTACTAATTCATCGGGTTTCCGGAATAATTCTAATAATAATAGGCAAAATGCTACTACTTCTAGCTCATCTCGAAGATCTAACCAATCAATGGAAGTAGATTACTTACAAACACAACAATCGGCTGTTGATACTGCCTTAACGACCGAAACACTCGACACATCCAGATATCAAAATTTTCAGTGAGACACCTCCGAGCTCTACCCTGCATAATTGTGCAGTCCAAGTCAATTCCCATCAGATTGCTGATCGACTCTGGAGCACTTCATTAATACAAAAAGGTTTATTTCACAGAACCTTCAAAATGGCTCTTGAAAAACTTTGGTGCTCAAGTCCATAAGTTCAAGTGTGTTGGTGAATTAAAAAATCACAATTCCATTGTTTAAAGAATTCAATAGACCATCTACAAAAGTAAAAATGCTTGAAACAGTGTTTGGCAGTATTTCGATAGCATAATTGGGTGTAATGTTTTGATACCATTACAAGCCAAATTCGATTTTGATTGGCTGAAATTAATACCAAAAGAAACTACCTTACCTCTTATATTAGAGCATGTTCCATCTAAATTATCAAATAAAGAAATAAACGCATTGAGAAGGGGTACAATAGATATAAACTTTGAGACAGCCGACAATCTTGTAATGTGATGAGGAATATTAATAATGAGGAACTTAAATATCTTTCATCAACTATTAAAAAATTTAGAAAAGTATTCTATATCGAAGGTGATAATTTGTCAACTGTCACAAATTACAGTCACAACATCCCAAAAAACCCGATATCCCCATATTTTCCAAAAATTACAGGTATCCTGAAGCCCATAAGTCGGAAGTAGATCGGCAAATTACTGAAATGTTGAATTCAGCGATCATTACAAAATCATCAAGCCCATATAATGCACCTATTTGGGTAGTACCCAAAAAAATCGATAACTCAGGTGTACAGAAATGGCGAATCGTTATTGATTATAGGAAACTGAACGACGTGACAATCGATGACAGGTTTCCTATCCCAAATATTGATGATATCCTTTCAAAATTAGGTAACGCCCAATACTTCTCTACACTCGACTTGGCTAAAGGATTCCATCAAATTCCCATTTGTAGAGAAGATAGACACAAGACAGCTTTCTCAACCGCGTACGAACACTTCGGGCACACTCGAATGCCTCTTGGGCTATAAAAAGCTCCGGCTTCCTTTCAAAGGATGATGAAGGAAGTGCTTGTAGAGTATATAAACAAAATTTGCGTAGTGTATTTGGATGATATCTTAATTTTCTCAACTTCACTCCAAGAGCATATACACTCACTTAACAAAATTTTTAATAAACTTCTTGAATATAATTTTAAAGTCCAAATTGATAAGTGTAGTTTTTTAAAACGAGAAACAGAATATTTAGATTATATAATTTCGGAAAAAGGAATTAGGCCAAATTCAAATAAAGTGAAAGTAAATGATATTGATATCCATCACACCACGAAACAAATTAAGTCGTTCTTAGAAATCACCGGATTCTACAGAAAATTCATCAGGGACTACTCCAAGGTAGCATTAGCATTGACAAAATGCGTGAAAAAAGGCAATAAATTTAACATCAAAGATAAGGATTACATCGAGTCCTTTAATAAGCTTAAAGAACTTGTATGTACTTGCCCTATTCGAGCGTTTACAAATTTTTGAAGAAAACATTTACTCTAACAACCGATGCTAGTAAGGCAGCATTGGGTGCTGTACTCTCACAAGACCAACACCCAATTGCGTTTGCGTCAAGAACGCATAACTGTCATGAAACGCATTACAACACAATTGAGAAAGAACTATTGGCTATTGTATGGGCCACAAAATATCTTAGACCATATTTATACGGCCGGAAATGTGCAGACAGATCACAGATCTCTGGTTTGGTTGAATCCGCTTAAAGAGCCCAATTCAAAATTACAATGCTGGAAAACTAGGCTGAGTGAATTCGATTCCGATTTCAAATATATCAAAGGCAAGGAAAATTGCGTTGCTGAATTCCTTAGTCGCTTGGAGGTCAACAAAATTGATAGCGTAGAAATTCGATCTAACTTAGCTACAGAGCATAGTGGTATTGAAAATCTTGACGACCATATATATATAACCGAAACCCCAATAAATATATACAAAGATCAACTTGTTATAGAAAAAAGTAATTCTTGCTCATACACAGATACGATTCTATGCAAAAAGAAACGAAGGTCGGTAATAATTTTAAAAGAATACGATGAAGTATATGTCATTATGATCTTAACGGAACTTTTTCCAGTAAAAGGTACTGTGGGGATTTTTTGCGAAAATGATGACATTTTTGTTAAGTTTCGAAAGACAGCAGTAAAGTATTTCTGCAACTCACCCAATATGAAATTCTTGAGGTGCACATATATATATATTTGGAAGACATTACTCGCATTGAAAACCTGATGGAGTTGATCGAAAAATGCCACATTAGTAAGAATCACAGAGGTATTGAAGAAACATTTTTGGATCTTAGAAACATGTACTACAATCCAAATCTAAGGCTTGAAGTTCATAAATTTGTCAACAACTGCATATTATGTAATATGTGTAAGTATGACCGTCACCCACTTCCACCAAAATTTATGATTTCCGAGACTCCTCATAAACCCAACGAAATAGTTCATGTAGACATTTGGTCTTTGAGGAAGAGTAGTATGTATCTTAACTCCATCGACAAACTAACAAGGCATGTATCCATTCACCCTTTGACTGATAGAAATTCGCTAAAAATAGTTGACATTTTAAAATTTAGATTTTCACTTTTAAGCAATTGTAGCTGACAACGAATTTAATAACACATTCATAAAAAAATGTTTTTCTAAAGAAAATATTCAGTACCATTTCACATCAACTAATACACATACATGTAATTCAACAATAGAGAGATTTCATTCGACACTGAATGAACATATTCGACTTTTTATGTTAAATCCTGAGTACAAATGCATTGACGACAAAACGTTAGTTTTTAAAGCAGCTGAATTATATAATAACACTGTTCACTCCGTTACAAACTATAGACCTATTGACCTTCTTCATTCTAATTTAAGCGAAGACGAATGGGAAAAATTTAAGAAAAAGAGTTAAAGAGTTGAGAGACAAACAAATTGAATTGAACTTAACGCGAAAAGATCCCCCAGGCTATACAAATCAAGAGCTCGTTAAAAATTTAGGTTTCCACAATATTAAACACCTGCCTCGTTATGTAATAAAAGACAACAAAATTGTAAATCTTAAACATTCAAAAAATATTGTCATCTAAGACCATATTTCTATGTAATATCTGAACAATACTTTCTTTTTTCTTTGAATTCGAAGCACATATTTTAATGAATATGTAACTTATGTCTATATATCTTAACTTCATCTAATCTATATATAAATCTATTATAAATTAATCAAAACTAACAACAATGGAAATACAACACAAAACGAGCTTACATACATATGCATGGATATAACAACTATCCAAAACAAAACAAAAAATGGGTATACGACACACTTGACCAAATTACTTACTATGGTATAATCGATAACGTGTTGGACATGAGTTACGGTAAGATCAATAACTTCAAATATCCAGACCTGCAGGGATAGGAAAAGAAATTGCAATTCTCAACATGATCTGCTCCTCACTTCTAACTCACAAGCTAACACTGATTAACATGACTTCTTAAAGCGTATTGTTCAGACTTCGACGGGAGGAGTTACATACATGTTCATACGAATGCATATAACAATGCTAAACAAATTCCTAAATGATTGTACCAAGGTTTGTCAAATATTAAATATGAAATACAACACAAAACGAGCTTACATACATATGCATGGATATAACAACTATCCAAAACAAAACAAAAAATGGGTATACGACACACTTGACCAAATTACTTACTATGGTATAATCGATAACGTGTTGGACATGATTTACGGTAAGATCAATAACTTCAAATATCCAGACCTGCAGGGATAGGAAAAGAAATTGCAATTCTCAACATGATCTGCTCCTCACTTCTAACTCACAAGCTAATACTGATTAACATGACTTCTTAAAGCGTATTGTTCAGACTTCGACGGGAGGAGTTACATACATGTTCATACGAATGCATATAACAATGCTAAACAAATTCCTAAATGATTCTACCAAGGTTTGTCAAATATTACATTATTAATTTTATTTTGTTCTTCAAGATTGGCAAGTATTAAAGAGAATACTTGCGAAACTGGGTACGTAGTAGAATCACTTTTTTTCTACGTATGATTCGTTATTACGGCTTGGGCATACGATTTGGTACCCGAAGGATGTAAAGCATGGCGCCTTTTTTGGAGTTCCTTTGCAACTTCACAACCACGATTGTTTGCCGGATGCTTGCCTTTGCAATCTCCGCAGGTTGCCGGAGATTCTTTCCTTAGAGGGTATTTCACCGATAAATGTGTTCCAGCACATTTTACACATTTCGGTTCCTTTTGGTAGTACGATTGTCGTATGTATACCACTGTGTCTTTTCCGCATTTAGTCTTTCAGATAAAGTGCGGTAACTATCCGAGTCATCTACATTGACTTTCCATTCGTTATTCCGATATGATGTGACCTTAAATCGGCATTAATGGTTTTCTTGAGAAGACTATTATTTTATTATAGTCCGTAATGCCGACAATATTTATAGCCGGCGGAGGACGAGGTTTGCCTTGAGACGGTTTTTTTAACTGAGATAGAACATTTCTATTCTCCTTAGGGATCTCAATTTCCGGCGAAGACCCAACTTTTCGTTTCTTACTGGGTCGATTCTTTGACGACCGATTTGTTTCAAGCTCCAGTTAGTTTTCATCCGTATGGTGCTTCCGCCTAGCCGCACGTGAAGTTTCTTTGCGTTTTTCTTGAGGTTTTGGATTCTTTAGAACCTCGTTTTCTTTTTCGACTTCTTTTTTAAGTTCTTGGTAAAGAAGATCCATTTTATTTAGTTTTAGACGGAGTCCTTTGTTTTCTTCCGCCATTTGTTTCAGTTTCGCTGAGTCCCATTTGTCTTGCGATTGCTCCTCCGGCGGACTTCTCTTTACGGAGACGCTCGGCCTTGATGGTGGATACCGTGTTAACCTTGAATCCTTCGCAAAGTAACGATAGAAAATGACAGGCTTAAAACTTTGGAAAGTTACAACATAACGAGTGATTATGTATGTAAGTTAGATTATAAAATATTACTCTAAGAACAGTCAACTTAGTTAAGATATTTGGAAATAAATAAAAAATCAATCGAATTCTTGACAATATAGTGGCAGCTAAGAATGACATAATTTATCCCTGTATGCTGACATTAGAAGAATTAGAACATACAATTTAGATGTTCACTCTAACTTTTGAAGGCAGTAGTTATGGAATGTTATGATAACTTTTTAGTACTCGCTATTCAGATATCAATTGACTATATAACTACAGAATCACAAGTTATTAAATCTATTCCTAAATCGAGTTACTTAGAAATTAATGAAGAAGCAGAAATGATTGTAATCATAAACAAAAATATACACAAATACAAAGAAAAACATTGTTTAAGCATTTAAGTTATGTTATTACTAGTTCATGGCATTTAAGATATAATAATGTAACATCAATCGAAGAATTAATAATTAAAATAAAGAATGCTTCAAAATATACACAAACAGACATTGTGGCAAAATTGCGATCAAGGAATTATAGCATTAGATCGGAATTACTTAATTGACTACATTAACTGTACATTGAAAACAAAACAAAATAGATTTTCCAACAAAAAAAATTATTGTACCAGATAAATATTTTACCCTTCAACTAAAAATAATGAAATGTTTTTCAAACCCATCGATTCAAACAAGGAAGTTTATATTGCTAGGGCAAATGCTAATATTTCTCTTTATTTAGCAGATCACAATAAAGATGTATCCATGCTAAATAAATATACTGAAATAAAAAATGTTATTAAGAAATATAATACGTCTCTACCGTCCTCAGGTTCAGTTAAAATCCTTTTTCATTTGCTACTGTGACAAATTCACCAAAGTCGCATAGACTCTCAGGTGAAATGTTTTTGAAGAGGATACACTTTAAATCTTATATGAGCCGCACATCGTAAAAAAACTCTTTAAACAACAATCAACAATAATTATTATTTCTGAACATGAGCAACAACAATACAATAAACAAGAAAAAAGTTTTTTAGTACTTTTTTTTACATTCATTTTGTAATCTGATTACATATTGCAATCATTACAAAAAGTAATCAGATTATAGACTACATTTTGTAATGTGTAATCAGATTACATATTATATTTTGTAATCTTTATGAAAAGAAATCAGATTACAGATTACAAATTGTAATGGGATTACAGATTACATTGCCCAACACTGGAGTGACGTGTGTATGTTTACAACTGCATACACACAAGAAAAAAAAAACAATCGGCTTGTTCTTAATGCCTATTTCATGGAAACATCAGTCAATGATCAATAAAAAAGTACTTTCCTCGAACAAAAGTCGTGGACTTTCCTGGAAGGAGAGGAAACAAGAAATTAAAAAGGTCAGACTTCATGGTTTCTCTAAGGCCAGGGACGTTCAAAAACCTTTAATAAATAACCGACAGCGTATGCCAACATTAAACACAATTAAGAACAATAATTAACCAACAATTAGCAACAGAAACAAATAACATACAAATTAATCAATGGAACTTTCAAGGATATTACAGTAACCTATCACATTTTGACACCCTTGTCCAAAAATATAATCCATAAATAATATTTTTGTATGAAAGGAAAATCCTTATAGAAATAGTGCCATTCAAATGCAAAAACTACAGTGCATACTTCAACTACAGGCTACATGACAGAAACAAGGATAGAACTGCTATTCTCATAAAACCGTATGTACTACAACCATATACAATTTGCCAAAGTGGTATTCTCACCAAAACTGAGCTCCAACCAAATCGACGAAAAGTATTGTGTTTGGGAATTAATCACTATCATCACTAAAGCTAAACTGAATTAATAAATTTTTGCGTTGAATTACGTATACTCATAATTAATACTTGTATGAATAAACTCATAATCATCTCTTGTAACGTCATTGATTGCAATGTCGCCTTAAATCAAATTAACTGGCTAACAGCTATTATAACACTTATATAACACTAATCATATGACATAAACTGTATAACACTTGGATTGTCAAACATGTTCTCGACCACTTGGATCAAAGCTGCTCACCAGGAAGGTTACAAGAAAATAAATTGAATTTATACACGTGCAACTTAACCCATTTTGTTTTTCTTATACATAATTTTTGGTCCACATCGAGCCGGATCGGGCAAGATTCGGATTGCGCACATCGGATACATTATATTAATACATCATATAATATAAATCAAGAATACTCGAATTCATCGTCGTCATCATCATCGCATGCATCTTGAAATCATCATCATCTCCAGCATCGTTGAATTCACCATCTTCATCATCATCTCCAGCATCGTTGAAACCATCATAACTTCGTCATCATCTCCAGCATCTTCGACAACATCGCCGCTCTCATCATCAGATACTGCATCGTCAACATCATCGTCGCATCATTCATTGTCGTCATCATTTAGCAATCACCAAGTGCAGCATCATTAATTAAAGCAGATTCGAAAGCCACGGAGTACCAACAACATCCACACAGTTTCGGGTATCGTACATACATACACGCTTAGAGACATAAGCAATCGATGGGTGAGTACGTTGCTGATCCAATTTAATGTGCATACATGCATACGCATGCTATATCTTATAATTGCAATAACTTGATTCTCGTGCATTGATCATTTAACTCAACCATCAATTTATCCATTTAAATATAAGTGTAAAACCAAAAAGCCGCGTATCGGCACTGAGGGATAGATACGGGACTAAATCAGTTTAACGGAATCGATTCCATAGGCACAAGTACATACAATTCCGGTACAAATAACTGAACAATTGAGTAACGCATTCGGAATAAATTTGTAAAATCAATTCATGTACAACAATTCAATATGTCCAGATCACTTTCGACTTTACATGCTTATCGGGGTCATCTAAAGGGATCACTTACCAGGTTCGCGATATTCGCAGAGAAAATCACAGAACTCATTACGTTAGAGGCGTTAGAAACGCGCCTAGAAAAGCTTGATGAATTATGGGAAAAGTTTCGTATTAGCCAAGAACAGATGTATGAGTATGTCGAGGATGATACTTATATCGATCCTGAGACTGAGTTCGAGAATAAATTTCTTACGGTAAAAACGGTTTTTCTTGCTTCTATTCGGAGCAAACAGAACTCGGTGCCATCCGTTACACACGTGGACACGGTTCACAAATCGACTGCATCACAAGTGCCGTTGGATCAAAATACAGTTATCGCTAATCCCGTTGATACTGCTGCTACTATACGCCCAACTATCATACCAGATTTAAATCAATCGAACGCGCAGCCTCTAAGTACACCACCAATATCTTCCGAAATTTCATATCGAACCCTTTTCCGGTAACTACCGCGAATGGCCTGCCTTTCATGATATGTACGTAAGTACAATTCATAACAAAGACAGTTTATCACGCATGCAAAAATTTCATTTTCTGGTCATGTCTTCGTGGTGAAGCGTTAACTCTACTTAACCACATTCCTGTTTCTAACGCTACATATGAATCGGCATGGGAAAGACTGGTTAAACGCTACGATAGACCGAGATACTTAATCACCAGTTTATTAGAAGCGTTTATGCAATTACCATCAACTTCCACACTGAATACGAAAGGTCTTCGCAAAATATCCGACGATGCGGATGAGGTTGTCAGAGGACTTGATTCCCTTAACTCAGTCGATCGAGATCCATGGATGATTTACACTCTCTTGAATAAAGTAGATCCAGAGACGCGACAAGCATGGTCAACCGACAGCTTAGACAGAGAGTATCCCACTATCGAGGAATTTATCCTGTTTTTTGAC
The DNA here is from genome assembly GCA_964034865.1 of Eristalis intricaria. NCBI lineage: Eukaryota > Metazoa > Arthropoda > Insecta > Diptera > Syrphidae > Eristalis > Eristalis intricaria. The sequence goes on along the minus strand of OZ035878.1, from coordinate 9,298,157 downwards.
CGACGTTGTGAGGCCCTAGAGTCCTGCAAATCAAACATGCATGATCAGAAACCCGAAGGGGTCATGGTACGAAGTATGCATGTATCGTCTCAAACTCAATGCTCTAAGTGCAACTCATATCATCTCCTTTCGCAGTGTCCGGAATTCATTTCAATGACTATAGAAGCAAAACGTGACTTCGTGAAATCCAAGAAACTTTGTTTCAATTGTCTTTGCAATGGACACAATTCAAATCGATGTCAGTCAAAGTTCAGATGTACAATTTGCAACTCGCGGCATCATAGTCTAGTACATCTTGGTACAGGCGATATCGAAAGTAGTGGTACTTGACTTAACATTTCCTTCTATCACGTATAAGTCATCATAAAATACACTTAAGTATTAAAAAGGAAGTGACCATTTTCCGATCCTTATTGACACAAGTTCACCGTACGCTCTCATTACAATATTCCTGGAACGAAACGCATATTTGGTAAAATTCAGGAAGAATGCATGCCAGATCTCCAAATACCAGATCTCCCAAAGTCATTCTCTTATCCGGAAACATAGGCAATGAAAAATAATATGTAATAATAAGAAAAGCAGCGGCAAAGCAGATGGACGTATATTTCCCTTCAAAAAAATAACCTATTTGGTTCAATCCTGAAATAAGAGAAGTACATTTAGAAAAACGACGAGCTTGGCGAAGTTTTAGGAACAATCCCAACATTGCTGCATCATTATCGTCATTACGAACAGAATATTAGACGCTAAAATTAAAAGAATGGTGCGTTACACAAGAAGTACAGCCTATAAAAACTTCTTGAACTCTATCAGGACTCAACGATCCTTTGGTTTTGAAAATTCGCGCAAATGTTTCCAAAACAATGGGCTCAAATGCCAATATCTCACAATAAATATTCAAATAAAAACAAATAATTTTCAAAAAGCAAGGTTTAGAAAGATCTAGTTTCAGAAGCTACTCTCTCGGACCTGAGGGAATCGCTATCCTCAACTTAGGACTCTAACCTGGACAAGACAAAAAAACACATGCACATTTCTAAAAAATTAAATTGCCCAATTGAGTTATTCCTATGATTTACAAAATTATATAACAACAAACTGAAAGAAGGTACATTACCACATGACTGGAAAAAGCTATTTTGATCCCTATACCGACACACAATCTTTAGAAAGTTATCGTCCGATTTCATTACCTTCTGTTCTATTCAAGTTATTTGAGAAAATAATTGGTAATTGAATCAAATGGACATTGGAATAACATCTTAACACGGTCCAACACGGCTTTAGACCATGTAGAGGTACAACCACTTTGTTGCACATGCTTGTTCAAGCAGTACGCACAGAGTTAACCCTATGACATCATTCCGCTCATACAAACATACAAAAACTCCATGGTTGGGATCTCAATACCAATGTCTTGAAAGTGATTCATTCGTTTATGACGATTAGAATTATAGGAGTAATAATAATTCTCATGCCAACATTACTTTACAACGCCTACCTTGACTCACTCTTAAAAGAGTTTAAAGAGTTAGTTTCCATTATTCGAACTCGACCAAACGTACTGCAAAACGCCCTACTTCGTAAAGTTGCTGGAGCGTTCCTTGTGCACAGATAGAAGCGGTAGAGGTGGGGCTGTGAAAATTATTTAGGTCGTACCGGATTCAATTGCGTAGGAGTCAACGCACTAGCCCACTACGCCACGGCTACCCACACATCACATTGGCACTTCTCAAACAATGCTATAAACACATTCTTATCCCAAACACTAAAAGGTGGACACAATCTGTGACTTCTAAGAAAATGTTTGCTGGGATCATTGCAACAGAACAAACTGATTGCTTTGTATCAAAGACCATTTATAATACCAAGATAGTGCACGCTCCATTCATATTATTGAGCGTGTGCATACATGGCAGAGTAGAATTTTCTATGTGTAATGCGGCAAAACGGTAGTGCCAACAACAATTTTACACAGCGTGGTTAGGGATATCCTCAGATTCATAAAATATGGTCCTTGGAAATTCCGTCTACCTGCGTGCGATGTGCACTTGTCATTCGAATTGAAGTCAAACTTCATGAACCAAGAACAAAATTAGCCTATATATACTGTAATACATTATGTGATAATTCTATGTGACGATAAGAAGAGGGAAAGAAAGGAAAAGCTTTGTTTTTGTTTGATGAAGGGTGATTACTCAGAAATACCTTTCCATTCTTTAAATGGGATTTCATCCATCCGACCAACCGTAACAGGAAGAGCACAAATACTTCTACAATTGTTCGCCGGAATCAAACGGTTACTGTATTTATAGACACGAGGACAAGTGCAACAGAATCATGACACAGAAGCTAACAACACCTAACAACAGTTCATTTGTTGGAGAAGTTATGGCAATAGTGGACGGGATCAAACTTGCTAGTACAACTCCTTGAGCGCATTACTCATCATATTCAACAACAAAACCAGAATTCCGATTTTCTAGCCCATCTCTACATTTACAATTTTCAATTTTAGGAAATGAGTCACAAAAGTGTCAACGCATTTTGCACCACTGCAGTTCTCTTCATCATTTCTTAAAACTGCCTTAACTTTAGTTAATAGGAATTAAGTAAAATCGGTCATTTGAAATCGTTACACGCTGGAACAAATCAAATAGCTTCTTAAGAAATAATATGGAACCCTAGGAAAAGTGATTTATAACAATGAATTCAATCGGTACAACTAATTCGAATACGGTTGGGGCATGTTTAAAAAAAAACACTTATTTAACTAAAATGAACGCACTCCAATATGTGATATTTGTCAAGATGTACTATCTATAACACATTTCCTAGAGAGTTGTCCATTAACGATGAACCATTTTGCGAACAACGTTCCATCACTACAAGATCCCATAGATACCACAATGCCACCAGAAAAACGCTGTTGGCTTATGATCAATAAAAATAAACCTAATCCGTTATATTTGATTAGGACCTTAACTGATATAATACTAAATCATTTACATTAATAGCCGTGTGGGCATTGTTCCCCGGCGTTTAAAGTATAACGGATAATTCAAATTTGTTATAACTGTGATAAAATAAAATTTCCAATCTTGAAAACTACAGATTACAACTGCGCACTGCACAATATGTATAACTTAAAACTAATTCCATTAATTGCTCCCAACTGGTGAAATAATCCCGATTGAAAACAGAGTGAAATAACGTTTGATAGCCACGTTTGATCCGTCCTTGTTTTAATTGTTATCCCCATACCATACACATAAACACACGTACTATAGACATTAAATTTTCTCGTATAAATAATGTTGCAGGGAGACTCAAGTACTAACTATGAATTATCGTGGTATCTCTCAATAAAATAAAAATTATTAAAAACAAATCAAGATGCACTCACTGAAAGGGATTAACAATCCTCCTCCAAAAAATTCAATGGCCGCATTCCAAAGAAAACTTTTCATCCACCTTGTGGCAGCGAATTTTCCTGTAAAACGAAGAAGAATAGATGAAATAATTGCGAATAACATCAAATATAAAAGGACACTTTGCTATTTGTCTGAAATTTGTTTTGCGTATTCTTTTCCTTGAAACTGGTCTAGTTCAAACAAATCTTTTGATTCTTAGCAAAATTAAAGAATTTTTTTCTTTAAAAATAATATGTAGTTCTGCTCGGCAATCTCCATTGATTTCAGGAAGACACACAATGAAAAGAACGTCAAATGATTCACCTCCTTTGTTTGGAGGGGAAGACCATTAACTGTTAGCAGCAACTCACGCGCATTCACCGATAACAGAGGGATAACTGTGTAAAAAACGGTGGCAGATAGATTTAAGCGTGGTAGAAGCTGAATATCTACCTACATCTTGATTTCTAACTTGCGCTTCCAACGAAATTATATTCTAATGATGTTGCCAAATCTCGGATGTTTATTGTCAGTAATGACTTCGCAAGAACTTTAATTGTAGCGCGATGTTACATTTCTGTCACAAAATATTTCTTCAAAACCAGGTTTGTACGACTTTTCTTTATACAAATGTACATAGATAGCGGTGGTGCCCACGAGCGACCTTATTTGTCGATTAATCGGGACTACCTACGTGCTCTTGAAAAATCAGTAAAAAAAAGAAAAACGTGATTAACACACATATTCCGAAATTTACAAGCTGAGTACATGATTATGTACTTTGGAGCGTAGTATGGGTTTTTATGTACAGTCCTGCTGCTGTAAAAATTTAGAAAGCCAAATGTTCAGTTGGGATAAGAAAAGTCGTTTTGCCCCCATTTTTGAAATAATTGTTGAGGAATTTAGCAGGTGCAAGATATTCTGCCTTACTAGACGAGTCAACAGGCATATCGCTTTGTAAATACTTATGTATTGTATAGTTATAAATAACCTCGGCTAATAATCCTGACTTAAAAAATCACCGAGTGTAAAGGAAAAAATTCTTGCCGGAAAACTTGTAACCTTTAAAAAAATCGACTCAACTTAGTGTAAGTGACATTATCGACATTGGAGGCTACCTGAAAATCCACATAAATTGCTCAAAAACAGACGAGGGAACCGGACAAGGCGTATTCGCGATATCGACGGACACATCCTTTTCCCGGTCTCTTCGACTGCCCAACCATTGCCATTGCCAAGCAGAAGTTAAGGCTATCCAAGATGCTGCCAGCTTTCTGTCGATAAACCCAATAGACCGGCTATGTATCGGCATTTGATATTGATTGGCGGAGATAGTTGTTAGATGCAACCTAACCCTATGCTGGGTACATGGGCATAGTGGTTTTCCAGCGAAAGGGCCGACGAGTTAGCAAGAATAGGGGTGGGACTGCCACTGCCAAATAATCAGGACAACCTATATCCTTAACTCCAAGTAACAAACACCGTGTTGCTTACAGACGCCGTCAACTTCGCTAATTGGAGATGGATAGAATAAGATACATGTAGGAGGCTTATTTGGCCCTCAAACACATATCCAAACAAAACTCATAGACTCCTTAAACTAAATAGGAAAGTAATAAGGAACGTAGTAGGCATTATGACTGCCACTGCCTTCTCCGTATCCAGGCTAGGGAAATGGGACCACCGCACAACGACTACTGCAGAAGCTGTAGAGATGATGAGGAGGAAGAAAATACGCTTCATCTCCTCGGCACTTGTCCAGACCTTGCAAAAACCAGAAAAGATATACTAGGCAAAAGGAAACCTAGAGGAAATGTCACATTTACAGATACAAGACATAGCCAAGTTTATCAGGAAAACTAATTAGCTGTAAATCAGCACAGGAGTGGACTTGTCAAAGTAGGCCACTAGAATACTAATACTACATTAGGCAGTCTCTAGGTTTATTTAATTTCCGTTAGTGTAGTCCCTTTTAAAAGGAGCCGGTGGAAAGCATCGGGTAGCGATAGCACAAAGGATCCAACCGGGATCTCAGTGGGCCAAAACAGCTACAGTGGTGGCAATCAGCCAAACCTAACCAAACTTAATCTATATTGGAAAATATGGAGCCAGTAATCATTCTGGGAAAAAACATGTCTATTTACACAAACTTAAAGCAAATGGTTCGATCCTTATTGCTTTTAATTGCATATGTCATAGTATACATTTTTTATGTACATGAAAGGCTTCAAAAGTTGTTCCTCCGCAACTGAATTATATTGTCCGTGACGCTTATAAATGGTCTTTACAGGCTTATAAATGATGATATCAAACCACTTAACCTTTTAGCACTTTGAAAAACAAGTCGGCTTTTTCATTTTGAGGCGTTGAAACACATATTCAAATATGTGCAATTAATGAAATGTATTATTCGGCAACGATCTTAAACGAAGTCTTTCAGCATACAAGAATATACCTATAATAATAAAGAAATGTATAAGCTTTACCAATAATAAGAAATGTGTAAACTAAACACTTATTTACAAGCTTCAAACATAGATTTTGTAAAAGCGAAAAAAGGAATTGAGGACGGCTGGATAGGGCAGTTGGTTATATGCCTGGGGTTCCCGGTTCGAATCCCAGTGAAAACAAAATTAATGCAGTTTTATTTGGTTTTCAAATCCGGCCCAGTCAACGCAAATGCGTTGGGATTAAATTAACAACACTATTACTGGAGTGGGCTATCTGTGGTAGTGATCTGACTATCTGTATCAATATGGACCACCATGGTCAAGTGTGCTGGTGAATTCACTAGCAGCCTCCTAGCCTCCAGCAAATAGGAGTAGGAAGGACCCCGTTAGTTCTGGAAGGTGTTGTCAATTGGTGGAAAGGCATAAGGAGTGAAGCAATTACTAGCGAAGATGTAATTTTCCCATTACTTAATGCATATGCCCCCCAAAACCTTACCGCATGTGTATGGAACAAGGAACAGAAGATAGATGGTGTGGAGTGGTGGCCGTGGCGATATGGGTATGTGCGTCGACCCTACAAAACTAAGTCTCCCTGCCTGGGTTCGATTCCCGGTATAACCAAATTTATTTTTCACGGCTACACCTCTTTCGAGCCACTGACAATGCTCAAAAAGTAATACAGTGTAAATTCGATTATTGCATGACCGATGCGATTATTGATTCGAATGAAAGCATGACCTGATGCAGGTATCCTCCTGCATATCCCTGTCTTATAAAAGGAAAATCAATTCATTTACATATAATGGAAAACTTAGCAGTCGCTAGGCAGCAGCCTGCATAACTAATTGGACCAGCCTTGGGACTGCAGAAAAGGGGTCCGATTCGGAGTTGGTCCCATTGTTCAAATTACTTTTTAATTGGACCGGTCCATATAAAAAGTTTTCCACTTGCATATCTGGCCGTTGAGAGTAATTTTGAAGTATGTATTTATGTGCATACAAAATCTACTGCCAGTTTTGAGTTCATAGAAAATGTATATGAATTTAATTTCGATTAGGAACTCAAAGACAGGGAATTGTTGTGTTGATGATAAGTTCTTTGGTAAGCAAATTTTCTTTGAACGTATTATATAAAATTTAAAAAAACTTTTTTTGAAACCTCAATAGGTTCCCACCTAGTTCGAAATGTTTTCAAATGTCATTAATTCTCAATTTTTGTGTGGATGGCAATATAGCTGTTTGTTGACAGGAATTCATATATTTGAGAACACCACAAAAGAGAGAGTGAAAATAATAAAGTGAACACCAAAATAAACTGAAGTTCACGCAGGTTAGACCTTATCGGTTTGATAACTTCTCACGAACAAAGGTTTGGGTAAATTTGATCAAACCTCACAGTTTCGTTCCATAGGAACATAGCTTTTGAACAAAGTCTTTTTCTGAAGCACCACAGCCTTATCCCTAAAAACTGTTCAAACAAGTTCACAATTCTTGCAAACCATTTTCGCATAAAGAATGCTACAAAACGTTCAGATTGAAGTAGAATCGGTTCTTAATTCAAAAAAAAAAACCAAATGCGATGCATGCATACATATTTCGTATTTACGCTTCGTCCAATTAGAAAGGTAAGTACATTCAGCAAATCATGTTAATCTTGTGGTCTATGGTCCGATTAGCAGGTGCCCCGATCAAAGCGGAAAATTTGTATTAAAAATAGCAGGGAAAGAACGACTTGCGGTCTGCAAAGATGGTCCGAGTATAGTGTGTCTCGATTAGCAGGTTTTACTGTACATACATGCATAGTTCGTTACCGCACAATTCACATCAAAAAACAAGAATAAAGGAATACATAAATACCAAGAAACTCAAAGCAATCTATATACTCGGAAAATCACATTTTATTATCAGACTCGAGTCGAAACATTCCATGAACCAATTCCAAAAACTGATCAGTGGTCTTTCTACGAAATGCCTACGTCTTTATGATGAAATTATAGAAAATTATTCAAGATCTACAATTTTGCTAACATCGAAGGCCGATGTTTTGTCCTTAACATCGATTATCCAATATTTTACGAACTTGAACGTCGATGTCAAAATATCGATATTTGGTCACTTAACATCGATGTTTAACCAACATTGATGAACATCGAACATCCCTAGCTCTATATCTATATCTTAATGTCAGATCTTTCTGAAAAAAAATTTGATCCTGAATTACAAGCAAAGGAATACAGTATTATTCGTCCCAATGATAATTTCTGTTAACTTCTTAAAACTTTTAGTGATTATAGTCGCAATCAGTTCTTTTCATGCAAAGAAAAGTATCAACGAGAGTCGTTTTTAACTCGTTCAGTCTTTACATTCAAAAAAAATTAGCGACGAGCAGTATTTCATGAATAACCATTAAAACGTCACTCAAATTCGTCGATAGGCTTGGGTACAAAGAGCCGTGAAGGTGGCCATCTCTATAGTACTTCATTTGAATGTTGGTATATATTTCGAGTCGAACAATTTCAAGGTTACAAAAATCGAAAACTTCTTTTCGATTACAAAAAATCGCAACAATCGAGACTGCACTGTAACTGCATGGAAAAACGCTCTCAAACTTGCCCGTTCGGATGCGGCATAAAACTGTAGGTCCCTTTCACTGACGAGAGAACAATAGCACGCACAATACAAATGACTGCTGTGTAATCTAGACACTGGCCCTCTCCGGGCTGTAGCGTCATCAATATTATTATTATTACTATAGATCGACAGATGATTTTATTACCATGAAAAAAGCACTCCTAGCACAACTCCCATACATAATTTCAGTTGAGATCATGTTACTAGATATGATCTAAGGCATGCAGCACATACCCATACGCGATGGTGTCCCCAGAGACAGTTTTACTATCTTTTAAGAGTTGCTGCCCAAAGCCAGAGAAGTTGAAATCTCCATTCGTAAAAAACAGCATGGAAAATGGATTTTTACAGCTGCTGAGTAATGCCACCAAGTTTCGCAAAATTGATGCAATGAAAATGATGTCACCCTAGCAGATGGATATGTGCGTCAACAAGAAATTTGCACCGCTAAAACTAATATCACATCTGGAAATTCAATTCATCGCACTTGCAAAAGCCACTGACAACAAGAAATAAGAACGACTTTTAAGAAAAAGATGATCGTTGTTTTTTTTTAATTTTTCAAGAATCTTTTATTTTTCGGCGCTTTCAATTCTCTTCGGCGGATCTCACAATAATGATCCATTCCTTATTTTTTTCTGGATGCCTATGAGTATGTTCTGTTTTTCCTTTTGGTTCGTTTCGTCCCAGTGTGGCCACAGTTCGGTAATCCTGATTACCAATCGTCCCGATTACAGCCCTATTAATATATCCAACGGAACCAACCCTAGGCTTCATATTTGCCACTTCCCACAAGGTATCTGATTAAGCTGATGTTCTTCAACATCTTTTACTACGTACCGGAAGAATTTTTTAACACAATATGGCCCTTTGTATATCGGAACGAGTTTCTTACGAATTCCAGGTAAATTAACGAAATTTCGTATGATCCCAAATTTTCTTTCCGAATAAAGTTTTTCCTTTCTCTTACGATCTCTCAGTTTTTACTACTTGTCCTTTCTGGCCTTTCTGACTCCAAACAGCAATTCACTAGGACCCAATCCACAGGACGTGCCCATGTGCCTGTGGCGAACCAGTAGCGATCTTTACGTGTTTTATATTATTATCCGTCATAAATTCCGGAAACTCCTTTGTTGTGAATGCACTACCCCTATCTGACACTTGTGTACATGGGCCACTGTATGAGTTAAAATAAGAAGTTAATACTTATATTACTTTCCTAGTGTTGGTGGAACGAACTGCAAGCAAATTGAACAATTTTTAAAATGCATCTACAATCAAAAATATGTATCGTTTTTTCCAGTTTTTTTATAGACACTTGACCGAAATGGTCCACATGCACTACTTCAAAACGCACATTTCCATGTTGAATATTATATTGTAATCCTTCAAGTTTTCCAGATTTTGGAGAGAAACCTAGACTTTTAGGACAATATATATATATATATATATATATATATATATATATATATATATATATATATATATATATATATATATATATATATATATATATATATTCACTATATAATTCTTTCCTTTTCCCTCAATTTAGGAAACCAATATACTCTTTACATTGCGTCCCACACTTAACTCTCTACGTGACCCATGTCATCATGATGCATGTGAAGCACATGCTGTTCCATATCCTTAGAAATATAAAACAATATAATATTTTTCACCTTCTTATAAACTAAGCCATTCTGCATTTCAAACATCTTGCTCTCCTCATTTTCTAACCTATTTTTAAGTTGACAAATTGAGAGATTGTGTTCAAAGGTTTTTTTCCTCCAGAACAAAAATACTAGGCATTCTGCTGATTACGGTGCTCTAAGATATAATCGAAATTTTGCAGTTAGAGGGCCCATCTATCTATTCTCGGATTAATTTCTTTTTTCATTAGAGTTAATGTTAGAGAGTTGCAAACTGTAATTATCTTGAACCTTTACCCATGAAAATATATTCTAAATCTCCGAAGCGCATATATGATCTCAAGGGTTTCAAGTTGAAAGCTATGACTTCGCCTCATAGCTTGTCGCTTTTTTGGGAAAATAAAAAATTGGATGAAATTTATCTTACTTCTTTTGTAACAAAATTAAGGGAACTGGCATCGCAGTGTGTCTCTATGTCATCATGAGAATCATATATAGCTAAAATTGAGGCTCCACATAATTTTTGTTTTAAATTTTCAAATCAGCAACGTTCTTCCTTGCCAAATTTAAATGTTAAAATCTTTTCTTATTAAGACATACAAAGGCTTGGCTATGATTGAAAAATCTTGTATAAATCTCCTAAAATAAGAGCATAGGCCTAAGAAACTTTGAACTTATTTGTATTTCGTCTGACAGGGAAACTAAATATAGATTCAACTACTTTTCCATCTGTCTAACACCATCATTTGAGACTACATACAAGAAGTGCAGCTGGAACGAATCGTTGGCAGACGAAAGTACATGTGCTTCCAGTGTCAATTAATGTATTTAATACAATTACTAACTATAATTTAGTTTACTTAAATTGAGGATCAGACTACTTCCCTTCGGATATTCTGCTGCACGCTGACCCCTGTCGGCACAAACATAACATGCCCCACGTTCACGCTTAGGTTTACAGCACTCTGCAGCGACGTGACCAATCGAATTGCAGTCCTCTGTTGCGTTGTCTCACGGGTTCAGAGTCGAAGCCACTTCGGACCGGAACTGAGATGTCGAAGTCATATTAGGCGTTGGATCCGTATACGCCTTAGTTAGTGGTTTAATCTTCTCCTCAAAAAACCGTCAACGCAAATAGGACCAAAGATCGCACGCAGAACTTTTCTCTCGAAAATACCCACCACTTGCTCATCCGCTTTTGAAATTGTCCATGCCTCCGCGCCGTACAGCAGTACTGAGATGATCAAGGTCTTGAATAAAGTCAGCTTGGTTCCTCGAGAGATGGCTCTACTGGACTCCTGTAAGATCATGCCTCTAGTGTTGGCGTGTGAGTCTTGCACGATCATCTCCAGGATGATGTTAAAGAAGTCACATGACAGCGCGTCGCCTTGTCTAAAACCTGTTTTGACATTGAAGGTCTCGGTGAGTTCGTGACCGACCTTGATGGAGCAGCAAGAATTATCCATCGTCATCCTGCACAACCTGACGAGTTTGGCAGGAATGTCAAGCGTTGTATAGCTCGTCCCTAAGCACGCCGTCATATGCGGCCCAGAAATCGACAAGAAAGTGGTGGGTGTCGATCTGCATTTCTTGGGTCTTTTCCAGGATCTGCAGTAGTGTGAAAATCTGGTCGATGGTAAACTTCCCAGGACTGCAGCCACACTGATATGGAGGTATCAGGTTGTTTATAAACGGTTTCAAGCGAGTACACAAAACGGGAGAGAAGATCTTGCAGGCGATGTTCAGGAGACTTATCCCCCTATAGTTGGCACAGTCAAAGGGGCCTCCTTTCTTGCGGATCGGGCAAACTATATAATCATACCACCACCTTGTATATTTCTGGTAGTTTTTCAAGCTTCAAATTCCATCTGCAGTTGAGTTCCTCTCTCATTTCATTCGTTTGAGCGTTCAGTTCTGAAAATCAAAGAAATGTTCAGAATATTCAGCAAAACCACAATTTTGCTTATACCAGGTCAAAGGAACGTACAAACACAGTGCTCCAAAAGCGATTCATTATAAAATGAATTTGTAGAATACGTGAACTTGGGAATTTCTCTTAAGAACTCGATTTATCGAAGGCCAAATAATCTGTTCGAGTTACCAAGACATTCGAGTATCGAAGTCAGATTACATCTAAATTTTAGTCTTTGCGCTATTGTCAACCAATTTAATTCAAGTTATTCAAGTGCGACTGTATTTATGTTCATTATAAATGCGTTAGTAAATGAATAAAGAAAACCGTTTCTATTGAAGGAGCATTCCATATTTCATAATCGGTGTGAAAAGATTAAATTTTAAACTCGACCGCTTTTGCTGTGTAATGTATTCCACTCATAAATGATGGGTGTTTCGTAATATTCAGTTTTTCGTAAACTTATTATTGTTCACTTTTTGATACGTTATATTAATTTTCTTACATTAATAACTGTTCATATTTTGTTTCATAACACTCAGTTTCCTTAAATTTCTAATTGTTCAAATATTTTGTTAGTCACTATAATGAATTCTGCTTCACAATATGTAAATATGTATGTGCACACCAATTTCAAAGAATACACTATCGTGTCTAAAGTCCAACATCCAAGAACAGGCCATCTGCAACAATCTACCACCAAGCCGATCTTCATCAAGCCGTACACAATGCATCGTTTGATCATACATGTTCACAACCCACAGTGGGCGCACACACGCACTCGTGTATTGGACCATACGCACTGATGCACTAATAATAATATGGGTACCGCGACAGTCCGAGGCGGACCTGGGCCTAGCTTCTCAGCAACCACTACGTGTTGTGCGTGCTATTGTTCTTTCACTAGTGGAAGGGACCTACAGTTTATTGCCGACCCCGAACGGCGAAGTTGAGAAGCTTTTTCTAGACAGGAATACTCTTTGAGCATTGTCAGTGACTCGAAAGAGGTGGAGCCGTGAATTATCAAAGGTGGCAAATTCGGGTATCGAACCGAATCTACGCGAGTAATTGCTGGGTCGATATTGATATTGATCCACTCGATATTGAGGTCATTCAAGCCGGATTTTTTGATAATATTAAAAGTGAGTTTCGCCTTAAGAACTAAGTGAAATATATGAAATATATATAAAGTGATACGAACACATACATCACATACAAACATTTATAGTTCGTGAAAGCAAGTGAAGTGCATTTGAAGACAATTATTCGTAAGTACCTTTATATTGCATTACATTGAAACCATGAATTCGCTAAATGAAGCGTGGATATTCTAAAGGTCGTTAAACACGGGCAGTAGCATTCGTCCACACAATAAACGCCGCGATTTCTCTAGAAATGCTATAGATTCGGCTGACTAAGTTAAACGACACCTGGTCAGAATTCTCCGCTTTGCACGAGGAAACACAACAAAATGCACGAGAAGAGGACGTTGATGAACTGGAAGAGGAAACCTGTCAAGATAATTCGGGTGTACAGCAACTAGCGCAAGAACAAGCCAGATTTCTTAAAAAAATAAATTCATTTTTCATTTGGGTGGATAGTCACTGGGGAACTGTTTGATAGTAAACACCAACAACATCAGCCCGTTTCATCGCTTCATTCGACGATCGATGTTGATATCTTGTTGCAACGTTCTCGGAAGCTCAAAGAAGTAAAACCCACGAAGGTAGACAATAAAGTAGATCAACAATAGAACTTTTTCGCGTTCTCCGGACGAAAGGTATGTTGTTCAACTAGCTTTCGAAACCAAATCACCAGTCTTTGAAAATTCACTACAAAATGCTATTAGTCGTCTGCATGCAATGGAACGTCAATTTCTTAAAGACTCTCATTTGCATAGCACGTGAGTTAACTTCATGAGAGAATACTTTGAATTAGGTTATATGATTCGAGTACCCGCAGATGCTTTAGACTCTGAACCTGGAAAGTTATTTTACCTACCCCCTCATGCAATCGTAAAAATAGATAGTTCGACCACTTAATTGCGCGTGGTATTTGCTCAGTTCAGGATTCACTGGGCATTTCGCTTAACAGTCAGTTGCTAGTAGGTCCGCCCATTCAACGCGATTTGTTTGTTGTTTGGAGTGTGTTTGCGTTTCCGGCAGCATAAATACGTTATGACAGTCGATGTCGTAAAAATGTTCCGTCAGTTCTGGATGGGTGATCTACATACAGATTTTCAACGTATCGTCTGGCGTGAGAATCCAGCAGATGACATTAGTCACTTTCGGCTACGAACAGTGACGTATGGATCTGCATCTGCCCCATTTTCGTCGGTGCGGGTTTTGAAGCAAGTATCGACGGGCTCCCAGAGTTACATGTGTCCCTCAACACAACTGCCTAGCAACAGCGGGAACATGTACAGCGCAATATCAACAATGGGAGCAAGCGTCCAAATAAAGTACCACAGCATTGGTAAACATGCTGTTTTCACCAATCGAGCCGCTATCCACATGCTTCCTCGCGAGACAGCATGGTAACAGAACACACTCCAACGAATGCTGTGAGTGAATGCTATCAGCCGCATGCATGCTGTTCACCAGTTATGGTACAGTCTCAACCTGCAACCACTAGTCCACCTGTTGGCTTGGCTTAGTGTGCTGCACTTGTCGCATGATCGTCTCCTTCTTTTGTTCTCTGTTCGCTTTCTTTTTGTGTACTGTTATATTTTTCTGTACAACGTATGTTAGATGCAAGCTAAAAGCAAGTTGTGCATTCACTTTTGTATTGGCAGTCGAAAATAAAACACATTTAAAGAAAAGTAGCGTTTAATTTTTATATGTATATATTGCTGGCGCAGTCGGTAAAAGCAAGTGAACTAAAAGCTCAGTGAATAGTGAATTAAGAAATGCAACAATACAAAATAAATGTTATATATAGTTGGGATTAACTAAAAGTGAAGTGAAACAAATTCTAGTGACAATTTAAAAAAAAGAATCATTAGAACAAAGGCAAGTGTGAAATAGAAAAAGACAAGATCATCATATATGTATGTACATACTTGCATAAGGACTGCAATATAAAATAAAATCACCGTTGGACTTAGCAGTCTAGGCAGAAAGGAACCCCAAGATAGAAGCAAAAAAACAAGGTATGGGGAATTTTAATTTACTTGATCTGATAAGGGAGATATCGGATTTTACGGGAATTACAGAAGAGTTAGATTTATTTATTAAGCAAGTAGATTACATATATGTACTATCGCAAAATCTAGATGTAAATTCAAGAGGGTTCTTAGACTTAAAAATAAGACAGAAGGTTAAAGGCAAAGCTAATTTGATTTTAATTAATAATAACAACCCAATACAATGGCCTATAATTAAAAATGTATTAAGATCTAACTGTGGTATTAATGAAAGTGTGGAGAGTATTATCAATCAAATAAAAGTTTTAGAATTCCAAAATACAGCTGAGGAATTATTTGAAAAACATTTAAATCTTTTGACAAAGCTGAATATTAAATCTTCTCTATGTTCAGACACTCCTGCTTGGTTCAATAGTGATCAGAATGAGGAAATTGTCTTAAAGCTATTCATTGGCTAATTACCTGGTGAACCTAAACTTATCCTCAGTGCTAGGAATTCAAATTTAGCAGAAGCGAAAGCAGTTCTCATTGATACAGATAATTTTAGTCGGCGATTTAGTAATAATTACTGTACATACACAAGAGGACGGAGCCATCAACATTTTACTAATAACAGCAACTTCACATATAGCAGTCCACAAACTTTTAGACAGATGCACAATAATGCAAGTCAAACAAATTTAAGAAGCAATAGACAACTTCATCCAGGAGATTATATAGGAAGCTCAGGCTATTCTCAAAACTATAATCCAGAATATTTTCGGCAAAATAGGCCACAGAACATTCAAAATGCAAAGCCAATCTATTCAGGTTATAGCAACTACAATCCAAAGAGTTCTGTAATTCATAGAACTAATAACTCAGGAATCCGACAAAATGCTCGAAACTCAGGATCTTTCAGAACAAGAAATTTTGATATGGAGGTAGATCACATACACATACAAACAGAAAACTCTCAAGGTGGTGAATCTAGTAGAAATATCCAAGCTGATCATCTCAATGATTCAGAAAAAGGTTGTGGTTAAGGAAAAATTTTCCGTTAACCACCTCAGAACTCTACCCTGCGTGATAGTAAAAACGAAATCAAGTCCAATCAAATTGCTTATCTATTCTGGATCAAGTACATCGTTAATTAAAAAAGGGATATTTCACAGTTCCTTCGAAACGGAACTTGAAAAGCCACTGATAATTAAGTCTATCAGTTAAAAAACTTGCGTTAATTCAAAAGTAGCGATTCCACTCATCAAGGAGTTCAATAGGCCTTTTGTGAAGATAGAAATGCTTGAAACGGAATTAAATAGTCATTTTGATGGCATAATTGGATGCAATGTTTTAAAAACTTTGCAAGCCATAATCAATTTCAATCATCAAATTACAAAAGATGCAAAAATACCCTTAATTTTTTCAAATCCAATAACCCACTCAACTCAGAAAGACATTCATACATTATGATACAAATGACAATACAACAAATGACATACAACAATGATACAAATGACGCAATAGACATACATTTTATTAAACCTGATATAAGCACAATTACAAGTAGGCTTAAACTAGACAACCTCAATAACGAAGAAATAAAATTACTGACTGAGACTATCCGCAAATATAAAAAAGTTTTTTATCTCGAAGGTGACTATTTATCCTCAGTTCTCAAATACAACCACAAAATACCAACTAAAAATGATATCCCTATATATACAAAGGCTAATAGATATCCTAAGGCTCATAAAAATTAAGTTGATAAACAAATCTCTGAAATGCTTCAGTCAGGTATTATTGTCAATTCAACAAGTGCATACAATGCTCCGATTTGGGTTATCCCAAAAAAGATCGATAACTCTGGTGAACAAAAATGGCGCATGATTATAGGAAATTGAACGACGTAATAACAGATGAACGATTTCCTATGCCTTTAATTGAGGATATTTATTCAAAACTAGGCAATGCACAGTACTTCACAACTCTTGATCTTGCGAAGGGATTCCACCAAATCCCAATTTGGGAACAAGACAGACACAAGACAGCTTTTTCAACAGCGAACGGGCATTACGAATTTACTCGAATGCCATTCGGATTGAAAAACGCACCTGCATCGTTCCAAAGAATGATGAATGAAGTACTGCGCGACTTCATTAATACAATTTTTGTCGTATATTTAGACGATATTCACATTTTTTCAACCTCGCTTCAAGAGCATATTGATTCCCTCAACAAGATCTTCAAGAGACTTCTGGAATATAATTTTAAGGTACAGATAAGCAAATGTAATTTTTTAAAACGCGAATCCGAATATTTAGGACACATTATTTCAACTGATGGTATAAAACCCAATCCTAATAAGATCGAAATTATTAAGAATATTAAAATACCACATACAGTTAAACAAATCAGATCATCTTTGAGAGTAACTGACTTTTACCGCAAATTTATTAAGGACTACTCTAAAGTTACCCTTCCAATGACCCAATTTCTTAAATTCTAAAATTTCTTCTTCAAGAATCAACGTAAAAGACAGACAATACATTGAGTACTTTGACAAGCTCAAAGAACTTGTATGTACTTGTCCAGTTTTGGCATATCCAGAATTCAACAAGTGCTTCGTCTTAACAACTGATGCGAGTAATGCAGCTTTAGGGGCAGTTCTGTCGCAAAATCACCATCCGATCGCGTTTGCATCTCGGACTTTAAATCGTCACGAGACAAACTACAGCACTGTATAAAAAGAACTTCTGTCCATAGTGTGGGCGACTAAGTACTTTCGACCATACTTGTTCGGCCGTAAGTTTAACGTTCAAACTGACCACCGACCACTGATTTGGCTACAGTCGCTTAAAGAACCAAACGCGAAGTTGCAACGTTGGAAAATAAAACTTAATGAATTCGTTTTCGACATCGAATATATTAAAGGGAAAGAAAATAATGTAGCTGACTTTCTCAGTCGATTAGAGACCAATTTTTCAGAAGAAGTTAATGAAGACATTAGATCCGACTTAGCAACGATTCATAGCGGTGTCGAAAATCTCAATGATCATATTTTTATTACAGAAACACCATTGAATGTATATAAATATCAATTAGTACTAGAAAAAAGCAATATCAAATCACACACAAATAAAGTTTTATATAAGAGGAAAAGAAGAACTACTAGCTACCTACCAGAATATGATGAAGATCACGTTCTAAAAGTCTTAAAGGAAAAAGTCTTAAAGGGACAGTAGGTATATTTTGTAAGGATGACGACATATTTGTTAAATTTCAAAACACCTTAGTAAGATATTTTTCAAATTCACCATACATGGGAATTCTTCGATGTACAAAGTTTCTCACGGACTTAACCTGTCTTGAGAAGATTGTAGAATTAATCGAAAAAGCTCATCTTAGTAAGAATCATAGAGGAAACCTTTTTAGAACTAAAAGACACGTATTACTTTCCAAACCTTAGACTTGAGATCAGCTGCGTGATTTGTAATATGTGCAAATACGACTGAAGTCCAATAAAACCAAAATTAATGCTTTCTGAAACACCTAACAAACCTAATGAAATTGTTCACATAGACGTTTGGTTTTCAAATAAAACCAATATGTTTCTTACATGCATTGATAGTCTTACAGAGCATGTATCTATTTTATAGTTCTACACTGCGTATATTAAAAGTTTTCTAAGCAAAGAAAACATTCTTTACCACTTTACATCTCCAAATGTACACACCGGAAATTAATATTAATTAGACTTTTCAAGCTCAATAAAGAAAACAAAGATACCGATGATAAGACACTGTCTCTTAAAGCTGTAGAAATTTATAACGAGACAATTCATTCAATGACCAAATACAGACCTTACGATCTTCTCCATTCTACTTTAAATGAATCTGAATGGCAAAATCTAAGACGAAGGGTTCAAGAAGTTAAGGAAAAACAAATAAATAGAATAAATGAAGTACGAAAAGTCCCACCTGAATACAAGGAAAGAGAGTTTGTAAAAAATGTAAGCTTCCACAATATCAAACATTTACCTTGGTACATAATAAAAGACGTTAAGGAAAAGGGCACAACCTATTTCAAAGACACAGACGGCATAAAACACGACCGTCAAATAGTAAAAAGAATCTATAAATATCAAAAACCAATAGCAAACAAACACTTTGATAGGAAACTAACAGGCAGAGATTACTCAAAACGAAGCAGGAGTGTCAAGGGTAAGAGACTATAATTTCGAATATGAAAAAAAAAAAACAAATTCCTTTTTTTTCATCTGAATTCTTCACCATTTTCATATACTTATAATAGATATCTTCTTTGGTCTCATCCTAATATTTTTCTTTTCATCTTCTTTATCTAAGTTTTTGTTGTCTAGTTGTTATCTAATTTTAAGTAAAACACAATGAATTAAAGAAGTGTAACCTAATATGCTTTGCGTTGTAATAACATGTCCGAATTTTTGAAATTAATAAGGTCATTAGGACCCTAAATGTTATTATTAACCAAACTAAATATGTAAAATGATTAAATGTTAAACATACACGTTGTACAGGATATGTAGCAAAAAAAATGTTGAATTGTTAAAATATGAAATAAAATAATACGTATACGACAGAGTGCATTAAAGTCAAAAAAGCCTAGAAACATCTCGACTGCAATATCAGTATGGACATTCACGTTTCGTCCATATTACGGCGAAAGGAGTTACATGTGTGCCTCAACACAACTGCCTAGCAACAGCGGGAACATGTACAGCGCAATATCAACAATGGGAGCAAGCGTCCAAATAAAGTACCACAGCATTGGTAAACATGCTGTTTTCACCAATCGAACCGCTATCCACATGCTTCCTCGCGAGACAGCATGGTAACAGAACACACTCCAACGAATGCTGTGAGTGAATGCTATCAGCCGCATGCATGCTGTTCACCAGTTATGGTACAGTCCCAACCTGCAACCACTAGTCCACCTGTTGGCTTGGCTTGATGTGCTGCACTTGTCGTATGATCGTTTCCTTCTTTTGTTCTCTGTTCGCTTTCTGTTTGTGTACTGTTATATTTTTCTGTACAACGTATGTTAGATGCAAGCATAAAGCAAGTTGTGCATTCACTTTTGTATTGGCAGTCGAAAATAAAACATGTTTAAAGAAAAGTTGCGTTTAATTTTTATATATATATATTACTCCAGGCGCTATATCCAACGACTGCCAGCGTTTTACTGAACGACGCCTACGTAGATGACATCATCGCCGGAGCAGACACACCGGATGGTCTTATTAATCTTCAGTCCGATCTCGTGGCATTATTATCAAAAGCTGGATTAGAACTTAGGAAGTGGACTTAGGAGTGGAAGTAGGTTGATACTGAACCTCCGAATGCCTGTTCAATGGTTAAGGTACTAGGTATGTACTTGGTCCAAGGTCGGATGTATATTCCTTTCGTATGACAAGGTCCCAACTAACAATCCCTCCAACAAGACGTTGATTACTATCGGACATCTCTCGAATCTTCGATCCTTTGGGATTTTTGGCAAATTTTGGCATTCAATGCTAGCTTACTCTGCAGTCGTCTATGCTCGTTGTAAAACTGGTCCTAATGAATTCCAGGTCGTTATAGTGGCATCAAAATCTAAGGTCGTGCCGGTTAAACCAGTTTCGATCCCTCGGTTAGAGCTGTGCGGAGCACTTTTTCTCTCTCGCTTAGTAACAAAACTTAAGACCTCCATTCCTAGACAGTCTAAGTTTTTCGCTTGGTGCGACTCAGAAATTGTACTGCACTGGTTGTCATCGTCACCTCGTCGCTGGAAGACATTCGTAGCCAATCCTACAGCTGATATTGTCGAAAAGATTCCACGATATGCATGGCAGCATATCGCTTCGGAATTTAATCCTGCAGGCTTTGCGACACTATATATAAGTATGACTTAAGTAAAATGGAATGCATATAGGTAAAGATTACTTACATATTGTGAAATATATTGTTATGGCTGGGCGTAATTTCAGTAATTTTATAAGAATGTTTTGCACACAGTTTAATTCGATCACTTGTGAAGCTCGGGCTGGTGTGTATGACGGGTTTTTGTCACCAGTATTGCCGTTCCTTTCTCTTTTAGTAATCACCCCTAAGAAATACCGAAACAAACAACAAAACAAAAGGTCGAAATAAAAAAGAATCAAAAATGACTTGTGAACTTCTTTGAATAAACTTTATTAAATTAAAGCGATTGATAAGTACAATCATCCAAGTATGTTCAACGATGAAATAAAACTCAGGTGCGAGTCTCAGTTGCACCTCTATTTGTATCGTTCGCTCGTCTGCTTTGACACTGCACACACAAGCGTCTGGAAATATGAACTTGATACCTGGGCGATTGTGGGAATATGCTGATGTTTCCCCAGGTGTGTGTCGAGCTCCGTAACAACTTCCCCCTTAGATGAGTTTATGGGTATCGTACCCTTAAGCCAGGTTCAACACGTTCCATGGCGATGCTTTCCGATGAAGTGATTGACGGTGATTGTTACAGCTGGCATTTTCCGCACATATCTATTCTTTTTTTTATTAAAACATATATTGAATATGGTAAGAGTTGTGCAACCTCCCGACTTACAACCATTTTTATACATTAATTCAATTACTGATATCATGGCTAATGTGCTTACAATTCCCATAGCAATACCTCTTGTTTTGCCTGGGTTTGGATCTAATACATTTGCCTAAAAATTATGATGCTGCATATCAACAGCTATTTAATTTTATTTATGATTTTATTATCCAGGTTAACAGTATCTAATTTAATATTTAAGCAACAATCCTCAAGTTAATTTCGAATGAATCTCTCTTTTAACTTAATTTCTCTATTTTTACTCTTTGTTATAATACTAGTGTCTATTGTTTCAAAAGTACAATTTTCACTTAAAGTTAGTAGTCCTACGTTATGTAAAGTTCCATTTTCCTTATCTTTATTACATTCACAATGAAATCTTGTTTCTTCTGTAACAACGAATAAATATACATTTTCATTAATTCTATGAAACATCTCTACATCAGAGCTTACAGTTTTTAAAATACAATTGTTGGCCTTATTGCGCATAAAAACATTTATTTATATATAGTGTTCTTATGAATTTGAGTTTTACAAATATAACTATTGTTGATGTCTTTAAAATCTTCCAAATTATTTTTTAAGCTATAAAGTTCTTTATCCTGACTAATTAACAAGAACTTATTTGAAATATCGATTAAGGCAAGGCCTTTGGTTACAATTTTCGGTATTGGTAAAATTTGGTAAAGTTCAAATTTTTCTTTTCATACAATTGGTATTTGCAAAAGTACTATAATATCCTTATCCTTAGCATAAGCTTTTATTTCACTTTCTTTTACAAAAATCGCAGAGTTTTCTAATGTTGGTTCAGTTATAAGAGAGTCATCTAAATGCAGAGTATTTAATTCTTCCAGAAGTTCCAATGGTTTAATTATCCTAGGGTGGATGATTCCAATTTGAATAAAGAGAATACTGTCTAAGACTTGCTGTACTTCTATTTCCACTTGCATGATAAAAAAATTTAAATTTAAATTTACTTTACTGATCAATTCATTGAAATAAGAATGTATTGAATTCATTTCCTCCATATCTCTACCTTTGATAAGATTGATTGAAGTTATTATTTTTATTATATATTTTTTTATTTTATTGTTCATTGTTTATTTATTGTGGCAGTAATTTTACAATGGTTTTACATTTCATTTATGCTTTCAGAGATTCGGCTTATTTGCCTTACTACTAAAATATTAATAAAATTTCTTAAATAATATATCACATATGTAATTTGAAGGAAAAGCCACCAAAAACCTTCATAAAAAAACTGAGTGTCTCTAGAGGGAAGAGAAAGGTGAGTTTATAACTTGATTTCAAAAGTTAAAAACAAGTATCACATAAGTCAAGAAGGAATAATAAATAAATAAATAAATAAATAAATAAATAAATAACATAAATAAAGTATAAGTAAATAATTAAATTGATAAATAAATAAATTATAAGTAAATGAATAAATAAATAACATAAATGAATTATAAGTAAATAAATAAATAAATAAATAAATAACATAAATAAATTATAAGTAAATATATAGATAAATAAATAAATAAGTAAGTATGAGTAAATAAATAAATAATAAAACTATGAATTAATAAATGGACGAACGATCAATAAATAAATAAGCAAATATATATGTAATTAAATAAATAAATAAATAAATAAATAAATGAATATATATAGTTGGATAAATAAGTTAAAAAAAAGAAAATGTATATTGCACTATTACGAAACAAGATTTGAAATCAGGTTATTTTCAGATGTTAAGCATGAGATATTATATTTATGGTTTAGTTTTTCAATTCTATATATAATCATTTCTACGTTGGATATTTCATGAAGTACCTCAGTAGAGAAGAACCATGGTAAGTTGAAAATCATTTTCAAAACTTTGTTTTGGGATATCTGAAGTCTGCGCAGATGACTCTTTGCACAATTGCCCCAAACTGGTGACCCATAGAAAATTATGGCTTGGAAAATAGCTTTAAAAATTAATAACTTGTTTTGAATATCCAAGTGGGAGTTTCTGCAAATAAATGGATAAAGAATCCTCGTCGCGACATTCACTTTTTTGATAGTTTCTTGGACATGTCGATTGAAAGTTAAGCGTTTATCTAAATAGATGCCTAGATATTTTACACTGGACTTCCACTCAATCTGAACGCCGTTGAGTAGAAGGTTTTTGCTAGGAAGGAGACAAGCTTTTCTTTTGCGAGTAAAGAAAATGGCTTGGGTCTTCGACGTATTAAATTTAATTTTCCAGCTATTACAATATCCTTCGATTTTTTATTTTAGTTGCTGTCATATTTTGCATAGATCCAACATCAATTACTTGTTTATTTAGTTTCGTCATAATTTTGATATTTTCCTCCATTCCATCTCTTATCCTGATTTCGTTTGATTTTATTGTTCTAACAGCTTCTGAGTAATATTCAGCATCTTCGTTGTCCATAACACCGAATAATGCTTTAAGCCCTGAGCCTAAAAAATTATCTAATCCTCTGCGAACTCTTGTGCTCTTACCTATAGTATTGTATACGATATTGACTTTGTGTCCTAGTTTTACTATATCATTTCTTACGGTTTCTTGGTATCTTTTACAATTACTTAAATAGTTTAGGCATGCGTTATTTAAGGTGTTTATTATAGTTCTAATGTTATCTATGTTTTAGTGTACACTTAGTTTATTAACTAGAGTTAACTTACTTTCTATCTCCCTAACATGTCCCTTAAAATTATAATATAAACCGCTATTTTCACTCAAGTTCTGGATTTCGACGTTCCTGGTTGTGGACTTATGGCACCAGATGATTCTGAAAAATGTGGTCTTATGTTAGCTTTATTGTATTTTGTTCCTTGTTTTTGATTTTAACTATGACATAATCTTGCTTTACTTCTAAAATTTCATATGGACCTGTATATATTCGTTAGAGTTTTCCCTTAACAACATTTCTAATTAGAACTTTCTGCCCTTTCTTATACTTTACTTGCTTGCCTATCTTTTTATCGTATCTTACTTTAGACTTAAGCATGGATTTTGCCTTCGAGGTTTTGTTGAGTATTTCAACACTCAATTTGTCTAAGTAATCCATCATAGTCTTCTCGTTCAAGTCTTTGATTTCGCTTAGTAGATTAGCTCTTACTCCATAGACAAATTCATATGGCGTGTCCCCACTTGTATTGTGTACACTTGTGTTGTAACTAAAACTCGCATAGGGCATTACCTTGAAATACTCGATTAACCTACAATTGGCTCGTTCGACTGCACCAATTGCCTGTGGATATGCAATGCTGGTAGTAATATGTGTCATGTCAAATATTTTACAGAGTTTTCCGAACAACTCGTTACAAAATTCCTTTCCATTATTTGTGAAAATTATTTTAGGTAAGCCAAAATTCAATATCCAATCTTTGGTGAAGGTTTTGACTACTTCCTGCATTTCCTTAGTTTTAAGAGGTATGAATTTAGTAAATTTAAAGAGGTCGTCCGGAATAATTAATTCAAATTTGAGCCCTTCGCTTGTTTCTTTAAGTGGTCCTATTAAATCCACACAGACTTTTTCTAATGCCCTGTCGGCAGTTGAGGCTATTTTCATTGGATTTCTTGTCGGCTTTCCAACAACTTTTTCATATTGGCAATCCTTACAACTGCTGACATACTGTTCTACATCTTTTTGCCTTCCTTTCCAATAAAATGTGTCTGTCAATTATATTTGCGTAGGTGGCATCCCGACCCTTATGTCCGCCCAAAAGTCCATTACGGTTTTCCTTAATTATTCGCTTTCTTTCATCTAAGTCGAATACTTCAATTCGATTGTTATCAGTCAAAAGTTCGTCTTACGATATAACTTCTAAGTCATTTACACAATTTCCTTCTTTACTTTCATTAATGTCAGTCGTAAGTTCTTCATTTGCTTCCTGATCTGCAATAATCCTAATTATTTTGTCTATTATTTCATCAACCTATTCAAACGATTCTGTTTCCTTATTGCCTTCAGTCTCTAACATTCTCACATTTCTTGATAATTCAACCGCTACTACGTTATCACAACTCTTTTTATATCAATTTCATACTTCAAGTTTTAGTCTCCACCTAACTTATCTCGACCCTGGATCTTTTACATTGAAAAGCTAGGTCAATGGCCCATGATCGGTTTTTACTATGAATTTTCTTCCATAGACATAAGGTCTAAATTGTTTGGTAGCTCAAACAAATGCTAGACACTACTTTTCGGTTGTGCTATAATTCCTTTCGGCTTTGTTCAGAGTCCTGCTTACAAATTGTATTGGGATGTCTTCACCGTTGTTTTCTTGACTGAGAACTGCACATATCCCGTTATTCGACGCGTCAGTTGTAATATTAAAGATCTTACTGTAGTCTGAATACTGTATAATCTGATAATTAGTGATGGCGTTTTTTAAATTTTCTTTGTTCCAATGAAATACAACATCCTTTTTCAATAACCTATTAAGTGGCTCTGCTAGTTTGCTGAAATTTGGAATAAATTTCCTGTAGTATCCGATCATACTTAAAAAGGATTTGACACCTTTTGCATTTAAGGGAGGTTGCATTTTAATAACGCATTCGATTTTGTTTGGATCTGGTTTGACCCTCTTTTCAGTGATAACCTGTCCTAGGTACTGCACCTCTTTACGAAGAAACTCGCATTTGTCAGGCTGAAGTTTTAAATTTGCGGCACTTATTTGCTCTAGTGCTTGGATCAATTTATTGTTATGTTCATTTAAGTCTTGGCCGTAGACGACAATGTCGTCTAGGTATACAAAACATTTGATCCCCTGTAGGCCAGCCAATACATTGTTCACCAGGCGCTGAAAACATGCCGGAGCATTCTTCAGTCCAAAAGGCATCCTCGTGTATTCGAAATGACCGTACGGCGTGCTAAATGCCGTTTTTTCGATGTCATTGCCATCAACGGGAATTTGCTGAAATCCCGAAGTGAGGTCAAGCGTTGAGAAATGTCTCGCCTTTCTCAGCTGATCAAGAATATTAAGGAGAGGATAGTTATCAGCTTTTGTCAACTCATTGAGCTTCCGATAGTAGATAGGTAACACACCATCCTCCACTTCTTTTTGCCGCTCGCATCTGCCTTCTTTGGAACGATCCAAAGAGGAGAGCTCCAGGAACTACAGAATATGTGGCCGAATAAAAATAAAAAAAAATTAATCTTTATTTGTTCAACTCAAAAAACAGAATGACTCAGTACTTCACCTATTTTTGCATGTTAGCTCGCATCAAGAAAGAAAAACTGTTATAATTTCAGAACAAACAAACAATGGAAAAACACTACAAGCGGTTCTAATTACATATTTGCGTATGGTAACAACTGACAATTTGCATCTTCGGCATCATGTGTCCATCGTTGCTGGGAGCTGTGCTTTGTTGAGTACATACTTGACGTGATGCGTTTGGTTTTGGCATTGTTATGTATACACATATTGTATACATACATAGCGCGTGTTGTTTGTCGATAGCAATATGTTTGTACCATTGTATTAAATGTTGTTGATATGCTGAGCATGTGACTCAGGATGAACTTGTATTCCTGATAATACCTTCCTGCTTCAGTTTTTCAATTTGGTTACGCACTTCATCTTCGCGTATCTTTGGATATCTACAAGTTTTTGTGAAAACCTAATTTTTTTTGATTCTATTGTCCTAATTTTGTGTTTAGCTACATGTGTCTGTGTTAATTTTTCATTTGGGATGCTAAATATATCGCCATAATTTTTAATTATCTCCAAAATTGTATCTTTCTCCTCCTTTAAATTATTAATGTGTTCCATTCTTACATTTCCGGTAACTTAACCTTTTCTTTGTTCCGTAACCTCGAATTCATTTAAGTTCCAACCAACGATTCAAACTTGGCATTCAGGTATAAGAACTCCACTACTTACTTCCTGTTTAGGAATAACTACATCTTCATCGAGTGCTTTCCAGTTTTCTATTTCAGAGCAACCTAGATACTTTTGTCCTTCCCTTCAATAGTTGATCCTGACTCGTACAGTAAAGTAAAGTACAGTAATTTCCTCGCACCTATTTTTTATAAGGCCCTTGTCATAATGATTGGAATAACCCCCCTCATTTAGAAATTGACTCCCTAATATGCCATCATAATCTCCTAATATGTCGTTTCCTATTACCTGAAAATTAACTACGTTTGTTTTTATTCCTCCGATATTATTTGGGAAAAACTCTATATTCTTAATTACTTCTCCCATTGTTTCGTGCGGTTTTGCTCCTAACCTTTAAATTTAATCGACTTACATGGTTCTAACTCACGCTTGTAAATGCACTTGGCAGATATCATAGATACTTCTGCTCCCACGTCGATGATGCACTTCCTAATATCGTCATTAATAATAGCATTTGCATGAGGGCTCTCGGAGTTACCTAAATCTTTTAAAATCTTAAGTTCCGTAACATTTCTTACGTTCGGCTCACGCTTGAATTCTTCTTTTTCTGGTCTTATATTTGAGCATGGGCCTGGGTTTGACCCTTGTTCATTTCGCTTTTTCCCGTCTCGTTTAGGCAATCGGCAATTCCTCGCGATATGTCCTACTTTGCCACAATTAAAACATTTAGTCCCTGTGAAATTTATTTTCGCAGGTTCTTACTGGTATAATCTTTATTTGTATTTGTCCTAAATGTCTTTTGCAAAGCAACTTGCATCAGCTAAGTCTTTTGGTTTCTGAGTAACTACATATGAAGATAATCTTTCTAGTAATCCATTTATGAACACAGTCAATGTTTCACCCTTAATATATTCCATTTGTCCTTGCTGATGTTCATGCTTAACGTCATACAATTTAGCTTGCATTAATCTTCTTTCAAGAGTCTCGACTCTTTGCGTATATAATGCAACAGATATATAATGGAGCCAGTGGAGCGACCCAAACTCAATGAATCGGGTGATGGTGTACCGGTGGCTTTGAAATCGGACCACCAGACAACAAATGAAGAGGGGAGGAAGAAGCTCCAGCCGCAACCCAATCTAGTAGAGCGCCGTTCCAGCCTTGGGTCAGGTGACGGGAAAATTGCGGCTAAATCCGCAAACAAAACAGCAGCAGTAACAACAACAACAATTGCAGCGACAACAACAGCAGCAACATCCAGAATAGGAAACTTCCTTTCTTCCTAGTGCAGGTCACCCCACACAGCAAACTAGAGAGCCTAAAAAAAATTACCCATTTAGGCACTCTGTCTGTTACATGGGAAACAATAAAAAAGACAAAGAACACACTCCAGTGTGTTCGTTGTCAGAGGTTCGGGCATGCCGCGGCGAACTGCAACATGCAGTCTCGCTGTGTCAAATGCGCAGGAACCCACAATCGCGTTGAATGTCCTTTAGGGACCGATAAAGTTGATGATAGGAGCAAGCTGACGTGCGTGCTCTGTAAGACCAGCGGGCATCCTGCTAACTATCGGGGATGTCCTAAGGTCCAAGAAATGAGAAAAATTATACAGGCCAAACGTAATGGAAAAATGGTAGAAACGAGGCCAGTGCCCCGTGCTCCAGCTACCACTGTTACACCGGCAGTCTCCTATGCCCAAGTGGCATCGGCTGGGCGACCAGTTCAACAGACAGTGCCGAAAGTTACCCAGGTCCCTGTGGCCAGGCAACCAGAAGCAAATTTGGATGTGCAAACGATCCTGCTCTCTATCCAGAGGCAGATCGCTCAACTCCAAACCCAATACAATAACCAGTTACAAGAACAAGCAGCGCGAATAGACCTCATCTATTCGACGCTGTTTGGAGAGCCAAACGCAACATCGGTATAATGGCTGCGCAGGCAGCCTGCAACCTTAAAATTCTAGCAGTGAATGTGAATTCACTGATCCGCCGTGAACGTCAATTAAATTTCGGTAACTTGTTGCAGACCCATAATCCTGATGTGTTGATGGTTTGCGAAACTAAGCTAAGCCAGACGCACCCACTCAGGTACAAAAATTACAATATTATTCGAAGAGATCGAAGCTACCTAGCTGGTGGAGTGGCGCTCTTAATAAAAAAAGGCCTTTGTCATAAGGTCGTGTATAGCGGTGAAGTGCGGAGATTTCAGGCCATAGAAACGTGTATCGCACGCATCCCCCTTCGGGGTGATAAGCGGCTATATGTGATCGCTATCTATGCGACTGACAAGTCACGCATCAACCAATTTTTTTTTCATTTCAGAGCTCGATACTCTTATCACTAGCCTTCGACTGAGCTCGGAGGAGAACTACTATATCGTAGCCGGGGACTTGAACTCGAGGCATATAGAGTGGGGCAACGTGGTGCATAACACCAGGGGGACCCCATTGTATAACTGGTTGGTAGACCACAATGTTGAGTTCAAGCTAGATTTGCTAGCAACCGATAGGCCATCGTATCCTAGAAGCGGGTCCTATCTGGATCTGATGCTGATAGACAAACGACTGACTATACTAGACGTGGAAAGACGCACACGGAACTGTCTAACTGCTGTTGAGTACGAGAGTGATCACTGCGGGCTCTTCGCAGTTATTCAGCTCCCGAACGAGGTGGAAGGACTGGAGGAGTATGTCCAGAGGCACCCTTATAATTATAATAAGGCCCGCTGGCCACGCTTCTCCAGGACTTTATCCACAGAACTACGTTCGAGTGGGATCAATCCAAACAGAAACCTGACGAACGAATAGGTTGACAGGTACCTCATACAAATGGACGACGTAGTCAAACGTACGATGGACAAAACAATTCGGAAGGTAGTTCAAATCGACAACAGCGATGTTTATCGAAATGCTACCATCGATGCACTTCACGTGCACAAAAGAAGGCTGCTGTCAAGACTCAAACTCTTGCACAGGCGTTTTACAGATCCGCAAAACGCGGAAGTCAGAGCATTGAAGTCGGAGATCAAGAACCTCCAACAGTTAATACGCATAAACTATAGCTTGGGTATAAGCTTGCACTGGGGCAACAAAATCCGGGCTGTACGATCCATCAACCCGGGTATGTTCCCGCAAGTAAATAAAATATTTCGGAGGAAAGATCAAAACGACATTCAAATCGTAAGACTTCCCAGGACGACAGACAACGAACACTTACTGACTTCAGTTGGCATCGATCCAGATGAGGCAGTGCTAGACAATGACTTCTTTGCGGTGGAAGATCCCCAGGAGAAGGTTACAGCTATTGGTGCAGTGTTCCAGAGAGTGTATACGATCAACGAGGTTAGTAGGCCGAATCACGATCTGGAGGACAGAGCCCTGCTAAACCACTTCTATCTCCGCAATGAGATAAGTCAATGGCGATCAGAGAATCCAGGGTTTACCAGGTTCAGTGACGAGAACATGGCACATAGTGCCGTCGCCAATGATGGGAATCACATCTTGATTTCTCAAGAAGATCTTCAGGTTATCTTCCAGTCGCTGAAGAAGAAAAAGTCAGTGGGAATCGATGGAATACCGAACATTGTGCTTCGCCATATTCCCCCCGAAGCGGTCCAAATTTACACAACCTTGTTCAACAATGCGCTGAGTAATGCACATTACCCCACGCACTGGAAAACAGCTGTTGTTCAACCGATCCCTAAACGGGACAAAGATAAGTCCATTCCGACAAATCTTCGGTCAATCAGTCTTCTTCCCTGCATAAGCAAGGTTTTTGAAAAGATAGTCATTCGAGTTCTGAAGCAATGGGCTGATGAAAAGAAAATCATACCGGACAACCAGTTCGGATTCCGAGCGGGGCATGATACCATTAATGCCGCGTCAAGACTGGTGTCCGACATACAATGGAATAAAAACAAAAATCAGTGTACGGGTGCCTGCCTCATTGACTTGGAGAAGGCGTTCGCCACCGTTTGGTTGGAGGGCCTCTTCCTCAAGCTGGTCAGGCTTAGCGTAAGTAAACCATTGCTATACATGGTTTATGACATGATAACAGGTAGAAAGTTCGTTGTTAAAAATGGTGACGTAACTTCCACTACGGTCTTTAACATTAAAAACGGTCTGCAACAGGGGGCCATTGGTTCCCCGATCTTGTTTTCTATATTCCCTGCAGATATTATAGGTTCCATGCCGCACTTAATTGCGTATGCCGACGACCTAGTTGCGTACAGATCAGGTCCGAAGGTCGAGGTAATAAACATCTTGTTGCAGAGTGACTTCGAGAAAATCCAGAGATTTTGCGACGACTGGAAGCTGCTTATCAACTTCCAGAAGTGCGAAACTAGTCTTTTCTTGACCCCGTTGGACAGGACAACGCGGGATACGCGCCAAAACTGGCGTAAGTTCGGCATAGTTGACCCGCATGGTCGGCCGTTAGCTGTAAAAAGTTTAGTCAGATATCTAGGCATTTGGCTGGATCAATATCTGTATTTTGACAAACATATAGATATTGCTCTGACGAAAGCCAGAAAAGCCTTTGCTGCGGCAAGAAGGTTGTTTTTCAGCAGCCAACTTGATACCAGAGTGAAGGTAATCTGCTACATGGCCCTAGTACGGCCTATTATGGTGTACGGTTGTCCATTGTGGTTCAACGTGAGTCCTTCCCAGATGGAAAAGATGAGGGTGTTCGAGAGGCAGTGTCTTAGGAGCTGTCTCCGTCTGTATCGCACACCCGAGTTTGAGTACAAAAAGTACTACCCTAACGAGGTGTTGTACAACGAGGCAAACGTGAATAGGGTAGATAATTTTATTATTAAACTAATCAGAAGGCACACTGCACGAGCTATGACCTCGTCCAACAGTCTGATCTTTGGGGCTTACTACCGCAATAGTATGTACCATGAAAGGGTGCGCCTCAACGGCTTTATTCCTCCCGAAGCATTCCTCTATCTAGACACAATTGGCCTAATACAGGATCCACAGGGATGCCCTATCATCTTCCATGTCGTACGCCGAACAGTGGATAGGCGACTTCAATACGAACCGGATGTCGTTCGCACCCACGAGGATCTCCTCCGGTTCAGTAGAGCGATCCCCGCTCGAGATAGGAAAGAGTCTGCCAAAGAACGGCAATTATTTGCCGTTCTTACTGGTGGTTACACCAAAACCAGCCTCCGGCACCGCTATCATTTCCACAGGATCAGGTAGTTGACCATAGTGGCCAGCTTACATAGTTTTTAAGGTAGCTTTAAGAGAAAAAAAAAATCCAAAAAAAACAAAAATTAAAAAAAAAAAAAACAAAAACAAAAAAAAGGTACATCACGGCGTATAAATTATATATGTTATGCATATACACAACATATACGCCCTGGTGCACGTGTCCGTACTGTTACGGACATAGTTAAGATAGTATTAAGTTTTATTTTAGGGTAAGTTAGTATTAGGTAGTGTAACTAGTTAAGTTTAGCCAAGTTTTTTAAAAGTTTTCTTGGCAAAGAAAAATGTAATAACAGATTGTCATAAAGACTAAAAAAAACGCAGATTAAGCCGAAAGGCACAGTTATAATATAGATTAGATTAGCTTAGAGTACCCGCATAGGGTCAGTAGGTTAGTATTAAGAACATTGTAAATTCTTAAGTTAGGTAAGCTAGATTTAAGTAATTTTGTCTAGCATGTAAAAAAAGAAAAAAAGGGTCAGTGCTCCAGACTCTACGGGCTCAGGTTCGAGCCCCATCGGGGACAGATACAAAAATACTTTTTTTTTTTCTACTCATTTCTCCTCGTCTGTTGTGTAAATCACTTACAAGCAATTGAGTGGAGAAAATGGAATCAAACGAGCGGTCCGCGCTCTTAGAAGCGGACAATGACCCAGATCAACCGGTGGCAGAATCAAGTCACCAGTAAGCAGTTGCCCAAGAAGGCAAAAAAAGGAGGAGAAAGAAAACTTCTCCCAAAAATGTCAAGCGCCGCAACACCAACGCAACTCCCGATTGGCTGCAGGGGGGAGAGCAAAGTGAAGCGACTAGTACATCAGCAGCCGAGTCCGATGAAGACACCGTTCAATACGTGTCGGATGGAGGGGAAGGCCTATTCGCTGTCAGCAGCAACAGCTTTGACTCGCTCTCCTCCGACACAGAAGATGAAGTTGAGCGGGTACTTCGTATGAAAGAAACGCTAGTTGACGACATGCAGGGGAAAATTCAGAGACTCCTGCATGAAATAAGAGAGCTGAAAGCTAGGACTACAGCGAGGAGAATGCTGGAGCAGCAGAAAAAACAAAAACAAGTGGCAAATAAGCCGCTTCAAAAAAAGAAGCAGCAACAACCAAGGGCTGTAGTGCAACAACAACAACCAAAGGCTGCAGTGCAACAACAACAGCGGACAGAAACTGCACAACTGCCAGCAACACAACAGCTGCCAGCGGTTGAGCAACATCAGCGACCCGCAACAGCAGCAATCAGTAACTCAACAACAACAAACAGCAACGCAACAGCAGAAGAAGAAAGAAAAGGTGCCGCCAATCAATATCTACAAGGCGGATATTGAACAAACTGCCAAGATGTGTAAGGAGGCCGTAGGTTCAGGTAATTTCTTTATTAGTAAAAATAGAGGTGCTGACAAGTACGCAATCCACTGCAAGACAGTCGAAGACTATAATGACTTGAAAGGCGTATGGATCGGTTAGAGGAGTGGGTAGACCAAATCTTGGCGCTCCTGCAGAGCCAACCACGTCAACCATTTTAATGGCTGCGCAGACGAACGAGTTCACTTACAAGATCCTTGCAGTGAATGCAAATTCATTGATAGGGATACCTCGAAAAAACGAGCTCTATAAACTTTTGGATGACCAAAGCCCAGAGCTGATGCTGATTAGCGAAACCAAGCTAACTCGGAGAGGCATACTGGAGCACAGCAATTATAATGCTATTAGAAGAGACCGACCCAATTCCAGTGGTGGAGGCGGTGTTGCGATCTTCATAAAAAATAACATTAAACATAAAGTAGTGTATAGTGGTGAAGTACGAAGGTTTCAGGAGTTGGAGGCCTGCATCATGTGCATTTCGCTCCGCTGTGGAAGGAGGGTGTATGCGGTGTCGGTCTACTCCTCTGGCAACCCTAGTTCCAGAACAACTATATCAGAGCTCGATTCACTCTTTCGATGTCTGAGGCTGGACTCGAAGGAGAACTATTTCATTTTGGCCGGGGACTTAAATGCCCGACATGGATATTGGGAAAACATAATTTCCAACAATAGAGGGGACCAGCTTTACAGCTGGTTTTGCTTACACAGTGTCGAGTATAGACTCGATTTGAAAGCAACTGAGATCTCGTCCTATCAAAGGAGCGGCTCTTATCTGGATCTACTGTTGTTAGACGCAAGACTGCAGCTGACAGACACAAACGCACAAACGGTTAACTGTTTGAACACATTCGTGTACCTCAGTGACCATTGCGGACTCAGTGCCGAATTCAAGATCCCCAACGACATTGCGGAACTCGGAGAGTATGTTCAAGCGTACACCTACAACTACAGTAGGGCAAGATGGACACGCTTCTCCAGACAAATGACACGAGCACTCTCTTCGAACGCGCTCCACATACCGTCCAATAGAAACTTGTCAAACGAAGAGATTGACATGTATCTAATTCAATTGGACGAGACAATTAAACGAACGATGGACAGCACGATACCACGGTATATACGTACAAACAACCAAGACATTTACCGCAATGCGACAACTGACGCACTACACCAACAAAAAAGTAGACTCCTGTCAAGATTAAAAACCTTGTACAGGCGGTTTACTGACAGACGAGACGAGGAAGTTAGGACACTGAAATCGCTAATTAAGAATATTCAAACATTGATTGCTCAGAACTACAGACTGTCTGCTAATATGTATTGGAATAAATAAATTCTTTCGAAGCAAACTTAGTGATCTTCCGTGCCTTAAGCTTCCTAGAACGACGGACAACGAACAAATACTTACTACAGCAGGTATTGATCTAGATAACGCCGTACTCGACGATAACTTCTTTTTGGTCGAAGATCCGCAAGAAAAAGTGGAGGTGCTTGGCGCGGTCTTTCAGGAAGTGTACAAGGTGAATGAGAGTATTCGCCCGAACCACGACTTGGAGAACCGCTAACAACACTCTTCTTCGTGAGGATCTGCAACAATGGCGATCTGAGAACACTGGCTTTGTCGTGTTCAATGATGATAACATGGCAGATAATGCCATCGCCGACGAAGGGGTTCATCACCCGTTCATATCGAAGACAGAACTCCAAGCGGTCTTCGAATCAATAAAAAAGAAAAAGTCTGTTGGAATCGACGGGATCTCCAACATTGTGTTAAGACACCTCCCCCTGGAAGTGGTTAATATGTACACAATCCTATTTAACAATGCTTACATTATCCAGAGCATTGGAAAACTGCGATTGTACAGCCCATATCCAAGAGAGGAAAAGATTCTTCGAATCCTTGCAACCTCCGGTCAATTAGTCTCCTTCCGAACATCAGTAAGGTATTCGAGAAGGTGATCAATAGAACTCTGATCAACTGGACTAAGGACAAAAATATAATTCCGGATAACCAATTCGGTTTCAAAGCGGGGCATGACAATGAAACAAAAGCCAGGAACAATGTACGGGTGCCTGCTTGATTGATCTGGAGAAGGCCTTTGACACCGTATGGTTAGAAGGACTTTTCTACAAGCTCAATCGGCTAGGCATTAGCAAACCACTGCTGTACCTACTGTGTAACATGTTTACCGGTAGACCGTTCGTAGTCAAGAATGGGAACGTGACCTCCACAGGTACATTCCAAGTTAAAAATGGTCTCCAACAGGGTGCCGTTAATTCCCCGATCCTGTTCAACATTTACTTGAGCGATCTGATAAGTTCTCTTCCTCGCGTAATTGCGTATGCCGATGACTTGATCGTGTACAGATCAGGCAAAAAGATCGAGGAAATCACTACTCTCACGCAGGGTGACTTCGATTCATTCATGAGAATTTGCGACGACTGGAAGTTGAGTATCTACTTTCGGAAGTCGGAAACCATCCTGTTCAGGACGCCGTTGTATAAGGCCTCGGCGGATACGAAAAAGAATTGGCGAAAGTTCTCAATCGTCGGACGACACGGGGAACCACTGGCGCAAAGGACTGTAGTCAGATACCTCGGGATCTGGCTAGATCAGTATCTATATTTTAATAAACATGTAGATGCTGCTCTGGTCAGGGCCCGAGGCGCATTTGCCCTTACAAAGAGACTGTTTTACAACAGCCAACTCGATGCGAGGGTAAAGGTAATCTGCTACATGGCCCTCATCCGGCCAATGCTCAACTATGGCTGCCCCGTGTGGTTCAACGTGAGTGCAAGCTTGATGGAAAAGACACGGCCTGTGTCTTAGGGCTTGCCTTCGCCTTTATCGAACTCCAGGGTCCTAGTACATAAAATTCTATTGCAATGAGGTTTTATACAACAGGGCAAACCTGATAAGAGTGGACAATTTCCTGTTGAAGTTGATTCGAGGTCATACTGCTAGAGCGATGAACTCGTCCAATAACTTGATCTCAGGGGCTTACTACCCCAATCCAGAATACCACGAAAAGGTACGCCACTGTGGCTTCGTTCCCCCAGAAGCTTTTCTCCATTTAGATAAGCACGGCCTGTTACAAGATATGAATGCGGTACCGCTCATTTTTCACATAGCCAGATC
Organism: Eristalis intricaria; assembly: GCA_964034865.1. Lineage (NCBI taxonomy): Eukaryota > Metazoa > Arthropoda > Insecta > Diptera > Syrphidae > Eristalis > Eristalis intricaria. The sequence goes on along the minus strand of OZ035878.1, from coordinate 9,260,781 downwards.
AATTGTGGATGGGCGACTCAACCACGACCGTTCTGTCGCACAACGAGCTGAGGAGGGTCTCCTCCGGTTCAGTACGGCGGTATCCAGCCGAGACATTCGGCTCAAACACCAAAGTTTCTGGTGGCTGGGGAGCGAGGGAACTCCAGCGTCGAACCCTTTAGACCCGGGGTAGAAAGGGTAGTGCGTTCCCCCTCACGGGGCGCAGTCGGTCTCTGTCTTGCAGCGGATTAGATGCAAATCTATCAGCCGCAACCTATGGCCGACTTATATATCTTAGGGTAGTTTTAAGGTAGTTTTTTAAGTTGTATATAAGTAAAAAAAAAAAATAAAATAAAATAAAATAAATAAATAAATATAGCAAGAATGTATATGTGTATACATGACGATACATGTATACATTGTGTATATTAATCATATATGCGTATACACATGTGTATAGGGGTATAGACAGGTGTATATGCATATATACGTAGGTTAGCTTAAGTTAGTTTGTAAGTTTTATTTTAAGGTAGATTGTAAGTTAGCTTGTAAGTTTTAATATAAACGTTCAGTCATTAAGTTTTCAAATTTTTTCTTAATACTAAGTTGTTCTTTTTAAATTCTCATTTATATTTCACTCCGTAAGATTAGGTCGAAAGACATAGAATAAGGTTAAGTTTAGATTAGAGTGCCCGCCTAGGGCCAGTAAGTTAGAAGTAGTAACAATGTACGTTCAACTAGTTTTAAGCAGTTTACTAGATATAAGTTGTTATGAATTCCACACTAAAAATGAATTAAAATGTGAAAAAAAAAAAATTGGAATTTCTTTATTTATTAAAACTGTTGCAGCATTTCCCCTTATTCTTGTCTTAATAAATTTGATAAGAACATTTTTCTGGGCATTTATTGCCTTCTTCTAATTCACAATTTACTGCCTGTTCTCCAGCACTATTTTCACTATCGCTACCACTACTAGACATTACCTGCTTCCTAGTAACCGATCTTGAAAGTAATATTCTGCATTTTCCTTCGTTTTGTCTAATCCAATCTAGACTTCTGTATACAATTTTCCCTGAAGGATATTTAATTTTGTACATCTACTAGGAGATGTAGGAGTTTTAAATCATCGAAATGACTCTCTTTTACAGTATTTCGGCTTAATAGACTAGTGTAACAAATAATGTCTTAAAATTTAACTTACAATAATAGTAATATTACTGCTTTTCTGGACATCATCTCTTTTAGTGTTTATCAGTTTTCCTTTAGACTCGGCTATGCTGCACAAATCACTAAATTCACTTAATGTGTCTTTATACTGTCTGTTCACCTTTTTTTCTTCTTTTGGGGAGTTTTCACCGTATCCCACCGCTGCCACCATTTTACTGTTACGGCTGGGCGTAATGTCAGTAATTTTATAAGAGAATTCAATACCTGTGTCTGTACACACAGGGAAAAGTTGTTGATCGCTGGCGGGATGTCAGCAACGATCCTTGTCGATGCACAGATGAACCAATGTATGCAGCGATCCCCTTGTGGTTGTGCGGAGGGCTAACAACCCGCCCACAACAAACAACGTAATGAGAGAGCAAGCTGCCTCGGATACACGGACGGACATACAACGACGACACGGCGCGAAAAAGGACAATGATTTGCGAGTGTGCTCCTGGAATGTAAGAACACTTTACACTGCAGAGGCCGCTCATAAATTGGAAAATATCCTCAAGTAGTATGAGGCGATAGGATAGGACAAGGGACCATGAAAAAGAAAGAGTGCTACATATATTACAGCAATCGCAAAAGTTTACACATATTAGGATGCGGATTCGTTGTGGGAAAACAAGGCAGATTTTGCAACATCAGCCTCATATGTGCACACGCTCCTACCGACGAGGCTGAAGACTCTGTCAAAGAGGACTATTATGATCTCTTGGACGGTGCCTACGGAGCCTGTCCGGAGTACGATGTAAAGATCGTGTTCGGAGACTTCAATGCCAAAATCGGTAAGGAAAACATCTTCGGCAGAGTGATCGGAAAGCACAGCCTTCACGACACGACAATAGATAACGGCTTCAGACTCACAAACTTCGCTGCAGCACGTAATATGGTCATAAGCAGCACGAGGTTCCCTCTCAAAAGAATCCACACATCAACCTGGCGATCTGCGGACGGTCGAACAGACAACCAAATCGACCATGTGCTCATTGACGCAAGGCATGCGTCAAATATCCTGGATGTTCGAACATTCAGGGGGGCAAACGTGGACTCTGACCATTTCCTCATAGCAGCAAGATTGAGAGCTCGACTGTCCATTGTCAGAAAGCTGTACTAGCCAATAAAGATGGCGAGTGTGAGCAGAAGAAACGTGCAACTAACGAGGCATACCAAAAGGCGCTGCAACGAAAAATTAGAGCAGCGCAGGAGGAGTACCGGGCTAGAGGAAGGGGGACAAAAAGCTTCTACGCCTGAAGAAACTGTCTCTCGCAACCTCCCAGCTCAAAGATATCGAAGAAACTAGGGACAAACATAAAATACGGGCCTTTTACAAAAAAACCAAAAGCATTGGCGCTGGCTTTAGGAAAGGCACCTAGAATCTTCGAAACTGTGAGGGTAACCTGGTTACTAACACGCAGGGAATAGTGGATGTGTTTAAGCAGCACTTACAACAGCTGCTGAACGGGCCTGACCAGGAGAGACTGATAGGGAATCAAGAAATCCCAATACCAGTCGATGAAGTAGTCCTCCCACCAAAGTTTGAAGAAGTCGGCACAGCCATCAAAAGGCTGAAGAACAACAAAGCCGCAGGCTCAGATGGCTTACCAGAGGTCTTCAAGGCCGGTGGCGATGTTCTGGTAAGGAGCAAGTACCAGATCATCTGTAGAATTTGGGAGGACGAAAGCATGCCCGACGACTGTAATATCAGCTCCTTATGCCCCATCCACAAAAAAGGCGATCCTACGTCTTGCAACAACTATAGAGGTATATCCCTGCTCAACGTCGCCTACAAGATCATTTCCAGCTTACTATGTGAACGTCTAAAGCCGTTTTGCACCACACTAATCGGCACGTACCAGTGCTTCCTGTCCGGCAAATTTTCACACTAAGGCAAATCCTGGAAAAGACCAGCAAGTTTCATCGCAAGGAGTTATTTGGTGCGCTGGCCGAATTCGTGATCCCGGGAAAGCTTGTGTCGCACTACGCTAACAAACGCGCGATGCACCGTGCAGCTAAGCTAGAGGACTTCCGAGCCGTTTGTAAACTGCAGCGGATTTCGGCAAGGAGATGCGCTGTCGTGTGATTTCTTCAATTTGGTACTGGAGAAGATAGTGCGGCGGGCAGCTGTAAGCACGGAAGGCACTATCATCTCCAAGACAGTCCAACCGTTGGGATATGCAGACGACATTGACATCGTCGCGCGTTCCCCACGTGCCGTAGTAGAAGCATTTACGGCAATTGAAGAAGAGGCGAAGCGAGCTGGTCTTAAGGTCAACGAGGATAAAACTAAGTATATGCTGTCGACCAAAAAACGATCCGTCACACACCACCCATAGCAAAATATTACAACTGACAGCTACATTTTCGAGATAGTAAAGGAGTTTGTCTACCTTGGGGCAAACGTAAACTCCACAAACGATATCACTGTGGAGATCCAACCTAGAACCGCGTTTCGAAACCGGTGTTACATCGGTTTGTCAAGACAACTGGCATCAAAACTCCTGACTCGAAGGACTAATATCAGGCTCTACAAAATCCTTATTTTACCAGTCCGAGGAGCCGAAAGCTGGACAATTAGCAAAACTGCGGAGCTGATTCTTGGTGACTTCGAAAGAAAAATTTGAAGTCAGATATATGGTCCCGTCTGCGAGGAAGGCGAGTGGAGAAGAACATCGAGTGCGTGGACAACAATGCTCCACCTAAGAGGGTTTTCGAATCCGAGCCTCCTGGTTCGAGAAGGAGAGGAAGTCCGAGTCTCCGGTATAAAGAACAAGTAATCGTGGATGCAAGACAGCTTGGCCTTGATGACTGGAAGCAGCGTCCCCGGGACCGTCAACAATGGAAAGCAGCTTTCGCCCAGGCTCAGACCCTACAGTCGTCAACCTGATAAGTAAGAGGTAATTTAAAAACAATTGTCGCCCAAACTAGTGCGCGGTATAACAGTCAGTGAAATACATTTATCTGAACGTCTACTCTTTCAAACAGTACAAACGGATTCATTCGGGAGTGACATGAAAACTTGTGTTGTAATCGTGGCCAACATTTTTAAAACTCTCCCCATTTATTGACAACGACGGCCTTCTTCGTGTCGGTGGCCGAATCAAAAATGCAAATATGTCCTTTAACCTCAAGCTTCCGATATTTCTGCTCAATAACCTTCTTTCTCTACTTACAGTATATATCACCTGGCACTTCATATCTCCTTCTGCTACACACTTCGGCGGATTGTGGGACGCCGGAGTACGATCGGTGAAGCTTCATCTGCACCGAGTTATTGGGAATTCCATTCTCACGTTTGAAGAGATTGAAATGATTTCGTGATTGACACCGTGCTTGCTTGGTTTATGTCAAGGGAAGAGTGTCAGTACGGAGGGTAAGACACCAAGAGTAAATTGATTTATTTTACTTTTATTCCTAACTTAGCGCTCTTCATAAGAGGTCCGCTGTCCTTATTTTCATTTTCTTTTTTCTCTTTTTTTTTATTTGTTTGTTTATTGTTATTATTATTATGACTATTATTATTATTATAAGTAGAAAATTGTTTATGGGTAATTAGACATTTATATAAAAATATATTTTCTTATAAGTACAAAATTGCTTATAGGTAATTAAACATTTATAGACAAATATATTTTCTTATAAGTAAAAATTGTGTATAGAAAATAAAAACATTTACAGATATATATATATATGACCCAATTATACCGCAATGCATTCAACCCGGCAGTTATTTGGGTTTTTGCTTTGACACGCACGGGTCGATGGGTGTCAAGTGTTACGATCGCTTGGGCGGTCTGCGGTGCTTGTGGAATTGCACTTGTGTGTGAACCCGGAGCGAATATGGAAGGAAGAGAATAGAATAAAAGGGTGTATTGATGTGCGACAGTATGACTCGCTGTAAATGTCATGGAGCAATAGTGTGGTTCACAACACCCTACCCCCCTTGAAAGAAGAAAATTCTTACCTTGAAGACGTTAGGATTTTCGTTATTGGTGGTTTTCAAGGTTAGGTTTTCGAAATTATTACTGTAATCTTACAATTTAATTCTGGAACAATTTTCTAATAAATGTTCAGTGCTTGTTTACTATAAATGTGCGGATTAAGTTATTATATATTACTTATTACTATATATTTATAGTTTTTTTTTTTAATTTAATTTGTGATTTTATCTAGAAAAGATATTTTTTATTTGTTTGTTTATTGTTATTATTATTATGACTATAATTATTATTATAAGTAGAAAATTTTTTATGGATAATAAGACATTTATATAAAAATATATTTTCTTATAAGTACAAAATTGCTTATAGGTAATTAAACATTTATATACAAATATATTTTCTTATAAGTTGTGTATAGAAAATAAAAACATTTACAAAGATATAAAGTACGTTACAAACTTTTTTTTGTTCTTAGAATATTTTTATTTTTTTTTAATTTTCATGTAATATATTGTTTTTATCATTGTTTAAACATTTTTTTTTAGAAAACCGCCCCTTTTTTTTGTTTATTTATATTTCTAGTTCCGCAAAAAGATTATTGGCTTTTTAAAATCAGTTTGTTCGATATTTTGCCTGTGTGCAAGATTTGGGTGCCATTAACTCTTGCTTGCGTTTATATACTTTGTACCCTTTAAAAAAGAAAAATATAAGGGTTAGGACACTGAGTACGTAGATAATAGAGTAGTGGTGAATGTTGTGCTTGTCCAGGGGTATCAGAGGTTTGGCTTCTTTTTCTTTTAGAAAGTTTATAATTTCAGAGACTAACTTGCTTTCTGTTCTTGTTTGTTCTTGGTTCTTGTTTAGAAGAATAATAATATAATATGGGTGGCGCGACAGTCCGAGGTGGACCTGGGCCTAGCTTCTCAGCAACCACTCGTGTTGTGAGTGCTATTGTACTTTCACGCGTGGAAGGGACCTACAGTTTAATGCCGACTCCGAACGGCGAATTTGAGCAGCTTTTTCTAGACAGGAATACTCTTTGAGCATTGTCAGTGGCTCGAAAGAGGTGAAGCCGTGAATTATGATAGGTTGTCAATTCGGGTATTAAGCCTGGCACCCTCTGCGCAGGAGTCGACGCACTTACCCACTACGCAACTGCGATTAGTAGAATAGTTCGCTAAAATATTTGAGATATTTATAGGGGGAATGATAGCGTTATAAATATAGGGAGACTGTGTGTTTTTTGATTGTATGGTTAGGTCTTGTCTTTTAATGTAACGATCTCCAGAGATTTCCAGGGTGCCTGTGTCCCTGTTGTGATGGTGTATTGGCAGATTGCGTCAATTAATTTTCGAGGGATGAAAATAACCATAAGTTTAGCTGCGAAAGCTGTAACCATATGGCTGTTACGTTTGATCTTTTGATATCACAATTGCTAGGGAATTTATCTACTCTTTGTAGTAATTGTACCTCACATCCGGGGTTGTTGGAATGGGTGTTGAACAGTGGATGCGTTAGTGAGCATAGAAGTTGTTTGGTCCAAGTTTTACATCGAGATAATTCTTCTGTATCCAAATAGTAATAGTTCTCTGTTTTATAGTCGAGATGTAGGTATTTCGTATAAAAATAAAATTATTATTAAAACGAGTAGGTAATGGCATCAATTAGTAGCGTTGAAAATTATTGTTGAACGGGAGCGGAATACGATACTCGTAAATGATTTTTCCTTGTATATTGGCACTTAAGGTACCTTGTATATTGGCACTTAAGGTACTAACTTCGTAAAGGGGTAAGACGTTGGTATTGTCTAATATCGAGGGGAGTCTGATGTTACTGTTCAGATACAGTCTTATAGTTGTCAAGATGGTTTGTAGTTGGTCTAGTGTTATTATGGTTGGGTGGTGTTCCAAGTTTCGCGTTTGTAACTAGATCTAAGATATCTGAGACCGTGTTATGGTACCTGATAATAATTCACCAGGTCTTCGATCATGTCCTTGGCGTTGTAAATTTTTGAGGTGATGGTCATCAACTGATTCTCCATTGTAGGCTCGGATTTATTGAATACATTGACAGTAGTTTCTAAAATCGTGGTTTGGTTTTTAAGTAGAGAGAGTAGATGTTTTTCGTTAAGTTCTAATTTTTCAATTTGTCTGTCGTAATACTTAGCATCGTCATCACTTAAGGTTCCGAATAGAGTTTTGCTTCCCACGGCATCAAGCAGGGCTCTCTTACTCCGATGGTTAGGTTGAAGTAGAGTATATTTAAATCTAATATCCTGCAACAGGTGCAACTAACACTTTTAGTTGGATGCATAGTTCGTTAACTTCACTAACGTAGAAATTGACGTGGACCAGTGCTTTGTTGAAAGTTTCCAAGTCGTAGTAAGCGACTAGTTTCCACTCGCTAGAAAAATTTTCTACTTTGCCTAGCCCTTTGAAGTAAATTTCAGGGTTTTGTTGTATTGGGCTTATCCTGAGTGTTGCACCGATTAACGTTTGTAAAAATATGGTGATGACACGTTTCATAGTCTACCTGCGAAAACAAAATTCTTAATGGAGATTGTCCCAGGGTTTAGTTTCCTTAGTACTAATAGAAATTGAGTTTTTATTAAAATTTTGTATATATACAAATACTTACACTTGTAATGTTTTTCCTTTTTTACTATACAATGGTTCGGTTCAGTTGACTATCTTCCTCTTCATCGTCGTAACAATCGTAATACGTTTCGGGTGAAGAGGGCCAGCCTTCGTACGGATCTGGGGATATCGGTCTCGGAGGGTGATATATTGTATGCCGGGTTCGGTGCCGGAGGATGTATACTGGGCAAATTTCTAGACCGAAATCTTCCTCCGGAATCCCAAAACCCAGCAGATCCCCTAAATTGACTTCAATTGGGTGTTGTTCAATCTTAGTCCCATTAACGTAAGTCCCGTAGGAGTATACGCAGTCCTTTAATAGTACTCTTTCATGGACTGGATCTATTTCTATAATCGCGTGGATAATGGAGACTAGGCGGCTGGGGATGCTGATAAGATTCGGGTACCCATTTCCGATCTTCGTGAGACCGATTTGGAGAGGGATCTCAGTATTTGATACCACGTTCAGGAGTGACCATTTTGACGTCGGTAAGTAGTAAACCGATTCCATTCTGCAAAATGGAAAATTACTGTATTAGTTTTTTTTTTAATTTTATGCCAGGTTATAAATAATTTATGCTACGGGGTAGGTTATTTTGGCTATTCTGTGTGTATTATTGGTGTAGGAGTTGTAGGTTATTGCTGTGTATTAACTTGGGTTTCTTTCCTATCCTGGTGACTGTATTTTCGTCAGACAAAACGCTTAGTACTTCATATGGGCCGTCCCATGGGCTTGAGAGTTTATTCTGCCTCACATGTTTTTCCATTAGAACTTTGTCGCCTACATTTATTTACATTTATTTTTTTTTGTCGTAGTATACCTTTGCTTTTTCTTTTTTTTTCGCTTAGGAACTTCTTGGCTATCTGGTACCGGTGTTGTAAACGCGCCCTTAATTCATTTGAGTAATTGTCATAGTTATAAGAAATCCGGGGTTTTTGTGAAAGAGAACTTGGGATACGTGCAGGATATCCGTACAGTAGCTCATGAGGATTGTAGGTGGTGCTACTGTGGGGTGTAGTATTGTACACAAATATGGCGTAAGGGACCCAAGTATCCCAAGTAAGTGGGTCTTGGTTGACATAGTGTCTGTATTATTAGTATTGGTAGGCCAATAGTACGTTTCTTTAATTCGTTTAATGGTACGTGTTATACCTCGGTGTCCACCGAAGGGTGAGTTATGATTCTCTAATAGTACCTTTCTTATATCCGCGGGATCCTCAAGGATAATTTTACTATTGGTGTGGATAGATATGTACATCGATTCCTGTTTGAAGGTTTCACTTATTGATTTCTTGATTTCGTGCGATGTTTTATCACTGACTGGTAAAGGTATGGCGATATAAATGGCTTTTTGTTATTTGTATTTTCTAAGAAGCAATTTAGTGTGATTTCCTGGTCTCTAGGACTTGTAAATGGAATTGGTAAGGTTAGCGTGTAGAAAATGTCGTTCGAAGTTGGAAGGGAAAGTTTTGCTATTTGACCAATGCAAGGTTTATTGAATTGGGGTAATCGTTTTTGCAAACATTTTTCGTCCGGGGATTCGTTAAGGGGAAGAATTTTGACTTGAAAAGGGTCTTTGTGATTAAGAAAAATGTATTCGTTTTTACTAATTAGGCTGGGAGTAGGTATATGTTTAGGGTCTGATGAACTCGTTATGGACTTATCGAGGTTTTCATTATTTCTGTCTAGTGCTCGCTGTTGATTTCTAGTAGTCACTAATACCTTATTTTGTGTCATTGATTCTAACGCTACTAAGCGCATCAGCGATGACGTTTCATTTGCCTGAATTGTGTATAATTTGGAATTCATATTCTTCTATTAGAATTCGCCAACGTAATAATCTTGAAGTGGGGTTATTTTGTCCTATTAAACATAGTAGATTATTGTGGTCAGTGTAAATCGTAAATTTTCGTCCATAGATATAGGGTCGGAATTTTTTAAGAGCGTATATTATTGCTAATAGCTCCTTTTCGAAGGTTGTGTACCGTATTTCGGAATCGTTCAGAGGCCGGCTAATAAAAGAGATGAGTTTATCCATGCCTATTGACCCTTGTGAGAGAACCGCTCCTGGGGCTAGGTCGCTGGCGTCCGTGGTAATTATAAATTCTTTGTTAAAGTCGGGGTAAGATTATATACTCGGTTTAGTAATTTTTTTTAAGCTTCTGAATGATTGATCACAGAAGTTATCCCAGTTGAATTCAACATTTTTTCGTAGTAGCTTAATCATTGGTTTGACCAAGTTGGGTATACATTTTCGGTAATAACCAACGAAGCCTAAGAATGGCTTTACGTCCTTTGGTTTTCTGGGTACAGGAAAAGTTTTCACTGCCTTAACTTTTTCTGGATCTGGTTTGATTCCATCTTTTGAGATTATATTACCCAAATAGACAAGTTCTCTTTTGAGAAAGTTACATTGTTTCGACTGAAGTTGTAAGTTGTATTGTCGCAGACGTTAAGTATTTTGATGAGCTTATTCTTATGATCGGCGAGATCATAGCCATAGATGACTATGTACACACACATAACGAAGCATTCGATACCTTGCAATCCCATGAGGACGTTATTCATGAGTCTTTGGAAAATAGCGGGGGCATTCTTTAGACCAAATGGCATACGATTATATTGGTAGTGCCAAAGTACTGGAAGCCGTTTTTTCCTTGTCCTTTTTAGCTACCAATATTTGGTGAAATCCCTTAGCTAAATCGAAGGTACTGAAATACTTGGCTTGGCCCAGTTGGTCGAATATATCTGTTATATTTGGTAACGGGTATGAATCGCCAACCGTTAGCTCGTCAAGCTTTCTAAAATCTACCACAACTTTTTGGGACGACTAGGAGAGGGGAATTTCATTCACTTGTGTATGAATTTCCTGCCTGGAACTTTCCGGCAATCGATACGGTTTCAAGAATGAGGGCGGTTTGCTTGTGTCTTTTATGACATTGTGTTCAATTACTCTATCACCGGTTAGGTAGAATAGATCATTGTATTCTCTACAATGTTCAAAATGGTTTGTCGTTCTTCTGAGTTGCAATGATGCAGATCGATAATTGATTCCAATTCATCAACTCTCTTTTGCACTTGGTCTTGGTGCCTGTCGGAAGAAATCATGTTGTAAGAATTCAAGGCATCCCATTCGAAGAGAATATCATTTGTACTGATCTCTTGGTCCTTTTCTGAAATATTCATCAGGAGTATTTAAATTTTTGAATTGGTGGGTCTTACTATCGTTTCGCCCAAGTATACATATGGCTTTATTTGTTGATTTCTGATAACTATATCCTGTAGTTTGGGTTTATATATATCATTGAAAGGGATCTCTATCATTTGGGGGCTTCATCGTTTTAATTGAATTAGAGATTTGTTTGTTTCTCCTTATGTATCACTGTTTTTTCATTCCTCAGCCTTACACTATGCTAAGTTTGCTTAAGTCTTAGTCTTACCGTTTGCTGGGTTTTTTATCTCTTTAAATGTCTTATTATGTTTCTTGTTACTTGCTGAGCTTTTGTGCTTGGTCTTATTTTTTTCCAAGTCTTTATTGAATTTCTGTTGATTGGGCTTATTATTTTAAAAGTTTTTATTTACGTGCTGAAAAGGCTGATTGTTGCATTTTCCTGAGGCTAGTGTTAGTTGTGTGTTGATGCCTGGATAAGGACATGGTCCAGCAGGGTTACAACCGTTTTCGCTAGGAAGATATTCCTTCTTTCAAGATTTGGAAGTGAATGTACTTCCCCTGAACCACATACTACTGTACGAGAGTTATCTGGATAATAGGGGTCGATTTTTAAATGATTGTCCCCGTAGTTGATCATACATGAGTACTTCTTTTAAAAATCATTACCAATGATTCCGTCGAAGTTAAAACCAAAACCACCATCAAGAACCTGGAAGGGGTGTGGTATCTTAAGGAAGTCTTCACCCGACTGGAAGCACAAGGATTCAGTGGTGAGGTGGGTGCCAATGATTTTCTCGTCGCCCATAGTGGAAATTATAATGTCTTTTGCACTATTTTGGGGAATGTGTTGAATTTTTAATTATGCTAATTTCTGCACCAGTATCTACAACAAGATTTTTATATTTGCCGTTTTCAAACGGGATCCTAATCATACTTAGGCCACCCTTTGGGATTAGAGAAATTAATATTGAGATGGTGGGGGTATCTCGGAATCGATTTCTTAGTCGAGAAGAGATGCCGGTGTCCTCTCGACAAAATTCGTTTCTCTGAGAGTCAAGTCGTGACAGTTCACGGTGTGGAACTTGGTGGAAGTTTACATGCCTTCGTTCGTTATTACCTGTTGTATTTGTGTTGTTGGTCTGCCTAAATGGATTGTGAGGGTTCGAATTGTTATTGCACCTAGAACCGAAATTATTTTCTCTCGGGAGGTTATTGGCAGCCTGTCTACACTCGTATTCTGTGTGGTTATTTCTTTTGCAATAGTTACAAATCACGAGATGGGCCTCTCGTTTGGGAATGAAGTGGGGAAGGGGCTTGTTCCTAGTGCAAGTTCGTTCGGTGTGATCCATGATACCGCATGTCCTACAGGTGGGTCTGAAAAAATAGGTTTGCCTAGGCGGAGGATGTCGCTCTAGTCTCGGAGCATGGGCTTTGGTGTAGGCGATTGACTTTTTTAAATCGGTATCGCCATGCGCCTGTACCATGAGTTTTAGACTGTCCTTACTCAATCCATCCTCAAACACCTGTAGGGCTAATTTCTCGTTCTCCGTGAATAAGAACGTACGGATGGTACTGTCCTGGGTGCTTGAAAAAGTGGCGGTGTGGAGTGTGGTCAATAGTTTATTCACTTTGTCCCCGAATTCTTTGACACTTTCCCTGGGATTTTGAGAACAGGCTAGGAGATCGTTTTGGGTTATTGTGCGAGACTTAGTTTCCTTGAAGCTGTTCTATAACTCCCTTGCAAGACCAGTCCACGTGCTTATAATTTTGAACGGAATGAGTTCAAACGCGGGTCCCTGCAATCGTGTTTTTACCATGTTGAGGAACCTGGATTGATCCGAAGGTGATATTTCCGCAAGGAATGAACTTGTTCAATTCCGCGGAGTCGCCGTTAAATATGGGGACGATATTGAAGATATCATTTCTTCCCCCTTTAAATTCCATAATTTCGACTCGAAGAGATCTACTATTAATTTTTTTCCGTGGGTAAAAATGGTGACTACGAATTTATTCCTTGCGAATATTAAATTTTTTATATAAATATACAAACACACATAAATATTAAAACAAATTTTAATTTATATAGTGTACCTTGGCTGTTGGTCTATGCTGCTTCTGTTGTTGATTTCTTTCTTCTTTTGATCTTGCTGCTGCCTTGCTGCTGGTCTCTGCTGTTTCGGTTGTTGTTGAACTGTTACCGGTCTCTAGTTTCTGGTTGTTCTTGAACTTTGCTGCCGCTGGTCTCTGATTTCTGGTTGTTGTTGAACTTTGCTGCTGCTGGTATCCAGATTCGGGTTGGCTTCGCGCCCTATAGTGGAGGAGACCTGGTCTTTCTTAACATTCACTGTCCAAACTTTGCTTCAGGCGGCCGGTATGGATTTCGCTAGGTCTTACGGTTGTGGGTCTTGTTTTTACTTTTTCACGAGATGGGTCACCGTGCAGTAGAATGTCCGATGAGCAGTGTTCTGATCCATAATTTAAATGAAAAATATCAAGAAGATGCCGATTATGTTAGAAACCTAGATTATACTTTTACAAAACTGAATTATAGTTATACAATTTTATTAGATACATTGGTTGACACTGGAGGCCCATGTAGTTTCATTTGCCAACGATTTCTTCCAGCTGCACTTCTTGTAAACCAAACGTTAAGTAAAAAACCAGCTCAAAACCAAAAGTATAAATTATAACAATGAGTGTTTACGTTTCATGAATATATTAAGGGATGAACAAAGAGTGCATACAAATGTGAATAATGATAGTATAAGCTGCAAATCGAAAAAATGTTCCCTTATACACTAAATGTGTGTTATGTGCACAGCAGTCGTCCGGATGAGCCAGAGATTTTGTGTGAAATGAAACTGATGTACAGTAATGAAATTATATATTGTCATATTACGTTTAATGAAATTACAGATTATATTAGACGATTTGACAGAGAAAATGTAAGATCAGAATATTCTTTATCGGTTATTTTAAGGAAGAACAAGACACTTGCATTGATTTTAGAACTTTGAATAAGATCAATCTGAAGGATAGTTATCCGATTGTTCTGATCGATGATATGTTGGACAGATTGGCCAACAAAACCATATATTCATTATTGGATTTGAAAAGTGCATTTTATTATGTTCACACACATAATACATAGCCAGATTGGATAAGTGTTGATTTATGGATGCAGATATAAAACATTTAAATTTATTGCACTTTTTATTTAATTTAATATAAATTAACATAAATTAACATAAAATCTAAATTAAATTAAATTGAATATAAATAAACAGAACGAAGTACATTTAGGGTATGTAGTATCAAATGAAGGTGTTAGACCAGATGGAAAAGGAGAAGAATCTATATTAAATTTCCCTGTCCCACGAAATACATAATTAGTTCGAAGTTTCTTAGGGATATGCTCTTATTTCAGGAGATTTGTAAAAGTTTTCTCAATGATAGCCAAGCCTTTGTATGAGTTAATAAGGAAAGATTCAACAAGGAGAACTTTGTTGCTTCTGAAAATGTAAAACAAAAATTATCTGGAGCCTCAATTTTAACTATATATGATCCTCGTGATGACATATAGTTACACAGCTATGCCAGTTCCTTTGATTTCGGGCCAATTTTGTTACAAAAGAAATCGGATGATAAGTTTCATCACATTTTTTAATTTCCCAATAGAACGACAAGCTATGAGGCGAAGTATCATAGCATTGAACTTGAAACCCTGGCAATGAATTATTATTTTTTTTTTTATTTTCATTTTAAGTTTGAGTTTATATTTTTACCTGCAAAGCAGGAAGGGCTTGTCTGCAGAAGACTAATCGCAAAATTATTTGATTATTAAGATTTTGAAATTCTTGTATTCACAATTCATAAAATAATAGTAAGTTGAGGTAATAAATTTCGAATATAATTTGCATTATCTTAATTTAAGAAGATAAGTTACGTTTTTAATTAAATTAATTTTACTTTAAATACTGTGTTGTTCACATACGCATAACATGTATAGTTCAGCACTGACAGTAAATCGTTGACGTATATGATAAAAAACAATGGACCTAGCTTTGATCCCCGCACCGTACTCAACCTTTTCTTCATCACTGACATCCTCATCAATTTTTACCCGGAATACTTTTTTTTAGGTAGCTTTTAAGCCATGCTGATATTTGCCAGCGTATTCCATTATTATTCAGCTGTCTCAGGATTTGCTCGTGACTCAAAGTATCAAAGGCCTTTTTGAAATCAATAAATACAACTACTGAACTGTGGTTTTTGTTCAGGCTTTGGTATGTGTTGTTTGCAAAGTCTCCTAACAGTCTGTTTATCTTTTTGCCTTTACGGAATCCAAATTGATTGTTATTTTTCGATGAATTCGTGAAGTTTTCTTGTAAGTACATTTTCGAAAACTTCGTCAATAGCCGTTAAGATTGAAATGGATCTATAGTTCAAGATTTCACTTTTCTTTTGTGAATTGGTCGAACTATTGAGCTTTTAAGCGTGTTTGGAATTAATGCCTGATCCAAGCTCATATTGATCAGTCTCTTTATCACTGGAGATAGTATTTGTGTGTTGTTTCTCAGGTTTTTATTCCTTATTCCGTCCATCCCCGCCGATTTGTTGCCTTTCAGAGATCTTAGGATATTTAATACCTCGCAACCAGAATATTTTTAGTGTGTACATTCATGCACAGTGTTTCTCATATCTGACGTTAGTGTTTCAGCAAATTTATAAGACAGGTCATTCATATTGGTTTCGCTTAGGAATTTATTTTTTAATACGTCATCTAGACTAATTTTCTTCCTACCCAGTATAGAATTAACTAGCTTCCAATTCTCCCTTGGATCACTTTTATTGAGTTGGAATTTCTGTCTATAGAGGTTAGCTTTTGCCATTTGCTATTTTTTGGTGCAACTCGCTTCGGTTTGTTTTGTAGTCTCTAAAGTAGTCTTCATTATTGTTTCTGTTATTTTTATATTATGTGTACAATCTATCCCTGTCTTTGCAGTAGTTCTTCAATTCCGCTGTAATCCATTTATGTTCAGTTATCCTTTTTTTCTTCTTTGCCATTGACATTGCTACCAAATCAATCATCGTTTGCTGATGCTGATAGAGTTTCTTTGTATCTGTAAAACAATTCAGCTAATTCCAGTAAAATTCCAGTGAAATTTTTTCAGATTAACCATGTGTTGAGATTTGATGCGCTCTATCAGATTTCTTTGTATACATATCATCATTGTCCACGCCGCAGTACAGGGCATAGTGGTACGAAACACATAGTTCCCTTACCACTGATTTGATGTTTTCTCTTAAAAAATTATGATCAATCAGAGTTTTCGTGTTTCTAGCTGGATCAACAAGAGTATACGAGAATATTGAATTGAAAAGACCTTTTAATGCTATCATCGAAATATATTCACAGGCATCTGTATAAGTTTCGACTTTGATGTTAATGTCATATCGGTCAACATACACTCAAGCCATTCACTCTGCATTTCCGTCACACGTTCCCAGCACATTCAAATCTATTCACTTTGCATTTCCCCCACGGTCTACACTTTTCCTTATCAGCATTTCGCAACATTAGCGCGATCACCCCAAAATGCGTATACCCGATTCCTCAAAGTTACCACGTTTGACATTTATACAAACGTTTTCATACATGCGAGACATTATTTCTACTTTTTCAATGAAGACATCATTTTTATCATATATTGCTCCTCCTCTTCAGTTGCTTCGGTTAAAACATTCACCATTATATAGTTCAACTTCATATAAGTGCTTTCCTCCCTTTTTTATGTTCGTTTCACACAACATAATTACATCTATATATGACAGGAAATCATCAACATATAACATAAAAACCTTCCAGTTTTTCAATCAATGACCTTATTTTTAATGACATACGGGAAAAAATAATTTTTAATATTTTTTAATAGATTGCACGCTTCCTCGTGTGGCTTGCGTCTATTCAATGGTTTCGCTTTCCATTTTTGGTATGTTTTTTTGTACACTAGTGTGTTTACTTGCGAGTAAAAACATCTGCTTATGGCATTTTTTCTATATCTATATATATTTTCTATATACAATATGGTCTCCATAATTTTTTCTCGCAAGAACTTTACCGCTTCTGTACCAAACATATTTGCAATTGACAGCCTTTGATTTCGATTTAGCTAACCAAAGAATTTTCTTAAAGTGTTGTGTCAATTGTTCGTTGACAAAAATGTTTTGATTCGCGTATCATATATGCTATTCGGAGACTTAGAGTATATTTACACGGGTTAAGGTTCAAGATAATTACAGACGGCAACTTTATAACATTAACTCTAATTAAAAAAGAAATTAATTCGAAAATAGATAGATGGGCCCTCGAACTGAACAATTTCGATTATATCTTTTTTTTCAATTTTCGATTATATCTTGATATCCGTAATCAGCAGAATTCTAGTATTTTGGTTCTGGAGAAAAATGCATTTGAACACAACCTCTCAATTGTTTGATCTAGTGCATGTGGACTATTTCGGTCCAGTGTCTACAAAAAACTCGAAAAAACGATTTATATTTTTGATTGTAGATGCATTTTCAAAATTTTTCAATTTGCTTGCAGTTCGTCCCACCAACAGTAGGAAAGTAATACAATCCTTAACTTCTTATTTTAAATCATACAGTGGCCCATACGTACATAAGTGTCACGTAGGGGTAGTGCATTCAAATCAAAAGAGTTTCAGGAATTTATGTCGGATAATAATATAAAACACGTAAAGATCGCTCCTGGTTCGCCACAGGCAAATGGGCAAGTTGAGAGGATTAATGGGAGCCTAGCTTCAATGGTCACCAAGATTACGAATGCTGGTTCTAGATTATCACTCGATGAAGCACTTTTCCAAATAGAATTTGCAATGAATAACACAATGCATCTAATCATTATATTGGCTCCTAGTGAATTGCTGTTTGTGTGTACGCTTTACTTAGCAATGTAACAGCAAGAGCTACATCATAAATTATCTGGATATAGTTCCGTGCAGAAATTAAGTACTTTAGAGATGGATAACTTCACTGCTGATTGTTCCCCAGCCTATCGACGAATTTGTGTGACGTTTTGACTGTTATTCATGAAATACTACTCGTCGCTACTTTTTTATGAATGGAATGACTGAACGAGTTAAAAGCGACTCTCGTTGATACTTTTCTTTGCATGAAAAGAGCTTAATGCCACTATAATCACAAAAAGTTTTAAAATGTTACAGATATGAACATTGGGACGAAAAATAATGTATTCCTTTGCTTTTAATTCAAGGCAAAATTTTTCCAGAAAGATCTGACATTAAGACATAGATACAGATATAGAGCTAGGGATGTTCAGTGTTCATCGATGTTGGCAAAACATCGATGTTAAGTGACCAAATATCTATATTTTGAAGTTCGTAAAATAACAGATAATCGATGTTAAGCCCAAAACATCGGCCTTCGATGTTAGCAAAATTGTATATTTTGAATAATTGTCTGGAATTTCATCATAATAAGACCACTGATCAGTTCTTGGAATTGGTTCATGGAATGTTTCGACTCGAGTCTGAAAACAAAATGTGATTTTCCGATTTCTCTTTTCTTTATGTATTCTTTTATTGTTTGTTTTTGGTGTGAATTGTGCGGTAACGAACTATGCATGTATGTACCGTAAAAACTGCTAATCGAGACATTATACTAGAACCACCTCCTTTTCAAACCGCAAGTCGTTCTTTCCCTGCTATTTTTCATACAAATTTTCCTCTTTAATAGGGGCACCTGCTAATCGGACCATCGATCACTAGATTAACATGATTTGCTGAGTGTATTTACCTTTCTAATTGGACGAATCGTAAATACGAAATATGTATGCATGCATCGCATTTGGATTTATTTTTGACTTAAGAACCGATTCTACTTCAATCTAAAGTTTTGTAGCATTCTTTATGCGAAAGTGGTTTGCAAGAATTGTGAAGTTGCTTGAACAGTTTTTAAGGATAAGGCTGTGGTGGTTCAGAAAAAAAATTATAGACTTTGTTCAAAAGCTATGTTCCTATGGATAGAAACTATGAGGTTTGATCAAATTTATCCAAACCTTTGTTCGTGAGAAGTTAGCAAACCGATCAAGTCTAACCTGCGTGAACTTTAGTTTATTTTGGTGTTCGCTTTATTATTTTCACTCTCTTTTTTGTAGTATTCTCAAATATATGAATTCCTGTCAACAAACAGCTTTTTTGCCATCCACACAAAAATTGAAAACTTATGACATATAAAAAAAATTCAAACTCGGTGGGAAAGGCGTATTGAGGAAGAAGTTCATCAAAATTTCGAAGTTTAAGCACGACAAATTTTATATAATACGTGCAAACAAAATTTGTTAACCAAAGAACTTATCATCATCACAACAATTCCCTGTCTTTAAGTTCGTATTCGAAGTAAAATTCATATACGTTTTCTATGAACTCAAAACTGGCAGTAGATTTTGTATGCACATAAAAACATACTTCAAAATTACTCTTAAGGGCCAGATATGCAAGTGGAAAACTTTTTATATGGACCGGTCCAATTGAAAAGGCACCTCAATAATGGGACCACCTCCTAATCGGACCCCTTTTCTGCAGTCCCAGGGGTGGTCCAATTAGTAGGAATTATAAAAATTCATTCTATAGCATCGATGTTAATGAACGTCGATATTTTGGGTTCGATTATTTTTGGTCATCGATTTTCAGACAACGATGTTGATATCGACATCAGCATCGATGTTTTTCCAACATCGAATATCCCTAAATGAGCAGCGACATCTCTAAATGGATCTCACTGGGATGCGAAGCAGGGACCCCACTAACCAAGGGCAGGCATTTAACCAACTGCCCTAACCAGGCGTCCTCAATTCCGTCCTAAAAAATCTATGTTTGAAGCTTGAAAATAAGTGTTTAATTTATACACTTCTTTATTATTGCCAAGTTGCAGTTGCAAACATTTTAAAATCTGTTATCAGTTCTAAAAACTGATCATAAATGTGTTTCTACATCAAAACGACAAAGCCAACGGGGTTTTCAAATTGCTTAAGTGGTGTGTTGTCATCATTTATAAGCTTGTAAACATCATAATATTTGCTTTAACGAAGTGTGGTATGTACACACATTTATTAGCATCCCGGACAATATAATCCAGTTCCGGTGGAAGAAACTTTGATGAGATATGCATTTAACCTGGAGCCATTTGCTTTAAGTGTGTGTACAGATATTTATTATTTATTATTAACGATACAACCAGCATTTTTTGAAAATACGTATGCAAAAACACAAGAATTTACATAACAAAATTTTTGTTGATTCATCTAGTAAAACAGAATATCTTGTACCCGATAAATTTCTCAACAGTTCTTTCAAAAACGCGGGAGCAATTACTTTTTTTATCCCAGGTGAACATTTGGCTTTATGAATTTTACAAGCAGCAGCACAGTACATAAAAACCCGTACTACACCACAAAGTGCAAAATCATCTACTCACCTTGTATATTTTCGGAATATATACAGTATTTATCACGTTATTGTATTTTTTTATTGATTTTTCACAAGTTCGATTAGTCGACAAACAACCTCGCTCGCGGGAAACCAACGCTTTCTATGTACGTTTGTGTTAAGAAAAATCGATACAACCGATTCTTACAGACATGCTACATAGACTCAAAATGGGTTTGAAGAAATATTTTAATAATTTTAAAGGCAAAAACTCGGGTTTTGACAGAATGTCATCACGCGCAACAGATGTTCTAATTCAAGTTCTTGCGAAGCCATTACTGGCAATAAAGATTTGACAGTTGGCAACTGTTGTGTAAAGTTTATAGATCCAGAGCAGTTTATGTATTCACTATTCTACATATCGTTTATATTTTGTGTAACAGTTATAAGAACCACTGTGATAATTGACATTTGAATAAAGACATGAGTATACGTGAGAGAGGAAACATCATTTAATACAGCAACATCATCAGAATATAATTCCGTTGGAAGCGCAAGTTAGAAATCAATACGTAGATAGATATTCAGTTTCTACCACCCATAAATCTATCTGCCACCGTGTTTTATAAAATTTTTCCTCCCTTGGCAGTGAATGCGCGTGAGTTGTTGCGAACAGCTGATAGCCTTCCCCTCCAAACAAAGGAGGTGAATTATTCTACGTTCTTTTCATTGTGTGTATTCTTGAAATCAATGGAGATTGCCGAGCAGAACAATTTGTTTACTACATATTATATTTTAAGAAAAAAATTCATTAATTTGAGAAAGAATGAAAAGATTTGTCTGAACTAGACTAGTTTCAAGAAAAAGAATACGCAATACGGATTTCAAATAAATAGCAACCAAAGACGATTTGTGAAGAGAAAGTTGAGCTGTGTTTTCATGTTTGACGTTATTCGTAATTATTTGATTTATTCTTCTTTGTTTTACAAGAAAATTCACTGTCACAGAGGTAGATAAAAAGTTTTCCTTGGGATGCGGCCATTGAATTTTTTGGAGGAGGATTGTTAATCCGTTTCAGTGAGTAAATCGGGATTTTTTTTTTGTTATTAATAATTTTTATTTCATTGAGAGATATTACGATGATTTATAAATACTTCCTTGAGTCTTCCTGCAACACTATTTACACGACAACGTTTAATGTCTATGGCACGTGTATTTATGTGTATGGTATGGGGATTACAATTAAAACCAGATAGCCACGTTATTCGGCGCTGTTTTCAATGGAAATTATTTCACCAGTTAAGAGCAATTAATTGAAGAGGTGTACATATTGTGCAGTGCGCAGTGGTAGTCTGTAGTTTTGAAGATTAGAAATTTTATTTTATCACAGGTATAACAAATTTGTATTATCCGTTTTACATTAAACGCCGGGGAACAATGCCCAAATGCTGCTAATGTAAATGATTTAATATTATATCAGTTAAAATCCTAATCAAATATAACGGGCTAGGTTTATTTTTATTAATCATAAGCCTAAACAACAGTGTTTTTCCTGGTGGCGTTGTGGAATCTAATAGATCTTGTATTGGTGGAACGTTCTTTGCAAAATGGTTCATCGTTAATGGACAATTCTCTAGGAAATGTGTTATAGTCGGGCGCTAATTTTAGTCAAATAAGACCCCTTTGTTGAACATGCCCCAACCGTATTATAATTAGTTGTACTGATTGCAAACGATTGAATTCATTGTTATAGATCACTTTTCCTAGGGTTCCATATATTTTCTGAAGAAGCTATTTGATTTGTTGCAGCGTGTAATGTTTTATCCGATTTTAATTAAGGAAGATTAAGTTTTAAGAACTGATGAAGAGAATTGCGGTATTACAAAATGCATTGGGCTTTTAGTGACATATTTCTTAGAATTCGTTAGCACCGTGATTACCACATATTTCGAATTCATGGCAAGTTGTTAGTGTATAGATGGACTAGAATCGGAGTTCTGATTTTGTTGTTGGAAATGCTGCATAATGCGCACAAGGGGTTGTACTTGCAAGTTTGATCCCGTCCACTATTGCCATAATATTTGTTTGCAGATTAAAATTTGTATAACTTTACATTATACAATTAGCAATCTTATTTTTGTTGCATGATACAGTTTTTCTGTCTTTTTGAATATCATACAATTTACGAATATGAATTTTTATCAGTTATTTATTTTTTTTTGACATTAGATTACTTATGTTCGAATTATTCTTGTATTATTTTCATTTTTTAACTCATGAATCGCTTGGGATTTTGAATAAATCTGCATTTAAATTATATAAATTTTTTTTTTAGTTAAAACTAATTTCAATTAATATCGAAATATTTTAAAGACTTTTGTTTACAATTTTTAATTTTTAAGTAATTGTTATTACTATTGGCAATTTTGTTTTCTGTTTCAATTGTGTCCATCTTTTGAACAACATCGCACAATTTACTTATATTTTTTTTTTGTAATTTTATTAAGTTGTAAAAAACATTAGATTAGATGGATTGGATTAGATAATTTTAAAATATCTTTTGGACATAATTTAGATAGATCTCAAAATGTATCACATATTTAAGTATTTAAAATATATATATTATATTTGAAAAATATATTTATCTAGCACAAATCTTGTTTCGTTTATCTTTCATAATTTTGTCATTAATTATATTTCCTAGATTACAGATTATTTTAATCTTATTCTTATTATAAATTCTCTGAAATTTCGTTTGCGCTTGTCTCAATTTTGTATTTTCAAACTTCGTATTTTATTGTTTTGAATTCCCAACTAAACGTATGTTCTCATAATAATTTTGTGAATATCTACATGACTGCAAATCTATATAAATTTATGCTCTATGTACCTTGGCTTCTTAAGATTGATAGTATTTTTTAAATTATTCCCTTCGGATACATTTATGTTTTCGTTTCTTATACCTGACACTTCGTCAGACATTTTTTCATTAAGGTTACTACTTTCCTTATTTGTTTTTACGATTTTAATAATAATTCAATTGTCTTATTTAAATAAATTCGATGTTTTATCTTCGCAAATCGCCGTTTGGATTGCTGCACATAAATTAATCCTTTCTATGGCATTATTGCTTGTTTTAGTTTCGTTTTTTTTTTTAAATCTAAGACAGCGCTTGCTGTTTTGAGCAAAATAAATCTTATAAGCAAATCCGACTCTAAGCCTTCTTTTTCATAAAATACTTGTTTTTCGCCAGTTATCCTGTTTTGCAATATTGTTAAAGCTGCGAAATATCTCCTACTTTCTCTTATATAATTTGACAAGGAACAATGGGCAACATCATGCCAGCTAGCAAAGCTAATTCTTTACATGAAATACTGTCGTCTATAATTTGAAGCTTATACATATGTACTCAGTTGCAAATGATTCTTTAGTAACAGATTCTAGCGTTTCTTTGCATTTCAGATTTCGCTGCTTGCAGCTGTATTCGCAGCTTAAAGTCTTGCTATTTTCAATTTTCAAAACATTTGTACCTTTTTGTTTTTAAATATTTTTTGGATGGGTGGGTCGCCGTGGCGTAGTTGGTAAGTTCGTCGACTTCGCATAGGGTGCCAGGTTCGATACCCGAATTTACCGCCTTTCATATTTCACGGCTCCACCTCCTTCGAGTCACTGACAATGCTCAAAGAGTATTTCCCGTCTAGAAAAAGCTTCTCAACTACGCCGTTCGGAGTCGGCATTAAACTGTAGGTCCCTTCCACGCGTGAAAGAACAATAGCACGCACAACACAAGTGGTTGCTGAGAAGCTAGGCCCAGGTCCGCCTCGGACTATCGTGCCACCCATATTATTATTATTATATTATAAATATTTTTTGTACTAATTTTTTGTAGAACTTATACCTATTTCATAATAATTTGCTCATTTATTTTGTATCACTATTCACTGTCTTAATTATATGATTTTTTGAATACTTAATGGATAAGTTACTCACTAAATGTTGATTCTTCTACTGCTTGCTGCTACTACCGCTTGCACTCGATTGCTGATTGTCTCGTTGCTCTGGTGGTGCTGACATCTGTCGTCATGTTTTCTGATAAAGATGATCCTTGTAGCTTCACTTTTCTTTGATTTGTCATTTTAATTTGGAGTATTTTCAGTATTATATTTTCTGTGTGTTTTGTTTTCCCGCTGTTGTCCTCTTTATTTATATTGAGGATACTTAATTATTATTTTTTTATGAATTGTTTTGTTAATCCATTTAACTTGATTTATATTTTCTTCTCTTAAATGATACTTTTATAATTACTCGGTAGTTAAGCCGAATTTTGTATCGTTCCGTATTAATATTAACACTTGCGACGACTTCCAATTCTAACCATACTATATCTTTTCTGGTTAATTACAGAAATGGAAGTTTGTGTTTGGTCCGATGGAGTAAGTATTTTTCAACTACTCCTGGCAGGATCGCAAATTAAAACACAGTTGCGTTCGCAGGGTTGTAGAGTAACAGAATAGGAATACGTCCGCTCTCATTCAACTTTATTTTCGAACTGGCTACATATAAAATTATTTCTAAACACTTAACCTAAGGATGGGGCGTCGATGCAATACTTGTCATCGATCGTCATTATCTTATCTACTAAGCATGTTGGTGACCACTTGTAAGGGATCATAAGATATATCTTAAAATAGAATGACGTAGGTCGTGGATGAACATTAATATTCGTATTCATATTTCGTCCTTAAGAAGGATCAAAATATAATACGAAAGGCTGTTAATATTTGGACCATAAAATAAGTGTAGTAATTGCTCACTTTAACTTGCATGTAAAAGTACATAAACACAGCAATGGCTGTGGGCACACACATATCCAAGATGAGACACAATATTTTACTTCTATGCTTCGAGGATTTTTCAAAAAAGTAATTCAACTAAGCTGAAATTATGAATATCAAACTTAGACTTAGATAATATTTGAGAGCTAGACTTATCACATAATGTGTTAGAGTATAGGCAAATTTTTTTCTTGGTTCATGAAGTTTGACTTCAATTCGAACGACAAGTGCAAATCGCACGCAGGTACACGGAATTTCCAAGTCCCAAAGTGGTGCGTGTTCAATCACTCCAAGTCCCAAAGTGGTACAATAGTGAACCGTTTCGGCTAGGGTCCACGCGGTTATCAGTGTCACCGGGTTGAAAAAAAAAATATAATAAAAAAGAGGAAAACAATTTCGTTTGATAAAGAACAAGTATAAAAGCGCCATTGGTTTCCTTCAAACTCGGGAAGTGGAGAGACAATATAAAGGGCCCCTCAGTAGCGAAGCCAACAGGATGTAGACAAAGGACTACTGCCGCTCCACGAGATGCTGATGCTCGCATTAGTATCGTAAGCTTAGACATTTAAGTTAGAACATTTAAGCTAGAATATTTAAGTTAAAACATTCAATTCAAAACATAAAGTGAAAACAAATTTAACACGTTAAGAAACGTGAAGGAAAAGACAAATTATTATATTATTTGCAAATCTCAAAACTCTCTCAATAAATATGCCCTTAAGGTAGTTTAAAATTAAAAATGCCAGATTTACGGTCCGGAAATTCCACCAATTCCGATACTAATCCCCCTACCAATAACCCCATTAACCTTGTGATTACAGTTAACTCTTCAAGTGCCAGCGGCACGAGCAATCCTACGAATAACTCAGTTGGGAACCAAAGTCGTCCACATACGTCAAGAGCGTCTCAATCGGCTTCGCCGATAGACGTTAGAGGAACTCCTGAGCTAGATGCTTTGATCTCCTCCTTAGTCTACAGAGCTTTATAGAGACAAGGCATACTAAATCTTTACACTGACAACTTTGACGGGGTTGACCAACCGATCTTACCAGAACGTCAAGGAGATCCAACAGATCTCGACAAGATCCCTGATGTCGTTCGTAGTCTAGAATAAAGTAATTGGACATGCCGATACTGTCTTGGAGTCATATAACACTCCACTGGACTGGAGAAGCATCTGCCGTTGTTTAACGATGGACTTTGCGGATAAAAGGGACCTGGGTACCTCGCTAGTGCAGGGAAATAGGATAACGCATGAGTTCTATCAGACAGTATACGCTCACCTATCGTTTGTACTCAACAAACTTTCCTGTATGGAGGTTAGTGGCGAAGCATTAAGCCTCCTCGCGCAGACGTATAGGGATAAGGCGCTTGACTACTTCATAAGGGGTCTCAAGGCTGATCTTCCTAGGTTACTAGGAATCCGAGAACCCGTCAATCTGCCTCGGGCATTACAACTGTGCCAGAAATTAGAAAATGAGGGTATAGATCACAACATGCGCTCAGTTACAACATGGCAATAAGACATATAAACCCTGTTGCACCACCTCAACTCCAACGCAGAAATTGGGCAAACAATCACGGAAACCCACGAACCAGGCAATTATCCTATCCCCAAGTAAACTTTGTACCCTCCATCGTACCAACCCCACGAGCACCATTTCAATATCAACAAAATCAACATAACGCATTCCGATATCAATACCAATCTCAACCGAATCAAAGACCACCATTTATACCCAGGCAACAACCCTTTTTCCCAAATCAGTCTGTACCTAGGCAACAATCCTCATCCTCAAATTCACAATTTGAGATAGAGCCATTATCTTAAAGTCCTCAAGTTAGGACTCAGAAAACCTTCCAGCGAGGTCCAACACCTAATGTCCAAGAATTCTACCCAAAGCAACATCAATATAATTTCACCAGGACACAACCAAATTTTCACATCCACAATGAATACGATCCTGTCTTACAAGGCGAAGGCGGTAACTACGATCAAACATTAGCCGATTATATTCAACCACTGGAAGAAATTGATGATGGTAATAACGGAAACAACAATGGAACCACAGATATTATAGATGACACCGATATATATATATATATATTTTAGGCTGAACACCTCTTCGTTGCCATACTTTGAAAGTAGAACGAAGAGTGGAAAGCTTAAAAGATACTGCAGATTCAATAGGCGGTAGCACCAAAATCAGCCACCACGTTGAAACAAATCTTTTTGGCCTACACGATCTCAAAAGTAAATTTTTTCCTGCTGCCCATGCTAAAGTCATTCCATGTGATACTCGGAAATGTTCAGCCGCAGCTTCAAAGCTCACCGCATCGAACCCTTTACCGGCGTGTTATTATATAGTACATCTCGCATTGTTTTTTTTTTTTTTTCTTTTTTCCTTTTGTATGTTTTGCCAATCACCAAAATTGGTAAGCGGTCGCGATCCCCGGATTCAGAGGGCTTTTCGCTGTCCTCTGAAAAAAGACTAAGACCAAAAATGGTTACCAATAAAAGTGATCCCCGATACAATCCCTTTAGCGCCCTACAATTATGTGAGGGCGACGAAATGGACGAAATTGTGCGAAATGATCCACGAAAAATAGTTCCTACCCCCAATAAAAGTATTACAAAAATCCTGCGACTATGTGTACGGTGTAATGAACTCACTTAATATAAAAGAATATGCCATCAAAAAGATGTCTATTGGCATAAAAATTATGTGCAACTCGATAGAAGCGTATAACTCGGTTCTCAATAAATTAAAAGAAGACAATTGTCAATACTTCACTCATGACATGAAAAGTGATAAAGTGTTCAAAGCTGTATTATATGGCTTAGGGCAAATGGAAACAATTTCTCTGAAAAATGAGCTAATTAAATTGGGTTTAAAATGCAAAGAAATTAAAAGCATCAACAAAACATATGCATTCTTCACTGACACGTTCTACATAGTTTCTTTTGAAAATGGAAGTGTCAAACTCAACCACCTAAAAAAGAACGTTCGTGCAATTTTTCACACACAAGTGAACTGGAGCTTTTATCGAAAGCAAAAAAATAAACTGACACAGTGCCGAAACTGTCAGATGTTTGGCCACGGGGAGAGAAACTGCCACATAAAGACATTTTGTGCTAAATACGACTACTATATTTTTTAACCCTCGCCTATACGTATTTTCTCTTCCTAATAACTGATAAACTGTCCTTAAGTTATTCCTTAATTTGTTGACTGCCAATTTGCTTCTCTTTATAAATTGATTGCACTTAGGTATTTCTAATAAACAGTTTTCTCTACATTTATTATAATATTGTATATAGAAGTTAATTTTGAAGGTATTAATTGCCAACTAAAGGCAGAAGTAGTTGATATGAAAATGCATCTGTAAGTAAATATACATAAATTATACCATATAATGTTTTATTTTCCCATTGTTATATTTCATGTTTCTTATTTTTCTCTAATAATCACATAATCATCTTTAACCTTAATGATTTTATAGGGCCTACATACTTCTCACTTTTTTTGTCCCTACTATTGTTTTCAACCAAAATTAGGTCGTTCTCTTTATATTCGTTTATTCTAGGTCCAATTTTCTTATCATAAATTACTTTTGCTTCAGTTCTAATTCCAAATCCTTTCATAAGATTATTGACAAATTCTTCTCCGTTATGTGTAAGTTTGAATTTCTTTGGTTCGAAATTTTTGATCAATTTGTTTGTAAAAGCTCTAGCAACAGATTCGCTTATTTCACTTTCTATTGGAACATATTTAATGAATTTACTTAGATCATATTTTATTATACCCGACCGATACCCGATACCGTCAATCAATGAAGTTCTTTCCCAACTTGGCAAGAACAAATGGTGCACCATATTAGATCTAAAAAGCGAAGGAATCTTATATCGAAAAGACTGCATTCTCTGTGAACCATGGGAAGTACGAGTCCACGCGGCTCCCCTTTGGGCTTAAAAACGCGTCCTTGATATTTCAAAGAGCAATCGACGATATACTTCGAGAGTATATCGGCATGATTTGCTATATATATCGACGACATTATAATATTTAGTAGAGATGAAGAGTCACATATTGAGAATATTAGGAAGATCTTGCAGAATTTATAAAGTGCTAATGTCAGAATAGATAGATAGATGTTTATTTCTTCGTTTCAAAAAATTTTACATGGTTTGCCAACACACAATTTACATACAGTGATATGATGATACTTAATACATCTTTCAACTGAGAAAGTAGTTTTTTATTGTTAAGAACTATTTATTAAATTTTGAGTATTTTGGAGGGTAAACAACGGGAAAAAACCCTCATATAAAAAAAAAAAAAAAAGTCAGAGGAAAACATCAAAAAAAAAATGTATAATAATATGTAAATAAATAACAAATAAACAAATAACAAGTAAATAAATAAAAAAGAATAATATGTAAATAAATAGATATAATATATACAGATAGGTAAATAAATATTTAAGTAAATAAATAGATGAATAAATAAATAAATAAATAAATAAATAAATAAATAAATAAATAAATAAATAAATAAATAAATAAATAAATAAATAAATAAATAAATAAATAAATAAATAAATAAATAAATAAATAAATAAATAAATAAATAAATAAATAAATAAATAAATAAATGAATAAATAAATAAATAAATAAACAATTTAATAAATTAATAACAATAATTACGAAAAAAAAAATAATAATACAATATGTATGAATAATTAGATAAATAAATAGGAAATAGAAAAAAAGAAGAAATTAAATGTTAAATATTTCAACCAATGCTAAGTGACATTAAGCTCGTTAACGAGTTGATTTTCAGGTATGTTATATCTTATAAAAAAAGAGTTAGTTAGCCTTTCTATTCTGTCAGAGATCAATTCAACATTTGCTTGTCGATGCAATTCACAAGTAGAATAGTACCATGTCAGAATACAACTAGACAAATGCGAATTTTTCAGGAACGAGGTAGAGTTCCTTGGTTTTGTTATTTCCGCAGACGGAATAAGGACTAATCCCGCGAAAGTAAAATCCATCTCCATCTTAGATTTCCCTTATCCAAAAACTTTAAAGGATCTTAGAACCTTCCTTGGCATCTCCGGCTACTATAGGCACTTCGTTAAGGACTACGCCAAACTTGCCAAACCCCTCACATCCTTACTTAGAGGTGAGGAAGGTCGTGTTATCAAAATCCGTTTCAAGTAAAAAGGCTATCAATTTATGTACAGAAGCGAAGGAAGCGTTCGACAAAATAAAACACACACTCGCTTCAGAGGATACACTTTTGATATATCCAAATTTTAAAAAAGAATTCCCTCTAAAGACCGATGCCTCCAACTATGCCATTGGTGCCTTCCTTGAGTAAGACAATAGAACGGTCACCTTTATATCCAGAACACTTATCAAAACTGAGGAGAACTATGCAACCAACGAGAAAGAAATGTTGGCCATAGCTTGGGCTCTCAATTCCCTCAGGAGCTACTTATATGGATCAGCCAAAGTTAAAATATTCACTGATCACCAACCCCTGAGATTTTTCCTTAGTAATAAAAACCATAACAGCAAAATGAATAGGTGGAAATCTTTCCTTGAAGAATATAACTACGAATTGGTATATAAACCGGGAACGACCAACGTTGTAGCTGATGCCCTTTTAAGACTACCGTATTCGTCAAATATAGGGTTGCCGTGGCACAGTGGGTTAGTGCGTCGACTCCTACGCAGAGGGTGCCAGGTTCGATACCCGAAATTACCACCTTTCATATTTCACGGCTCCACCTCTTTCGAGTCACTGACAATGCTCAAAGAGTATTTCCCGTCTAGAAAAAGCTTCTCAACTACGCCGTTCGGAGTCGGCATTAAACTGTAGGTCCCTTCCACGCGTGAGAGAACAATAGCACGCACAACACGAATGGTTGCTGAGAAGCTAGGCCCTGGCCCTCTACGGGCTGTAGCGCCATCCATATTATTATGATTATTATTATTCGTCAAACATAAATGCAATGCCAGAAACGGAGCACAGTAACGAAAGCTCATCACATGGGTTAATAGTAACTGTGGAAACACGAATAAACGTCTTTAAGAACCAGTTAATTCTCTCAACCGGAAACCAAGACTACCAATTCCAAATTCCCTTTCTCACTTTTCATAGGCATCTAATCACTAGACAAAATTATACCGAGGAAAACCTGATTCAACAACTCAAACGGCATTTGAATCCAAGTGTTATTAATGGTATTTTTCCACCGAAGATATCATGGGAAAGATTCAGGAAACTTATCCTACAAATTTCAGTAACTATAAGGCAAGGTTCACCCAACTGCAGGTACACGATGTAACTAATGAATCGGAACAGGAAGAAATAATTGTCAGCTTGCATAGACGGGCTCACCGTAATAAACGCGAGAATAAGGCCAAGATTTTAGAGTAATTTTACTTTCCAGCAATTTCAACTAAGATCAAAAGAATAATTAAGAAGTGTGTTGTGTGTAGCGAAAATAAGTACGATCGACACCCAAACAAACCCGAAATTAAATCTACCCCAATATCCGGGACAAATTCTGCACCTGGACATCTTTTCCACAGAAAACCGACAGGTCTTAACTTCCATAGATAAGCTTACAAAGTACGCGCAAGTAAAAATTCTCAAATCCAAGGCAATAGAAGATGTACGCCAACCACTGAAATCCTCTTTTCCTTCGGTCTACCTGAAATGGTAGTAATTGATAACGAGAAATCATTTAGCTCAGCCGCAAGCAATTTCATGTTAAAAGACGAACTTAAAATCAACGTCTATAAAACATCCCCTTATTCAAGTACGGTCAACGGCCAAGTTGAGCGTTTTCATTCTACACTCATCGAAATCATGAGATGTTTGAAAACAGAAGGTCTCCACCGTTCCTTCACGGAACTTTTGGAACGAGCCGTATATGAATATAATTGTTCCATACACTCTACTACAAAATCAAAACCTATAGAAGCATTCTTTGCACGAAGAGTAAGTTCCGACCCGGTTGATAGAACAGGCACGAAGGGAAAATATACAAGGAATTTAGGTCAAACAAGCCGCTGACCTTGAATATCATAATAAAAAGCGTCAGCCGTTAAAGGAATATTCTCCCGGACAAGTAATTTATGTTAGGCAAAATAAGAGAAAGGGTTCTAAATTAACACCTCGACACAAGAAAGAAATAGTAGCAGAAAGCGAATCCACCACAATTCTAACACAATCAGGGAAAATAGTACACAAAAGACTAATAAAAATCTAATCTCTTTATCAGGTTACTCGATCAAAGTCAAAATTACCGAACGAGGACGCTCGAATTTGAAGGCGGAATATAATACACCGCGAATATTTCCACTCCGAAATTCCAAAGTTGAACAAACAACGGGTTCCAGTGACACCTCATCCGTTCCCAGCAAACACAATCGCTGACGCAACGTCTGGACCATACGATACCAGCGCATTCCATCACGTCCAGCACGGTAATCGGAAGGCACCTGTGGGAAAATATTAAAGGCGCTACGATAGTATTTTAGGTAGCCCTAAGGAAATTGTATTTTAGTCTAAGTTTGACATTGTAAGGGGTAACTCTGCCCAAATAGAGTTAAGAAAAAAAATTGTTTAAAGAGCATATGTAAGTGAAATTTTAATTTATCCCTAACCACGCTGCGTAAAATTGTTGTTGGCACTCTAGTCCAATCGAAGTAAATCGTCTTTGCCTTCCTTTTTTTTGCAGTACACATAGATAATACTACTCCGCCATGTATGCACACGCTCAACAAATTGTATAATGAATAGGGATGTGAATGGGGCGTGCACTGAACGTGAATATGGCGAGCACTATCTTGGTATTGGATGTGGCATTTGGGACAGTTTGTGTATTAGCTTTAGTGTTTGGGCTAAGGATGTGTATGGCATTTTTTGGGAAGAGCCAAGGTTTTGTGTGGGTCGCCGTGGCATAGTGGGTTAGTGCGTAGTAGTCGTACTACGCAATTTAATTCGGTATGACCTAAATAATTTTCACAGCCCACCTTTGGAATGAGAACTGAAGCAAAAGTAATTTATGATAAGAAAATTGGACCTAGAATAAACGAATATAAAGAGAACGACCTAATTTTGGTTGAAAACAATAGTAGGGACAAAAAAGTGAGAAGTATGTAGGCCCTATAAAATCATTAAGGTTAAAGATGATTATGTGATTATTAGAGAAAAATAAGAAACATGAAATATAACAATGGGAAAATAAAACATTATATGGTATAATTTATGTATATTTACTTATAGATGCATTTTCATATCAACTACTTCTGCCTTTAGTTGGCAATTAATACCCTCAAAATTAACTTCTATATACAACCTTATAATAAATGTAGAGAAAACTGTTTATTAGAAATACCTAAGTGCAATCAATTTATAAAGAGAAGCAAATTGGCAGTCAACAAATTAAGGAATATCTTAAGGACAGTTTATCAGTTATTAGGAATAGAAAATACGTATAGGCGAGGGTTAAAAAATATAGTAGTCGTACTACGCAATTTAATTCGGTATGACCTAAATAATTTTCACAGCCCACCTCTATCGCTTCTATCGGTGCACAAAGCAACGCTCCAGCAGCTTTACGAAGTAGAGTTAAGTTTAGTTTTTTATTTTGCATTACATTTGGTCGAGCTCGAATATATAGAAACTAAATCTTTTAAGAGTGAGTCAAAGTAGCCGTTGTATAGTAATGTAGGCATGAGAGATCCTTGTCATTATCGTTCAATAATAGCATGTTATGCCCGAAGTAGCAGAATAAAAACACGAACTCTTCTTATCATTCAAATGAACTTTATTTAGTGTCTCTTAGTATCGTAATGATTCAAAATCTTTTCTGAAGCAACGCTTGCACCGATCGTCGAATGCCGAATTTTTCAGCCCATGCATAAATGCATGCGCCAAAGGTATTACTACTTAGTCTTAATACCTATTAAATTAATGCCAAAAGAACAAAAACTCCTCCTATTGCTAACAATGCGCCATAGGCATGAGGTGGAATAGACTTTAATGTTCGTGATATAGAATATTCGTCATTTTTTGGTTTCGGTTGTGAGATCTTGGAGTTCCTTCAAATCCATTTGCTTAATTTTCGGTGTTACTTTCTCCTCTGGGTTAACATGGTAGAGTTTTATATTAGATCAACAATCTTCTTGAGGGAAGACATACATGTATTCGTTTTTTACAGTTATTTCTGTTTCCTTAGTAATTATTTTTGTTTCGTTTGTTTCGAATGTACAATTTTTTTCAAGACTTATGATTCCTATACCACAGAAAGTTTCTTCATCCAAATTTATAAAATACTTCGATATAATTTACAATTTGTTTAAGGTAACAATTATTACTTTTCCGGTTCATAAAAGTTGTTAGTTCACAATCATCATTAACAATACTAGATTTGAATGGGAGCTCGTTACATATAAAGAAATTGCTAATTTTATTACAATCTGTCATTAAATTATATTTTAAGTTATAATCTTTTTTATTTTCTGTTGTAATGAATTACTTATGATTCTGCTTTAAGATAATAGTAATAAGGTGTATAAATCATTTCGTAAACATCTGATTTAGCATCTGATTCCGACTGTTGGAACAGATAAAATTATTACTAATCTATTGGCTAATCTATTTTGCTATATGACTCCAGGGTTTGAGTAAATAACATTTCGCTTTCTTTGTCACTCTTTGTTAACAATTCTATAAACTATTTGGGTTCTTTGATTATGGGATGAGAAATTTCGTCTTTCAAAAATGGAATTACTTGAATAATTTGATCAATTACAAGCTCAGTATGATCTAATAGAAAGTAAACTTTTATTCTGCATTCAATGAAATATTCCCTGATTCTTTCAAAAACACAAACCATGTTTCATGCCTAGTGTTATATTTCCGAATTCGAGATATGATTCCTTCAGAACTTTATTTTGATAGCCATCTAATATGTTTACCTCTTCCTGTTGGCTTTTATTATTCTGAATTCTCCTTTGAAACCGTAATAGCGTTTTCATATTTTTCGGCATCTTCGTTATCTACATTTCCAAGGAGCATTTTGAATCCAGGGCCAACAATATTTTTTAACCCTCGCCTATACGTATTTTCTATTCTCATAACTGATAAACTGTCCTTAAGTTATTCCTTAGTTTGTTGACTGCCAATTTGCTTCTCTTTATAAATTTATTGCACTTAAGTTTTTCTAATAAACAGTTTTCTCTACATTTATTATAATATTGTATATAGAAGTTAATTTTGAGGGTATTAATTGCCAACTAAAGGCAGAAGTAGTTGATATGAAAATGCATCTGTAAGTAAATATACATAAATTATACCATATAATGTTTTATTTTCCCATTGTTATATTTCATGTTTCTTATTTTTCTCTAATAATCACATAATCATCTTTAACCTTAATGATTTTATAGGGCCTACATACTTCTCACTTTTTTTGTCCCTACTATTGTTTTCAACCAAAATTAGGTCGTTCTCTTTATATTCGTTTTTTCTAGGTCCAATTTTCTTATCATAAATTACTTTTGCTTCAGTTCTAATTCCAAATCCTTTCATAAGATTATTGACAAATTCTTCTCCGTTATGTGTAAGTTTGAATTTCTTTGGTCCGAAATTTTTGATCAATTTGTTTGTAAAAGCTCTAGCAACAGATTCGCTTATTTTACTTTCTATTGGAACATATTTAATGAATTTACTTAGATCATATTTTATTGTAATATATTGCTTTCTTATTTTCGGTATACGGTCCTTCTAAATCCACTGCAACCTTTTCCAAACAATAATCGGAAGAAGAAACTATTTTCATAGGATTAGGACTGGAATGTCCGTTAATATTTTGATTTTAACAAGGTACACATTTCCATATATGCTCGATTACGTCCTTCTTCAAGTTTTGCCAACAAAATTTCTCTTTAATTCTACCGATTGTGGCTTTCTGTCCATCATGACCTCCTATTAAGCCACTATGAAATTCCTTTATTATTTCTTACTGCTCAGCAATATCAGTAATAACTTTGGTGCTACCTAGGTATTGTTATTTTCTTTCGTTTCAGTGCTTTGGGAATTTTGGAAAATTTCATCATAAATTCGTCTTAGAGAAATAATATCACTTTCACAAATAGCAGAATCACTTCCAAAAATATCCCTAATATCATCCTTGACTTCTTTGCTGTAATGAGCTTTTTGGATAGGACGTATTAAATTTCGGCTTAGCTTGTCTGCTACGGCGTTTTCAACACCCTTTTTGTACTCAATTACATAGTCATATTCTTCCAATCCTAACCTCCGTCTTGAACCCTGGTTTTTAATTAAGTTCAGGATACTTTAATAATCTAAGTTCTCTAAGCAACCTTTTTTTCAACGCTTCTGGTGTGTTCCAATTTCAAAATAAATTCTAGATTTTTTTGTACCAGTTCAAATAAATATGATGCTACTATACTGGAATTTTTTATAAATTGTCTGTAGTAGCCCATCATTCCCAAGCAGCTCTTTATTTACTTTGAAGTTTTAGTCTTTTCTAAATGTATGTGTGTCAATTGCTTAAAGTTTGGAGGTAAACCATTGTTTGTGATCAGATGACACATATTCAACATTTTCTATGAAGAATTCACATTTGTCTATCTGTAAATTTAACTTAGCTTCGTCTAACCTTTGTAGTACTTTTTGAAGCCTCTCATTATGCTCTCTTAGATCTCTACCATACACCATAATATCATCAATATAGCCAAAACATCCTTCGAGACTCATTAAAACGTTGTTCATCAGTTTTGAGACCAAAAGGCATTCAGTTAAACTCAAAATGCAATAGGGGGTTGAGAAAGCTGTTTTTCTCTACTCTCCTTACTTAAAGAGATCTGATGAAAGTCAGGTTTTAAAACTAAAGTGGTAAATATTTCTCTCTACCTAACTGATCTAAAATTTCGTTTATGTTAGGGATGGGATAGCTATCGGAAATAGTGATATCATTCAGTCCTCTAAAATCAATAACCATTCTCCATTTATTTACCCCACTGGAATATTCGGTACTAACCATAACGGATTAGTCCATGGGATTGTACTATGCGTCATAATGCCATCATCAAGTAGTTGTTTTACTTGTTTTCTAACTTCGCCTTCATGAACTTTACGATATGGTTGTATACCGACAAATGAAAGAATGTTTCTTGTGTGAGATATGAACTGCAACTGAATGTATTTTTCAACATAAAGGAGATAAGATAGAAAATGTGCCAGGGTGCACGAATAGAATGAATGAGTGGAGACAAAGGAAAGAATTGTGCTGGATATACACATTTGAGAATGATTAGCAGACATTCACATGAACATCTCTATGCAGTGACTACGGAGTATGCAATATGATCATGCATGATGTGTGTATCATGTGCACAGATTCAGTTTCAAATTAAATACGAGGAATAAGATTGAGAGTTATATGTCCGTAACATGTCTGTACATAACACCTCCGTCCTTAGAAAGGAAATTGTTGAAAATGTTTGGAAGTAAATAGAGATAGAAATTTACAAGAGGTTACAATTTTCTCTTAATGACTTACTAAAATTAAACAGAAATTGCACTTTAATTCTAACATATTTATATAAATGATATTTATGATATGATTATGATTAATGGTAAGTTCTTTAGCCGAAATATATATATTTTTTTTAGCATTAAGATTATTTTTGGTTTTTTGTAGTGTTAACATAGGTTGAGAATTGTTATTCGGAAATGCTGAGTCAAAGCATTGGTTATAGATGTTAACAAGCCATCCTGGTGATGAATCGTGCTGATTGCGTTTACAGCATAACAATCGAAGTAATGTGTAGAGTCCGATACAGGAAAAGATTTGATGTAAAATACTACACATGGTAATAAAAGCGAATATCTTAAGTATAATTATGAACCAATTTCCACGTTGAATTACATTATGTTTTCCCAATAAATTATCTATTTGATTATAGATCACACTACGATGTGTTGCATGTTTTAGATCATCAAGTCTTATGTTTGTTAAATGAATAGACGAAAATTGAAGGGCAATGAATTTATTCCAATCTGTCTGATTGCTACTAATAAAATGTTTTAAATAATCTCGCAGAGTTGAGTGAGAACGTTCAAGCGCACCGTTAGTTTGAGAATGGTATGCAGTAGCAAATATTTGTTTTATGTGGAGTAATTTGGATACATTTTTCATTAACTCTGAAGTGAAATCTGATCCTTGATCAGTAAGAATAGTTTTGGGGATACCAAACATTGTTATGAAACTAATGGGATTTTCGGATTTTCAATGAACAGTTCTATCTTCGTGATTAATTAAAGGAATTGCATAGGAAAACTTCGTAAGATCGTCTTGCATAGTGAGAATGTACTTGAAACCGTCTTCGCACAATGGCAATGAACCAACAATATCTAGAGCTAGTCCCTCAAATGGTTGGCTAGAAGTACTGGTTATTTCCATTGGAGCTTTATTCTTTTTCGTCATTGTTTTATTAATTTGAAAAGAAGTACAATTTTTTATATACTGGTCTGACCATTTATATCTGACCATTTATATCCAAAATAAATTCGTCTTAGCATTTTGTAATATCCACAATGTCCCAAAAGTGGTTATCATGGTTATCACGTAAGATTATGGGAATTTGTTCGGAAGGTAGATTTTCGATTATATTGTTGTAGAGTGTAATCTTGATTCTAGAATTCCGGAAGACAAATAAAATAATTTGCTTGTATTTCATGTAATTGAACTGGTTGAAACTATTAACAGGATTGACAGTAGAAATTGACGTAACGCCGTCTTTTTCTAATTGTATTTTTAAGTTTTGCGTTGTATTAAAGAAAAAGGAAAATGTAGGTTTTTCAAACTATAAGTATTTTATAAAGCAGTGATAGAACAATTTTCCGTTTTTAGTTTTTAATGTAGAGATAGAGAATAGTTGATGTGATGAATTAGTTATGATCTCTGCATTTGTGGATGACGATAATATTGTTTCAGTATAAGGATTTTCTTCATCGAGATCGATTGCAGTAAAATACGCTATATGGGTAGAAGACTTAAGAATGTGGTCAGAACTCTTTGTGAAATCATATACTGTCGGATTTAATGACTGATAGTAAAACTTAACATAATCCTCAAAGGATTCTTTTGTTCCAGTATAAAACATGGTATTAGAATTATTATGTGTAATGCGTAACAAACAGTCGGCGTTCATATTGATGCGACCTGGTTTATAGAAATTTCATAATCATATTGCTCCAGTCTTAGTCTCCATCTGATAAGTTTCGAGCCGGCATCCTTGACATTGAATAATATTTTGAAATATCCACCTTATAGGTAAGGATGAAAGTGGTTAACAGACCAGATAATAGCTAAAAGCCCTCGCTCGGTCGTGCTGTAATTAGATTCTGCTCTATTAAGAGTCCTACTAGCGTAAGAAATAGGCAAATCAGAACCAACTTCCCCTTGACTATGAACGGCACCAATCGCATATTTCAAGTAGAATAGTACCATGTCAGAATACAACTAGACAAATGCGAATTTTTCAGGAACGAGGTAGAGTTCCTTGGTTTTGTTATTTCCGCAGACGGAATAAGGACTAATCCCGCGAAAGTAAAATCCATCTCCATCTTAGATTTCCCTTATCCAAAAACTTTAAAGGATCTTAGAACCTTCCTTGGCATCTCCGGCTACTATAGGCACTTCGTTAAGGACTACGCCAAACTTGCCAAACCCCTCACATCCTTACTTAGAGGTGAGGAAGGTCGTGTTATCAAAATCCGTTTCAAGTAAAAAGGCTATCAATTTATGTACAGAAGCGAAGGAAGCGTTCGACAAAATAAAACACACACTCGCTTCAGAGGATACACTTTTGATATATCCAAATTTTAAAAAAGAATTCCATCTAAAGACCGATGCCTCCAACTATGCCATTGGTGCCTTCCTTGAGTAAGACAATAGAACGGTCACCTTTATATCCAGAACACTTATCAAAACTAAGAGAACTATGCAACCAACGAGAAAGAAATGTTGGCCATAGCTTGGGCTCTCAATTCCCTCAGGAGCTACTTATATGGATCAGCCAAAGTTAAAATATTCACTGATCACCAACCCCTGAGATTTTCCCTTAGTAATAAAAACCATAACAGCAAAATGAATAGGTGGAAATCTTTCCTTGAAGAATATAACTACGAATTGGTATATAAACCGGGAACGACCAACGTTGTAGCTGATGCCCTTTTAAGACTACCGTATTCGTCAAATATAGGGTTGCCGTGGCACAGTGGGTTAGTGCGGCGACTCCTACGCAGAGGGTGCCAGGTTCGATTCCCGAAATTACCACCTTTCATATTTCACGGCTCCACCTCTTTCGAGTCACTGACAATGCTCAAAGAGTATTTCCCGTCTAGAAAAAGCTTCTCAACTACGCCGTTCGGAGTCGGCATTAAACTGTAGGTCCCTTCCACGCGTGAGAGAACAATAGCACGCACAACACGAATGGTTGCTGAGAAGCTAGGCCCTGGCCCTCTACGGGCTGTAGCGCCATCCATATTATTATGATTATTATTATTCGTCAAACATAAATGCAATGCCAGAAACGGAGCACAGTAACGAAAGCTCATCACATGGGTTAATAGTAACTGTGGAAACACGAATAAACGTCTTTAAGAACCAGTTAATTCTCTCAACCGGAAACCAAGACTACCAATTCCAAATTCCCTTTCTCACTTTTCATAGGCATCTAATCACTAGACAAAATTATACCGAGGAAAACCTGATTCAACAACTCAAACGGCATTTGAATCCAAGTGTTATTAATGGTATTTTTTCCACCGAAGATATCATGGGAAAGATTCAGGAAACTTATCCTTCAAATTTCAGTAACTATAAGGCAAGGTTCACCCAACTGCAGGTACAAGATGTAACTAATGAATCGGAACAGGAAGAAATAATTGTCAGCTTGCATAGACGGGCTCACCGTAATAAACGCGAGAATAAGGCCAAGATTTTAGAGTAATTTTACTTTCCAGCAATTTCAACTAAGATCAAAAGAATAATTAAGAAGTGTGGTGTGTGTAGCGAAAATAAGTACGATCGACACCCAAACAAACCCGAAATTAAATCTACCCCAATATCCGGGACAAATTCTGCACCTGGACATCTTTTCCACAGAAAACCGACAGGTCTTAACTTCCATAGATAAGCTTACAAAGTACGCGCAAGTAAAAATTCTCAAATCCAAGGCAATAGAAGATGTACGCCAACCACTGAAATCCTCTTTTCCTTCGGTCTACCTGAAATGGTAGTAATTGATAACGAGAAATCATTTAGCTCAGCCCGCAAGCAATTTTATGTTAAAAGACGAACTTAAAATCAACGTCTATAAAACATCCCCTTATTCAAGTACGGTCAACGGCCAAGTTGAGCGTTTTCATTCTACACTCATCGAAATCATGAGATGTTTGAAAACAGAAGGTCTCCACCGTTCCTTCACGGAACTTTTGGAACGAGCCGTATATGAATATAATTGTTCCATACACTCTACTACAAAATCAAAACCTATAGAAGCATTCTTTGCACGAAGAGTAAGTTCCGACCCGGTTGATAGAACAGGCACGAAGGGAAAATATACAAGGAATTTAGGTCAAACAAGCCGCTGACCTTGAATATCATAATAAAAAGCGTCAGCCGTTAAAGGAATATTCTCCCGGACAAGTAATTTATGTTAGGCAAAATAAGAGAAAGGGTTCTAAATTAACACCTCGACACAAGAAAGAAATAGTAGCAGAAAGCGAATCCACCACAATTCTAACACAATCAGGGAAAATAGTACACAAAAGACTAATAAAAATCTAATCTCTTTATCAGGTTACTCGATCAAAGTCAAAATTACCGAACGAGGACGCTCGAATTTGAAGGCGGAATATAATACACCGCGAATATTTCCACTCCGAAATTCCAAAGTTGAACAAACAACGGGTTCCAGTGACACCTCATCCGTTCCCAGCAAACACAATCGCTGACACAACGTCTGGACCATACGACACCAGCGCATTCCATCACGTCCAGCACGGTAATCGGAAGGCACCTGTGGGAAAATATTAAAGGCGCTACGATAGTATTTTAGGTAGCCCTAAGGAAATTGTATTTTAGTCTAAGTTTGACATTGTAAGGGGTAACTCTGCCCAAATAGAGTTAAGAAAAAAAATTGTTTAAAGAGCATATGTAAGTGAAATTTTAATTTATCCCTAACCACGCTGCGTAAAATTGTTGTTGGCACTCTAGTCCAATCGAAGTAAATCGTCTTTGCCTTCCTTTTTTTTGCAGTACACATAGATAATACTACTCCGCCATGTATGCACACGCTCAACAAATTGTATAATGAATAGGGATGTGAATGGGGCGTGCACTGAACGTGAATATGGCGAGCACTATCTTGGTATTGGATGTGGCATTTGGGACAGTTTGTGTATTAGCTTTAGTGTTTGGGCTAAGGATGTGTATGGCATTTTTTGGGAAGAGCCAAGGTTTTGTGTGGGTCGCCGTGGCATAGTGGGTTAGTGCGTAGTAGTCGTACTACGCAATTTAATTCGGTATGACCTAAATAATTTTCACAGCCCACCTTTGGAATGAGAACTGAAGCAAAAGTAATTTATGATAAGAAAATTGGACCTAGAATAAACGAATATAAAGAGAACGACCTAATTTTGGTTGAAAACAATAGTAGGGACAAAAAAGTGAGAAGTATGTAGGCCCTATAAAATCATTAAGGTTAAAGATGATTATGTGATTATTAGAGAAAAATAAGAAACATGAAATATAACAATGGGAAAATAAAACATTATATGGTATAATTTATGTATATTTACTTATAGATGCATTTTCATATCAACTACTTCTGCCTTTAGTTGGCAATTAATACCCTCAAAATTAACTTCTATATACAACCTTATAATAAATGTAGAGAAAACTGTTTATTAGAAATACCTAAGTGCAATCAATTTATAAAGAGAAGCAAATTGGCAGTCAACAAATTAAGGAATATCTTAAGGACAGTTTATCAGTTATTAGGAATAGAAAATACGTATAGGCGAGGGTTAAAAAATATAGTAGTCGTACTACGCAATTTAATTCGGTATGACCTAAATAATTTTCACAGCCCACCTCTATCGCTTCTATCGGTGCACAAAGCAACGCTCCAGCAGCTTTACGAAGTAGAGTTAAGTTTAGTTTTTAATTTTGCATTACATTTGGTCGAGCTCGAATATATAGAAACTAAATCTTTTAAGAGTGAGTCAAAGTAGCCGTTGTATAGTAATGTAGGCATGAGAGATCCTTGTCATTATCGTTCAATAATAGCATGTTATGCCCGAAGTAGCAGAATAAAAACACGAACTCTTCTTATCATTCAAATGAACTTTATTTAGTGTCTCTTAGTATCGTAATGATTCAAAATCTTTTCTGAAGCAACGCTTGCACCGATCGTCGAATGCCGAATTTTTCAGCCCATGCATAAATGCATGCGCCAAAGGTATTACTACTTAGTCTTAATACCTATTAAATTAATGCCAAAAGAACAAAAACTCCTCCTATTGCTAACAATGCGCCATAGGCATGAGGTGGAATAGACTTTAATGTTCGTGATATAGAATATTCGTCATTTTTTGGTTTCGGTTGTGAGATCTTGGAGTTCCTTCAAATCCATTTGCTTAATTTTCGGTGTTACTTTCTCCTCTGGGTTAACATGGTAGAGTTTTATATTAGATCAACAATCTTCTTGAGGGAAGACATACATGTATTCGTTTTTTACAGTTATTTCTGTTTCCTTAGTAATTATTTTTGTTACGATTGTTTCGAATGTACAATTTTTTTCCAGACTTATGATTCCTATACCACAGAAAGTTTCTTCATCCAAATTTATAAAATACTTCGATATAATTTGCAATTTGTTTAAGGTAACAATTATTACTTTTCCGGTTCATAAAAGTTGTTAGTTCACAATCATCATTAACAATACTAGATTTGAATGGGAGCTCGTTACATATAAAGAAATTGCTAATTTTATTACAATCTGTCATTAAATTATATTTTAAGTTATAATCTTTTTTATTTTCTGTTGTAATGAAT
Organism: Eristalis intricaria; assembly: GCA_964034865.1. Classification (NCBI taxonomy): domain Eukaryota; kingdom Metazoa; phylum Arthropoda; class Insecta; order Diptera; family Syrphidae; genus Eristalis; species Eristalis intricaria. The sequence goes on along the minus strand of OZ035878.1, from coordinate 9,216,352 downwards.
TACTTATGATTCTGCTTTAAGATAATAGTAATAAGGTGTATAAATCATTTCGTAAACATCTGATTTAGCATCTGATTCCGACTGTTGGAACAGATAAAATTATTACTAATCTATTGGCTAATCTATTTTGCTATATGACTCCAGGGTTTGAGTAAATAACATTTCGCTTTCTTTGTCACTCTTTGTTAACAATTCTATAAACTATTTGGGTTCTTTGATTATGGGATGAGAAATTTCGTCTTTCAAAAATGGAATTACTTGAATAATTTGATCAATTACAAGCTCAGTATGATCTAATAGAAAGTAAACTTTTATTCTGCATTCAATGAAATATTCCCTGATTCTTTCAAAAACACAAACCATGTTTCATGCCTAGTGTTATATTTCCGAATTCGAGATATGATTCCTTCAGAACTTTATTTTGATAGCCATCTAATATGTTTACCTCTTCCTGTTGGCTTTTATTATTCTGAATTCTCCTTTGAAACCGTAATAGCGTTTTCATATTTTTCGGCATCTTCGTTATCTACATTTCCAAGGAGCATTTTGAATCCAGGGCCAACAATATTTTTTAACCCTCGCCTATACGTATTTTCTATTCTCATAACTGATAAACTGTCCTTAAGTTATTCCTTAGTTTGTTGACTGCCAATTTGCTTCTCTTTATAAATTTATTGCACTTAAGTTTTTCTAATAAACAGTTTTCTCTACATTTATTATAATATTGTATATAGAAGTTAATTTTGAGGGTATTAATTGCCAACTAAAGGCAGAAGTAGTTGATATGAAAATGCATCTGTAAGTAAATATACATAAATTATACCATATAATGTTTTATTTTCCCATTGTTATATTTCATGTTTCTTATTTTTCTCTAATAATCACATAATCATCTTTAACCTTAATGATTTTATAGGGCCTACATACTTCTCACTTTTTTTGTCCCTACTATTGTTTTCAACCAAAATTAGGTCGTTCTCTTTATATTCGTTTTTTCTAGGTCCAATTTTCTTATCATAAATTACTTTTGCTTCAGTTCTAATTCCAAATCCTTTCATAAGATTATTGACAAATTCTTCTCCGTTATGTGTAAGTTTGAATTTCTTTGGTCCGAAATTTTTGATCAATTTGTTTGTAAAAGCTCTAGCAACAGATTCGCTTATTTTACTTTCTATTGGAACATATTTAATGAATTTACTTAGATCATATTTTATTGTAATATATTGCTTTCTTATTTTCGGTATACGGTCCTTCTAAATCCACTGCAACCTTTTCCAAACAATAATCGGAAGAAGAAACTATTTTCATAGGATTAGGACTGGAATGTCCGTTAATATTTTGATTTTAACAAGGTACACATTTCCATATATGCTCGATTACGTCCTTCTTCAAGTTTTGCCAACAAAATTTCTCTTTAATTCTACCGATTGTGGCTTTCTGTCCATCATGACCTCCTATTAAGCCACTATGAAATTCCTTTATTATTTCTTACTGCTCAGCAATATCAGTAATAACTTTGGTGCTACCTAGGTATTGTTATTTTCTTTCGTTTCAGTGCTTTGGGAATTTTGGAAAATTTCATCATAAATTCGTCTTAGAGAAATAATATCACTTTCACAAATAGCAGAATCACTTCCAAAAATATCCCTAATATCATCCTTGACTTCTTTGCTGTAATGAGCTTTTTGGATAGGACGTATTAAATTTCGGCTTAGCTTGTCTGCTACGGCGTTTTCAACACCCTTTTTGTACTCAATTACATAGTCATATTCTTCCAATCCTAACCTCCGTCTTGAACCCTGGTTTTTAATTAAGTTCAGGATACTTTAATAATCTAAGTTCTCTAAGCAACCTTTTTTTCAACGCTTCTGGTGTGTTCCAATTTCAAAATAAATTCTAGATTTTTTTGTACCAGTTCAAATAAATATGATGCTACTATACTGGAATTTTTTATAAATTGTCTGTAGTAGCCCATCATTCCCAAGCAGCTCTTTATTTACTTTGAAGTTTTAGTCTTTTCTAAATGTATGTGTGTCAATTGCTTAAAGTTTGGAGGTAAACCATTGTTTGTGATCAGATGACACATATTCAACATTTTCTATGAAGAATTCACATTTGTCTATCTGTAAATTTAACTTAGCTTCGTCTAACCTTTGTAGTACTTTTTGAAGCCTCTCATTATGCTCTCTTAGATCTCTACCATACACCATAATATCATCAATATAGCCAAAACATCCTTCGAGACTCATTAAAACGTTGTTCATCAGTTTTGAGACCAAAAGGCATTCAGTTAAACTCAAAATGCAATAGGGGGTTGAGAAAGCTGTTTTTCTCTACTCTCCTTACTTAAAGAGATCTGATGAAAGTCAGGTTTTAAAACTCATTTCATTTTCATTTTAATTCATTTTTATTTTTTTACTTCATGACAACTTATATACTAGACAAAAATGCTTAAAACTAGTTGGTTGAACAGTGTTAGTTTCTTATTCTAACTTACTGACCCTAAGCGGGTACTCTAAGCTAAACTTAAACTTATTCTATGTCTTTCGACTTAATCTAACGTTATTTTGTAAAAAGAAAATTTTGACATGACTAATAAATAATAAGAAAAAAATTTAAAAACTTAATGACCGAACATATTTTTTTTAAAAGAAACTACAAGCTAACTTACATTCTACCTTAAAATAAAACTTACAAACTATCTTAAGCTAATCTACGTATATATACATATACACATTTGTATAGCTATATACACATGCGTATACGCATATATCCTTATATACATAATGCATATATATATCGTTATGCATATATATATATACATTCTTCCTTTTTTTAATTCTTTTTTTTTTTTTATTTTTTTTTTTTTTTTTTTATTTTATTTTTTTTTTTTTTTTTTCTTTTTTTTTTTTTTTTTACTTTTTTATAATAATTAACCTAAACAGCTTACCCACTACCTTACAACAGGTTTTAAAACTAAAGTGGTAGATATTTCTCTCTACCTAACTGATCTAAAATTTCGTTTATGTTAGGGATGGGATAGCTATCGGAAATAGTGATATCATTCAGTCCTCTAAAATCAATAACCATTCTCCATTTATTTACCCCACTGGAATATTCGGTACTAACCATAACGGATTAGTCCATGGGATTGTACTATGCGTCATAATGCCATCATCAAGTAGTTGTTTTACTTGTTTTCTAACTTCGCCTTCATGAACTTTACGATATGGTTGTATACCGACAAATGAAAGAATGTTTCTTGTGTGAGATATGAACTGCAACTGAATGTATTTTTCAACATAAAGGAGATAAGATAGAAAATGTGCCAGGGTGCACGAATAGAATGAATGAGTGGAGACAAAGGAAAGAATTGTGCTGGATATACACATTTGAGAATGATTAGCAGACATTCACATGAACATCTCTATGCAGTGACTACGGAGTATGCAATATGATCATGCATGATGTGTGTATCATGTGCACAGATTCAGTTTCAAATTAAATACGAGGAATAAGATTGAGAGTTATATGTCCGTAACATGTCTGTACATAACACCTCCGTCCTTAGAAAGGAAATTGTTGAAAATGTTTGGAAGTAAATAGAGATAGAAATTTACAAGAGGTTACAATTTTCTCTTAATGACTTACTAAAATTAAACAGAAATTGCACTTTAATTCTAACATATTTATATAAATGATATTTATGATATGATTATGATTAATGGTAAGTTCTTTAGCCGAAATATATATATTTTTTTTAGCATTAAGATTATTTTTGGTTTTTTGTAGTGTTAACATAGGTTGAGAATTGTTATTCGGAAATGCTGAGTCAAAGCATTGGTTATAGATGTTAACAAGCCATCCTGGTGATGAATCGTGCTGATTGCGTTTACAGCATAACAATCGAAGTAATGTGTAGAGTCCGATACAGGAAAAGATTTGATGTAAAATACTACACATGGTAATAAAAGCGAATATCTTAAGTATAATTATGAACCAATTTCCACGTTGAATTACATTATGTTTTCCCAATAAATTATCTATTTGATTATAGATCACACTACGATGTGTTGCATGTTTTAGATCATCAAGTCTTATGTTTGTTAAATGAATAGACGAAAATTGAAGGGCAATGAATTTATTCCAATCTGTCTGATTGCTACTAATAAAATGTTTTAAATAATCTCGCAGAGTTGAGTGAGAACGTTCAAGCGCACCGTTAGTTTGAGAATGGTATGCAGTAGCAAATATTTGTTTTATGTGGAGTAATTTGGATACATTTTTCATTAACTCTGAAGTGAAATCTGATCCTTGATCAGTAAGAATAGTTTTGGGGATACCAAACATTGTTATGAAACTAATGGGATTTTCGGATTTTCAATGAACAGTTCTATCTTCGTGATTAATTAAAGGAATTGCATAGGAAAACTTCGTAAGATCGTCTTGCATAGTGAGAATGTACTTGAAACCGTCTTCGCACAATGGCAATGAACCAACAATATCTAGAGCTAGTCCCTCAAATGGTTGGCTAGAAGTACTGGTTATTTCCATTGGAGCTTTATTCTTTTTCGTCATTGTTTTATTAATTTGAAAAGAAGTACAATTTTTTATATACTGGTCTGACCATTTATATCTGACCATTTATATCCAAAATAAATTCGTCTTAGCATTTTGTAATATCCACAATGTCCCAAAAGTGGTTATCATGGTTATCACGTAAGATTATGGGAATTTGTTCGGAAGGTAGATTTTCGATTATATTGTTGTAGAGTGTAATCTTGATTCTAGAATTCCGGAAGACAAATAAAATAATTTGCTTGTATTTCATGTAATTGAACTGGTTGAAACTATTAACAGGATTGACAGTAGAAATTGACGTAACGCCGTCTTTTTCTAATTGTATTTTTAAGTTTTGCGTTGTATTAAAGAAAAAGGAAAATGTAGGTTTTTCAAACTATAAGTATTTTATAAAGCAGTGATAGAACAATTTTCCGTTTTTAGTTTTTAATGTAGAGATAGAGAATAGTTGATGTGATGAATTAGTTATGATCTCTGCATTTGTGGATGACGATAATATTGTTTCAGTATAAGGATTTTCTTCATCGAGATCGATTGCAGTAAAATGCGCTATATGGGTAGAAGACTTAAGAATGTGGTCAGAACTCTTTGTGAAATCATATACTGTCGGATTTAATGACTGATAGTAAAACTTAACATAATCCTCAAAGGATTCTTTTGTTCCAGTATAAAACATGGTATTAGAATTATTATGTGTAATGCGTAACAAACAGTCGGCGTTCATATTGATGCGACCTGGTTTATAGAAATTTCATAATCATATTGCTCCAGTCTTAGTCTCCATCTGATAAGTTTCGAGCCGGCATCCTTGACATTGAATAATATTTTGAAATATCCACCTTATAGGTAAGGATGAAAGTGGTTAACAGACCAGATAATAGCTAAAAGCTCTCGCTCGGTCGTGCTGTAATTAGATTCTGCTCTATTAAGAGTCCTACTAGCGTAAGAAATAGGCAAATCAGAACCAACTTCCCCTTGACTATGAACGGCACCAATCGCATAATTGGATGCGTCTGTAGTTAAGACGAATTCCTTGGAAAAATCTAGATATTGCAATATTATTATTATTATCGAATGCTGATTGCTCTCAGAAAACCATTAAAATGATACATCTTTTTTAAAAGATTAGTTAAATGTCGAGTTATTTTGGAAAACTTTCGATGAATCTTCTGTAATAGCCAGCAAGGCCCAGGAAAGATTTAACATCTTTTACATTCAGTCTAACTGGAAACTCTGAGATAGCTTTAATTTTGTCTGGGTTCGGTTTTACTCTGTTATTTGTAATTATATATCCTAGATAGACAACTTCTTTTCTCATAAATTCGCATTTGTCTGGTTGTAATTTGAGGTTATTTATTCGAAGTCTCTGAAATACATTTCGAAGTTTTTCTTCGTGGTCCTTGATTGAAGATGCGTAAATGACTTTATCGTCTAGATAGACGAAACATTGTAATCCTTGTAAGCCAGTAAGATTGTTATATATTAAGCTTTGAAAGACTGATGAAGCATTCTACAGCCCAAATGGCATTCGAATAAATTCAAAATGACCATTAGGAGTTGAGAAAGCCGTTTTTTGTTGGTCATCAGGTTTGACTTTTATTTGATGAAAGCCAGATGCGAAATCGAGAGTTGTGAAGTAGACGGAATGACTTTATTGGTCTACAATGTCTACTTTATTTACATTTTTGTTGACCTGTCAAGTTTCCTTGGAACTACCCAAAGTGTAGCTGACCAAGGAGATACAGATGGCTTACTGATTTCTTATTTAAGCATTTTTTGATTTGATTATTAACTTTGGCTTTGTGCTTTTCGGGATAACGATACGTTTTTGCGGCTATAGGAGCTGAATTGTTTGTATTGATTTCGTGCCGAATGGCTGTTGTAGCAGTAAGGATATCTCCTTCTAGGTAAAATATGTCATTGCACGATTCACATATATTTAAAATATTTGGTTTTTTCTTCATTATTTAAATGAGTGAGCCGTAAGTTGGCATGTAGGTTTTGGAGACGATTTGAGTTACATTCTTCTTTCACTGGATAGAGAGACGATAAAGGTTCTAACTGACAGGATAGATTTTGGAGGCTTATAGGTTTATCTGTAGTATTAAGAATGGAAGCTTATGCGTATGATTCACTGTTCACTTTTGTAATGGCTTTTGATAGATATAAGTTACGGATCAGCACAAACAACAAGCCAATTTAGTTGATTGGGTGTTGACTGTACCCAATTGCATCGGCGGTACCTTGTTAACCACAAATAATAGCCAAATGTGTAAACAAGCATATTGTATAATATGATCGTTGAGTGTACTATCCCTTGAATCAGCGGTATCTTGTCTACCAAAACCTTAGTGGCAATGGCACTCTTTCATTTGCTGCTGAGAGCATTGCAAGGCAGCAGTGTAAATTTGAATTTCTCCTCGGCTAGTCGCTTGCCGACCAATAACTTCCTCATAAAGGGAAATGCTTATTAAGTTAAATTAAGCAAGATTTGGTAAATAAATCTATAAGTAAAGAACAATAAATTGTCTTATGCATATTATTTAATTGGCGCCCAACTTACAGTGACGTGAAAAAATTTTAACCACATTTAAATTACTGGGTATCTACAGCGGACTCGCGATAATTCTAGCATTTGTCCAGTGGTACAGTTTTTATAGATATTAAAAATATATCGCAAAAAAAAGTGATAAATTAATAAGAAACTGTTTAATAAATATGTAATTTGGAAAAAAAGAGAAAACAATTCAAACAATAAGTTGAGAAAACAACAACTCAAATCCAAAGAAAACATAAATTTAAAATAGTTTGTTCAGAGGTACAGTTCTTGAGAGATGAAGAATACCCGAAAGTGAAAAATATTTATCATCTATTCTTTAATAATTAGTATAAAAAAAGTAAAAAAAAACAATCAAAGTCCACAAAGAAAGGAAGTGATACAAATAAAAAAATTGTATGTATATAAATTCAATAACTTACATAACTATGTCTAAAAAGAAATTTGAGAAAAGCCAATAATCAAGTCAACAAAAAAAAGTGCTCAGCATCTTTCATCTCAACAACTCATCAACTCCTCATCAACAACAACGTGAAGAATAAACAATATTCATAATTATTGTTAGATAAGATTTGAAGTTCATTGTATTAATATTCTAGATATAAGTTTTTTTGTTATCTACAAGTTGAATTTCTTTAAAGCACACAAATAACCCTATTTATTATTTAAGTAAATTGCTCTCCATAGTCTTTATAATAATATTTGTCACTTTAATTAAGCTATAATTTATTATTGGAGCGGTATTGATTAAATGTTAGATTTAACACAAATTGTGAATTCAATATAGTTCAACTATTCGTTTTGTTTTGAATCTGATCAATAGTTACAGCTGCATTTTCAAGCTGCAACTCGGCAGACTAGACAAGATTTCGAGGAAATGATTCACGAACTGACTGATCGACAGGCCGGTCAATATAGATCCTGATAAAATCTGTAATGACTCCTTAGATTTAGTGAAGTCGCTGCCTGAATTTAATGGCGAGCAGATTCTGTATATGGGCGAATCTGGCGTCAAGCTGCCCACGCAGCATACAAATTGTTCGAAAGCCATGAAGGAAGCTCAAAGCATTTCCAGGCAGTGGTCATTATTAGGAATAAGGTTGTAGGCTTTGCAGATCAGATTTTATCATCTTTCAACACAGTGCTTAACTTCAAAGCAATAATAGCCAGATTGGATTTTACATATTCCGATAAAACACCCATTTATCTGATAAAACAGGAAATGTCGACTTTGCGTCAAGGCAGATAACAAATCATCGAATTCTATGATGAGGTTGCAAAAAAATTGACTCTTCTGGTTAGACAATAATGCTGCATGATGGCAACAACCGTCTTATTGAATCTCTTTCTCAAAAATATCGACAAGACGCGCTAAGAATTTTTATTTTTATTTTATTTTGGTTTACAAAAACCTATGTGCGACATCTTATTTTCGTCTAGACCAACAGACTTGCCTGCCGCACGGTATAATTTTGCGAATTCTTTTCTAGGTAAAACAGAGTGGCCTAACAGAATAACTACCACAATCAGTTCGCTCCATATAATTCACCTCACTATAAGCAAATTTCTGCTAACCAGATGCATCATGGACCAACTGCTTTTATTGTAGATCCATGGCTGTCTCAATATAGGAATACAACTAATTTTGGAAAGCCGCTTCAGAATCCTAATCATATTCGGATGTCCATGGCACCAATCCCTTCCAATCAACAATCGATTGATTAGGACGATATCTTAATCAATATCAAAGGTCCAGGAACAGAATAACTTCGAAATGCATTCCAACATCCCCAAACACCACATCTGTAGACAACCAACACTGTCCTTACGGATGTAATGACACAATCTCGGCGACATAGAGGATTATTACGGGGAGGAAGAGTATAATGCAACGAATGATGAATGTACAGAACATAACGACTTGATCAGATTAATTGTTTAGGGAAAGTCCCTCCTGCCATACGTCAGTCGAACCTTGGCAGGAAAGGAAGTTAAGCTCTTAGTGGACACTGGGGCGTCTAAGAACTATATTCGGGATCTAAGCTTTCTTAAAGCTTTCAAGCCAATTACAAAACCATTCCATGGTAAGTCAATACACGGAAGAAATCTTGTCACATCGAAATGCGTTATAAACATATTCAATAGTAATAACCTTTAACGAAATCATTGGATTTTGATTTTTTGAGGAAAAGAGTTATAGTAAGCACTAACCCCACACCGACAATAATATAAATATTGTCGCATCATCGATTTCCTTCTCGTCACATCGTACCATTGCGTCGCTGTTCCCAATCCGTCGGTCGTCGCCTTATCGCGAAACGTCTCCAATTTCGAAACCATTGTTGACCCATAAATCAACGACCGCGAGTTCAAATGTGGCGCACTGTTAGATCAGTAACCACACTTGAACTCAACATAAACAAAATGGAAAAGGGTCTAATAAGCAAAGAATGTAGATCGATAACCGAATGACCGACCCGGAAAATGACGCAATGAGGAATGCGAATGCAAGAGTATGCGCGACATGGGGAAATCGATTACGATGTTTGGTGTAGGAAGAATTAAATTATAATTTCAGTCTTAAGATAGATTCAAAAATAAAAGGTCGACTTATCGACACAGAAAGAAAAAACCTTTTATTCTTTCAATTCAAAAATAAAACTGGCGCAGTCAGTAGGATTGTTCGAATACACCTTAGAAAAGGATTTCAAAGTGCAATTTTGACGAGCCCAAGAGAATTCGATCAAAACCACTCGCGACGAATATCCTGTAAAAAAGGAAATAACCACAAGCAAAAAGTGTGAACTAAATTCATCGCGAATAATTTACAGACAATAGTGTCAACAAATTCAAAAAAAATCTCAAGCCCGTAAAGTGAGAAATTAATCAAAACTATGTAAATAAATATTGTGAGCTGAAAAAAAAAAAAAAATCCCCACCATCCCGCAGTAAGTAAAACCAGCCTTATTAAAGACACAATCATTATTATTGATATTCATATATAACCTAGTTTAACATTATATACGTATTAGACACCTAAGTCAAAAAAAAAAAATTGTATTTTAAATTAAAAGTAACAATGGCTAACCCTCCCTCAGTCTCTATTGAACCTATAAAATACCTAAATAGTCTTCCCGAATTTCATGGCGACACTAGGGAACTTCAGACATTCGTAAATTTAATAGATAGGGTACACCCCATACTACAGGCCTATGACGAATTGTCACAACAATTATTTTCAGACCTCATTAAGAGCAAGCTGAAAGGCAGGGCCAGATTGACTCTAGAAATTAACTGTCAAGCAATATCCTGGGCTGAAATAAAAGCCATATTGCAAAACAACTTCGGCGACAGACGTAGTTGCGAAGAACTCTTTGACGAGTTACGCGGTACTTCTTTCAAAACAAATTCCCTAGATTTCTACAACGAAATAAAAAGAAAACTAAGGAATCTGAACAACAAAACTTTCGTCATCTTGGGATCAGGAAAAGAAACAAATGAATGTGCTCAAAACAACATGCGCACAGCATTAAACATCTTCAAAACAAAAATCCCTGAACCAATGAAAACAATACTCCACAAACATTGGAATCCGCTATGGATATCCTTGTTCAAGCAGGATACGCAGATTTTGAAACCAATGAAAGTTATACGGTACCCACAAACAGACAGGGGACAAGAGCCCAACACCCTCAGAATTGCAACAATAACGCCTTGCGAAACCAACCTCAACAAAATAGGAATAATTTCCAAAACCAACACTCAAACAGACACCTAAACCAATTCAACCAACAACATAATCCACAACGACTAAACTTACAACAATACCAACCCCAATATAACAAATACAACAGGTACAATAATTACCAAAAACCGCCACAATTTAATCACCAACAAAGTAACAATCAAGGTTACAACGATCGAAACAACCCATATTCTAACGACATTTGGAATAGACCAATTAACCCAAATGTCTATGTGCCCACAGAACCAATGGACATCAACAAAAATGAGATTGTTGAAAATTTTCCTTCAACAGCCTCACAGGGACCTTCCACATATAATAGTAAGAACAAACCTAAGCCCCCTTAAAATACTAATCGATACTGGAGCAACGCACTCCATTGTAAACCCCAATATTTGCCACCCGAAATGGAGAATCGCTTTTTCACCAATAACCCTTAAGACACTTAAACATTTAGTTAGAATAGAAGAAAAGGTTAAGATACCATTATTTAGTGAACTAGGAATTCCGCAGGAATTAGTAGAATTTCTCGTCACCAGGTTCCACGAATTTTACGATGGACTTATTGGTAACGACATTCTTAGACGACTTAACGCAAAAATTGATTATAAGAATAATCAATTGGAAGTAAATGGAAAATCCATTCCGCTTAATTTTCAGAATAGGGCAGATCGAAACACTAACAAACCCATAGAAGCAAAGGACACGTATAATTATTCTGAAGAGCAGAAGTCTTCAGGTAACAAAACCTACCCCAACTCTGGAAGCCCAGAGACTCACAAAGATAATTACAAAGAGGTAACTATCCAAACATTAAGCAAACCGAAGAAATCAAACGATTATACTTGTTACACAAACTCCAAATGGAATCCTATAGAAAATCCAAAACCTATCCGCGAACAGATTCGAATAGAACATTTGAACTCAGAAGAGAAAGAAGAACTCTTAAAAGTTATAAAAAAATATTCAGATATATTCTACAATGAAGGTTCAGATCTCTCATTCACAAACGCTATTAAACACAGAATCCGTACTACAAACGAGATCCCCATTTACACAAATTCCTATAGATATCCATATATACATAAAAAAGAAGTAGACACACAAATTCAGGAAATGTTAGATAGTAAGATAATCCGCCCAAGTAACTCTCCTTATTCCGCCCCAATATGGATCGTACCTAAGAAGATCGATGCAAGCGGCAAGCAGAAATGGAGACTAGTTATAGACTACCGTAAGCTTAACGACGTAACGGTAGACGACAAATTCCCAATTCCAAACATGGACGAAATTCTAGACAAATTAGGCAAGTGTCAATATTTCACAACCCTAGATCTAGCAAAAGGTTTCCACCAAATAGAGATAGCAGAAGAAGACATACATAAAACGGCATTTAGTGTAGAAAATGGACACTTCTAATTTTTGCGTATGCCATTTGGTCTTAAGACGGCTCCTGCCACATTTCAAAGGCTTATGAACCATGTGCTTAAAGATTTTATCAATAAAATATGCCTCGTCTATATGGACGATATCATCGTGTTTTCAACCTCCCTACAAGAACATATTGATAATCTCAAGAAAATATTTCAACGTCTAAAAGAAGTAAACTTGAAAGTACAATTAGACAAATCAGAATTCCTAGAAAAAGAGACATATTGTCACCCAAACCTAATCCAAAGAAAATCGAATGTGTAGATAAATTTCCAATCCCCAAGACAACTAAACAAATCAAGCAGTTTTTAGGATTAACATGCTACTACCGTAAATTCATAAAAGACTATTCCATGATAGCTAAACCAATAACTAAGTTTCTAAAAAAGGATGCGAAGATTAACATAGATGACCTAGACTACCGAAATAGTTATGAAACATTAAAAAGACTCCTTACGAATGACCCAATTTTACACTATCCTGATTTTGACAAAGAATTTACTCTAACTACAGATGCGTCCAATTATGCGATTGGAGCAATACTTTCGCAAGACAACCAGCCAGTCTGCTACGCAAGTCGTACACTTAACGAACACGAAATCAACTATAGTACAATAGAGAAAGAACTCTTGGCTATTGTTTGGTCCACAAAGTATTTCAGGAAATATTTGTTCGGACGCAAATTTAGCATTGAGACAGATCACAAACCACTGACATGGCTTTTTTCTATTAAAGAACCAAATTCCAAATTAGTTCGCTGGCGACTCAAGCTTTCAGAATTTGATTATACAATAAAGTATAAAAAAGGGACAGAAAATAGTAATGCTGACGCACTATCAAGAATCGTTCAAACGGAAATTCATGCAACAGAAGTACCCCCGAATACACAATTACAATTTAACCCAATAAAAGGTACCAAATCGCCAATAAACATTTTTAGAAACCAAATAGTTATAAAGAAAACAATGTCAGGTTCATTAAAAATACGAAATATAAAAATTTTTAAGAATAATAGGCAAATAATATATACAAAAGCAATGGATAGGGAATTTGCAATAACCTTTCTAAAATCTCATTTCAACCCAAAACAACTAAACGCCTTGCTGATAGACGAAGAATTTTATGCCGAACCAAACAAAACATACAGTTAACTTTTCTCAAGCAATAAAAATTTTAAGATTTTAAGATGCTTTAAAGAACTACAGGATGTAGAGGACGAAGAAAAACTAACTGAGCTTATTGAAAAGGAGCATATAAGAAACAACCATAGAGGTATCGATGAAGTATGGAGATTTATCATCCTAATTTGAGGATTCGAATCACACAATTTATAAATAATTGCGAGATATGTTGCATTGAGAAATATGATAGAAAACCACCCAGAATACCGTATAAAATAACAGAAACACCCTCAGGACCAAACGAAATAATACATATAGACGTATTTTATAGTTTAGAAAAAACACTTTTCATGACGATGATTGACAAGTTTACGAAATACGCCCAAGCATATAAAATTAATGGCCGAAGCTGGACCGAATTCAAAACTAAACTCCTACAATATATAAGCACTCACGGCAACATGAAAAAGATAGTAAGCTATGCCTATCCGAGATTTCTTAGCAAAAAAAAAAAAAAGGGATCCACTATACTTCAAATAGCAACCACTCCTCAAATGCCGACGTAGAAAGATTGCATAACACAATCAACGAACACATTCGCTTGCTAAGGCACAATAACGAAAACAACTCAGAAACAGTTGAAGAAAAAATACTTCGCATAATAAGCTTTTATAACAACACTATTCACAGTACAACCAATAAAAACCTATCGATTTTATAAACGGGAAAATAACAAACGAAGAATACTCAGGGATACACGACAGAATTCTTAAGAATAAGGAAAAAACCATTTATAAACTAAATCTAGAAAGAACTGATGTACCAATTGAACCAGGTCCAAATTTTATAAAGGAAATAAGAGGTGGAAAGAACCACGCTAAATATAGAAAGATCGAAGCAGAAAAAACAGATGATGAACACGTTAAGGATAGCAAGACCGGATTGAAATATTACAAGGCAAATGTAAGGCCAACAAAAAAGTTTCAGGATAAAGAGAACCCCACCATTAAATTAAGAAAAAGGAAATGAACACTTTAACCCATACACAACACTCATGGATATATGTAGTACACCAACATACCAACACAAATCACAACAAAATCCAATATCTCACATTTACTATGAACATATATATGTATTCTTTTCAGGCTCGAGTAGCATGAACCGAATAACACTATTAGTATTGTACGCAACCATCGTACTAACTAAAACGCAAACGATTGACGTCCAAGATCTAACAAACAACTATGGATACGTCCCAATCAAAATGGGGGAGCGGAAAATAATAGAGTATTATACGAAAATCCTTCACATCATTAATACTACGGAGTACGAAAGGACAATCGAGATCATTCAGAACAACATCAATATTCTACAAACATCCACAACGAGCGTAAGACCAATCCTAGACACTATTGACAAAAATTTTATTCTACTAAAAGCGAAACTTGATTACCTAATTGCACATTTTAAACAAAAACGCGGATTAGTTAACCTATTAGGGAAAGGAATGAAATACAAAGCAGGTACTATGGACAGCGACGACGAAATGCAAATCTCGAAAACCCTTAAATCTTTAACAGCAAACCAAAAAACCCTCACGGACAAAAACAATCGGTTGACCTTAGTAAGCAATACCATATCCTCTCAAATACAAAATATTACAAACCACATAAATACGCAACAAAGGACTATAGAAGACTATTTAAAAGGACCGAAATTACTTTCTTACAACAAGTTTACCAAGTGGATAACGACATTAATTTATTACGAAACCATATCGACGACATAGGGCAAATTGTTTTCTCTGGAAAACTTGGCATCATCCCAACAGATATCCTATCGAAAACAGAACTTGAACTTATTAAAGACTATGACAGCTACACGCACACGAAAATCGCCATTACCCTCCATGAAACTAATATAATTATTATCCTACGCATTCCCCAATATTCCGATCAAACCTTATCCAGGATAATGTTCGAACCAATTCCAAATAAAGATAATAAATCCTTATATCTAGAGACACGAGAGGTGTTAGTAGATTTACATAGAAATATCTTTGCTACAAACGTGGAAGATAACCTTTCGAAAAATTTGATAAGAATACAAAATAATTGCATAAGAAGTATTGTAAACTTCGAGGAAACGCATTGTACAATGAAAGCGTTCCTACATGAAGAAGTAAAAGAAATACTACCAGGTGTACTCATACTAAAAAACTTTTACAACCAAACCATTAATCATAATTGCAATAATATAATAAAAAACGAAGGAACATTCATTATTAAATTTGAGAATTGTAAAGTAGAAATAAAAAACATGAAAATATACGATAAACTAATCCTACCAAATTACATGACAAAAATAAAAGAAAATACTTCAATACCTGATATAAAATTGGAAAACCTATACCTAAAACAAATAAATTTTGAAAAGAATATTGACGAAATATTGTACACCAATAAAAATTCGAATGTAATAATCCTAAGTACTGACCTAACTATATTACTAATTATAACCATACTTATGATCATTATTGTACACACCAAACGGAGTAAACAACCTCTCCAGATTTCGTCGGTGCCTCAATCAAACGTTGGGGGAGTTATAGTAAGCACTAACCCACACCGACAATAATAAATATTGTCGCATCATCGATTTCCTTCTATTCACATCGTACCATTGCGTCGCTGTTCCCAATTCGTCGGTCCTCGCCTTATCGCGAAACGTCTGCAATTTCGAAACCATTGTTGACCCATAAATCAACGACCGCGAGTTCAAATGTGGCGCACTGTAAGATCAGTAACCACACTTGAACTCAACATAAACAAAATGGAAAAGGGTTTAATAAGCAAAGAATGTAGATCGATAACCGAATGACCGACCCGGAAAATGACGCAATGAGGAATGCGAATGCAAGAGTATGCGAGACATGGGGAAATCGATTACGATGTTTGGTGTAGGAAGAATTAAATTATAATTTCAGTCTTAAGATAGATTCAAAAATAAAAGGTCGACTTATCGACACAGAAAGAAAAATCGTTTTATTCTTTCAATTCAAAAATAAAACTGAAAAGCTCTTCTACTTTTACTTAAGAGATGATAACAGTATTTTTTTGGTAAGCAAACCTGTTGCTTTAGATGTAAATAAAAAAATGTCTTCATTATTAACTCGGCACAGGAAAGTGTTTGCTAATGCTAACGAAGCCTTGCCTTTTAATACAAATGTAGTTGCAACAATAAGAACCTCCGATGATGACCCTGTTTACTCCAAACCCTATCCATACCCCATGTCTGCTGTTGATTTTGTTACCAACGAAACAGAGAGTTTACTTCTAAATGGAATAATAAAGCCATCGCGATCTCCTTATAACAATCCTTTATGGATTGTTGACAAAAAAGGGGTAGTTGAGGCGGGAAAACGAAAAATGCGCTTAGTTGTAGATTTCCGTAAACTGAATAGTAAAACTATTAGTGACAGATATCCTATGCCTGTTACTTCTACTATTCTTGTAAATCTTGGAAAATCTTCTGTATTTACAACTTTGGATCTCAAATCAGGCTTGCATCAGATTAAATTAGCGGAGCGGAATAGAGAAAAGACAGCATTTTCAATAAAAAATGGTAAATATGAATTCTGCAGGTTACATTTTGGATTAAAAAACGCACCAAGCGTATTTCAACGTGCAATAGATGACGTTATTAGAACAGAGATAGGTAAATGCTGCTACGTTTATATTGATGACGTCATTATTTCCTCGCAGACGAAAGAAAAACACCTAGAAGACGTGGATAAAATACTGCAACTGCTATTTGAAGCAAATATGTGGGTGGAACCAACGAAATCTAAATGCTTTAGAGAGGAATTAGAGTTTTTGGGTTTTGTAGTATCCAGAGAAAATAAAAGATATCGTAGAATACGAGGTTCCATGTACCCTACGTAGTTAACGATCTTTCCTCGGGTTATCTGGGTACTATAGGCGCTTCATAAGGGAGTGCCCCCAAATAGCAAAACCACTTACGAGGTACCTTAGAGGTGAGAATGGTAAAGTCGGGACAAAGTCGTCTAAAAATATAAAGATAGAGTTAGACAATGAGGCAATTGGCGCCTTCATTAGAATTAAAATAATCCTAGCATCCGAAGACGTCTTATTACTCTACCCAGATTATGGCAAACCATTCGACCGCACAACTGATGCTCCATGTCATGCACTTGGCGCTGTCCTTTCTCAGGAAGGCAGGCCGATAACTATGATTTCGCGTCCATTGTCTTCTACAGAAGAAAATTACGCTACAAATGAGCGGAAATTGTTGGCAATTGTGTGGGCGTTACAGAAGCTCAGAAACTACCTGTATGGAGTAACTCGATTGAACATCTATACAGCTACCACCAACCGTCAACCTTTGCTATTTCAGATAAAAACCCAAACACAAAAATAAAAAGATGGCGAACTTTCGTAGAGGAGTTCTCACCAGCATTTTTCTACAAACCTGGCAAGGATAATTTTGTTGCTGACGCTTTGTCTCGGCAGCATATAAATACTCTGGAACCATCTGAAAGCTTGGACTCGATGACAGTTCATAGCGAGGCTTCTTTAACTAATACCATACGTACATTAAACTGCTACAGAAATCAAATTTTTCTTAAGCAGGGACCAGGGTCTCTTAAGAAAACAAATATAATTTTCTAGTCGCAGATGCGCCATACGGTAACATTTGAAGGCATAAATACCCTCCTCCCAATTCTTAAAGATGTAATCAATCCTAACGTTATAAACGCAATTCATTGCGACTTATCGGTCTTAGCACAAATCCAAGACAAACTAATTAATTCGTTTCATTCAGTAAAGCTCTATTACACTAAGCAAATTTTAACAGATATTCTTAACCCAAACAATCAACAGGAGATTCTTGTAACAGAACACAATCGAGCTCATCGATCTGTTCGCGAAAATTCACAACAGGTCCTAAACGATTATTATTTTCCGAATATTAAGAAAAGATTAAAGGAAATAGTTTCGAAATGTAAAGTCTGTTATGGAGCGAAATATCAAAGACACCCACGTAAACATGAGATTGGAGGAACACCTATACCATGTTATTGTGGGGAGATACTTCATACGAGTTGGGAGATACACGAGAGTTCGAGCATAGTGAAAAAGTCTTTGTAAAAACAAATAAAAGAATTGGAAACAAGTTTAGTAAACTCTTTGTTGAAAAGACAGTTCAAAGAGATCTCGGAACCACCGTTCTTATTGACAATAGAAAAGTACACAAAAACAACCTTAGGTAGCATTACAGGCTTCACTGACTGACACCTTTGAGAACTGGTTCTACATAAGACAATCTACTACACTCAATACTTCATCATTATTTGCTTCTGAACTCAACAAAACGTTTCTCTCCATTGTTTCTTAATTCAAAGATTTGGTAAATAAATCTATAAGTAAAGAACAATAAATTGTGTTATGCATATTATTTAATTTATACACCTTCTTCTATAAATAGTTCAGGAATTAAACCTTCTTTTATTTCTGGATTTGATATAAAAATTAAAATTTATGTTTCAGTTCGAGGATCTAGTTTGATAGTGCTTAAATTTGAGGAGGCAATGTGATTAGAATTTATTGGAATATTCTCGTTTTGAAAAATAAGACTTTGGGTCTTGTTATCAATAATAGCAGTATCAGTTATCAATAATAGCAATAGTATTCCATCGAAAGGAATAATATGGTATTCAATTCATGAAACTTATATGTAAGTGATTTTTATGGGAAATGGAGATTTAGATTGGAATAGCCTGAAGTTTCAATAGGATTATTGACTAATTCCGTTTAATAAGATTTGTGCATGACAATCGACGAGAGTTTCTGATTTAAGAGATTTAGCTTTAACTATCGATATATTTGCGCCTGTATCCATTAGGAGTTTGAGATAATGATTTTTTGAATTAGTACACGGAATTAAGACATGGGAACTTGTTTCAGAAAATAGAATGTTTTCAATTATTTTTCCGTGGTTACCTCGTTTATGTGTGGAGACTTTAGATGAGTAACCGGAATTGGAGCCTGCATTAAGTTTCTTGAGCTGGTTGCGGACTGTTGCATTTCGTTATTATATATTATTTTACGACATTCGTGTATGAGATGTCCTTGCTTTTTACAATATTTGCAATATTTTAATGGTATTGGATTTAAGACATTAGAAGAAGAAGGATTAGAGTTTGATAAATATGTACTTGAAGCTTAATATACTTGTCTTGTAAGATGATTGATTTCGATTTTGAAAATTATTCGTAAGAGGCTTGTTTTGGTGGTACATATTTTGCACCTGTTCTTCAGCAACTGCTACAGATATTGCTTCGATTAATGGTTTCAAGTCTCTTATGCTTAGAGCATTTGAAATAGGAGCTAATGTAAAATGTAGAAATCTGTTTAGCGTGATTTCATTTAACATTTTTAGTTTACCATTAAGAATTTCTTGAGATGTATTTGAATTTGTATTTTGTTGGATTGCATTTATAGTGCGTCTTAAGCAGGTCTCCACGTGATATACGAAATTTTTGTCTTGGTACATAGTTTTAAGAAAAGATTTAAGTTCGTCCCGATTTGAGAAGCTTCTGTTGACACAAGTTACTTCAGCTTTGCCAGGAATTTGAGTGAGTACATAATCGAGTAATACATATTTTTGATTCAACGTTGCTAGTGTAAAGACTTTGTCTGAGATAAAATAACTTAACTCTTAGCGATTTCCGTCAAATGATTTTACGAATTTAATAAAAAATGTTATCGGTAATGCGGAAACTCCTGATACTGATACGATCTCATTGCCGATGAGATCTTCATTTAAATTTTCATTCGACATCTTCAGTTATGATAGTTGTGAAATATAATGAAATATTTGAGATATGTATGTAAATATTAAAGCAATCTGAACATTTCACAAAACAAAAATACACACAAACTTAAAACGATTCGACTCATCCTTTAAAATTAATAGATGATGTATATAAAAGTTGATTGATTTTCAGATTTTGATATAATTTTAATCTGATTTTGACTTGGTAACTTCTGATTTTGATTCTGTCGTACTGCTAGTTTAATTTTATCCCACTTCATGAAAAGAATGTTTCTTGTGTGAGCTATGAACTGCAACTGACTTTATTTTTCAACATAAAGGAGATAAGATAGAAAATGTACCAGGGTGCACGAATAGAATGAATGACAAAGGAATGAATTGTGCTGAATATGCACATTTGAGAATGATCAGCAGACGATCACATGAATATCTCTCTGCAGTGACTGCGGAATAATTAGTAGTAGAAGAGTTGAAATCCCGTTAAGAAATACGAAGTGTGAGTGGAAGTGCGTGATATCTTCAGCAGAGCGACCCGCGCTCAAAGTAACGGGTGATGCCGAACAGGTGGCTGCGACATCAGGTCACCAGTTAGAAGGACGGAAAAAAAAGAAAAAGAAGCTTCAACCCAAATCTCGTAAAGCCGTTACACGGTCGCCTCATGCGATGCAAAAGTTGCGGTAGGTACACCTACAACGTCTTCAGAAGAAGCAGCATCGACAACAGCTACGGACGTAGCTATTGTAGCATTCGCTGGCAAACAACAACACGAGTCGGCAGGTGGTGAGAGGGGTTTCTCATTAGTTGTTAGTGAGAACTCCTATCGCGCTCTGACTTCATCCATGTCGGATGATGAAGAAGAAGACGGGCGGGAGGAACTGGTCAACAGCCAGAGAGAGAGGGAGGAGCTGGATGCACATATCCAGTTCCTTCAGGAAAAATTGAAGGCCAGAATAGCGGCCACAGATGTTGCAGAGAAGCAGCAGCGACAACAACAACAGCAGCAGAAGTCAAATAAACAGCAACAACTACCCACCCAACAGCTGCCAAATAAACAGCGTGGATCCGCTGATAAGAAGCAGCAACAACAAAAACAACCTCATCAGCAGATCCAGCAGCAGCAGCAGAACCAGCAGCAGCAGCAGAAGCAGTTGCAGCGTCAGCAGCAGAACCAACAGCAGCTGAAGCAGTCGCAACAGCAGCAACAACAACAAAAACAGCAGCAGAAACAACAAGTTCAGCAACCAGTGGCAACCAAAAAGGAGAGATTCCCTCCAATCAACGTCTTCCGTTTGGAGACTAAGGACCTAGACAAGTTATGTAAGTTGGCCATTAAAAACACGTATAATATGAGATACAAAAGGCCCTTAAGGCTTTCTGTCCACTGCTCATCAGTGACAGATTACCGTGCGTTAAACGAAGAGCTAACGAAGAACGGGGTCGAGTTCTTCACATATACCTCAAAAAGGTACAACAGACAGTGCCGAAGGTTGCCCCGGTCCCTGTGGCTAGGCAACCTGAAGCTAATTTGGATGTGCATACGGTCCTGCTCTCCATCCAGAGGCAGATCGCTCAGCTCCAAAACCAATTCCAAAACCAGTTCCAAGAGCAAGCAGCGCGAATAGACCTCATCTATTCGACGCTGTTTGACGATTCAAACGAGGCATCACAATAATGGCTGCGAACGCAGCTCACGACCTGAAGATTCTAGCAGTGAATGTTAATTCACTGATTAGACACGAACGAAAACAAAATTTTGGTAACTTGTTGAAAACCCCTAATCCTGACGTGTTGATGGTTAGCGAAACTAGGCTAAGCCAGACGCACAAACTCAGGTACATGAATAATCACATCAATCGAAGAGACCGAACATACCTAGCTGGCGGGGTCGCTCTCTTAATCAAAAAAGGCATTTGTCATAGTGGTCGTGTATAGCAATGAAGTGCGAAGATTCCAGGCGATACATCCCCCTTCGTGGTAGTAAGCGGTTATACATAATCGCTATCTATGCGTCTGACAAGGCACGCATCAACCAATATTTCATTTCAGAGATCGTCACTCTTTTCACTAGCCCTCGACTGAGCTCGGAAGAGAACTACTATACCATAGCTGGCGACTTTAAATCGCGGCATATAGAGTGTGGTAATGTGGTACACAACCACAGAGGGACCTCATTGTATAGATGGTTGGTAGAGCACAATATTGAGTTCAAGCTAGATCTGCTTGCAACCGATAGGCCATCGTATCCCAGAAGCGGGTCCTATCTGGATCTGATGTTGATAGATAGACGACTGACTTTACTAGACGGAAAGACACAAGCGGAACTGTTTAACCGCGGTTGAGTACGATAGTGACCACTGCGGGCTCTTCGCAGTTATTCAGCTCCTGAACGTGGTGGAAGAACTGGTGGAATATGTCCAGAGGCACCCTTATAATTACAATAAGGCCCGCTGGCCACGCTTCTCCAGGACTTTATCCACAGAACCACGTTCGAGTGGAATCAATCAGTGATGTTTATTGAAATGCTACCATCGATGCACTTCATGTACACAAGAGTAGGCTGCTGTCAAGACTCAAACTCTTGCACAGGCGTTTTACAGATCCACAAAACGCGGAAGTCAGGTCATTGCAGTCGGAGATCAAAAACCTCCAACAGATAATAAGAATTAATTACAGCTTGGCTATAAGCTTGCACTGGGGCAATAAAATCCGGGCTGTACAATCCAACAACCCGGGTATGTTCCCGCAAGTAAATAAAATATTTCGGAGGAAAGATCAAAACGACATTCAAATCGTAAGACTTCCCAGGACGACAGATAACGAACACTTACTGACTTCAGTTGGCATCGATCCAGATGAGGCAGTGCTAGACAATGACTTCTTTGCGGTGGAAGATCCCCAGGAGAAGGTTACAGCTATTGGTGCAGTGTTCCAGAGAGTGTATACGATCAACGAAGTTAGTAGGCCGAATCACGATCTGGAGAACAGAGCCTTACTAAACCACTTCTATGTCCGCATGGAGATAAGGTTTCACCAGGTTCAGTGACGTTAACATGGCAAATCTTGCCGTCGCCAACGATGCAAATCATATCTTAAATTCTCAAGAAGATCTCCAGGGTATCTTTAACTCGCTGAAGAAGAAAAAATATGTCGGAATAGATGGTTTACCGAATATTGTGCTTCGACATCTTCCCCCCGAAGCGGTAAAAGTCTACTCAACATTGTTCAACAATGCGCTGAGCAATGCACATTACCCAGCGCACTGGAAAACAGTTGTGGTTCAGCCGATCCCTAAACGCGACAAAGACAAGTCCATTCCGACAAATCTTCGGTTGATCAGACTTCTTCCTTGCATAAGCAAGGTTTTTGAAAAGATAGTCATTCGAGTTCTAAAACAATGGGTTGATGAAAATAAAATCATACCGGACAACCAGTTCGGATTCAGGGCGGGGCATGAGACCATACATGCCGCGTCAAAACTGGTGTCCGATATTCAGTGGAATAAAGGCAAACAACAATGAGCGGGTGCCTGTCTGATTGCCTTGGACAAAGCGTTCGAAACCGTTTGGTTAGAGGGCCTCTTCCTCAAGCTGGTCAGGCTTGGCATAAGTAAACCATTGCTATACATGATCCATGACATGATAACAGGTAGAAAGTTTGTCGTGAAAAATGGAGACGCAACTTCTAGCACGGCACTTTGAAAAAATGGTCTGCAACAGGTGTTAGAAATCTAGGCATTTGGCTGAATCAATATCTGTATTTTGACAAACATATAGATATTGCTCTGATGAAAGCCAAAAAAGGCTTTGCTGCGGCAAGGAGGTTGTTTTTCAGCAGCCAACTTGATATCAGAGTGAAGGTAATCTGTTGCATGGCCCTCGTTCGGCGTACGGTTGTCCATTGTGGTTCAACGTGAGTCCTTTCCAGGTGGAAAATATGAGGTTGTTCGAGAGACAGTGTCTTAGGAGCTGTCTCCGTCTGTATCGTACACCCGAGTCTGATTACAAGAAGTACTATCCTAACGAGGTCCTGTACAACGAGGGGCTTACTACCCAAACGCTATGTGCCATGAAAGAGTGCGCCTCAACGGCCTTATTCCACCTGAAGCATTCCTCTATCTCGATCAAATAGGCCTAATACAGGATACGGAGGGATCTTCCATGTCGTACGCCGAACAGTGGACAGGCGACTCCAATACGAGCCGGATGTCGCTCGCAGCCACGAGGATCTCCTCCGATTCAGTAGAGCGATCTCTACTCGGGACAGGAGAGAGTGTGCCAAAGAACGGCACTTTTATTGGTGGTTGCACCAGAACCGGTCTCCGCCGGCGTTGGCTCTTCCAAACGGTGATTGGTTGTTGTCCATGGTGGCCAACTTACATATGATTAAGTTATTTTAAGACAAAAATTATAATTAATCAAAAAAAGGTGCACCACGGCGGATAGCTGTATATGTTATGTGTTTAGGACTCGTTGTAATCGTTTATATTTTTTGTTTATACTCCAATCTGTACATGTCTTAATGTTAATTATTCTTGCAGTACTTTGTATGTTGTGAGTCACTGTCAGACTAATGATAAATGCTCTGAGTCACTGTACATTTGTATCACGCCACTCGCATGCAGCTAAACTTTGGTCACACCACTTTCGACGCCATCCAATAGCGTGTACGCCTGATCGGACGATGTACGCACACGCACAATCGAACGCACATGAAGGATCCTATATGAGATGCGTGTTAGGATGTACTTGAACTGATAAGGGGCACTGACAGATGGACTAAAGGACACTTCGCTAACAACCGCAGTCAAGTGAACATCGTCGTTAGATTGCTATTCAAATTCATTATATCCCATGTTACACTACAATAAATATTGTTACATATATTTAACAATTTCGTCGTGTATTTTTTTCGAACATTTACGATACCTCTCTCATATTCATAAACATATTTGTGGTCCTTCGGTAGCCGGATAAAAGTGTATAGTGAACTAGTCAAGTGGATATGTATGTATGTATGTAGATATTAAGTTTGTGAAAAGTGTTATCTAGCCATCGCCTCGATAAGCTGTTCCCTTAAAATATATTTATATATAATAGCTCAAAATTTATAATATATAAGGTCGGTTCGTTAATTATTAAACTAATTGAACTTAATAAAATGAACGCAATCAAAATTAAACGCGGCAATGCGAAAGGTTGTTTAACACGTGCAGCTAGCTTTGTATACTCTATTGATGAGTCTATTTCAAGCGAAATGCTAGAAATTCGGTTAAGCAGATTGTGTGAATCGTGGTCGGAATTTTCGATACTCAATAATGAGTATCTTCAGTTTATAGACGAAACTGAAGTACAGACAGTTGAGACAGAATTTGGGGAGTATGAGGAGAAGTATTTTAAGGCGCATGCGTGCCTTAAAAAAGCGATCCGCGAAAGGAAAGTGCCGGTTGAAACTACTCCCCAGGATACGGTCGGTTCGGCAGTGGAGCGACTAGCGTCACAGCAGTCCTCATTTTTAGAACAACTCAAGTCGTCCAACACGTGCGCAACAGTGAATCTGCCGAAATAGTGATTCCGTCGTTCTCGGGTAATTACAAGGACTGGCCTTTCCTTCAGAGACTTGTTTATAGGATCAGATGATACTCAACCTAAACTCACTCCCACTCAAAAATTCCGCCGGATGACGCGGCGAACGTCATCAAACAAATCCCAATTTCGGACGCGAACTATGTTGAGGCGTGGGATAGGCTTGAGCAACGTTATGACCGAATACACAGCATTGTTCAGTCGTTCATTCAAATGTTTCATGCATTACCCTCTATGAACAATCCTAACGCGCAAACATTACGTAAAATCGCAGACGGTGCTGACGAAGTCATTCGGGGACTTACCGCGTTGGACAAAACCGGCCGTGATCCTTGGTAAGTCTATATTCTATTGACAAAACTCGACCAGGACACGAAGCAAGCCTGGGCTGAGGAAGTGGGATCTCGAGATGATATGACCATCAAAAACTTGTTAGACTTTCTGGAGCAACGTTGTGATGCGCTCGAAAGTTGCCAATCAATAAATCGATTTACAACATCGCGAAGTAAAGCAGTGTCATCGATTCGCGCTCATGTAGCCAATGCGTCGGAGAACAATCGTACTAGTCCACTTTGTAAAAACAATCACAGTGTTAGCCAGTGTCCGCAGTTTAATGACTTAGACGTTAATTCACGCAGAGCATTCGCCAAATCCAACCTTCTGTGTTTTAATTGTCTTCGCGTTGGTCATTCGTCCAATAAGTGTTGGTCTTCATTTCGGTGTCGTACGTGTAATTCTTGTCATCACACTCTAGTGCATCCAGAACTAAGTGAACTAAGTCATAATCGTCCAACAACGTCGCCTCAAATAAACCAGAATCCTTCTACTTCGTCTGATGAGAAAACGCAATCTCAGCCATCAAAACCGCCATATACTTTCGTCGCTTCTACCCCTATTGTCAACAACCATTCCACTGAGCATACCTGTCGGAAACAGACAGTGTTGCCCACCGTTCTCGCCATACTTCGAGACTATCAGGGGCAGGTTATCAATTGTCGTGTTCTGCTTGACACCGGGTCACAATCGTCTTTTATATCGGAATCGTTCGCACAAAGATTGGGGCTCCCTCGGAAACATTCTAGGATTCCTATTATGGGATTATCGTCCAGGGGTGCTGGCTATACCAAAGGTTGTGTGAAGATCGAACTCTTATCGCGATACAATTCAACTCGTTTGTCGGTAGAGGCGTTTGTACTCAACAAGTTAACATCGAACTTACCCTCTAAGCCTTTTGATACCTCTGCGTGGTCACATATTCGAAATTTGGATTTGGCTGATCCATACTTTAATGTACCTGGCTCAATCGATGTTTTGTTGGGCGCTGATCGAGTTTGGACGATTCTGGATGCAGGTAAGATCTATGCATCGGACGGTATTCCATTGGCACAAAATACCTTATTCGGCTGGGTAATCACTGGAGAACTCTTCGATGAACAATCATCTGTGACGGACCTGCACTCCTTTCATTCCGTTATGGACATAGACGGTCTCTTGAGGCGTTTCTGGGAACAAGAAGATTGTCCTTCGTTCAAGACTTGTCAGGTAGTAAACGATCCTGCTGAAGACCATTTTCGTAAAACCGTATCGCGCGCGTCGGACGGAAAATATGTGGTATCTCTACCATTTAAAACTTCCTCGCCGCGCTTTGGTGATACGCTTCAGGCTGCAGTGTCTCGTCTGTATGGCATGGAACGTAGGTTTCGAACAAACTATGAGCTTCATGAACAGTATTCTCAGTTCATGAAGGAATATCTAGACCTTGGCCATATGGAAGAAATCCGTCGTGAAGATGTTGTGAATCGGTCTGAAAAGGTCTTTTATTTACCACACCATGCCATCCTAAAACCAGAAAGCTCATCTACCAAGCTTCGTGTTGTGTTTGACGGCTCGGTAAAAGACTCAAGAGGACAATCTTTGAACAGTCAACTGTTGATTGGGCCTCCAATCCAACGCGACTTAATCGGTGTGTGTTTACGGTTTCGGGAACATCGGTTCGTATTTACCGCGGATATCGCAAAAATGTTCCGCCAAATATGGGTAAGCCAGGAAGATTCGGACTTCCAGCGAATTGTGTGGCGCGAGAACTCTACTGCACCTATCAAGCATTACCGGCTCAAAACCGTAACATATGGAACAGCATCAGCACCATTCTTATCGGTTCGGGTTCTGCAGCAACTCGCGGAAGATTATGGATCGCAATATCCAAATGCATCGCGAATATTGCTAAACGACGTTTACGTGGACGACGTTCTAACTGGTACAAACTCCATTAAAACTCTTCTCGATTTGCAATCCGAACTGGTATCTTTGTTGTCGGCCGCGAAATTGCATCTTAGAAAATGGAGTTCAAATTGTTGGGCATTGCTTGCTAAGCAACCATCCGAGGATTGTGAGTATACGTTCGAAAAGTCCAATGAATCACAATCGTCTATTAAGGTTCTCGGTATGCATTGGAACCCCGCGAGTGACAGTTTTTCTTACCGCGTTGCTGAATTACAGCAATATACTTGTGCCACCCGAAGACATTTGCTGTCAGATACAGCTAGGATTTTCGATCCGCTGGGACTTTTATCTCCATCTGTTGTCCTATTGAAAATCTTGTTTCAGGAGCTGTGGTCGGCCGATTTAAACCTTGGCTGGGACGACCCTTTACCTTCTCAACTGGCAGAAAAGTGGGTGGAGTATCGGAGTCAATTTCACCATTTTGAGCAGATCCGCGTTCCGCGAAACATCTTTCCACCGAATGTGGAGATAGAACTTCACGGCTTTTCGGATGCCTCATCGGTCGCATATGCCGCAGTTGTGTACGCTCGCGTTGTCTCGGTATCTGGTGATGTGAAGGTTACAATAGTAGCTGCAAAGACTAAAGTGGCCCCACTGAGGCCTATATCCATTCCGCGCTTGGAACTCTGTGGTGCTCTATTGTTGACCAAATTGTTATACGTTGTGATCTCGTCGGTTAATGCAAAAATATTGAGAACTGTCGCTTGGTGTAATTCACAAGTTGTCCTTCATTGGTTATCTTCGCCGCCTCGCCGATGGACAACCTTCGTTGCCAATAGAACATCTACCATACTGGAGACGGTTCCGAGACATAGTTTGCGTTACATTCCATCGGAATCAAACCCAGCGGATTGCGCCTCACGTGGATTGGCCCCTTCGAAACTTGTCGGTCATGAATTATGGTGGACCGGTCCTCGTTGGTTAGTATGCTCGGAGGACGATTGGCCCAAAACTAGGATGGACAGTATCATAGATGCACAGGAGGAGAGGCCAGTTAAACCAGCAATACAAGCCTTTGTGACTGCAGTGGACACACATGTTATTCAATCCCTGATTGAAAAAATATCGTCGTGATCTCGTTTGCAACGGATAGTCGCGTACTGTTTCCGGTTCGTGTTGAATTGTCGCAAGCAAAATTCTTCTCGCGTACGTCACGGTCTGCAGTTTTCAGAGCTGCAATTCGCCAAAACTTTCATAATTAGGTACGTGCAAGGCAGGGAGTTTGATGACGACATTCGGCAGCTATGGCAGAACAAACAACTCGGTTCGAAGTCAGGACTGTTGAGATACTCAGCATTTTTGGACAACGACGGTGTTATCCGCGTGGGCGGTCGTTTGAAACATTCATCCGTTTCGTATAATGTCAAGCATCCGGTGATAATGCTAAAAACCAGTCGCGTTTCTGTGCTAATCATCCAAGACATTCACCAACGATATTTGCATGCGGGAGTGTCGGAAACATTCGCCTTCGTACGTCAACAGTTCTGGATACTGGGTAGTCGGAACTTGATTCGAATGGTCATACATAAATGCAAGCCATGCTTTATGCAGCGCAAGTCCAGAAGCCAGCAACTGATGGGAGATTTGCCGTCGTATCGAATTCAACCTGGCCGACCATTTATCAACACGGGCTGTGATTATGCTGGACCAATCTCGATAAGGTCATCTCGTTGCAGGAATCGAAGATATTGAAGGCATACATTGCTTTGTTTGTATGCATGTCTACAAAGGCCATTCACTTGGAAGTGGTTTCCGACCTTACCACGGACGCGTTTTTGGCAGCATTACGGAGGTTTGTTGCACGTCGCGGAAGATGTGCTACACTTTACAGTGACAACGGCAACAATTTCCAAGGCGCTCGTCGGTGCCTTACTGATATGCATAGGCTAGTGCTAAACCAAACCAATAATGATCTTATTGCAGCGGCTCTAGCTACGGATCATATTGACTGGCAGTTCATTCCTTCTTATGCTCCGCACTTTGGCGGGTTGTGGGAGGCAGGAGTGAGATCTGTCAAGCTTCACCTTCGTCGTGTCATAGGTTCTTCGATTTTAACCTTTGAAGAGTTGTATACGCTCTTAACGCAAATCGAAGCTGTCCTTAATTCTCGTCCTTTGTGTTCAATGTCCGATACTGATCTCAATCCATTAACCCCCGCACATTTCCTTATAGGTGAACCATTCACTGCGGTACCTGAACCAGAAGTCCTCAACTCAAACCACAATCGACGGTCACATTGGAATCACCTGCAGTATATGGTTCAAGGGTTTTGGAAACGATGGCACTCTGAATACCTTACCACCCTACAAGAGCGTCCCAAATGGCAACGAATTACCGACAACCTGAAGACTGGAGATTTGGTGGTAGTCAAGGAACCGCACTTGCCGCCTACGAAATGGTTATTAGGTAGAGTGGAAGATGTTTCACCGGGCACAGATCAACTCGTTCGAGTCGCCACTTTACGAACTGCTGGTGGCATAATTAAGCGGCCCCTCACAAAATTGGCCGTATTACCTGTATCCTGAAACTCTGTTCCAGGGGGCCGGGATGTTTAGGACTCGTTGTAATCGTTTATATTTTTTGTTTATACTCCAATCTGTACATGTCTTAATGTTAATTATTCTTGCAGTACTTTGTATGTTGTGAGTCACTGTCAGACTAATGATAAATGCTCTGAGTCACTGTACATTTGTATCACGCCACTCGCATGCAGCTAAACTTTGGTCACACCACTTTCGACGCCATCCAATAGCGTGTACGCCTGATCGGACGATGTACGCACACGCACAATCGAACGCACATGAAGGATCCTATATGAGAGGCGTGTTAGGATGTACTTGAACTGATAAGGGGCACTGACAGATGGACTAAAGGACACTTCACTAACAACCGCAGTCAAGTGAACATCGTCGTTAGATTGCTATTCAAATTGATTATATCCCATGTTACACTACAATAAATATTGTTACATATATTTAACAATTTCGTCGTGTATTTTTTTCGAACATTTACGATACCTCTCTCATATTCATAAACATTATGCATATACATAAATTATACGCCCTGGTGCACACGTCTGTCTCTTACGGACACATTTAAGGTAATTTTAAGGTTATGTTAGGTTAAGTTAGGTTAAGGTATTATTAAGTTAGTCTTAAGTTATAATTTTTCATAGGTTAGCTAGG
The DNA here is from genome assembly GCA_964034865.1 of Eristalis intricaria. Lineage (NCBI taxonomy): Eukaryota > Metazoa > Arthropoda > Insecta > Diptera > Syrphidae > Eristalis > Eristalis intricaria. The sequence continues at coordinate 9,185,006 of OZ035878.1, read as the reverse complement.
TAAAACCAAGTTTTTTCATGTTTTCTTGGTTATTCAAATTAATAAAATGTTGCCTCTAAAGACTAAACAAAAATTGTTTAAGCCGAAAGGCACAAATAATTATAAATTAGAATAGCTTAGAGTACTCGCATAGGGTCAGTAAGTTAGGATTAAATACAATATGTTATTTAAAATATTTAAGCTAGTTTTAAGTATATTTTGTCTAGCAAGTAAGTTCTTTTCATTAAAATAAAAACAAAATTTACAATAAAAACAAAAAAAGTGCGTCGACTCCTACGCAGAGGGTGCCAGGTTCGATACCCGAATTTACCACCTATCATAATTCACAGCTCCACCTCTTTCGAGTCACTGACAATGCTCAAAGAGTATTCCTGTCTAGAAAAAGCTTCTCAACTTCGCCCTTCGGAGTCGGCATTAAACTGTAGGTCCCTTCCACTTGTGAAAGAACAATAGCACTCAGAACACGAGTGGCTTCTGAGAAGCTTTTTATTATTAAGAAGCTAAGATTATTACTATTATTATTAATATGCATGACCGGTAGCATAAAAATGCGTTCAATTCGCATTCCAGGAGAATACGACGTTGTTCCGAGACATGATCAAATATGCAAAGGTTAAAAACATACCGTGCAGTCGCGTTGATTGCTTTTGTCAATTTTAGAGAGGAAGAATAATCACAGTCAGCGAACAATTAAGATCCATATGTCAAAATTGGCACGATGAGTGCTGTGGCAAGTTTTAATTTTACGTTCACTGGGAGAATATATTTGCTGATTGATAAGCCTCTTAGGGATGTATACACCTTGCATACTACGCTATCAATGTGGTCAGTCCGCCAATGGCAGGTCATTTATCATGAAGCTGTGACACAGCTATGTCCTTTGCGGAGACCTGATTGCAGAGGGTTTAGAAGCTTGTGTCGCTCAATGTAATATTAATCTAAATCTTTGATGAGGCTAACAATAGCTTCAAACACTATTGAAAGAAACGGAAGGATTGCAATAGGTCGGAATTCAGGTGGATTGGTTTTTTTAGGTACTGGAATTATTTTAGCCTTCTTCCACAGTGTATGGTAGCGAGACGTCATGAATATTGTGCTAATAATGTGCATGATATGATGAAGTATTACTGCACATACTGCACAACCGACCGTGTAGGAATCGACTCTTGCGAGTTCAAGGGCAGTTGCTCGAGTGTTGTTTAAAAGTGTTGCATGCATTCTTTCGGAGATTGCGGGACCAGTAGAAGCGAATCGTATATTTAAGTTATTAGGATTAATTTCATCGTCGCTTATCCTTTTTTTTTGCTTTGCTCTGTCCAATATCGCGAACCGATCGTTTTTTAATTTTGTTTTGTAATACCTGAGCTTACCCAATCTTATCAACAATATGACATAGTTTCTACATTCTTTATATACATTATACATTTCCGGGCAACGAAATCTTCTCCATCGTCTAAAGTGAAAGTCCCTGTTTCTCATCGCGAGAAGAATTCTCTCGGTTAACCACGGAGAAGTTTCGCTCCTTATAAGTCGAGTCCGAAGTGGTATATGTTCTTCAAAAAGGTAGTTTATAGTGACGTTAAAGAGGTTCAATTTGTTTATCAACATCAGACGACGTCAGTATTTAAAAAACTCAAGTTGAGTGTACGCATTGTGCTGTTCAACAGAGAATGGGATGACATTTCGAGGAGATTTAGATTGAACTCCACAATTAATTAAATTTGGCGTTGACAAGGAAATCTCTTCAATAATTTCACAGATATTAAAAAAGATATTAAATAGACTGTACCAACAAAACTGACTACCTGCATCTCATTATCATTGGAGGATATAAGGTTTTTCGCTTTTATACTTTTTCGAATGTATGTAGCAACGCCCTCACCAATCCTAAGGTAGCGATCTGCCCGGAAGAGATTAAAACCTCTGAGAGAAAAGGCGTGGTCATTAACGCCAGGGTCGAACCATGTCTCGGTAACATGATAACAATCATACTCTTCTCAAAAACTAATTTAAATTCTTCAAACTTATGCACAAGACTTTGGGGATTAATGTGACATATATGCAAACCTTGATGTCTTTTACATAATATGTTCAGTAATATATTAGTACTTTCATTCATACTGCTGAGATTTCTATCATGGATGTTCATGATGTGACACAGTATGGAAGGAAGAGATCAACTAAGGACAGTATGTATTGGAGGAAAAGAGATAATGACAGTGATTAAAGAGAACTAAAGTAATTCCTTTACAAGCGGAGAGAAAAAGAGAAATGGACAATTTGGTACGGAGAGTAAATTATTAAGCAAGTACTACACTAGAAATTCAGAATGAAACAAATATTTAAATCTGAGATCAATTTCAAAATTAGCTGTTTGTTGTTTATGTTGCGTGTTGTTCAACAGTAATCGGTCCAACTATATTCATGAGGTCACTCGTGCTGCAAATTAGGATGAACGGTTGCTCGGGCGGTTTTCGCACATGAACTTGTCCATTATATGTGCAGACGGAGGATGAGAGACACTTATTCTTATACTTCTCTCTGTAGCTGGTAATTGCTTTTTGTCAGGGTGTCATTAACGTAGAAACTTTTAGACTTGAGTCCAACATTGTTTAGTTTTAGTTTCTTTTCTCGCTTCGGTCTCATCAACTTTTGCTTTTCTTGCTTGTCCGCTAGCTTTAGTATTATGCTGGATGATGCATGATGTGTGTATGATGTGCACAGATTGAGTTTCGAATTAAATAAGATGAATAAGATTGAGAGTTATATGTATGTAATGTATGTATATAACAATAGCGATATGTTTTGACGTTAATTGGTACATCAGTTATGGTCTTTATGTGGTGCTCGATAGCAGTAGTTTCTGTGAGTTTTCCATCTTCTGGACTAAAAATATTAACGTGTTCCTGAACTATTTCCTTCAGTGGGCTTAACTCTATATCATTTTTTATGTGACTGAGTCTAATTTTAGGCCATAACTTCGAAAACCTATTACATTTTCCAAATTATGTTTTTATAACATTCTCTATGTAACACTTGTGCCGCGTTGATGCCATACATCTTTGACTTTTATCTGCAGTGTCATCAACATAACTGTTTCCGAATGCAGATTGTTTCGGGTGGTACTTATCGAATGTGCTTATTTTGTATTCTTTTGAATTCGATGGTATCTGTGGGCAATCGCTGTCTTTATCTTTACCCTACCAAATGTCGATTCTAAGAATACCGTCATAATGTTTTATACCACTTTCAGTGACTACATTAAATACTGTTTCCATATAATAACTTTCATCAATTTCCTTATTCTTATAGCCGACCGAAATTTTAGCGCTACCAATACCACATCTATTAGATCTTCCGATTCCTTTCAACCACGTATTTTTTCATTCAAATGAACATCCTCTTCGTATATGCACTTGTCTTAAATAATACTTATGCAAGCACCAGTGTCAACAAGAAACTTACATTTTTTTTGTCATATTTTAAAATCACATTAGGACTTTCGGTGTTATTGGAAACAAAGCCTCATTTATTGTTCCTTTAATCGAAAATTTGTTTTATCATTCACAAAATATGTCCTTTTGTTTAATGGGAACTTATTCAATTTTTGGTTTGAAGGTACATAGTTTGGATTATTTACTCCCTCTGCTCTCATCTTAACCTACGGAATTTGTATTATGGGTTTCCTGTTGTCGCTTAAGAGCTATACATTTTTTACTAATATGACCTTATTTGTTGCAATTGAAACATTTCACAACATTGTGATTTATTTTAATAAGGTTTCTTTCTGTATAGTCCCTGTTGTTATGAACATAACTCGCTCTTTGGCCCATTAATCTTACTTCTTCTAGCAAAGCCAACGATGAGGCTTCTACTTAAGTAGCTGGTCTTAGTCTATTATCAAAACTCCCTACTTCTTCCTTCAATCTGTTTATAAATGCATTAAGCATATCCCTCTCTATTATTTGCACATTGCTACGATAAATATCCTGAATCCTACGCCTTTGCACTGTTTCAACTCTTTGTATATATTGCGCAACAGTTTGATTTCTATTTTGGGTAAGGCGAGTCATCTCTAAATGCAACTGCATTGGAGAATAAACTTCCTTAAAAACTCTATTAAATTCGATTTTTAATTCTACCTAGCTGTTAAACCTTTTTTCAAAAGCACACCTGTTCCTTATATAGGCACTAGACATATTTTTTGCCGGGGTGATGCTAATTCCATAGCAGCTATCTACATTCGAAATGAAATGGTGAACTTTGCTCTCAAATGGAGTTATAAGCTTACACAACATTTCTAAACTTATTTATTGGGCACTTACATGTGTGTTAGAATGGTTAAAAATAAAATCTGAATATTTATTTACATTGTTAATTTTTTTCATTTTTCGGGATGGCTTCCATTGAAATATAATTGGAGAAACATTTTGTTGTGGCAAGCTAGCCGGATTAGTTTTCTTTTCGAATTGGGCTATTTTCATGTCCCTTATATTTTGTATTGCATCTTTAATGCCTGGTGATTCGTCTGCCTTAGTCCTACACTGTTCTTCTATTAAATATAGGAATGACTTAAGACTATATGCCCTATTTTGATGTTACACCAAAAAAACTTCTTCAGTGCCATTCAAATCGATTTGAAGATTTTGAACGATTTGTGATGGAGTGAGTTCTATTACTCTAGCACTATTGTTGCCAATGAATTTGAATGTCTATTTAAAAAAAACCTCACTAATGTCGAAGTCACTTATATCAGATGACGTCATAATTTTTTGTATATAAATACTATAGATTACAATCACTTTATTTTCTTTTTAATCTCTTATTCTATCTAATCTATGTATATATAACACGTTCAGACTCACAATAATGTTGTATTCATGGTCCTTTCTCCTTTCAGTTTCTTGTTGTTCCACGGTCAGCTTCAGTTTTGTTCACTCAATATTTTTTGTCGCGTCCTACTTTATTATTTAGATGTTTTTTAATTATGCGTAATCCTCAATTTTGTCAAGGAAAAATTTAGAAAATGGCAGTGTTTCAAATTAAAATTTCTACTCCACGAAACACTTTAATTTGAGTTGAAAAATGAAACTCTTCTTGGGCACTTGTATGTATGTATGTATATATTTTATGTATGTTAACCTTTAGAAAACAATCATAGAAATATGGATTGAAATCTCCGGTTTAACACTTTCCATCCCACCACAGCTACCAAATTATTGTGCGCGAAGTAGCGAAATAAAAATACGAACTCAAACAAACTTTATTTAGTGTCTCTTAGTATCGTAATTATTCAAAATCTTTTCTTAAGAAACGCTTGCACCACAAAGCTAATAAAAGCGCGAGGTTTCATTGTTTGGGTCTTCATTGTTGGTGCTGCGCTTACATTGTACATGGGTTGTACTCCGTCGGTTGACCGCATACATGCTCTGCATATTATGTTTCATATGCATAACAAGCTGTTTACTCTTATTCGTATAATGAATCACTTTCAAGACATTTGTATTGAGATCCCTATCTCGAAGTTTTTTATTACCTTGAATATTGTTACTCTTTCGAAAGCTTTCGCCAAGGGCATGGACAATAGAGCAGACTACCTTATACTACTTTATACTACTACTACTTTATAAAGTGGTTATACCTCTACATGGTCTAAAGCCGTGTTGTCCCGTGTTAAGATGTTATTCCACTGCACCTCATCCAAATTTCAATGATTGTGTTACCAATTATTTTCTGAAATAACTTGAATAGAGAAGAAAATAGTGAAATCGGCCGATAACTTTCTGAAGATTGCGTGCTTTTTCCACTGATGTGGAAATGTACCTTCTTTCAGTTTCTTGTTATATAATTTTGTCAATAACTCAACTGGGGAATTTAATTTTTTAGAATTGTGAATGGTATTTTGCCTTTTACAGGTGTAGAGTCTTTGCTTGAGGATAGCGATTTCCTCAGGTCCGAAAGAGTAGCTTCTGGAACTGGACCCTTGTAAAACTTGCATTTTGAAAATTATTTGCTTCTGTTTGAACATTTTTTGTGAGAAATTGGAATTTGAACCCATGGATGTGATTCCGCTTCGGGCTTGGCCATCGCTTAAAGTCTTAACTCTATTCCAAAGGATCCTTGAGTCCATAGTTCGACTGATAGAGTTCAAGAAGTTTGTCCAGGCTGTACTTCTTGCGTAAAAAAACATTCTTTTAAGTTTAGCGTCTATTCTTCTGTTATGTAATGATGTTAATGATGCAACATTGGGGTTGGGATTTTTCCTTAAATTTGTGATGGGAATGTGAAGATGAGATGGATGTTGATACTCATTTTTTTATTAATATTTTTTTACTTTTCTTCTTCTTTGTTTAAGATTTCGGGTAAAAGAATATCTTTGGAGATCTGGCATGTAATGAGAGCGTACCGCGAACCTGTGACAATAAGGATCGGGAAATGGTTACTTCCTTCTAAGAAATTATGTGTTTTCATATTGCCTTGCCTGTGATAGGAGCTAATTTTAAATCAACAGCCGTTAAGTATTTCCTGTGGACAAGTGCGTAGGTGTTCTAAGCGACTGAACACAAGACCATATTTTAATTTTTGTAGCTATTCAGCAACAACATTACCCTGATGATTGTTGTGTGGTGAACCCCACTGTAAGTTATTGGCATTCAAGTTGGTTTATACAATACTTTTCGTCGAATTGTTTAGAGCTAATTTTTGGTGAGAATACCACTTTGGCAAATTGTATATGTGTGTGGTGAATTCGTTCGGAATAGCTGTTCTATCCTTGTTTCTGTCATGTAGCTTATTGTTGAAGTATGGAATGCAGTCCTTGTATTTTTCTTTTTCTATAAGGATTTTCGTCACTTGCAAGAATATTATTTTTGGATTAAATTTTTGGACAAGGATGTCCAAGTGTGCTAGGTTGTTGTAATATCCTAGAAAGTTCCATTGATTAATTTGCATGTTAATTTCCTTGCTGTTGCTAACTGTTGCCGATTACAAACGATTACTTTTCATAAAGATTCATCATCATGATCACCTTCTGACCCGCATGATCCAATAAATGGGTCGCGGGGGTAAACCACCCACGAGAGATCTCCAGGCTCGATCCTCCGCCATCGACTCTAACTCTTCAGGGGTTATGCCCAAGCTTAACCAGGCGAGCTTATGGACTTGGTCCAACCATCTCATCCTGGGTCTGCCAAGTGGTCGCCTACCTGACGGCATAGCATTCCAAGCCCGCCTCGGAAGTCGAGATGGTGGAGACATATGTGCTACTTGACCAAACCAACGAAGCATAGCTCTTTCCGTTCGGAGAAGCAGCTGCTCAACTTTGAGTTCCTCGCTCACAGTCGTGTGTAACGGCGAGTAATTCCCACAACAGCACGAAGAAATCTCATCTCAGTAGCTTGTATTGAGAGTTGGAACATACTGGGCTGAAAACTGCTAACTTGGCTTTCACACTAATTTTGGCATTCCTGATTACAGATCTCCCAAGCTGTGTCAAAACTGACCGTGTGACCAATCCTACAGGAAAGTCCAGTATTACTTCTCCCATCAATCGTGAAGAAGACCCCGAGATAATTAAACTTCTCCACCAGATTCAATGGGACTACACTAACATGTCGAGTGCATTGAACAGGCGTTCTGGAAACTACCTTGGGAAGAAGGTGTTCAATATGGACATGCTATTTGCACAGAAAAAGTCCAACAGCTTCTCTCCATTCGCGTTATAGTGAGGTTCGCGTGACAGTCAGGCCTGGCTCCAAATGGTACCCTGGCACACCAGGGTAAGCAATATCCGAGGCCGATCGTCTTATTTTTGTCATCATGGAGGGTTGCGTTTATTTAGCCAGGTTTGAACTGAAAATAACCTGATACACCCCAAGCCTGTTGCCCGCCCCCCACCACGAGGAGGTTAGCTGCCGCGGGGGCTCAAAGTGGTTTTTCAAGCAATAATTACTTATGGTTCTCCTGTGTGGGGTAATTCCACTAAAGCACACATTAATAATAACTTCAGATTATAATTATAATAACTTCAGATCGCACAAAACAAAATTCCTAAAATTATGTTGAATCTCCCTTGGTACCTTTAAACACAGAGCTACATGAAGCTGGAATAATTCAAGTTTCAGGAATAACTTAAATTCTTAGTGAGAAGTTTTTCTATCTCTTTCTTCTATTTCTTATTTACTTATATATTTATTTACATATTCATTTATATCCCTTTACTTATCTGTTATTTATTAATTCAATTGCATCAACCGCAATTGTATGTAATATTAATTTGTATTGTGTATACAAATTCATTTTAATTTTTTGTTTGTTTTTTTACTATTATAGTAATCCTTTTTTACAATTTTTCAAAAAGAGGTTTCTTGCTTATAGTTTTTCCTTTGATGTTCTTACAATTATAAAGAAAGTTAGCACGTTCGAACAAAACTACTTTGTTTTCAGCGGTAAGATTGTAATTAATCACATATCTGTGCAAGATGTGCTCAATTATTATAAAAAATGTAACATATTATACTACACAAAAATAAAGCAAATGTAATCTAATTTATCAAATTCAAAATAGCTGTATTGGTCCTACTTGCTGTATCTTGTACGTTTTCAGGTGCCTCGTGGATTTCTTTGATTGCAGCTCTATTGATTTTATTGTTGAATGATGTTCTAAATTTATACTTGACTTCGATTTGTCTTAGAACATGGGAAAAGACATAGAAGACTGTATGGCGCAGTTGGTTGAGTACGAATCGAATCCCAGCGAAAGCAAAGTGTATACTGTTTCATCTGGTTATTTGGTGCAGTCACCATTACCGTTGGGATAAAAATAAAGCCGCTTTCATTTGAGTGGTCAATGAGTGATAGTAGTCTGAATGTGAATGCACTAGCAGCTGGTGATGGCACTAGCAGCCCCCCTACCTAGCCTAACCTATAGGAAAAGTTATTGCAGTATCTGCTGCATTTTCAGCTATCTTCCGGGAGATGTACAAGAATTCACAAAATCGCAATTTCAGGTTTCGTAAATAGCTCTCTGCCAACGGTTTGCAATAAACAAATAATTCCCTGTTCAGTTTTCACGATTTTTTCGTAGGGATACTAAACATTGCAATAACATGCCGTAAAATATATCCTCTTCGCCTTGCAATAAGTCCAGTGCCTCTGCTATTGGTTTTGAACAACGCAAGTATTCATTATTATATTGAAAATCATTGTTACGTAAAACGTTTGTCAGTCCTAGTAGCTCGTTCAATTATACACTTTTATCCTGTATATACATAATATAAAAAATATTCCATCAAGTAATTTCTCGTTTGGAAAGTGTTTGCCCAACAATACCCTATACGATGTCCACTGATTTCGGACAAATTGTTTCATTTTGTAATGAGTTGGTCATGAATATCAGCAATAGTTATGCCGTCATTTCTTATGCCCGATTTCACTTTATCTGTTTAGCTAAGTGTGGGATTGAACTTAAGCTTCACTCAAGAATATTTTGTTTTCACACCCAATATTTAAGGGTGGTTTAGGTAAATCATGGATTAACTGGCATTGTGGACGATTGAATCCACCAACCATGTGAACCATGGCCTTCATTAAAAGACTTCAGAGCCCTAGAGATTAATTAATGTACGTAGTATGTTGTGGATATTTAGGAAGGATCGGTACTAAAGAAGGTTATCAATTACGCTTTGCTTCCGCTTGGAGACAGAAACAATTTTAACCTATAGGCAGCACTTTCGCTGAGATACCACTCGATAATCGACAGTTCAATCACAATTTTTTCTGATAACCAACCAAGCAAGGCAGACGACGAAATTCCGACATTCTGATATTGGAACCGGTCAGCTTAGGTAGGCAAAGCATTAGTGAGATATCCTTGGTGAACACGGTGAAACGAAAAGCGGAGAGACTCACCAATAAGGGACCTGAGCAGGGGAATCTCCAGCAATGTCTTATGGTATTCCATTTAAGGATGCAGACTCCTAAAATTATTCTCTAAAATCAAGTTCTGCGTCAACATCCGATGCGTGTATCTGTGTAACTTTCCCTACGAAGCCACTTGTAGCGTTATCCAATGTAAGCACACAGATCTAATGCAACCACAGTATGAAAAACCATTAGGTAACATTGGAGAGACCCGCGAAAGTGTTAAGTGGGGCTCGATCGGTATCGACTGCGATTCATGCTATGTAGAGGGCAGTTAAATTTATCTGTTTGTTATTGCTTACACTTTCATCCGTTGCACTCTCCATTCATACATTTCGTACGGGGGCCATAGGGATCATTTTTGCCTATAGAGTATTTAGAATAGTATAGTTTCGTCATATGAATTTCTGCATAAATAGAATGAGTTTTGGAAAATAAAATCAGTCTGGAATTTATTCTTGACTCAAAGAAATTGCGCCAGTTTTGCCATTTTTGGAACGAGCTTGGCATAAGGCGGTAGGCACCGAAAGACGATAGCGATAAAAATTACGTGATGGTCCTTTAACCTATTCCAAGCTGCCGCGCATTATCGGCAGTATTGCCGCTGAGAGAAAAGAAAATCCGCTAGACCATAACCTAAAATCCACTTAAAGATCGCTAAAATGTCAAAGGAAGAGTGTCTTGAAATCAAAAAAAACATTTCCATATTTTTAAAAGTTAACTATTACTGAATAAATCAATTGAAAAACAGAAGAATTTCATTCTAAAAAAAGCATTTTGGACAAAAGAAGACAAAGCAAAAAAGATAGAAGTGACAAATATATGCATATATATATGTATAATAAATAATATAAATATATAATATAAATATATATATATTTAAACATATATTCAATTCAGATAGATTCATCTATTTCTTGACTGGCTATTACTCAGAAGTTCGATGTGCCTCTCATCACTTTTAGTTTATTTTCTGATTGTTATTATTAAGATTAGAGTCAGCGTTAAAAGTCCGTAATTTGTTTTTGACGTTCAGAGTACTCCAAAATCCTCTTGACATCAGTATTAGGTTGGAGAATGTGGGATTCCACAAATTCTTGAAAATTACTTGTATCTGCAGAATTTTTGTATGTCACAACTTGGGTCCAGGATTTAACAGTTTTCTGTTCAGTTAAATTTACCAAGGATTATATTGTACTTTTACTTTAAGATCTTGTTTATTTTGTCATCGGCAAAATTCAAGTTCTTTGGCCTGTTCAAATAGATTTGTATTTGCCCTGTGTGTATTATCGTCACTTAAAAACGTTATTTTCTCCAGAACAGAATAATTACTTGGTAGGTAGGGCTATGAGGTTTTTAGTGTTTCGATTACCTAAAAATTAAAAAATTAAAAACTATATTTATTCCTCTATCTAGACACAATTGGCCTAATACAGGATCCACAAGGATGTCCTATCATCTTCCATGTCGTACGCCGAACAGTGGATAGGCGACTTCAATACGAACCGGATGTCGTTCGCACCCACGAGGATCTCCTCCGGTTCAGTAGAGCGATCCCCGCTCGAGATAGGAAAGAGTCTGCCAAAGAACGGCAATTTTACTGGTGGTTACACCAAAACCAGCCTCCGCCACCGCTAGCTTTTCAAGAGGATCAGACAGCTGACCATGTTGGCCAGCTTACATAGTTTCTAAGGTAGATATTAAGAGAAAAAAAAAAAACCCAAAAAAAATTAATAAAACAACAAAACCAAAAAAAAAACAAAATATATGAATCAAAAACAAAAAAAAAGGTGCATCACGGCGTGTAGATTATATATGTTAGGCATATACACAACATATACGCCCTGGTGCACGTGTCCGTACTGTTACGGACATAGTTAAGATAGTATTAAGTTTTATTTTAGGGTAAGTTAGTATAAGGTAGGTTAAGTAGTTAGTTTTAGCCAAGTTTTTTTTATAAGTTTTCTTGGCAAAGGAATCAATAAATAAGAGATTGTCACTAAAGACTAAAAAAAAAAAAAACGTAGATTACGCCGAAAGGCACATTTATAACATAAATTAGATTAGCTTAGAGTACCCGCACAGGGTCATTAGTTAGTATTAAGAACAATTGTAATTCTTAAGATAGTTAAGCTAGTTTTAAGTAATATTGTCTAGCAAGTAAGAAATATAGAATGAAGTAAATAAAATTGCGTTAAAAACAAAAAAAAAAAAAAAAGAGTCAGTGCTTGCGGCTCTACAGGTGCCCGGTTCGATCCCTACTGGGGACAACAAAAAAAAAAAAGTTTTTTTTTTCAAGTCGATGCACTAAAATCGCTTAGATAAGTGAGTGCAGAAGTATGGAGCATAGCGAGCGATCCGCGCTCTTGGAAGCGGACAATGAACCGGTGGCGGAATCAGGCCACCAGCCAACAGTGCCTACAGAAGGCACGGTCAAGAGAAGGAGGAAAAAGACGACTCTCAAAAGCGGGAAACGCCGCAACACAAATTCGTCGCCGTCTGACCTGCAGGGGGAGGAGCGGAGTGAAGCGACGTCGTCTGGTACAGCTTCCGAGTCAGAGGAGGAGGCAGTATATAAAACGTGTCCGACGGAGGGGAAGGCCTGTTCGCTGTAAGCAGCAACAGCTTTGACTCGCTGGACACAGACACAGAAGACGAAGTAGAGGGGGTTCTTCGGCTCAAGGAGAACATGATAGATGACATGCAGGAGAAAATTCAGCGACTTCTGCATGAGATCAGAGAGCTGAAAGCTTGTACTCTGGAAAAGAGAAGGTTGGACCAACAGGCAAAGGCCCAACAAGAAGGTTGTCAATAAGCCTGAGCAACAACAATAACTGCAGCCAACAAAGCAACAACAGCGACAAGAAGCACAGCAGCAGCCTGCAACACATCAGCAACAGCAGTCTACAACTCAACAGCAACAGCGACCAGCCACGCAACAGCAACAACAACAAAAAAAGAAGAAAATGCCAGCATCAAAGTTGCAACAGTTGCCATCAACCCAGCAACAACAGCAACAATCAACACAGCGGCAGCAGAAAGTAAACCAACAGCAGCAGCAACAGCAGAAGCAGAAAAAAGAAAAAGTGCCACCAATCAATGTGTACACGGCACACATTGAACTAACTGCAAATGTGTGTAAGGACGCCATAGGAGCAGGTAACTATTATATTAGTAAAAATAAAGGTTCTGATAGGTATGCAATCCACTGCAAAACGGTGGATGATTATAATATATTAAAAGAATACCTAATGATTTCGAAGTTGGAGTTCTTCTCTTTCACCCCAAAAGGTGAAAACGCCAGTCCCGCCTGTTGAGGACCTCCTTTCTGCTCGAAACGGAGAAGATCTTTCAAATGCTCAAGGAGAAAGTGTGCGAAGGAATTGAGTTCGTCGGGGTCAAGCCCTTCTCGGAAAATTGTTCTTTGGGGCAAGAAAGAGCAGCTGACAAGAGTCAGCTTAAGTGCGTACTCTGCGGGAACGCGGGGCACACCGCTAACTATCGGGGTTGCCCTAAGTTCCAGGAACGCAAAGCAAAAGCGGCTCTGCAGAAGCAGCCCCCAGTGAAAAATCCACTCGGGGCAGCCATACCCGTAACTCCTCAAATGACGTTCGCCCAAATGGTGTCCGGTCAGGGGATTACGGAAAAACAGCAACTACCGAAGGTAGTGCCGCAACCTTCAGTGCCAAGAGCACACGATCCAACGCCGGATTGGAAATCCTCCATTGAAAGGCGTATGGATCGGTTAGAGGAGCGGGTAGACCAAATCTTGGCGCTCCTGCAGAGCCAACCACGTCAATCGTTTATTGGCTGCGCAGACGAACGAGTCTACTTACAAGATCCTTGCAGTGAATGCAAATTCATTGATAGGGGTCCCTCGAAAAAACGAGCTCTATAAACTTTTGGATGACCAAAGCCCAGAGCTGATGCTGATTAGCGAAACCAAGCTAACTCGGAGAGGCATACTGGAGCACAGTAATTATAAGGTTGTTAGAAGAGACCGGCCCAATTCCAGTGGTGGAGGCGGTGTTGCTATCTTCATTAAAAACAACATAAAACATAAAGTAGCGTATAGTGGTGTAGTACGAAGGTTTCAGGAGTTGGAGGCCTGCATCGTATGCATTTCGCTCCGCAGTGGAAGGAGGTTGTATGCGGTGTCGGTATGCTCCTCTGGCAACCCTAGTTCCAGAACAACTATATCAGAGCTCGATTCACTCTTTCGATGTCTGAGGCTGGACTCGGAGGAGAACTATTTCATTTTGGCCGGGGACTTAAATGCCCGGCATGGATATTGGGGGAACATGGTTTCCAATCACAGGGGGGACCAGCTATATAGCTGGTTTTGCTTGCACAATGTCGAGTATAGACTCGATTTGAAAGCAACTGAGATCTCGTCCTATCCCAGGAGCGGCTCCTATCTGGATCTACTGTTGTTAGATGCAAGACTGCAGCTGACAGACACAAACGCACAAACGGTAAACTGTTTGAACACATTCGTGTACCTCAGTGACCATTGCGGACTCAGTGCCGAATTCAAGATACCCAACGACATTGCGGAATTAGGAGAGTATGTTCAAACGTACACCTACAACTACAGTAGGGCACGATGGACACGCTTCTCCAGACAAATGACGCGAGCACTCTCTTCGATCGCGCTCCACATACCGTCCAATAGAAACTTGTCAAACGAAGACATTGACATGTATCTAATTCAATTGGACGAGACAATTAAACGAACCATGGACATTACTATACCTCGGTATACACGGACAAACAACGAAAACTTGTACCGCAATGCGACAATCGACGCACTCCACCAACGTAAAAGTAGACTCCTGTCAAGATTAAAAACCTTGTACAGGCGGTTTACTGACAGACGAGATGAGGATGTTAGGACACTGTAATCGCTCATTAAGAACATCCAAACATTAATTGTCCAGAATTACAGGCTTTCTGTTAATTCGTACTGGAATGACAAGATACTGACTACAGCAGGTATCACTCCAGATAATGCCGTACTCGATTATAACTTCTTTGTGGTCAAAGATCCGCAAGAAAAAATGGAGGTACTAGGCGCGGTCTTCCAAGAAGTATATAAGGTGAATGAGAGCGTTCGCCCGAACCACGGCTTGGATAACCGCGTACTGGCTAGCAACTCTCAACTTCGAGAAGACATGCAACAATGGCGATCTGAGAACACTGGCTTTGTCGTGTTCAATGATGATAACATGGCAGATAATGCCATCGCCGACGAAAGGGTGCATCCCCCGTTCATATCGAAGACAGAACTCCAAGCGGTCTTCGAATCATTAAAGAAGAAAAAGTCTGTTGGAATCGACGGGATCTCCAACATTGTGCTAAGACACCTCCCCCTGGAAGTGGTTAATATGTACACAATCCTGTTTAACAATGCTCTGAATAATGCACATTATCCGGAGCATTGGAAAACGGCTATTGTGCAACCCATATCCAAGAGAGGAAAAGATTCCTCGAATCCTTGCAACCTCCGGTCAATTAGTCTCCTTCCGAACATCAGCAAGGTATTCGAGATAGAACTCTGATCAACTGGACTAAGGACAAAAATATAATTCCGGATAACCAATTCGGTTTCAAAGCGGGGCATGACACTATTCATGCTGCGTCGAAACTGGTGTCGGATATCCAATGGAACAAGAGCCAGAAACAATGTACGGGTGCCTGCTTGATTGATCTGGAGAAGGCCTTTGACACCGTATGGTTAGAAGGACTTTTCTACAAGCTCAATCGGCTAGACATTAGCAAACCACTGCTGTACCTACTGTGTTACATGCTTACCGGTAGACGGTTCGTAGTCAAGAATGGCAACGTGACCTCCACAGGTATTTTTGAGGTAAAAAAAGGGTCTCCAACAGGGTGCCGTTAATTCGCCGATCCTGTTCAACATTTACTTGAGTGATCTGTTAAGTTCTCTTCCTCATGCAATTGCGTATGCCAATGACTTGATCGTGTACAGATCAGGCAAAAAGATCGAGGAAATCACTACTCTCATGCAGGGTGACTTCGATTCATTCATGAGAAGTTGCGATGACTAGAAGTTGAGTATCAACTTCCGGAAGTCGGAAACCATTCTGTTCAGGACGCCGTTGTATAAAGCCTCGGCGGATACGAAAAAGAATTGGCGAAAGTTCTCAATCGTTGGAAGACACGGGGAACCTCTGGCGCAAAGGACTGTAGTCAGATACCCGGGGATCTGGCTAGATCAGTATCTATATTTTAATAAACATGTAGATGCTGCTCTGGCCAGGGCCCGAGGCGCATTTACCCTTACAAAGAGACTGTTTTACAACAGCCAACTCGATGCGAGGGTGAAAGTTATCTGCTACATGGCCCTCATCCGGCCAATGCTGACCTATGGGTGTCCCGTGTGGTTCAACGTGAGTGCAAGCTTGATGGAAAAGATTCGGTTGTTCGAGAGGGCTTGTCTTAGGGCTTGCCTTCGTCTTTATCGAACTCCAGAGTCCCAGTACATAAAATTCTATTCCAATGAGGTCTTATACAACAGGGCAAACCTGATAAGAGTGGACAATTTCCTGGTGAAGTTGATTCGAGGTCACACTGCCAGAGCGATGAACTCGGTCAATAACTTGATCTCGGGGGCTTACTACCCCAATCCAGAATACCACGAAAGGGTACGTTCTAGTGGCTTCATCCCCCCAGAAGCTTTTCTGCACCTAGACAAAAATACCGGTACAGCTCATCTACCACATCGCCAGATCAACTGTGGATGGGCGACTCAACCACGACCGCTCCGTCGCACAACGATCTGAGGAGGATTCCCTCCGTTTCAGTACGGTGGTCTCAAGACGGGATAAATGGGATGTTGCTATGCAGCATCGAAAGTTCTGGTGGCTGGGGAGCGAAAGAACTCCAGCGTCGAACCCTTTAGACCCGGGCTAAAAAGGGTGGTGCGTATCCCCGAAAGGGGGAATAGTCGGTCTCCGTCTTGCAGTGGATTCGAAGTAGGTCTATCTGCTGAATCCCTTGGCCGACTTACACATATTAGGGTAGTTTTAAGGTAGCCATAAGTTAAACAAAAAAAAAAGAAAATATTAAGAAAAAAAAAAATAATAATTTTTGGTATACACATGTGTACACTTGTATGTACTTATGTGTATGCATATGTATATATATATTAATTAAGTGCATTATACATACGTGTATATGTAATCATATATCCATATGTATATGTATTTAACTTTAGCATAAGGTAGTTTAAGTTATTTTAAGGTAGTATGTAAGTTAGTATATAAGTTTTAAGGAAAACAGTTATTTCATTAAGTTTTTGGTAAATTTTCTTAATTTTCAACTGAAAGTGTCAGTCAATATATATGTTTAGCGTAGATAGAAAGGTTGTTGGTCTAGGTCGAAAGACATTGTATAAAGTTAAGCTTAGCTTAGAGTGCCCGCCGAGGGCCATTAAGTTATATTTAGCATAATGTTCGTCTAACTAGTTTTAAGCATTTTTGTCTAGTACCTAAGTATGTAATGAAGTAAAAATAAAAATGAATTAAAAAAAAAAAAAATAAAAAACAAAAAAAAAAAAAAACAGATTGAAAAATGAATGGACTCGCATTTGACAGATATCGCAATGCGTTCCCACAGGTACATGGCTTTTCTTACCATTGATTACTTTCAAAAGAGCTCAATAGTGTGCGAAAACGAAATGACATTTTTTCGTATCGTGTTAATTGTCCTGAGTTAGTTCAAAATGTAAAGTTTTATGCACCGGAAAGAATTCTCCGTACGCGATATTTCTTAGTTCAACCAAGACACGTTCATAATTATGGCTTTAATAAGCCGCTAACTAAATGTATCAGTAAATTTAATTCTGTGTGTTTAGAAATAGACTTGTGTCTATGTCTATAAATTCAATTTTGCTCTCTGTTATTTCATTTGTTATTCTATATAAATAATTACTTATATTATTAATATTTATTTATTATATTATTCCTAAATTAAATTTTATATTTTCTAATAATATTTATAAAACAATTTGTTAATGCTATCTGATGCTATCCCGTTTGATTGCATGAATGAGAGACACCTGTACTAGAGAGCGTTTATTTCACCATAGCCCAAATCCACTTTCGCACTAGCACAGTTGCAAGAGCTTCCCCTATAGCTGGTCTTCGTCGCTGGCAAAATCACTGCGTAAGCTCTTTCATCTATCCTACTCTTCATGTCTCTTTCTGAGCAGATGGAAAACAGCATTTGTCCAGCCCATCCCTTAGTAAAATGAATCTTCGTAACCCACCTCGTACCCGCCCATAGCACTTGCATCCGTTCTTTCTTAGGTCATGGAAGAAATATCTTGAATCGCGTCTTAAACCATTCAATTCAAGATATTTGGATTTTTGGATTCCTGGTGGCTGATGTTCCCAAGGCTCAGTTCTGTCTACGACACTCTTTCTCATTTTTATAAATGATCTCTTGTCTACTACTTCTAAGCCAATCCATTCCAACGCTGATGACAGCACCTTCAGCTTTTCATATTCGTTCCAAGACTCACGACCCCGCCCTTCGGTCGTTGAATTGGAACGGCAGCGTATGTTAAGCATACACAAATTAACTGGGGTAAAAACTATGGAGTGGAATTCAATGCTTAAAAAACTCAATGCTGTCTGCTGTCACTCAAGCGAACCGTTAATAATCAGCCATTATCCATGAATGGCGCTTATGTCGATAAAACCGGAAAAAATGTCCGTCCTTGGTATGTGTATCAACAAAGCACTCAGTTGGAACGATCACCTATTTGAGGTATTTAGGTTTCTTAAATCGATGCAAGAAATATTTCACCCCCTCTGAGTTGACTTTAATTTATAACTCGTGCCCCGTGTTCAATAACAAATCACAAGCTAATAAGGTTAAATGTTAAATGATTTTATTAATGTAATAACTGCTGAAGGATTAATATTAATTCTTTACTGAACGCTACATATAAGTTAACACCAGAAACATTTCATCATGCGAACAATGCATGATACTGTTCCCACGAGCAACAACATCAGCTCCGTACGTGATGGAATGCAGCGAATCATATTTCCACCGGACACACGAGGCATCGACAACGAACGGACACCTGAGCCACCAACGGATATGCTGACCTGTCGTCTGGCTGCATGGGACATGCACTTAGTTTTAAGATATGAAATATTTTGTCAGTTAGCGAAGGCAAACAGATGAAAAATAAAATTATTTTTTTAAGAAAAGTTAACGTGAAATAGCTTAATTGGCGCCCAACGTGGGGCCCAGGAAAATTCACCGCATCAAAGTGTAATCGCGTTAATTTTCTATCGCGTAAAGTGCTCTGTCGAAAACGCATAAGTCGACTTCAAGAAAGCTCGCCGCGGGTGCAGTGCGCGTACTTCAAGCATCATTACCGTAAGACGACCTTTATTAAAGCTCGCTCGTGTGTGTGGTGTGTGTGGTGAAAAACCTGGGTTCCGGACAAAGCAGCATCTGTAGATTCTGCCACCAACGAGGGAGTGTGGAGAAAGGCCCCGAAGTAGCTACGAGTAAAAAGGAATGCTGTCCCTTCACCAGCGTTGGTTTATCCTAATGTAAGTTAGATTTAATAATTAGAATAATAATTTTATATATCTTCATGTTGAAATAAATAGTGTTATATTGTAAAGTGATAGCTCTAAGATATAATTATTGTTCATTACGAAAAACGAACTAATTGAAAGTTGTAAAGAGTAATCATATTAACCGTAGTTGTAAACCAATTTAAAAATATCTTTCCCGTTCCTTTCGAAAAACTTTAACTTATCTAATTTTGAGTTTTTATGCCTAAACGTTCTGCAACTATGACCGATCCTATTTTGCGTCCACCGATGTTAAACATCGAGAATCCAACTCCCTCAGTTTCGCATCAAAATCCATCGAATTCGAATCCAAATGTTAGGGTCAACGCAACGCCTGAACTGGAATCGCTAATCGCAAGCATTGTGAGTCGCGTCTGCATGACTGAGTGCAGAAACCTCGTTCAATCTATAGTAAATCCCGATAATCAGTTCCATAGAGGAACTGATGAAACCATTCACGAACACCTGCGCACGAACCTAAGCGATCTGGACAAAGTACCAGACGTCGTGCGATGTTTAAGAGAGTTCTCCGGAACTCCAGATGAATTTAGTTCTTGGCGCAAGAGCGTTGAAAGGGTCTTAAGCATCTATAATCAATTTAGAGGAACTCCAAAATACTTTGGTATCCTTAACATAATCCGCAATAAGATTGTGGGTAATGCGGATGCTATCCTAGAGTCATATAACACCCCACTAAATTGGGATTGCATATCGAAATGCTTAACGCTTCACTATGCGGATAAGCGTGATCTGGGAACTTTGGAGTACCAGACGACGACTCTTGTCCAAGGCAACAATGACTTAGAGCATTATTATCAGTCGGTATACAATCACCTATCGCTGATACTAAATAAAATTTCGAGTATGGACTTACCTCCTGATGCATTATACCACCTTACATCGTCATACAGAGCTAAAGCTTTAGATACTTTCATAAGAGGTCTCAGAGGTGATTCGCCTAGGCTCTTAGGTATAAGGGAACCGTCAGACCTTCCTACAGCTCTAAATCTCTGTTTAGAACTCGAAAATCAGCAGTTCAGAGCCAACTATGCTCACCATAATATGAGTCAAATTAGGAGGCCACCACCTCCTCCTCCAATCCCTTCACGGAGAACTCAAGATCAGCAACCATTCTATCCACAACTGGCATATGTACCCCAATCATCACATTTTCCACCGCGTCCTCCACCGCGTCAGCATTTTAACCAATTCCCAGGTAACCAACAGCAACCGGTTCATACTAACCTACCTATATACCCTCCAAATCAATTTACCCAACTATCGAATTCCCAAATAAATCCACATAAATTCCGAAGGAATCCTCAACCACCGAATAACTTTTTGCCACAATCTGTTCAAAGGCCTGAACCAATGGATGCTACTACTACCCGTAAACATAATGTGAATTATATGAATCGGCCAGTGATGAAGAATTTCCCACCAGCTCCAAAACGACCTATGGCTCCTTCACGAGAATATCCAAATCCCAACAAGATGCAAAGAAATTCCCATTTGCAATCCTCAGAAGTTGACCCCCACAAAAATAACACATCCGTAGAAACTCAAGAAGTTAGTAACTATAATGCTATGATTTCGGCTATGACCAATCAGAAAGAAGATGATCAAGATCTTAATCAGTACGTAGTTCAGAAAGAAAGCGGAGAACTGCCAGAAACATTTTCTGATTTTGTCGACGTTCATTTTTTAGACTGACGAACTCGTCACTACCTTATTTCGAGTGTAGGACGAGAGAAAATAAAATCCTAAAATTCCTAGTAGACACCGGGTCGAACAAAAATTACATACAACCAAATTAAGTTCGAAACCCCATCCCAAATCAAAAAAAATTTCATGCAAATTCAGTCTGTGGTGCTATAGAAATTACCCACCATACTATAATAAATCTTTTTGAACCAGGCACCGATATTAAATTTTTCCTTTTACCCTCACTACGATCTTTTCATGCAATTCTTGGCAATGACAGCCTTAAGGAACCAGCTGTCATCCATGCTAAGGAAAGCTATACGATTGTAAACAAAAACATTAAAATTAAATTGAAACAACAAGTATCCGAATCAATCCATAATGTTAGTCTCAGAACCCAGCACTTGTCGCAAGAACAACAACAACAACTTAATCGTTTAACCATGAATTACGCAAAGCTTTTTGGAACACCAAATGCAAAACTAACTTTCACTACCAATTGGCGAAATCATCTATGTTAAAACTAACAAAAGAATAGGAAATAAGTAAGATCCCAGATATAAAAAGGAGACAGTAGCACAGAATAAAAATACAACAGTTATTACCCAGTCATTTATG
This sequence comes from Eristalis intricaria, assembly GCA_964034865.1. Classification (NCBI taxonomy): domain Eukaryota; kingdom Metazoa; phylum Arthropoda; class Insecta; order Diptera; family Syrphidae; genus Eristalis; species Eristalis intricaria. The sequence continues at coordinate 9,163,137 of OZ035878.1, read as the reverse complement.
TAATGTATCGTTAATAAAACCTGTTAAAATAAATAAAATTATCAATAAAATTAAATACGATTCAATATTTGAATGCGATACAGACATTTATGGCATTACAAACAAATGTAAAACTTATAATAGTCTTTCAATTTGTAACGAAAATAACATTGTTAGTTTAAGAAATTCATCGTGCATCCCAATGCTGATAAAAAGCCAAAAAGCATTGTGTCCCATCATCAACAATGAACACGTCCCAGATGTAGACGAAATAGCTCCAAGAATCTTGCTTTTAAATCAATTTAATGGTCCAGTACTCATCAACAACGATACTGTCATGCTCAAGGGTACGTTCATCATAAAACACTTCAACACCACCATTCAAGTTAAAGGAAGAACGATTATGTCAAAAGAGGTCTCAAGTCATAAGCCTTTACCAGCGATACTCCAACCGTCATATAAGCCCGACAAGATAGAAGAGGTACTGTCCCTCGAAATGATCAAGGATCTTTACGTTAATCGAACAAAAGAAATCAAGCTGCGAGAGATCAACCTAACCCTGAACATCATTTTAATGGTCACAGTCTTAGCCATCGCAACCTTCGCATACAAAATGACAAGAAATAAAGGTATGGCCAAAGACAAACGGTCCAATACTAACATGCCATCAACAATAACCATAGGACTTGCAGACATCCCCACCTAGTGACGTCAACAACTTCTCACGAGGACGTTCGATTTTAAGGGTGGAGGAGTTAACACCAGAAACATTTCATCATGCGAACAATGCATGCTACAGTTCCCACGAGCAACAACCTCAGCTCCGTACGTGATGGAATGCAGCGAATCATATTTCCTCCGGACACACGAGGCATCGACAACGAACGGACACCTGAGCCACCAACGGATATGCTGACCTGTCGTCTGGCTGCATGGGACATGCACTTAGTTTTAAGATATGAAATATTTTGTCAATCAGTTGTAAGTCAGCCGCGAAGGCAAACAGATGAAAAATAAAATTATTTTTTTAAGAAAAGTTAACGTGAAATAGTTTTATTTATACTCTAATCCTACGTTACCGACGTAACTAAACACTTATGTGAAAATAACAACAATAAATTTAAATATGTAGATCACACGACATTCAGATGTGCAGAAGGGTAGAAGCGAAATAAAGACATTATAAGGAGAAAATCACCCTCTTATTTCAATTAAAGTATACAGTCCACTGTTCGATTTATCGATCAACCCTTTTCTCAACCGCGCGTTTAGTTATTAAACGTAAAATAACTTATAATAATACATAAGTGTGTGTAAGATAATCAAGTGGTTAGACAATTAAAAACAATAGTAACATTTATTATTTCAGTATTGAACAAAAAAAACATTAAAGTGAGGTTTTTTAAAGTACAAATTTATTCTCGCGTCGTGCAAGCAACCGCCGTTAGAATAACGTTCATCGAATCAGAGCGGATTCTTTGTTCTTTGTCTTGAGGAGGACGTACCAGTAGCAGGCATAACAGAGCACATCTGTAACAAAATAAAGGCAATTAAAACAGATACTTGCCACACGATAATGTTTTCGTTGAAGCTGCTAAACAATCTTTTCAGACAAATGAAAAAGTATTACCAAAATATTGATAAATGCGTTCCAAAACAGCGCACAAAGAAAGGTTTATCAAATCGGCTGAAAAACACTTGAGGAGAATTTCAAGTACAGCACACAATATAATTAGATCGGTATAGAAGCATCAGAAGCTGGAATGGAAGGAGATTTAGAGGCAGTATATGGAAACATAAAGGAACTATACTTTGACTACAAAACCGCGTTACGGGACAGCATAGACAAATTGCCATCATCAAATGAAATGTCGGTGAGTGCTAGTTCTGTAAGCGGTGAAAAATCGTTGGTTCGTCTCCCTAAAATAGCCTTCTTCCTTTTGCTGGTGATTATAAAAATTGGAAATCATTCCATAACTTGCTTGAAACATTAATACATACCAATAAAGAATTATCGGAATCCACTATCTCGAGTCTAGTTTGAGAGATGAAGGCTAGCGTCTTCTTCAGCATCTTCCCATTATTACAAATTATAAGGCAGCGTGGGGAATACTGAAGTCGCGATATGATCAAAAAGGGGTTTTGGTGAATGAGCAGCTGAAGGTGTTTTTCGCACAAGAGTTGATAACACATGAAATGGCTGCAGCATTAAAGAAGTTTTAAGACACGTCCGTTGAATGTTTCCATGCATTAAAAAATCTGGAAGTGCCTGTGGAACATTGTGACGTCATTATTATATTTTGTATGGTACGAACATTTCCTGTGATGACTCAACGTCTATGGGAAGAGAAGCTAGATGCAGCCAAAGAGTTTACACAGTTCAAAGCTTGTCTGCGATTTTCTGGAAGCGAGATTCCGTACTCTGGAAGCCGTTAGCCAACAACAGGAGGTGAGATTAGAAAAGCCTGCAAAGGAAAATGTTACAAAATTGAGGTCATTTCATCCACTCTTATACAGAACTTCAAAAGCATTGCCACAGACCGATACACACACCCGAAATCTACAACATTACACTACACAACCATCTACATCTGCACAGCATACAGGAAGTAAATCACAATCCACTTCCAACCCTAAACATACGCAATCTCACAGGATGAATTCGAATGCGGTAAGTTTCGAACCAACACAAGTAAGCAGTTTTCACGCGACACAATGAAAGACAGAGGTGTTACTAGTAAGAGCAGTTGTCAACGTCACATCACCAACTGGCTAAAAGCTGACACTTCGTATTCTGATGGATCCGGGGTCAGAGGCAACCTTCATCACACAGCGAGCAGCATAGTGGTTAGGTCTGAGAGGTAAGCGAACAGCCGTCGAGGTATCAGGGCTTAGTAAAGCGAGTAGTGGAACTTGTTACAGATACGTGGACATCACGATAGGTTCCCTACGCACAGAATTTGAAACCAGTGTCCAAGCTCTGATTTTTGAGTAGCTGACAAGACTTCTTCCTACTAGTAGGACAATACTACAGCAGTGGAGGCATACTGAAGGTTTGCCTCTGGCCGATTCGGAGTTCCGCTCACCTGCCGAAGTAGATCTGCTATTGGGTAATGGGGTATACACCGAGATTTTACTACCCGAAATTGTTCGTGGAGAGGAAGAACCAGCTCCAGTAGCCCAGAATGGATGGATCATCATTGGTGGAGTCTCCCAGCCATGCCGAAAGGTAAAGACTTTTTTCCAGACAACGCAAATTGAAAATCAACTGCATCGATTCTGGGAACTGGAGGAAGTTACTCATAGCAGGTGTCCTCCGAAAGAGACGACGAGTGTGAGGAGTTCTTTCGAACTTCAACAAAAAGAGGGAAAGATGGAAGATACCAGGTATCTTTAGCTTTCAAAGCAGGGGGTTGTCCTGCGTTTGGACTGTGGATATAGAATGCAAATACATGGAGGAAGTCGATTATACCAAAGATGAGCATTGAAGATACTCACAACGTTTTTTGCTACCTCATCATGGTGTGATTAAAGAAGCGAGTTCCACCACTAAGTTCAGGGTTGACTTTGATGCTGCGTCCAAATGTTTGGACGGGTCATCATTAAACCAACATTTCATGACGGGTCCAAAGACACAAACGGACCTTACAGACATCGACATGAGGTGGCGGATGACCAAGTCACGTTCACTGCAGACGTGAAAAAATGAACAGTCAAATCCAGGTACATTCTGATAACTCATATTACCAGTTGATAATTTGGGGTAGTAAGGAGAAAGACCCCATTAAAGCTTATCGATTAAAAACAGTGACATTTAGAATGACATGCGAACCATACCTTGCGATTCGCACCCTAGAACAATTGGCAGAGGATGAAAAACACAACTATCCTGTAGGTGCAGGTAAGGATAGATTTTTATGTGGATGACCTGTTCGCTGGAGCGCACACAGACTGTGAAAGAAGCGTTAATTGAACGTAATTCAATTAATGATCTCCTGGTGGGAGGTATTAAGTTGCGGAAATGGGCAAGCAACTCAACCCAAACTTTAGAAGTCATACCGGACCATCAGCGAAAATTAAGTCCTCCTTACCAATAGCGCCTCCGGACCACATTAAAACACTGGGAATCAAGTGGTATCCACTATACGACGAACTGTCCTTTCAAAACACGCGGTCGACCATTCCAGTACCGACAAAACCAAGCATACTCGAAACCATATCCAAGCTTTTCGATCAACTTGGGTGGATTGCGTCTTGCACTATCAAAGCGAAGGTGTTTATGCAGCAAGAAGAGAACTGTGCGGAGCAGTCATGCTCGCGAAATTGCTCAACTACACAGCTGGAGTCCTGGATATACACGATGTGAAGCTAAACGCCTGGAATGATTCAACGATAACACTCGCATGGATTCAGTCCCCTCCAATGTCACATTTGTAAATAACAGAGTGGCAGAAATTCAGCGACTGGTAGAGGTAGAGACATATTCCAGGAGAGTGGAATCCAGCAGACCTGGCCTCAAGAGGAACAATGCCTTCGGCATTAAAGTCACTGGTGGACTGGTTCACAGTTTCTTCGAGAAGCATTGGAGGAAGAAAAACGAACCGTAAATACACCCATGGCCATACAGGTAAAGAATGACATTTTTTTTTCTCACATTTTACTTCATTTTTATTTTGGAATTCATAAAAACTTATATACTAGACAAAAATGCTTAAAACTAGTTGAACGAACAGAATTGCTATATATATAACTTACTGGCCCTAGGCGGGCACTCTAAGCTAAACTTAATCTTATCCTATGTCTTTCGACTTAAACTAAGACTCCATGCATTTAAAGAATAATTTCATGATCTGTACGACTTATTATTAAGAAAAATTGAGAAAAAAAAACTTAATGACTGAACAGGATTTACTTAAAACTTATAACCTAACTTACACACTACCTTAAAATTAACTTAAACTTTTTTTTTTTTTTTATATTTACATCTTACAACTACCTTAGGTTATGTAGGTCGGCTATAGGTTGCAGCTTATAGATTTTCATCTATTCCGCTGCAAGACAGAGGCCGACTGCTCCCCATAAGGGGGAACGCGCTACCCTTTCTACCCCGGGTCTAAAGGGTTCGACGAGGCAGTTCCCTCTCTCCCCAGCCACCAGAATTTTCGATGTTGCGATGCAACATCCAGAACATCTCTCCTTGATACCGCCGTACTAGCGGAGGAGACCCTCCTCAGCTCGTTGTACGACGGAGCGGTCGTGGTTGAGTCCCCCATCCACAGTTGAACGGGCTATGTGGAAGATGAGCGGTACCGCATTTATATTTTGTAACAGCCCGTTTTTGTCTAAATGGAGAAAGGTTTCTGGGGGGACGAAGCCGTTGTGACGTACCCTTTCGTGGTATTGGGGATTGGGGTAGTAAGCCCCAGAGATCAAGTTATTGGACGAGTTCATCGCTCTAGCAGTGTGACCTCGAATCAACTTCAACAGGAAATTGTCCACTCTTATCAGGTTTGCCCTGTTGTATAAGACCTCATTGGAATAGAATTTTATGTACTGAGACTCTGGAGTTCGATAAAGACGAAGGCAAGCCCTAAGACAAGCCCTCTCGAACAACCGAATCTTTTCCATTAAGCTTGCACTCACGTTGAACCACACGGGACAGCCATAGGTGAGCATTGGCCGGATGAGCGCCATGTAGCAGATGACCTTCACCCTTGCATCGAGTTGGCTGTTGTAAAACAGTCTCTTTGTAAGGGCAAAAGCACCTCGGGCCCTGGCCAGAGCAGCATCTACATGTTCGTTAAAATATAGATACTAATCTAGCCAGATCCCCAGGTATCTGACTACAGTCTTTTGCGCCAGTGGTTCCCCGTGTCTTCCAACGATTGAGAACTTTCGCCAATTCTTTTTCGTATCCGACGAGGCCTTATACAACGGCGTCCTGAACAGAATGGTTTCCGACTTCTGGAAGTTGATACTCAACTTCCAGTCATCGCAACTTCTCATGAATGAATTGAAGTCACCCTGCGTGAGAGTAGTGATTTCCTCGATCTTTTTGCCTGATCTGTACACGATCAAGTCATTGGCATACGCAATTGCATGAGGAAGAGAACTTAACAGATCACTCAAGTAAATGTTGAACAGGATCGGCGAATTAACGGCACCCTGTTGGAGACCATTTTTAACTTGGAGTACACATGTCGACGTCACGTTGCCATTCTTGACTACGACCCGTCTACCGGTAAGCATGTTACACAGTGGGTACAGCAGTGGTTTGCTTATGCCTAGCCGATTGAGCTTGTAAAAAAGACCTTCTAACCATACGTTGTCAAAGGCCTTCTCCAGGTCAATCAAGCAGGCACCCGTACATTGTTTCTGGCTCTTGTTCCATTCGATATCCGACACCAGTTTCGACGCGGCATGAATAGTGTCGTGCCCCGCTTTGAAACCGAATTGGTTATCCGGAATTATATTTTTGTCCTTAGTCCAGTTGATCAGAACTCTATTTATCACTTTCTCGAATACCTTGCTGATATTCGGCAGGACACTTATTGACCGGTATTGAGGTTGCATGGATTCGAAGAATCTTTTCCTCTCTTGGATATGGGTTGCACAATCGCAGTTTTCCAATGCTCTGGATAATGTGCATTATTCAAAGCATTGTTAAACAGGATTGTGTACATATTAACCACTTCCACGGGGATGTGTCTTAGCACAATGTTGGAGATCCCGTCGATTCCAACAGACTTTTTCTTCTTTAATGATTTGAAGACCGCTTGGAGTTCTGTCTTCGATATGAACGGGGGAAGAACCCCTTCGTCGGCGATGGCATTATCTGCCATGTTATCATCATTGAACACGACAAAGCCAGTGTTCTCAGATCGCCATTGTTGCAGATCCTCACGAAGAAGAGTGTTGTTAGCCCGTACTCTGTTCTCGAGGGCGTGGTTCGGGCTAATACTCTCATTCACCTTGTACACTTCCTGAAAGACCGCGCCAAGTACCTCCACTTTTTCTTGCGGATCTTCGACCACAAAGAAATTATCGTCGAGTACGGCGTTATCTGGATCAATAACTTCTGTAGTCAGTATTTGTTCATTGTCCGTCGTTCTGGGAAGCTTAAGACACGGAAGATCGCTTTGCTTCTTACTTCTGAAGAATTTATTTATTTGAGGAACATACTCGAGTTGTTAGATCTCACAGCCCGAATCATATCGTTCCAGTGCGAATTAGGAGAAAGTCTGTAATTTTCGACAATTGTCTAAAAGTTCTTTATTATCGATTTCAGTGTCCTAACTTCCTCACTACGTCTGTCAGTAAACCGCCTGTACAAGTTTTTTAATCTTGTAAGGAGTCTACTTTTTTGTTGGTGGCGTGTAAATATCGTGGTATCGTACTGTCCATCGTTCGTTTGATTGTTTCGTCCAATTGCATTAGATACATGTCAATATCTTCGTTTGACAAGTTTCTATTGGACGGTATGTGGATCGCGTTTGAAGAGATTGCTCTCGTCGTTTGTCTGGAGAAGCGTGTCCATCGAGCCCTACTATAATTGTAGGGGTACGTTTGAACAAACTCTCCTAATTCCGCAATGTCATTGGGGATTTTGATTTCGGCACTAAGTCCGCAAATGTCACTGAGATACACGAATGTGTTCAAACAGTTTACCGTTTGTGCGTTTGTGTCTGTCAGGTGCAGTCTTGCGTCTAACAGCAGAAGATCCAGATATGAGCCGCTTCTGGGATAAGACGAGATCTCTGTTGCTTTCGAATCGAGTCTATGCTCGACGCTGTGTAAGCAAAACCAGTTATAAAGCTAGTCCCCCCTGCGATTGGAAACCATGTTCCCCCAATATCCATGTCGGGCATTTAAGTCCCCGGCCAAAATGAAATAGTTTTCCTCCGAGTCCAGCCTCAGACATCGAAAGAGCGAATCGAGCTCTGATATAGTTGTTCTGGAACTAGGGCTGCGAGAGGAGTAGACCGACAACGCATACAACCTCCTTCCACTGCGGAGCGAAATGCATACGATGCAGGCCTTCAACTCTTGAAACCTTCGTACTTCACTACTATACACTACCTTGTGTTTAATGTTATTTTTTATGAAGATCGCAACACCGCCTCCACCACTGGAATTGGGTCAGTCTCTCTAATTACATTATATTTGCTGTGCTCCAGTATGCCTCTCCGAGTAAGCTTGGTTTTGCTAATCAGCATCAGCTCTGGGCTTAGGTCGTCCAAAAGTTTATAGAGCTGGTTTTTTCTAGTGATCCCTATCAATGAATTTGCATTCACTGCAAGGATCTTGTAAGTGAACTCGTTCGTCTGCGCAGCCATTCAAATGGTTGACGTAGTTGGCTCTGCAGGAGCGCCAAGATTTGGTCTACCCGCTCCTCTAATTGATCCATACACCTTTCAATGGAGGATTTCCAATCCGGCGTTGGATCGTGTGCTCTTGGCACTGAAGGTTCCGGCACTACCTTCGGTAGTTGCTGCTTTTCCGTATTCCCCTGACCGGACAGCATTTGGGCGAAGGTCATTTGAGGAGTTACGGGTATGGTTGTCCCGAGTGGAGTATTCACTGGGGGCTGCTTCTGTAGAACCATTTTTGCTTTCAGCTCTTGGAATTTAGGGCAACCCTGATAGTTGTCGGTGTGCCCCGCGTTCCCGCAGAGTACGCATTTGAGCTGACTCTTTTCAGCTGCTCCTTTTTGCCCCAGAGAACAATTCTCCGCCCTCTGGTTCTCACTGCACTTGACGCACCGAGGCTGCATTTGACAGATCGACGCGGCGTGCCCGAAACTTTGGCAACGAAAGCATTGTGCAATGCCATCTCGCCTTCTCATGCTGTCCCATTCGCATTTATGGTAATCTAATAACTTGATTTTCTTTAGATTATCCACTTTGCTTGTGGGTGTAACCTGTATAATATTGAAGGGTAATTTCCGCCCCTCTCTCTTTGCCTTAACTGTGGTGAAAGGCTTGACCCCGACGTACTCGATTCCCTCGCACACTTGCTCTTTGAGCAGTTGGAGGACCTTCTCCGCTTCGAGCGGGTAGGTAAGCTTTAACAGCCGAGACTGCCACTTTTCGCCTTTTGGAGTGAACGAAAAGAACTCCAACGTCGACCGTTTTAAAAATCCTTTTAATATATTGTAGTTGTCCACTGTCTTGCAGTGGATTGCGTACTTTCCAAAGCCTTTACTTCTGCTAATATAAAAATTACCTGAACCTACGGCCTCCTTGAACATCTTGGCAGTTTGTTCAATATCCGCCTTGTAGATATTTTTTGGCGGCACCTTTTCTTTCTTCTGCTGCTGTTGCGCTGCTGGTGGCTGCTGTTGAGTTGCTGGTTGCTGGTGTTGAGTTGCTGATTGCTGCTGTTGTGTTGCTTCTTGACGTCGCTGTTTCTTTGCCGAGCGCTCCTTTTTTGTTGGTCGCTGGTGTTGCTCGACCGCTGTTGTTGCTGAGTTTCTTTCAGCTTTTGTTGTTGTTCAGATGTTGGTTGTTGTTGCTGGACTGCAGCCCTTGGTTGCTGCAGCTTCGTTTTTTGTTGCGGCTTATTTGCTACTTGTTGTGGCTTTTTTTGCCGATCCAGCATTCTTCTCGCAAAAGTCTTCGCTTTCAGCTCTCAGATTTCATGCAGGAGTCGCTGAGTTCTCTCCTGCATGTCGTCGACTAGCGTCCCCTTCATGCGAAGTACCCGCACGACTTCGTCTTCTGTGTCGGAGGAGAGGGAATCAAAGCTGTTGCTGCTCACCGCAAACAAGCCTTCTCCTCCATCGGACACATACTGCACCGCTTCTTACTCCTCTGACTCGCTTGCAGTTGTGCAAGCCGATGTCGCTTCACTGAGCTCTCCCCCCTTGCGCTCTTCGGTTGGTGCATCTGTGTTGCGGCGTTTTAAGCTTTTCGGCGACGCCTTTTTCCTCCTCCTCTTACCAGTACCTTCAAGTGGACACTGTTTTTTGATGGCCTGATGCTGCCACCGGTTGTTGTCGGTCATTGCCCGCTTCTAAGAGCGCGGACCGTTCGTCAGCTTCCATTCTCCCAACTCACTTATACAGTACAGATGTTCTGGAGCGTATAAGGAAATAAAAAAATGTTGTTTGGTTCTGCCCAGAGTCGGCCTCGAACCGGGCACCTGTCGAGACAGAAGCACTGACCCTACCTATTCAGCCACACGTCTGTTGAATAAACGTGCGGCAACTTCCGCACTTGTTAACTGCAAGTCTTATTTTTTATTCTTCTAAACTCTAATGACTCGCGAACTGTTCTACTCGAAGGTCTGTGAGTGACTGACTTTATCGAGTGATAATCTAGAACCAGCATTCGTAATCTTGGTGATTATTGCAGCTAGGCTCCTATTAATCCGCTCAACTTGCCTATATGTCTGTTGCGAACCAGTAGCGATCTTTACGTGTTTTATATTATTATCCGTCATAAATTCCTGAAACGCTTTTGATGTGAATGCACTGCCATATCTGACAATAATGTAATTATGGGACTGTATATTTTAGATAATAGTTTAAGGATTGTATTACTTCCCTAGTGTTGGTGGAACGAACTGCAAGGAAAATGACATATTTTGAAAATGCATCTACAATCAAAAATATAAATCGTTTTTTCGATTTTTTTATAGACACTGGACCGAAATGGTCTACAAGCATTACTTCAAAAGGCACATTTCCTTTGAAGTAATATTATATTGAAATGATTCAAGTTTTCCAGATTTTGGAGAGAAAGCTATTAATTTAGGAAAACTAATATACTCTTTACATTGCCTCACACACTTTATCACTCCCTACGTGACCCATGTCATCACGATACATGTGAAGCAAATACTGTTCCATATCTTTTGGAACATAAAACAATGTATTATTTTTCACCTTCTTATAAATTAAGCCATTCATCTCAAATATCTTGCTCTCCTCATTTCCTAACTTTATCATAATATTATTTAAAGTACTATTTTTATGTTGACAAATTGAGAGATTGTGTTTAACCTATTACGGGCCCATCTATGTATTCTCGGATTAATTTCTCTTTAAATTAGAGTTAATGTTAGAGAGTTGCAGTCTCTCTCAGTAATTATCTTGAATTTTAGCCCTTTTAAATATAGTCTAAGTCTCCGAAGAGCATACATTATTGTCAGGGTTTCAACTTCAAAGCTTATAGCTTCATAGCTTGTCGTTCTTTTGGAAAAATAAAAAATTGGTAGAAACTTAGCATCCGCTTTCTTTTGGTAAAAAATTTCCCCGAAACCAAGGGAACTGGCATCGCAGTGTATCTCTATGTCATCACGATGATCATATATAGTTAAAATTGAGGCTCCAGATAATTGTTGTTTTAAATTTTCAAAACAGCAGAGTTGCCAAATTTAAATGTTGAATCTTTCCATATTAAGATATTAAAAGGCTTCGCTATGATTGAAAAATCTTTTATAAATCTCCTGCAATAAGAGCATAGCCCTTTGAACTGATTTTGTATTTCGTGGGACAGGCAACTTTAATATAGATTTAACTCTTTTTCCGTCTGGTGTAACACCTTCATTTGCGACCACATACCCTAAATATCTTACTTCTGCCTTCATAAACCGACACGGAGTTTAAAATTTGTCTAACTAACCTGTCAACTAACCTGTTAATATACTATTATTATGTCGTCTATATATATATATAGCTACTTTTTTAGCTCTAGTTAAGTCGTCGAACCCATGATTTACGATAAGATGAAACGTGGATGGAAAGTTTTTTAGACCAAAGAGCATCCGTAAAAATTCGTATACACCCAATGGAGTTACGAAGGATGTATATTTTATGGATTCTGAACTCATGTGAACATGATAAAATACACTTTTCAAATCCAATAATGAAAATATGGTTTTGTTGATCAATCTGCCCAACATATCATCGGTAAGATGAGTTGGACAACTATCCTTCAAATTGATCTTATTCAAAGTTCTAAGATCAACGCAAATTCGAATGTCCCCCGTCTTTTTCTTCACTAAAACAATCGGTGAGGAATATTCTGATTTACTTGGCCTAGTTACAATTTTCTCTATCAAATCGTCTAATATACTCTGTAATTTCTCCCTTTCGTATTTCATTACACAACATCAGTTTCATTTCACCAAAAATCTCTGGCTTATAGGGATGACTTCTGTACACATAACACTCATTTATTTTTTCAATTCATTCCCACTTAATTTTTTAAATTTGCTCTTTTTAGAAAATCCCTTCCAAATCTTACAGAACAACTCGCTGTACCACCTGATACTACCAACAAATCTAATTTCATTTACCTTTTATCAAATAAAATAACAGTCTCTACTTTTCCATTAACAACGAGCGGTCTTTTATCTATGCCAAATAATTTATAAGTATTGGTTTGGTTTACAAGAAGTGCATCTGGAACAAATTGTTGAGAGACCAAACTACATGGACTTCCAGCGTCAATTAATATATCTAATAGAATCTTATAACAATAATTTAGTCTTATAAAAGTATTATCTATGTTTCTTACAAAATCGTCATCTTCTTGCTATTTTTCATTTAAATTGTGGATCAGAACGCTTCTCATCGGACATTCTGCTGCACGGTGGCCCATTTCGGCACAAACCTGACATGCCCTACGTTCACGCATAGGCTTACGGCACTCTGCAGCGACATGACCAATCGACTTGCAGTCTTCAGTTGCGTTGTCCCACGGGTTCAGAATCGAAGTGTCTTCTCTAATAGGGGAACGTGAGACCTTTTTTTTTAGTCCTGAAACCATCCTGATTCATAATTGAAAATTAAGATTTTTTCGAGGTCAACACCGCTCTACGAAGACTGCTTCCTTTTCTTTGCTAGTCTGTTGTTCGATTATTTATAATAATGTTGGATAAGTTCTATTTCGCACTTGTTTCTGCACCTTCAGCAAAAATCGTTATGCTGTATGTTTGCTGCTGCTCCAATACCCACCCCATTTAGCCCGGTTTGGAATAGTTGTTTTTGTATTTTTTTTGTTTTCAACAAGGGGACTATATTTTATAATTTTGTATACATTTTGTGTAACGAAATATACGACAATACGTGGAACATAATAAATTGCCGCTGATTACCTGAAATCAATAAAAATACAAAAATCATTTTTTAATGATATAATGTTCCGGATGAGCGAAGGAACTTAACAATTTGATATTTCTAAAAATGGCGGAGGTTGAAACTGAAATTTGTTGTTATAATTCAAATTTTTCTCACATTTTTGGCTACAAAAATAAAAACAAACGTAAAGGACAATTTAATATAGAATCCGGGATACAAATTTCAAACTGATATGTAAACCTTTAGCATGCATTCAAAGTTTTTTTTATTTTCATAAGTAATAGTCCGATCTGGCTTAAATGTTATAACTTTTTTATAATTTATGGGTGCTCAAGATAAAGCACAATCTAAAGGAAGAAGGGGAGAGGAGGTATCTGTGCACTTTTGGAAGGAAATATTAGGCTGGAAAGAGCATTTCATATTTGTGTATTGCGGCTGAATATCGAGTCTCTAAATTTACTTGTGCGTGTGAAAGTAGGCTTAAGGGTAAGCTAATTGCCATTCCAGGCCAGAGGTGATTTTCGTGGAGAGGAGGAATGGCACCACATAACGCTCGCTTTTGCATACTATCTAATAGGGACAGGGTGGTCTTGGGAGCACCATACCAGATATGAGCGTTGTACGGGGTGCAATGTATCACAAAATTGCTAAAGAGCAAGAAAAGGGTTTGAGCGATAAATCGAATAGTATACTTTAATTGAAATAAATACTAAGAGGGCGATTTTCTCTTTATAATGTCTTTATTTCGCTTCTACTCTCCTGCAAGGCTGAACGTCGAGTGAGTTATATATTTAAATTTATTGCTGTTATTTTGACATTAGTGTTTAGTTACGTCGGTAACGTAGTATTAGATTAGTTTATTAGAGTGTTAATATTAATCATTCAGCAGTCATTACGTTAATAAAATCAATTAACATTTAATATTATTAGCTTGTGATTTGTTATTGAACATCCTGGATAGTCGGTCTTGACTCGAACCACTATATGCTTAGGTACCACTGGAGGGATCACTGCAACTTCAGCTTCTTCATCAATGGCATTCATCGTTCTCTCAATCGGTAATGTGTGTTGTGTAGTGCGGGTTAAAGCTGGGTCAATTGTTAAAATCCAACGAATAATTCAAGCATTGGCTTAAAAAAGATTCGGATTTCAATCATTCGTTCATTTCAATCACCGGTCATTAAAAGAGAGAGACCGACATGTTGCATTCGTTCAATACTACAAACAGCAACAAAAAATGGTTACAATCCAACCAATCAATAGTTGTTTTTGGACAACAGGTACATTTTCATTGCATTGGTATCCGAAAGCACTAATATGCTCCAAGATTGGCTGTTTGCCCATACACTGCCGCGTCGAAACTGGTATCGGATATCCAATGGAACAAGAGAAAGAAACAATGTACGGGTGCCTGCTTGATCGATCTGGAGAAGGCTTTTGACACCGTATGGTTAGAAGGACTTTTCTACAAGGCTAGGCATAAGCAAACCACTGCTGTACCCACTGTGTAACATGCTTACCGGTAGACGGGTCGTAGTCAAGAATGGCAACGTGACGTCGACAGGTGTATTCCAAGTTAAAAATGGTCTCCAACAGGGTGCCGTTAATTCGCCGATCCTGTTCAACATTTACTTGAGTGATCTGTTAAGTTCTCTTCCTCATGCAATTGCGTATGCCAATGACTTGATCGTGTACAGATCAGGCAAAAAGATCGAGGAAATCACTACTCTCACGCAGGGTGACTTCAATTCATTCATGAGAAGTTGCGATGACTGGAAGTTGAGTATCAATCGTTGGAAGACACGGGGAACCACTGGCGCAAAAGACTGTAGTCAGATACCTGGGGATCTGGCTAGATCAGTATCTATATTTTAACGAACATTTAGATGCTGCTCTGGCCAGGGCCCGAGGTGCTTTTGCCCTTACAAAGAGACTGTTTTACAACAGCCAACTCGATGCAAGGGTGAAGGTCATCTGCTACATGGCGCTCATCCGGCCAATGCTCACCTATGGCTGCCCCGTGTGGTTCAACGTGAGTGCAAGCTTAATGGAAAAGATTCGGTTGTTCGAGAGGGCCTGTCTTAGGGCTTGCCTTCGCCTTTATCGAACTCCAGAGTCCCAGTACATAAAATACTATCCCAATGAGGTCTTATACAACAGGGCAAACCTGATAAGAGTGGACAATTTCCTGTTAAAGTTGGTTCGAGGTCACACTGCTAGAGCGATGAACTCGGTCAATAACTTGATCTCGGGGGCTTACTACCCCAATCCATTATACCACGAAAGGGTACGTCACAACGGCTTCGTCCCCCCAGAAGCATTTCTCCATCTAGATAAGCACAGTCTGATACACGACGTAAATGCGGTGCCGCTCATCTACCACATCGCCAGATCAACTGTGGATGGGCCAACCAACCTGGTAGTTTTTCAAGCTGCAAATTCCATCTCCAGTTGAGTTCCTAGCTCAATTATTTCGTTTGAGCGTTCAGATCTGAAAATCAAAGAAATTTTATCTTCTTCCCCCTGCTCAGAATATTATGCAAAACCAGAATTTTGCTTATACCAGGTCAGAGGAACATACAAACGAAGTGCCAAAAAGAACTTGGAGAATACGATGAAATTCTCTTAAGAATTCGACTTATCGAAGGTGGCGCCAAATAATCTGTTCGAGTTATCAAGACATTCGTGTAATCGAAGTTCAACTTATCGACGTCAGATTTCATGTTAATTTCAGTCCTTGCGCTATTGCCAACCAATATAATTCGAGTTATCAAATATTAGAGTTATCGAAGTTCGACTGTATTTCTGTATGTAGGCTCATTAAAAATGCGTTAAATGAACAAAGAAAACCGTACCTATTGAAAGAGCATTCCATAATTGATAATCGGTGTGAAAAATTAAATTTTTAACTCAACGGGGCGATTTTGCGGTGTAATATATTCCACTTAAAAATGATGGGTATACTTAAACGACTGCGACTCGAGTCGAATAAATAAAACGATAAGCGGAATAAGGATGATTGTCATAGCGTGACTGACCTTATGCAAGATGCTATCGCCATACTCTCTACCTGAACATATTCTAATGCCCGGTTTCACAGTGCAACCTTATCTGCTGGTTTAGCTAAGTGTAGGGTGAACTTAAACTTCACCCAAGAATATTTCGTTTTCACACTCATATTTAGGGGTGTCTTAGGCAAGCCATGGATTGACTGGCATGGTGATCTACTGAATCCACCAACCATGTGATCAGTGAAATAGATGAAATAATAATTGTGACTGATCATGAAAAGCACCCTTCTGAAGAAAGGAAAAGAGGAGACACCAACTTATCAAGCGAATGTACATGCATGTAAGGATATTGCACCGAAAGTTCTGGTGGCTGGGAAGCGAGGAAACTCCCTCGTCGAATCCTTTAGACCCCGGTTAGTTGAGACCCCGCATGGGGAGCAGTCGGTTTCATGTATTGCAGTGTTTTGACTGTAAATATTCATATTTATTAGCTGCAACCTATGGCTGACGTACTTAGAATAGGGTTTGTTTTTTTATAGGTAGAATAAGGTATAAATAATAAAAAAAAATACAAAAAATAAATATAATATATTGTTTGTGTATAATAAGGATATATGCGTATAAACATGTGTATATGGGTATATACATGTGTATATGCATATATACGTAGGTTAGCTTAAGTTAGTTAGTAAGTTAATTTAAGGTTGAATGTAAGTTAGCTTGTAAGTTTTTATAAAAACCGTCCAGTAGTTAACTTTTCAATTTTTTCTTAACAGTAATGTGTTCCTTTTAAATTTCCATTTATATTTTATTCATTAGGTTAGGTCGAAAGATATAGATTAAGATTAAGTTTAGCTTAGAGTGCCCGCCTAGGGCCAGTAAGTTAGAAATAAAAACATTGTTCGTCTAACTAGTTTTAAGCATTTTTGTCTAGTATGTAAGTTTATTATGAATTAAATAATAAAAATGAATTCAAAAAAAAAAAAAAAAAAACAAATAATTTTCGCTCCATACATAAATAAAAACTAAACATAGTATAATACATGTATGTTGAGGCCTCGAACACTATGTACGAATGTGTGCATGCCTATCGGTCCTCTTATGATGAAATGAATAGGGATAGAATGGAATTGCGAAACAAGTATACTACTACTTATACACTTAATGATGGAAGGGATGACGAAGGGAAGTCATCTCACTAATTTGGCTCGCAACAAGTTGAACAAACGAAACAATTAAATAGGAACGATGTGTACATAAGAGCCATCGAATCAAATGATCAACCAAAACGTATATAAGGAATGGAACAAAAGTATTCAATTGTTTCGTTTGTTCACATTGTTTCGATCATTCATTACATTCCGGTCGTTCATATCGTTTCTTTCGTTCATATAGCGATTCGAACGAACGAATCCCTAAGTATTCACTATATGATTGACTGGTATGTAGTTGTGTGATTGCAATTACCAACACTTTTGAGTGAATGGGTCAAAAGGAAAGAATCACGATTGACACAGCCCTATTGCGGGTACCGATTGTGTTTTGTTGGGTTTTCGTGTTGTGTGAGGAAAAGGAAAAGAAAAATTAATATGGAGACAAAATGATATGAGGTAATTGATTAAAGTAAATTAATAGTGTGTATGCATATAAATATTCTCAATTTTCTCCAAATTTGTGGATTATTTCCATGGCGTGGATATCGGGTTCCGTTAGACGAAGTCTCAAACGACGGCGCGTTTCATATAGATATATATACATGTGTGTGTAGGGTTTTCGAATCGCGACGGATTGGTTTTGATAATCGGCATATGGCTTTGAGTCGACATACATAAGGTAAGAGCCAAACGACTATGTATCTAGGATTCGCGGGATATTTGACGGCGATGACTGCAATTTCTTTATTTTCTTTTGCATGCGTGCTGCTCCAATTATGGAAGTGATAATACCGTCTGGGTTTTGGTTTTGCTTATTTTATTTTGCATTTCATGATTTGATGTGACTTAGTTCAATTATAGTTTATGATTGAGTGTGTATTATGATTTTGTATTCATGTAGTGACAAAATAAGTACATATTCCATTAGCTTAGAGTGCTTTAATGTTGCGAGTGTTGCTATTAAGTTGCAATTTGTATAGATTTGAGTTATGATGAGCTTTTTGTTGAATAGTAGTTATAGTGGAATATTATTATTAATTGGCGAGTTATTTAGATTATGTAGTGTTGTGTCAAGTGTGATGTTCCTTTTCTCCTCTTCAGATATGTTGCTTGTTGGTAGAATGCAAATTTTTGTTATCGGTCGTTGATGTCTACTGTTGGCGTTTTTAAGGTGACGACTCTTACGAGAATATTCTTGCCAGATTGTATGTTGTATGTTGGTGATGCGGGCTTAGTTCCATTTTCCTTTTGGTAAGCCGTCTTTGATGCTTGATAGGGCATCTTTTGATGCTCTTCCAGTTTGAACCACTTTGGTCGTTGTAAGAGCCTCGTCAAGTATTCCGATCTCCAATTTCTCCAAAACTACTGATGCGATTTTTGTATTCGTTGCCATCGTTGCAACTGATTTTGGTTGACGTCTGTTAAAGCCGGTTCGGGAATACTGTCTGGTGCTCTTCCAATTGAAATGACCACGAGTTAAGGCGGTGAAGTCCACGTGGTTTTCGATTAGTGGTCACAGAGGTCTAGAGTTAAGGCACGCTTCAATCTGATTCAGAAGCGAGGTTAACTCTTCGTATGTGTACGTCTCTGCGCCACTTACTCGTTTCAAATGGTATTTGGTGGATTTCATCCCAGCTTCCCATAGTTCACCGAAATGAGTCGAAGCGGGGGGGAATAAAATGCCATTTAGTTCCGTGCATGGCCTGGGCTTCAGCAACAATTTTCCAGTCGAACTTGCCGACTTCGAGTAACCTTTTGAGTTCGCGGTTGGCTCCCACGAAGTTCGTACCATTATCGCTATATATATGCGCAATTAATCCTCTTCTTGATGTGAATGTGCGCAGTGCAGACAAGAAGTCCTTTGTTGTAAGCCCGCTGACCAACTCTAAATGTATGACTTTGGTAGCCAAACATATAAAAACTGCAAAGTATCCCTTATATTTTTTGGCGTTTCTACCTCTCCAAGTAGTCAACTCCAACATGGGTAAACGGTAAGGTGACACTTACTGTTGGGGCTGATAGAGTGCCCATGAGCTGTTGTGCAGTTATCGCTCGGTGTCGATGTCAGGTAACGCAATGATTTATCATCCCCTTAACACATGCTTTAAATTTTATCATCCAATATAGTTTCCTCAGATGCGTCATCGTTTAGTGAAGTCCTGCAGTACCCAGTTTTTTTAATAAGCATGAGTTATCAACAATTTGGAGAAATGGTGATTACCGTGAAGTATTACGTGATATTGATCTTCATATGAGAGTTTGGCGTTCTGCAATCGATCCCCTACTGTCAGAATACTATTGCTGTCCGTGAGAGCTTTGGTATTTTGTCTTCGGATGGGAACATATCTACTTGGGCGATCCTTACCAGCACTACTTTAGCATCCTGCAATTCGTTTGGTAACAAAACACCGTATCTTTTAGCACAATTTATGTTTTGTGTATAAACCGTAAAAAGTAGGCTATGACTTTTAGAATTTAAGCATAATTAGAGTGTTTGTTCATCATTATTATGTCATTATTTACCTGTAGGGCCACGAGTGTCTTTACGGTTCGTTTTTTGTCCTCCCATGCTTCTTGAAGAAACTGTGAACCAGTCCACCAGTGAGTTCAATGCCGAATGCATTACTCCTCTTGAGGCCAGGTCTGCTGGATTCCAGTCTCCAGGAATATGTCTCTACCTCTACCAGTCCCTGAATCTCTGCCACTCTATTATTTACAAATGTGGCATTGGAGGGGACTGAATCCATGCGAGTGTTATCTCTGAATCAGTCCAGCCGTACAGCTTCACATCGTGTATGTCCAGGGCTCCAGCTGTGTAGTTGAGCAATTTTGCGAGAATGACTGCTCCGCACAGTTCTAGCCTTGGCGACGTTTGCGTTTTAAGTCGAGCTACTCTGGTCTTTGCTAGCATCAAGTGGATGTGAACATTTTTCTGAGAATCGAGAACATGTAGTTATATCGCACCTCCGTAAGCTTTCTCCGAAGCATCACTAATGCCGTGCAGTTACATTTTCATTTGAGTCTCGAGCATGTGGTATATGAAGGTCCTACAACAATTGTAATTCGTCACAGAAGGCGGTCCACTAATTCGTCAACTCAGACAACATGGGTTCATCCCAATCCAGTTGACATGGTCAAAGTTGCTGCATAAACAGCTTTCCTTTGATAGTGCAAGATGCAATCCACCCAATTGGATCGAAAAGCTTGGCTATGGTTGCGAGTATGCTTCGTTTTGTCGGTACTGGAGTGGCCGACCGCGTGTTTTGAAAAGACAGTTTGTCCTCTAGTGGATACCACTTGATTCCCAGTGTTTTAATGTGCTCCGGATTCGCTATTAGTAAGGAGTACTTAATTTCTCTCTGTTGGTCCGGTATGCCTTCTAAAATTTGGGTTGAGTTGCTTGTCCATTTCCGCAATTTAATACCTCTCGCTTAGTGGCCCTCGGCTAAACTTAATCTTATCCTATGTCTTTCAACTTAAACTAAAAATCCATTCAATTAATGAATAACTACTTTATCTGTACAACCTTCTATTAAGAAAAATTGAAACAAAAAACTTAATTACTGAACTGGATTTACTTAAAACTTATATACTAACTTACACACTACCTTAAAATAAAAACTTAAGCTAACTTAAGCTAAACTACATACATATATGTTGGTAGTATATACCGTGTATACACATAGGTACACAGTGGTGTACGTATGTGAATAATATTTTTTTTGTTCTTATTTAGATCTAACAACTACCTTAAAAACCACCCTAGGCTATGAAGGTCGGCCATAGGTTGCAGCTTATAGATTTGCATCTAATTGCTGCAAGACAGTGATCGACTGGTCCCCCATTCGGGGATATGTAGTTCGACGAGGGAGTTCCCTCTCTCTCCAGCCACCAGAATTTTCGATGTTGCATTGCAACATCCCGAACATCTCTCCTTGATTCCGCCGTACTGAACCGGTGGATACCCTCATTTTTTCATTTTAATTCTTTTTTATTATGTACTTCATGACAACTTAAATACTAGACAAAAATGCTTAAAACTAGTTGGTCGAACAGTGTTAGTTACTGATTCTAACTTACTGACCCTTGGCGAGTACTCTAAGCTACACTTAAACTTATTCTATGTCTTTCGACTTAATCTAACAATATTATGTAAATGAGAATTTCAACATGACTAATGTGTATTAAGAAAAAATTTAAAAACTTAATGGCCGTAAATTTTTTTTTATAGAAACTACAAGCTAACTTACACTCTACCTTAAAATAAAACTTACAAACTATCTTAAGCTAATCTACTTATACATACTTATATATTCATTATATACATAATGCATTTATACATCCTTTTGTATATACATATATATACATTCTTTCATATATTTATTTTTATTTTTATTTATTGATTTTTTTTTAATTTTTATTTTTTTTAATAACTAACAAAAATAACATATAAACAGCTTACCCACTACTATACAACTACGCTAAAATATGTAAGTCGGTCGTAAGGTTACAGCTGTAATATGTATAAAATCCGCTGCAAGACGTGGACTGACTGCTAACCACGAGGGGGTCTGAACTACCCTTTCTAACCGGGGTCTAATGGGTTCGACGCTGGAGTTCACTCGCTCCCCAGCCACCAGAACTTTCGATGTTGCATAACAACATCCAGCACATCCCGCCTAGATACCGCCGTACTGAACCGTAGGAGACCCTCCTCAGCTTGTTGTGCGACGGAGCGGTCGTGGTTGAGTCGCCCATCCACAGTTGATCTGGCGATGTGGTAGATGAGCGGTACCGCATTTATATTTTGTATCAGACCGTGCTTATCCAAATGGAGGAATGCTTCTGGGGGGACGAAGCCGTTGTGACGTACCCTTTCGTGGTATTGAGGGTTGGGGAAGTAAGCCCCTGAGATCAGATTGTTGACCGAGTGCATCGCTCTGGCAGTATGACC
The DNA here is from genome assembly GCA_964034865.1 of Eristalis intricaria. NCBI lineage: Eukaryota > Metazoa > Arthropoda > Insecta > Diptera > Syrphidae > Eristalis > Eristalis intricaria. Next base: position 9,140,952 of record OZ035878.1, on the reverse strand, counting down.
TCGAATCAATTTCAACAGAAAATTGTCCACTCTTATCAGGCTTGCCCTGTTGTATAAAACCTCAATGGAATACAATTCTATTTACTGGGACTCTGGACTTCGATAAAGATGAAGGCAAGCATTAGGACCAGAATTTGGCCGACCTGCTTCCCTAACCGAGCCATACGCCCTTCAATGTGTGGCACTGAGACTTGCGGCACTACCTTTGGTAGTTGCTGCTTTTCCGTGCTCCTCTGAACAGACGCCATTTGGGCATATGTCACTTGAGGGGTGACGGGTATGACTGCCCCGAGTGGATTTTTCACTGGGTGGTACTTCCGCAGAACCATGTTTTTCTTCCGCTCTTGGAACTTAGGGCAACCCCGATAGTTGGCGGTGTGCCCCGAGTTCCCGCAGAGTTCGCACTTGAGCTGACTTTTGCCAGCTGCTCCCTCTTTCCCCAGCGGACATTTCTCTTCGTATAAACATGTGTATATGGGTATATACATGTGTATATGCATATATACGTAGTTTAGCTTAAGTTAGTTAGTAAGTTAATTTAAGGTTGAATGTAAGTTAGCTTGTAAGTTTTTATAAAAACCGTCCAGTAGTTAACTTTTCAATTTTTTCTTAACAGTAATGTGTTCCTTTTAAATTTCCATTTATATTTTATTCATTAGGTTAGGTCGAAAGATATAGATTAAGATTAAGTTTAGCTTAGAGTGCCCGCCTAGGGCCAGTAAGTTAGAAATAAAAACATTGTTCGTCTAACTAGTTTTAAGCATTTTTGTCTAGTATGTAAGTTTATTATGAATTAAATAATAAAAATGAATTCAAAAAAAAAAAAAAAAAAAACAAATAATTTTCGCTCCATACATAAATAAAAACTAAACATAGTATAATACATGTATGTTGAGGCCTCGAACACTATGTACGAATGTGTGCATGCCTATCGGTCCTCTTATGATGAAATGAATAGGGATAGAATGGAATTGCGAAACAAGTATACTACTACTTATACACTTAATGATGGAAGGGATGACGAAGGGAAGTCATCTCACTAATTTGGCTCGCAACAAGTTGAACAAACGAAACAATTAAATAGGAACGATGTGTACATAAGAGCCATCGAATCAAATGATCAACCAAAACGTATATAAGGAATGGAACAAAAGTATTCAATTGTTTCGTTTGTTCACATTGTTTCGATCATTCATTACATTCCGGTCGTTCATATCGTTTCTTTCGTTCATATAGCGATTCGAACGAACGAATCCCTAAGTATTCACTATATGATTGACTGGTATGTAGTTGTGTGATTGCAATTACCAACACTTTTGAGTGAATGGGTCAAAAGGAAAGAATCACGATTGACACAGCCCTATTGCGGGTACCGATTGTGTTTTGTTGGGTTTTCGTGTTGTGTGAGGAAAAGGAAAAGAAAAATTAATATGGAGACAAAATGATATGAGGTAATTGATTAAAGTAAATTAATAGTGTGTATGCATATAAATATTCTCAATTTTCTCCAAATTTGTGGATTATTTCCATGGCGTGGATATCGGGTTCCGTTAGACGAAGTCTCAAACGACGGCGCGTTTCATATAGATATATATACATGTGTGTGTAGGGTTTTCGAATCGCGACGGATTGGTTTTGATAATCGGCATATGGCTTTGAGTCGACATACATAAGGTAAGAGCCAAACGACTATGTATCTAGGATTCGCGGGATATTTGACGGCGATGACTGCAATTTCTTTATTTTCTTTTGCATGCGTGCTGCTCCAATTATGGAAGTGATAATACCGTCTGGGTTTTGGTTTTGCTTATTTTATTTTGCATTTCATGATTTGATGTGACTTAGTTCAATTATAGTTTATGATTGAGTGTGTATTATGATTTTGTATTCATGTAGTGACAAAATAAGTACATATTCCATTAGCTTAGAGTGCTTTAATGTTGCGAGTGTTGCTATTAAGTTGCAATTTGTATAGATTTGAGTTATGATGAGCTTTTTGTTGAATAGTAGTTATAGTGGAATATTATTATTAATTGGCGAGTTATTTAGATTATGTAGTGTTGTGTCAAGTGTGATGTTCCTTTTCTCCTCTTCAGATATGTTGCTTGTTGGTAGAATGCAAATTTTTGTTATCGGTCGTTGATGTCTACTGTTGGCGTTTTTAAGGTGACGACTCTTACGAGAATATTCTTGCCAGATTGTATGTTGTATGTTGGTGATGCGGGCTTAGTTCCATTTTCCTTTTGGTAAGCCGTCTTTGATGCTTGATAGGGCATCTTTTGATGCTCTTCCAGTTTGAACCACTTTGGTCGTTGTAAGAGCCTCGTCAAGTATTCCGATCTCCAATTTCTCCAAAACTACTGATGCGATTTTTGTATTCGTTGCCATCGTTGCAACTGATTTTGGTTGACGTCTGTTAAAGCCGGTTCGGGAATACTGTCTGGTGCTCTTCCAATTGAAATGACCACGAGTTAAGGCGGTGAAGTCCACGTGGTTTTCGATTAGTGGTCACAGAGGTCTAGAGTTAAGGCACGCTTCAATCTGATTCAGAAGCGAGGTTAACTCTTCGTATGTGTACGTCTCTGCGCCACTTACTCGTTTCAAATGGTATTTGGTGGATTTCATCCCAGCTTCCCATAGTTCACCGAAATGAGTCGAAGCGGGGGGGAATAAAATGCCATTTAGTTCCGTGCATGGCCTGGGCTTCAGCAACAATTTTCCAGTCGAACTTGCCGACTTCGAGTAACCTTTTGAGTTCGCGGTTGGCTCCCACGAAGTTCGTACCATTATCGCTATATATATGCGCAATTAATCCTCTTCTTGATGTGAATGTGCGCAGTGCAGACAAGAAGTCCTTTGTTGTAAGCCCGCTGACCAACTCTAAATGTATGACTTTGGTAGCCAAACATATAAAAACTGCAAAGTATCCCTTATATTTTTTGGCGTTTCTACCTCTCCAAGTAGTCAACTCCAACATGGGTAAACGGTAAGGTGACACTTACTGTTGGGGCTGATAGAGTGCCCATGAGCTGTTGTGCAGTTATCGCTCGGTGTCGATGTCAGGTAACGCAATGATTTATCATCCCCTTAACACATGCTTTAAATTTTATCATCCAATATAGTTTCCTCAGATGCGTCATCGTTTAGTGAAGTCCTGCAGTACCCAGTTTTTTTAATAAGCATGAGTTATCAACAATTTGGAGAAATGGTGATTACCGTGAAGTATTACGTGATATTGATCTTCATATGAGAGTTTGGCGTTCTGCAATCGATCCCCTACTGTCAGAATACTATTGCTGTCCGTGAGAGCTTTGGTATTTTGTCTTCGGATGGGAACATATCTACTTGGGCGATCCTTACCAGCACTACTTTAGCATCCTGCAATTCGTTTGGTAACAAAACACCGTATCTTTTAGCACAATTTATGTTTTGTGTATAAACCGTAAAAAGTAGGCTATGACTTTTAGAATTTAAGCATAATTAGAGTGTTTGTTCATCATTATTATGTCATTATTTACCTGTAGGGCCACGAGTGTCTTTACGGTTCGTTTTTTGTCCTCCCATGCTTCTTGAAGAAACTGTGAACCAGTCCACCAGTGAGTTCAATGCCGAATGCATTACTCGTCTTGAGGCCAGGTCTGCTGGATTCCAGTCTCCAGGAATATGTCTCTACCTCTACCAGTCCCTGAATCTCTGCCACTCTATTATTTACAAATGTGGCATTGGAGGGGACTGAATCCATGCGAGTGTTATCTCTGAATCAGTCCAGCCGTACAGCTTCACATCGTGTATGTCCAGGGCTCCAGCTGTGTAGTTGAGCAATTTTGCGAGAATGACTGCTCCGCACAGTTCTAGCCTTGGCGACGTTTGCGTTTTAAGTCGAGCTACTCTGGTCTTTGCTAGCATCAAGTGGATGTGAACATTTTTCTGAGAATCGAGAACATGTAGTTATATCGCACCTCCGTAAGCTTTCTCCGAAGCATCACTAATGCCGTGCAGTTACATTTTCATTTGAGTCTCGAGCATGTGGTATATGAAGGTCCTACAACAATTGTAATTCGTCACAGAAGGCGGTCCACTAATTCGTCAACTCAGACAACATGGGTTCATCCCAATCCAGTTGACATGGTCAAAGTTGCTGCATAAACAGCTTTCCTTTGATAGTGCAAGATGCAATCCACCCAATTGGATCGAAAAGCTTGGCTATGGTTGCGAGTATGCTTCGTTTTGTCGGTACTGGAGTGGCCGACCGCGTGTTTTGAAAAGACAGTTTGTCCTCTAGTGGATACCACTTGATTCCCAGTGTTTTAATGTGCTCCGGATTCGCTATTAGTAAGGAGTACTTAATTTCTCTCTGTTGGTCCGGTATGCCTTCTAAAATTTGGGTTGAGTTGCTTGTCCATTTCCGCAATTTAATACCTCTCGCTTAGTGGCCCTCGGCTAAACTTAATCTTATCCTATGTCTTTCAACTTAAACTAAAAATCCATTCAATTAATGAATAACTACTTTATCTGTACAACCTTCTATTAAGAAAAATTGAAACAAAAAACTTAATTACTGAACTGGATTTACTTAAAACTTATATACTAACTTACACACTACCTTAAAATAAAAACTTAAGCTAAACTACATACATATATGTTGGTAGTATATACCGTGTATACACATAGGTACACAGTGGTGTACGTATGTGAATAATATTTTTTTTGTTCTTATTTAGATCTAACAACTACCTTAAAAACCACCCTAGGCTATGAAGGTCGGCCATAGGTTGCAGCTTATAGATTTGCATCTAATTGCTGCAAGACAGTGATCGACTGGTCCCCCATTCGGGGATATGTAGTTCGACGAGGGAGTTCCCTCTCTCTCCAGCCACCAGAATTTTCGATGTTGCATTGCAACATCCCGAACATCTCTCCTTGATTCCGCCGTACTGAACCGGTGGATACCCTCATTTTTTCATTTTAATTCTTTTTTATTATGTACTTCATGACAACTTAAATACTAGACAAAAATGCTTAAAACTAGTTGGTCGAACAGTGTTAGTTACTGATTCTAACTTACTGACCCTTGGCGAGTACTCTAAGCTACACTTAAACTTATTCTATGTCTTTCGACTTAATCTAACAATATTATGTAAATGAGAATTTCAACATGACTAATGTGTATTAAGAAAAAATTTAAAAACTTAATGACCGTAAATTTTTTTTTATAGAAACTACAAGCTAACTTACACTCTACCTTAAAATAAAACTTACAAACTATCTTAAGCTAATCTACTTATACATACTTATATATTCATTATATACATAATGCATTTATACATCCTTTTGTATATACATATATATACATTCTTTCATATATTTATTTTTATTTTTATTTATTGATTTTTTTTTAATTTTTATTTTTTTTAATAACTAACAAAAATAACATATAAACAGCTTACCCACTACTATACAACTACGCTAAAATATGTAAGTCGGTCGTAAGGTTACAGCTGTAATATGTATAAAATCCGCTGCAAGACGTGGACTGACTGCTAACCACGAGGGGGTCTGAACTACCCTTTCTAACCGGGGTCTAATGGGTTCGACGCTGGAGTTCACTCGCTCCCCAGCCACCAGAACTTTCGATGTTGCATAACAACATCCAGCACATCCCGCCTAGATACCGCCGTACTGAACCGTAGGAGACCCTCCTCAGCTTGTTGTGCGACGGAGCGGTCGTGGTTGAGTCGCCCATCCACAGTTGATCTGGCGATGTGGTAGATGAGCGGTACCGCATTTATATTTTGTATCAGACCGTGCTTATCCAAATGGAGGAATGCTTCTGGGGGGACGAAGCCGTTGTGACGTACCCTTTCGTGGTATTGAGGGTTGGGGAAGTAAGCCCCTGAGATCAGATTGTTGACCGAGTGCATCGCTCTGGCAGTATGACCTCGAATCAATTTCAACAGAAAATTGTCCACTCTTATCAGGCTTGCCCTGTTGTATAAAACCTCAATGGAATACAATTCTATTTACTGGGACTCTGGACTTCGATAAAGATGAAGGCAAGCATTAGGACCAGAATTTGGCCGACCTGCTTCCCTAACCGAGCCATACGCCCTTCAATGTGTGGCACTGAGACTTGCGGCACTACCTTTGGTAGTTGCTGCTTTTCCGTGCTCCTCTGAACAGACGCCATTTGGGCATATGTCACTTGAGGGGTGACGGGTATGACTGCCCCGAGTGGATTTTTCACTGGGTGGTACTTCCGCAGAACCATGTTTTTCTTCCGCTCTTGGAACTTAGGGCAACCCCGATAGTTGGCGGTGTGCCCCGAGTTCCCGCAGAGTTCGCACTTGAGCTGACTTTTGCCAGCTGCTCCCTCTTTCCCCAGCGGACATTTCTCCGCCTTCACGCATCGAGGCTGCATTTGTCAGTTCGACGCGGCTGTCAAACCTGCCAGCGAGCGCATTGGAGAATGCCATCGTGCCTTCTAATGCTATCCCAGGCGCAATTATAGTCAGCCAAACGAACAATATCGTTTAGGTTATCTACTTTGCTGTTGGGTGACACCTGTACGATGAAATACCGTAATTGCCGTCCCTCCCTTTTTGCCTAAGCTGTGGTGAAGGGCTTGACCCCGACGATCTCGATACCGTCACACACTTGCTCTTTGAGTAGTTTGAGATCTTTAACAGTCTTGATTGGAGTTTTTCTCCTTTTGGCGTGAAGGAGAAGAACTCCATCGTCGAATGCTTTAGACACTTCTTAATTTTATTATACTGATCTAATGTCTTGCAGCGGATTGATTATTTCTCGAACCCTTTATTTTTTTAATGAGGAAGTTACCACTACCTACGGCCGTCCTGCATACCTGTGCAGTGTAAATGTCATCCGGCTTATACAAATTGATCGGTGTCACTTTTCTTTCTTCTTTTGTTGTGGTTGGTGCTGGTGTACTGCATGTTGCTGCTGTTTGTCTTGTTGCAATGTTGGTTGATGTTGTTGCTGGGCTGCTTTCTTTTGTTACTGCGCTGATGGCTGTTGAAGCTGCTTCTTCTGTTTTGGCGCTGCTTGCTGTTGCTGTTGCTGCGCCTGCTTCGCCAGCTGACTTGATTCGGGCAACGTTCGTTATTGTTGTTGCCCGCGTTGTAGGATTTCTTCCTCCTTCCTTTTCCTTTCGAGAGTTCTTCGGCGTAGCTCTCTAATCTCTTGAAGGAGTTAGTCAGTCTCTTCCCTTAGATTCGAAAAGGATGATAGCCTCTACTTCTTCTTCGGTGTCGGAGGGCACCGATTCGGAGCTTATGCTGCTTACGGCAAATCACCCTTCTCTCCCATCAGACACATGTGAATATGCGTCATCTTCTGCATCGCCCTCTTGGGAAGTCTCGTTCGATGACGTAGACGCTGCACATTCTTCCTCTTGGAGTTTTTTGGGTGACGCGGTTTGTGTTGCGTCGTTTCGAACAGAAGGAGGTCTGCTTTTTCCTCCTCCTCTTCGTAGCTCCAACGTTAGCAACCGTTGCTTGGTGGCGAGACTCTTCTGCCACCGGTTGCTGGTTCCCGCCGTCAACTTCTAGGCGAGCGGACTGACCGGTCTACTCCATGATTTTCACTGACCCACCTGTACAGTGTAATTTTACAGTGGGAGGAAAAAAAATAAAAAAGGAGATTGCCTCCGCGGGGTTTCGAACCCAGGCATTTTGGTTCCCGGCTGTGGACCTTACGCTCTCGGCCACGACCTTATTGCGGATCCCCAAGTTACTTACACTACTTGACTTCACTTCTTATTTTTTTTTACTTTCAATAACTAAGTCGAAACACATGCGCACTGTTCAAAGATCAATGAATTCAAAGATATGAATTTGTTCATCCGCCACATCATGACGATGTCTGTAATGTCCGTTTGTGTATTTGGACCCGTCATGAAATGTTGATTTAATGATAACCAGATCATTTGGACGCAGCATCAAAGTCAACCCTGAATTTTGTGGTGGAACTCGCTTATTTAAAACCATGATGAGGTACCAAAAAACGTTGTGAGTTTCTTAAATGCTCATCTTTGGTACAATCGACTTCCTCCATGTGCTTGCATTCTATATCCACAGTCCCAACGTAGGACAACCCCCTGCTTTGAAAGCTAAAGATACCAGGTATCTTCCATCTTTCCCTCTTTTTGTTGAAGTTCGGATGAAGTCCTCACACTCGTCGTCTTCTTTCGGAGGACAGCTGTTAAGAGGAACTTCCTCTAGTTCCCAGAATCGCTGCAGTTGATTTTCAATTTGCGTTGTCTGGAAAAAAGTCCTTACCTTTCGGCATGGCTTAGGGACTCCGCCCATGATGATCCATCCAAGCATTGTATCCTGGGCTACTGGAGCTGGTTCTTCCTCTCCACGAACAATTTCGGGTAGTAAAATCTCGGTGTATACCCCATTACCCAATAGCAGATCTACTTTGGCAGGTGAGTGGAACTCCGGGTCGGCCAGAGGCAAACCTTCAGTATGCCTCCACTGCTGTTGTATTGTCCGACTCTTAGGAAGAAGTCCTGTCAGCTACTCAAAAATCAGAGCTTGGACACTGGTTTCAAATTCTGTGCATAGGGAACCTATCGTGATGTCCACCCATCTGCAACAAGTTCCACTACCCGCTTTACTAAGCCCTGATACCTCGACAGCTGTTCGTTTACCTCTCAGACCTAACCACTATAATGCTCGCTGTGTGATGAAGGTTGCCTCTGACTCTGGATCCAAGAGAGCACGAAGTGCCAGCTTTTAGCCAGTTGGTGATGTGACGTTGACAACTGCTCTTACTAGTAACACCTCTGTCTTTGAACTGTGTAACCTCTTTGTCTGCCCTAGCTTTTCTTCCCATAAACGTTGAGTCATCGCAGGTAATTTTTGTACCATACAAAATATAATAATGACGTCCCAATGTTCCACAGGCACTTTCCAATTTTTCAATGGATGGAAACATTCAACGGACGTGTCTAATAACTTCTTTAATGCTGCAGCCATTTCATGTGTTATCGTCTCTTGTTCGAAGAACAGCCAACGATTTTTTACCGCTTACAGAACTAGCACTCACCGACATTTCATTTGATGATGGCAATTTGTCTATGCTGAACCGTAACGCGGTTTTGTAGTCAAAGTGTAGTACCTTTATGTTTCCATATACTGCCTCTAAATCTCCTTCCATTCCAGCTTCTGATGCTTCTATACTGGCCTGGTTGTATTGTGTGCTGTTCTTGAAATTCTCCTCAAGTTTTCCAGCCGATTTGATAAACCTTTCTTTGTGCGCTCTTTTGCAACGCATTTACAAAAGTTTTCGTAATCCATTTTCATTTGTCTGAAAATATTGTTTAGGAGCTTCAACGAAAACATGATCTTGTGGCACGTATCTGTTTTAATTGCCTTTGTTTTGTTACAGATGTGCTCTGTTATGTCTGCTACTGGTGCGTCCTCCTCAAGCCAAAGAACAAAAAATCCGCTCCAATTCGATGAACGCTATTCTAACGGTGGTTGGTTGCACGAAGCGAGAATCCGATTTGCACATTAAAAAACCTCACTTTAATGTTTTATTCTGTTCAATATTGAAATAATCAATGGTACTTTTGTCTACCCACTTGATTATCTTACACAAACTTATGTATTATTATAATTTATTTTAAACTCCAAAATGCGATCTTCAGCCGCTTAATAACTATTCGAGCGGTTCAGAAGGACCATGAAATGTATCATTAGGTTGCTAAAGAGCAAGAAAAGGGGTGATCAAAAAATTTAACAGAGGACGGTATACTATATATAAGTATATAAATACTGAGAGGGTGATTTTCTCCTTATAATGTCTTTATTTCGCTTCTACTCTACTGCACATATGAATGTCGTGCGATCTATGTACATATTTAAATTTATTGTTGTTATTTTGACATTAGTGTTTAGTTACGTCGGTAACGTATTATTATGTTATATGTAGCGTTCAGTGGAGAATTAATATTAATCCTTCAGCAGTTATTACGTTAATAAAATCATTTAACATTTAATCCTATTGGCTTGTGATTAGGGGTGCAATATTTCTTACATTGATTTAGGAAACCTAAACCCCTCAAATAGGTGATCGTTCCAACTGAGTACTTTGTTGATACACATACCAAGGACGGACATTGTTCGGATTTCAACGACATAAGCGTCAGTCATGGATAATGGCTGATAATCAACAGTTCGCTTGAGGGACAGCAGACAGAATTGAGTTTTTGAAGCATTGAATTCCACTCCATAGTTTTTACCCTAGTAAATGTTTTTATGCTTAACATACGCTGCCGGTCCAATTCTACGACCGAAGGGTGGGGTCGTGAGTCTTGGAACGAATGTGAAAAGCTGAAGGTGCTGAGCGTTGGAATGGATTGGATTAGAAGTAGAGATCATTTATAAAAATGAGAAAGAGTGTCGTAGACAGAACTCAGCCTTGGGGACATCAGCCACCAGAAATCCAAAAATCCAAATAACTTGAATTGAACGGTTTTTCGGTGAGTTAAGCTATCAGATCCTCAGTGGACCTGTTGCTACGGAAACAGTACTGCCGGTCATTAAGAAGTTTCCGTGATTCAAGATATTTCATAAGCTGACGATTTATCCGCGTTTCCATGACCTTAGAAAGAACGGACGCAAGTGCCATGGGTGGGTACGAGGTGGGTGACTATGGATGGGCTGGACTAATGCTGTTTTCTATATCCTCAGAAAGAGACATGAAGAGTAGGATAGTGAAGAAGACCAGCTATAGGGGAAGCTAATTTCTGCACTTCGAGATCTTTGTGTACTCTTGCAACTCTTGCAACGAGTGCGAAAGTGGATTTGGGCTATGGTGAAATAAACGCTCTCTAGTACAGGTGTCTCTCATTCTTACAATAAAACGGGAGTTGCGACCGATAATCAGAATAGCATTAGATAGCATTTACAAACTGTTTTATAAATATTATTAGAAAATATAAAATTTAATTTAAGAATAAAATAATAAATAAATACTAATAATATGAATAATTATTTATATAGAATAACAAATGAAATAACAGAGAGCAAATTGAATTTATAGACTTTTTCAGATATTTGGGATAGACAGCTCACATTTTCGTCTTGCATAACACAAGTCTATTTCCAAACATACAGAATTAAATTTACTGATGCATTTAGTTAGCGGTTCATTAAAGCCGTAATTATGAACGTGTCTTGGTTGAACTAAGAAATATCGCGTACGGAGAATTCTTTCCGGTGCATAAAACTTTACATTTTGAACTAACTCAGGACAATTAACACGATACGAAAAAATGTCATTTCGTTTTCACACACCATTGAGCTCTTTTGAAAGTAATCAATGGTAAGAAAAGCCATGTACCTGTGGGAACGTGATATCTGTCAAATGCGAGTCCATTCATTTTTCAATCTGTCAACCTCATAGCCTACCTTGCAAGTAATTATTCTGTTCTGGAGTTCTGGAGAAAATTACGTTCTTAAGTGACGATAATACGTACAGGGCATATGCAATTCTATTTGAACAGCCAAAGAACTTGGATTTTGGCGATGACAAAAAAAACACAATTTTAAACCAAAGGCACAATATAATCCTTGATAAATGAAACCCAACAGAACAATGTTAAATCCTGGACCCAAGTTGTGACATACAAAAATGCTGCAGGTATAAGTAATTTTTAAGTAAATCATATTAAGTTGATGAGTCGATATCATGTTGGCGAGTCAACGTATTGTAAGCGTAGATCATAAGTTATATTAAAAAATTAATGAATAATTAGTCAATGAAGAGATTCGATACCGGATAGTTGTGTTGTTTATTATTTTATTCGGGTAACGAAATTAACTGACGCAGTCGACGGAGACGAAGGAAAGCAAGACAATACAAACGCAATCATTTACTTCATCCAAAAAGGAAAACGTAAGAAACCTTGAAGTATTTTGAAAATGTATTTCTTGCCGCTACGCTCCAATTTAAAAAAAAAATTAAAAAATCATGCACTATATCCAAAGAGGAAAACATAAGAAACCTGGAAAGTGTTTTGAAAAGTTGTTTGCGTTGCGCTACGTTTCGCTGTTAAAAAAAAAAGAAACGAAAGTTAATCTCAGCCAAAAAACAGAAAAGGTATAAAATATTTGATTCGAACAGGATGACACAACCAACCATAAACGAGCAATATTTAGCGATGCTAAAAGAGCAGTGAACAGGCAGATGGAAACACCGTCATTGAGGAAGAGAATCCAACAAGATTTAAAGTTCGAACAAATTGATAAATTATTGTGGATAAATTAATAAGGGAATATCCACCAAACCAAGCAACAGACGTTTTTATAGCAATCTACAACGAAAAAATCATCGGACCAGTAAAAAATTTCGTTTCTATCGACCAACCGAACAACTGAGAAGCAACAAAGCAGCAACTCATGCTACATTATCAGTCAACAAAAAGGCAGAGCATGATAGTGTAGTAGATCAACAAACAAGTAAACAAAGTAAGTTCAGTTCAATTAAGCGAAAATGTGAGAAAATTCAAAGACGATATTTCTGAGTGTGCTGTGTATAGTGAAAGGCAGATATCGATAACACACAGCTAAGGTTGTGTGTTGATTATAAAAATTAAAGAGATAACAGCAGGTGAATCATGGGAAAGAACAGCATGGGAAATATATAAAAAATTTCACTTTAGCCGAAATTAGGTCGATTATTAACATATATATTTGGCAAGACCAGTTTATTTGTATTTCAAGAATTCGAATAATTATTCTAAGAGTTTTCATAACGAAAGAAAAAATAATAACGGTAACAATTTAATTTATTATTTTAGTCAAGTAAGAAATCAGTCAAGACAACACAAAAATCCAAATAATTCTAATTCAAGAAATAATAATCATTCTCAGCAATCCAGACAAAGTTCTAGTTATATGTCTGTGGATGCATTAAGTACAGAGGAAGAAGATAATACATTTTCTATAAATTAGCCTCGGAAAAAAATAAAGTTTTACAGCATTTTTAACATTTAACATACAGCAATATGCAACTCTTTTAGATACTGGTTTAACAATTAGTTTATGAAAGTATAGGCAGTGAAGCTGATATTTGTACAATAGACGGCAAAGTAAATAAGAGGAATCAATATGTAAGAACAAAATGTCTAGATGAATTCAAAGAGGACAACAATTCTAGAATAAAGTGGGTTCAAAGGAATTTAGGAAAACCATATGGGTTTTTATTATGAATGGATTGGATTTGTAAAAATGCCAGACTTAAGAAATAGTTTTAACAAATAATGAACGAATTCCATTTTTGAATAAGAAAATAGTTGATGATGTTAATATGTTAGAGGAAGGTTAATTTGAAAACATTAAATTATTTCATTTAAATGAAGAAGAAAAGCAAGGAGTTACAGAGTTAATGAATAAATATAAAATTTTGTTTTATACAGATTACGATCAACTAACGAATACAACAAGTATAGTCCATGAAATTAACACAACAACAAACGATCAAATTAATTCTACGTTGTATCGGTATCCACCTCAGCATGAGGCTGAAGTAAGAAAACAAATGAGAGACATGGAAAGTCAGGGCATAATAACAAAAAGTAAAAGTAGATATAGTTCTCCTATTATTGTCATACCGAAAAAGTCGGATATTTCTAGTTTAGATAAATTCCGGATAGAAGTCGATTACAGAATCAGAGGATATTTCTAGTTTAGATAAATTCCGGATAGAAGTCGATTACAGAAGACTCAATCAAATTGAGATTGATGACAAGCAACCACTTCCTAATATGGCATGTTAGAGAAGTTGGGAAAAGCTCAGTATTTTTCTGCAATTGATTTTGCGAAATGTTACCACCAAATTTTAGTAGCAGAAAAAGATATAGAAAAAACTGCGTTCGTCACAGCGGATGGTCTCTATGAATTCTTTAGGATGTCATTTGGCTTAAAAAATGCTCCCGCAACATTTCAGCGTCGGGTCGCATATCTCGATGATATACTTGTTTATTCAACAACTCTTAGCGAAAATCTTAAGTCTTTAGAAAACACTTTCAAAATTCTATCTACTCACAATTTAAAAATACAAGACGATAAATGCAATCTTATGCAAAAAGATACACAATTTCTAGGATACATACTAATAAAAGATGGAATTAAACCAAATCCTTCTAAAATTGAAGACAAAAAGAGAATAGAATTACCAAAAACTGAAAAAGCAATTAAAGAGTTTTCTTGGAATCACTGGATTCTATAGAAAATATATCAAGGATTACGCTAAAATTGCATATCCACTTATGAAATATGTGAAGAAATATTGTAAAATTAATAACATAGACCCTCAATATATTGAAGCATTTCCAAAGCTGAAGTTATTAAGTTAAGTTATTAGTGAACATGCTACTGGAGCAGTTCTTTCACAAGATGGTCATCCAGTATGCTACGTCTCTAGAACATTGAATAAACACGAAAAAAAAACTACAGTGTTACCGATAAAGGGTTTCTGGCTATAGTTTATTCAGTGACCTATTTTAGGCAATATTTACATGCTCCAATAAAGTATTTAAATTCTAAATATAAAGGCAAAGACTTTTCTCAGAGAAATCAGAGATGGATTTTGAAGCTACTGGAATATAATTTTCCTATTGAGTAACTGAACGGAAAAGATGAAGATTTTTTAAGTAGACAAATTAACAGCCCTCTAATAAATGATGAAAACAGTAGTGAATCTAATATAGACCTATCTGGTACCACCCACTCAACAGAGAAACAGAAAATCATAAATAAGTACAGATGTCAATTTATATTGACTTATAGTCCAAGTAAAGAAATAGAGGTAGTTCATGGCGGAAGAATAATAGAAATAACACACAAAACGAAGAAAAAGAAATAAAAGAATTACTTCTGAAGTATGTTAAACTAGGGAAAAATGGAAAATTATTCTTATGTTGAAGATAATAAAATTCTACAGTTCATAATGCAGTTATTTTCAAGTGATAAAAAAAATAAAATTTATGAAAACTACTAAGAGGGCACAAGAAGAGTGTCATAAGCAAATTTCACAATAAATGAGACTTATCGAGCTCTCTAAGACAAAATTTATTTCAAACTTGCAAGAACATATTCGGCTTATTATAAGTAATTGCGGCAAATGGCAACAAATAAAATATGATAGGAATCTTATTAAACCAATTATGAGTGTGACAGAAACGCCAAAGGATAAGAGCGATACTGTTCAAGTTGACATTTTTCACTACTATAAACAAACGTTCATTACTACAATTGATAAACTTCCCAAATTGTCTGGTGCTTACTTAATCAACGATAGGAATTGGGTTAAAAAGACAGATATATTAGAAGGATATTTAGCAACTTTTGATAAGCCAACTAAAATGATCATGGACAATGGGTTTAAATCTGAATGACTCATTAAGTTCTTGAATGATAAAGGTATCGAAGTACATTGGGCCAAACCAAACAGTCATACTGGAAAAGCTGATGTTGAAAGGCTCCATTCGACGTTAATAGAAAAGATTCAGGGCAATTGAAGACGATACTACAGTTGAAGAAAAGATTCAAAAAGCTATTGGTAATTATAATGACAGATCATTCCACAATCGAAATTACCCCAAGGCAAGCAAACAGAATAACTGACAGTTCATCTATGCACAAATTAGTGGACCTTGTAAACAGTATGAAAGCTAAAAATATTACAAAAATTATTAAAAATATGGAAAATTATATAGAAAATAGAGCTGAGGGTCATATAAAATACTATAAAAGAGTAAGGCATAAGGACCAACCACATTATTGAAAATTTGCATTAAAAAACGTACCTTTGGTAAATATTAAAACAAAACCTAAATTTGCAGGCAATAATAATCCTAATGATGATGATAACCTCAGTACAAGGGTTATTACAGGTTCATCCCATACCTGAAGAGAAAGGAAACACATAAATTAGGATAAGGCAAGTAGATATAGTCAATGAAACAAATACCATCTTACATATAATTAATCCAAGCGAGGTAGATAATACGATTACGATTTAACGGCAAATATAGATCTTTTACAATTGAAATATAAGCAAAACCTGTACCCTGAACTAAAATTAATCAAGAGTTAGCTAACCTCCGCAGAGCTGAAAATCGTTATTTCGAACTATGGATGACATAGATCACCAAAAAATTCTAGATCATCTAAAAGTTACTGACCAAAAAAATGATGCAGCTATCTTTAACATTACCGAACAAATAAAAATTAATACAGCCCAAGGCTTCGTCGCTGTGGCTTTACAGCTAACTTATAATTTTAACAATTATATGTTAGCTTTTTTAAATAAATAAATAAAAATTAATAACCACATCAACAAATCCTTAACTGATTTGGAACTTACTATAGACATTTTTTTCGAGGGTTAGTGTGAATCTTCAACAAGATACTATGTTACCCGTGTATTCATAGTAGTATCAGATTTATACTGACTAAGCACACCCTTCCCATTGTTTTTAGTTGCTTACTACAACTAGGTTTCCCTATCCAGTAGTTTTAACTTCATTATTTTTACGCGTGAGTCTGGTGATTTTCGAAGATGACCTGCTGGAACAGTTTATAGCGGCCTGTATTAATTGCGCTAAAACGAACTGTTCCCTAGATCTCATCGTAACATTATTTCGTAGATACCAGGGAGCATTCACGACAGCCCTTATAACTTTATTTTGGAACGACTGTATGAATTCTCTGTTACTTGCTTTAGTGCAACCCCAAAGTTGTATACCGTAGGTCCACACAGGCTTAAGCACTTGTTTTTATATATAAACAGTTTGTTACATGCGCTTAACTTGGAATATCATCCGAGTAGCCAGTACATTTCTCTATATCGATTCTCAAGTTCATCACGTTTTTTCTTTACGTGCGCCTTCCACTTAAGCTTAGCATTCAACGTCATCCCGAGATATTTGGCTTCAGTTGCGTACGGTATTCGTACCGAGTTAATGAAGACGGGTATATTGTAGGTAAAATTAATATGCATGGATTTGGTTTGATTTAGGGCAATGGGCCAGAGTTTTGTCCAATCGCAAGTTTTATTTACAGCGTGCTGCAGTTTTGCGGTAGCGGACCCGATTGTGCTTGCCGTAGTCAGAATAGCCATATCGTCTGCGAACGTAGCTGCTATTGTGCACTCAGTTTGTGGTATGTCCAGGGTATATAACGAAAACTGAGTACGGCCAATAATTTTTTTTTTAAATTCCGAGTATTCCGTTCCGTGCTTAACTCTCAATATTCTATTCTTGAGGAAGGATTCTAAAATGCAATGTAGATTTTTCGGGAATATCCTACTAAGTTTGCATTTTTTTTAACCTTTTATACCTCTAGCGCTTTTTCGATTTTGTTGGTTATTCTAAATACTTGGTCAATTGTGGAATGACTCTTCCTGAATCCAAATTGATGATTGGGGATAAGGCGTCTTCCTTCTATAAGTGGTTGTATCCGTTTCAGTAGAAGTTTTTTCGAATAGCTTTGATGTTATAAGTAAAAGTGATATCTGATTTCGGGACTATTATCACTTCTGCGACTTTGCATGAATCTGGTACGTATGATAGTCTGGACGAAGCGTTTATTAACTGGAGCTTAGTAATCGCTTTTTTGGTAATTCCTTGACGATTTGTCCGGTAATTAAATCATAACCAGGAGCTTTGTTACTTTTCAAGTTTCTTATTGCCTGGCAGAGTTCAGTTAGCGACACCTGTTTTATTCTGAAGTTATCGGATATCGGAGGCATAACGGTTGGATCATCTATCAACATTTGTCCATCAAACGGCTTAAACGTTTGTTCCAGATGTTCAGCAAATAGGTCTGCCTCTTCTTTGCCACTCTTTGCCCGTGCGCCATTTTTTTTCTGATTGGTGCCGAATGCCGTTGAGGCTTTTTTATATTATTTTTTATATTATATTAATCCTTCAAGATATACTGAGATGTCGTGATTTTTCAAGTTTTTGATTGCTCTTTTAAGATTATTGCATACAAAATTTAGGTATGCTTTATGTTGAGAATGTTGCCATACCCTGTGAACTCTCCTTTTTTCGCGAATAAGTTCTTTAATTTCCGGCGGGTAATATGTTCCTTCACCTTTGCCAACTTTTCTATTTGGAGTGTTTTTCCACGCGGCGTTCTGGATAATCGATATAAATTTTCGAGTTCCACTTCTAACCCAAATGGTGTTTTCAGTGAGACTAAGAGATCTACAAGCTCAATGCTTGTAAGGTTACAGCACGGAGTAAGATAAATGGACAATATATTAAGAAAGATATATTAAAAAATCATTTGTCTTATTTTTTACTTCAACTGAAGTTGTTTGTATTGCGTCCAATTCTGTCGTAGAATTTATAGAATGCTTGATGCAGTCCTTGATAAATAAGGAGGAACCTCCCCTGGCGCTTCCGAAGGATGGTATGCATGGTACGCACAAGATCGTCTTATTTTTATTTGCGTTTCCGAGACCAAGCACACGTCAATGTTGGCGTTTTTTAAGAATATCTCAAGTTCTGTGATTTTTCTTTTAGACCATTTGCGTTCCATGTTAAAGTGTTGATCGACTTGTTCATATTCATTATGTTTTATGTTTTGTACTAGGTTTGATCTCAAGTTTGGTTAGTTTGTCAAAGATTCGTGTTCTTCTTCATTCGTATTAAAGATGTACGTTTATATACGCATGTACATACATAATACATTGCTTATATCACATGATAAATCACACGATCATCTACACTGTCAAGCAAAACTGTTAATAACTAACATGTATCATAGTTTTAGATATTAGTCAAATAGTCTCGGAATAAAGCTCGGTGAATGGAGACGGTTAATTTTATTTTGTTCTTCAAGATTCGTGTTCTTCTTCATTCGTATTAAAGATGTACGTTTATATACGCATGTACATAATACATTGCTTATATCACATGATAAATCACACGATCATCTACACTGTCAAGCAAAACTGTTAATAACTAACATGTATCATAGTTTTAGATATTAGTCAAATAGTCTCGGAATAAAGCTCGGTGAATGAAGACGGTTCTGGTTTTTTCCTTTTGACTAAGCGTTTGTGGTTTGTCCCAACAAAAGAGAATACTTGCGAAACTGGGTCCGTAGTATTATCACTTTTATTGTTCGTATGTAATTACGGCTTCGGCATAAGATTTGGTACCCGAAGGTCTTGGATTTTCCTTTATTGTTGACAATGTTACTGTATTTTGTCTCTCTTTGGGTGGTCGTGACTTTTTTCCTGGCGGTTTCTCTCCACGATAATTTGTCACGATAATTTGTCAACAACCACGATAGTTTGCCGTATGCTTGCCTGTGAACTTTGCGCAGGTCGCCGGAGATTCTTTTCTTAGAGGGTATTTCACGCATAAATGGATTCCAGCACATTTTACACATTTTGGTTCCTTTTGGCAGTACGATTGTGTATGATTGAAACCTTGACATCATTTGCACTGCGGTATCGATATCAAATGCGTGCGCATAGGCTCAATTTTGACTACTATATTAAAGATATTCTTTATACTCTAAATATCATCTATATTTTCGTTTCTGGCGAAAGTGAGCAGAAACAACGGCAGTCCATATTTGACCAAGATTTCTTTGCCGTCTTCGGTTTGTTGTTTTGTTTTCTTTTTTTCACAATATTTACGGCGTCGATAATTTTTGTTTTAACGTCGCTTATAACGTCGTCTTTCGTGCATGACGGATGGAGACCCCTTACCATAACACGGAGTGGTCTCTCTAGCTTATTTGCGTATGTATACCACTGTGTCTTTTCCGCATTTAGTCTTTTAGATAAAGTGCGGTAACTGTCTGAGTCATCTACATTGACTTTCCATTCGTTATTTCAATATGATGTGACCTTAAATTCGGAATTAACGGTTTCCTTGAGAAGACGATACAATTTATTATAGTCCGTAATGCCGACGATATTTATAGCCGGCGGAGGACGTAGTTTGCCTTGAGACGGTTTGTTTAAATGAGAGAGAACATTTCTATTCTCTTTAGGGATCTCAATTTCCGGCGAAGACCCAGCTCTTCGTTTTTTACTGGGTCGATTCTTTGACGCCCGATTTGTTTTAAGCTCCCACTCGTCTTCATCTGTATGGTATTTACGACTAGCCGCACGTGGAGTTTCTTCGCGTTTTTCTTGAGGTTTTTGATTCTTTAGAACCTCGTTTTCTTTTTTTAATTATTTGACTTCTTTTTGAAGTTCCTGATAAAGAAGATCCATTTTATTTAGTTTTAGACGGAGTTCTTGGTTTTCATCCGCCATTTGTTTCAGTTTCACTGAGTCCCGTTTGTCTTGCGATTGATCCTACGGGGGACTTCTCTTTCCGGAGACGCACGGCCTTGATGGTGAAGACCGTGCTCTTTGCAAAGAATTCAAGGGTAACTATAGAAAATGACAGGCTTAACATTTTGGAAAGCTACAACATAACGAATGATTATGTTCGTAAGTTAGATTATAAAATATAACTCTTAGAACAGTCAATAAAGTTAAGATATTTTGAA
Organism: Eristalis intricaria; assembly: GCA_964034865.1. NCBI lineage: Eukaryota > Metazoa > Arthropoda > Insecta > Diptera > Syrphidae > Eristalis > Eristalis intricaria. Next base: position 9,120,391 of record OZ035878.1, on the reverse strand, counting down.
AAGGAGATCTATTCCTAACTGGAGTTATTTAGAAATTAATGAAGAAGAAGAAATGATTGTAATAATAAACGAAAATATATACTTACAAAGAAAAAACATTGTTTAAACATTTAAGTAAAACTGAAATTTATGTTATTACTAGCTTATGTCATTTAAGATATAATAATGTAACATCAATCGAAGAAATAGATAATAAGTCCACAATGCTTAAAAATATGTACAATGAGACATTGTGGCCAAATTGCGATGAAAGACTTATGACATTAGATGGGAATTATTTAATTAACTACAATAACTGCACATTGAAAATAAAACAAAATAGATATCCAACAAAAAAAATTATTGTACCAGATAAATATGTTTACCCTTCAACTAAAAATAATGAAGTGTTTGTAAGACCCATCGATTTCAACAATATAATAATAGTAATTGAAAGAACATTGGCAGAAATTAAGGAATTGTAATTTCACGAGAATGTTATGTACGGTTCGAACATAAGTTTAATGTTAATATGTATACTAAACATAATTGGTATAGCTATCTTTAAAATATTAAAAAACAAAAAAGCCACAATCAAAATTATAAATAATACGAAGCCAGATATTTCTGATTCAAGCGATGAGGAGTTATGTATATGAGCAGCACAACAGGAATTGCAGACTTGAACCTAGTCAACGAACTTAGCACTGCACAACAAAGTACAAGCACAGAGTCAAGGCATTGTAAGCGTGTCATAAGTTAGATCAAAAAACTAATGAATAATTAGTCAATAAAGAGACTCGACACCAAATAGTTATGTTGTTTATTATTTTATTCGGGTCACGAATTTAACTTGCGCCACGGAAAGTTAAGTAGAGTTAAGCCATATTCAAACCCGTTTTAATGTTTTCAAATGGCGTCAAGTTTTTCTTCATCATTACTTAATTTCTCTGAATCCGAGAGTCTGCAGAATGAAGGAGCTGGATAGATGTTACCATCCATTCTTGACGGCATGCTTTTTATAAACTCTAAAACGGAATCCACGAAAACAAACACAGTTGCAATTTGTACATCCTGTGGATTAAAGGAAGTGTATATTAGTGGGCTTAGCAATTCGACTTCAAGCTTTGTTACTCATCTCAGACGAAAGCAAGGAGTAAATGTATGTATACAATGAGTATCAGAGCCACATGGAAAATGTGAAAAAAATGATACAGAATTAGATATGACCTAGCGTTCTTCAGTCAGAAACTAGGTTTAGGAGGTTTCACAAAACCTCAAAAAAAACAAAGTGTTACAAAAGGACTGAATGTTGTAAGCAGAAGAACCTTGGACCAAGAATGAATGAATCAAAGGATGTAAAGGAAGTCTGCACAACTGTTGATAATTGGTCGGTAAAAACTGGACGCTTTTTGGGGGTCACAGCAAACTGGGTAGAATCAAACCTAGACAGAAAATCTAAAACGATGGCATGTCGAAGAATTGTAAGGACGCACAGCTATAACCGTATAGCTATTTTACTTGAAGCAACATATGCTGAATTTTGCCTAGACTCAATAAAAGTACTAGCCACGGTAATGCAAGCAATTCCGTCAACGCATTTAAAGAGCTTGGGAAACATATTGATAATTGCATATTGCAATTGTGATAATTTAGAACGAGAATGAATTGTTGCAAAATCAACGAAAAAAATCAAACAAAAAGCAACTAAGGACGCTAATAATATATTAAGAAATAACCGAACGACTATTGCTAGTATTCATGACCAACTCATTGAAAAATGACACAATTTGTGGAAATGCGCCGGACGTACGAAGTCAGCGAGAGAAATACAGGGTATTGTTGAGCAAACCTTTTCCAAACAGGGAATTACTCGATGGAACAGTCTTTACGATGGGCTACAAAAATTGTATATGTACAAGATAAAAGTATACAATTGCACAAGGCACTGGGACTGACAAACATTTTATGTATCAAAGATTTTTCATGTAACAATAAATATATGCGGTATTTAAAACCATGGTAGAGGCACTGGACTTATTGCAAGCCGAACTAATATTTATTTAAGCATGTTATTGAAATGGTTAGTATCCGTACAAAAAAATGGCGAAAGCTGAACAGAGAATTACTTGTTTATTGCAAACCGTTGGCAGAGAGTTATTTACGGAATGCAGATTTCTTGATTTGCTAATTCTCTTACATCTCGAAGGTAGCTGCAAATGCAGTTGCTGCAATGTCTTTTCCTATGTTCAAGGACAGATGGATAACTTGTAGTCTGGTTTATGCTCTCAAAGAGATAAGTTGTGGTGTATAAGAGTGCTCTAATGATTACTAGTGTTATCTTGTGTTCTTTTAAAATGGAGGAACAATCGCGAGTGTTATACAATGAACTCATTTTCAATGAGACAAGTAAATTAATAAATGCCTCACTAGGCTCAAGGTTCTTATTAATGGAAAGAAGTGACAATAAACTAAATATGGAAAAAGTGTCTCCATTCCTATTGAGAAAAGTAATTGCTGTAGTTTGTGGTGAAGTGTTCAAGTGTGCCAAGCTAAGAAACGGTACTGTACTCATTTACACAAAAGACAAAGAACAAGCCACAAAACTTATTAAACTAAAAAATCTGGATAGTAATATAAATATTAACATCAAGGAACATCCCACGCTTAATAATGCAAAAGGTGTTATTTACTGCCCAGACTTGAACTACATGGAAAAAGACTACATTCTGCAAAATTTAAGTGATCAAAATGTTGTGGACATAAAGCGAATGAAAGTTAAAAACAAGACGACGGGTGTTTTAGAGGATAGTAGTTTATACACTGTTATTTTTAGTACTTCAAATATCCCGGACTCGATTGACATAGGCTACATAAAAGCGAAAGTAAGACCTTATATCCCTTTTCCGCTCAGGTGCATGAATTGTCTGCGCTTTGGACATTTCTCGGTAGTTTGCAAATCCACAAAAAAATGCTCTAACTGTTCCGAAAAGTACCACCTGAACGACAGAGAAGAAAAGTGTAAAAAAGAAAGCAAATGTGTTGTTTCGGCTGCCATCACACTTTCTCACGACTGTGCCCGCTCTTCATCAAAGAGAAAGAAATTCAGCGCATAAGAGTTTTGGAAAAAGTTGACATAAGAGAAGCTGATAAACGATACCGGGAGAGAAATCCTCTCTTTCTTACTCGACCGTCGACATCAAATTCTTCTACTGAGAACAAGACTTCGAACAATGGACATAAAATTCTGAACACAGTCCAACACATGATGCCACAGGAAATCTTCTTACCACCAACTACGACTAAAGATATCTCTATTAACACGTCAACAGCGTCTAAAAGACCGATTAAGTCATCAGATGATTCTTCTGACTTACCCACCAATAAAGTATTATCCACCGATCAAGGTACAATTCAAATATTTTCAACAAAATTATCAAATAGAGCAAAACGTAACATTAAAAATAAAAACAAAAAACATATTCTTAACGATAACTGCAGTGTCTCTAGTGAATTACATTCCGAATCAGAACTAATATGAATAATCTAAATATAATTCAATGGAATTGTGATGGCTTCTACAGTCATTTTCATGAATTTAAGCTTCTTACAAGCAAATATAAACCTTTGGTATGTTGTATTCAGGAAACAAAATTTAAATTTAATCACAAGCCAAAATTTAAAAACTATAAAACTTTTTATAAAAACTTTCATTCAAACACGATCTCTCAAAATGGTGTTGCCGTATTAGTTCAAGACTCTTTTTGTTGTGAAGAATTAGATTTGCAAACCAATCTTCAAGCTGTAGCTGTACGTTTGTTTTTTCCAACTAAATTTATTGTTTGTTGCATTTATATGCCTGGTTCGGAAAACTACTTAGCCTCTGATATTGAAAATATAATTGGCCAATTCGATTGCCCCTTTATATTCTTGGGAGATTTTAATGCCCACAACAATTTATGGGGATCTGACAAAATTGATAAGCGAGGAAAAATGATTGAATATGTGTTGAACCATAATCAGTTAAGCCTTTTAAACAATGGAGACCCCACACATTTTAGCTTAGCCTATAAAACTTATAGCTGCATTGACCTAACAATTGTATCACCTTCTTTAGAATATCACTTTGGCTGGTTTGTATGTAATGATTTGCACAGTAGCGATCATTTCCCTATAATAATTCCTGTAATCAATAGTAATATTGAACATTTAAAACGTAAACAATTTTTAGTCAAGAAAGCCAATTGGGACTCTTTTAAAGAAAGTTTGTCATTGGATCCAACGACCATTGATTTCGAAGATATTGACCAATATGAACATTTTATACGCAATAGAATTCTTGAAGCAGCTTATAAGTCCATTCCAATAACTCCTGACCATATTGCTAAAAACAAATATGTTCCTTGGTGGAACGGTGAAATCGAAATTCTCTTACAAAACCGAAGGAAATTACTTAGAAAATTCAATAGAAGCTTAAGCTTAGTAGACTTTAAAAATTTTATATCAGCCAAATACAAAGCAAGAAAAATGATTCGTGCGTATAAGAAAAAATCATGGGAGGAATACATAAACACAATATCTAGCCGTACACCATCTTCAGAAGTTTTCAGAAAGATAAGAAACATGAATGGGATCAGAAAAGCTACACAAATAACATCAATCTATTCAAACACAGAACTATTAACCAATAAAAAAGATATTGCAGAAGAATTTTCTAAAATTTTTACCAAGAACTCCAGCTCACATAACTACAACTCTGATTTCCAAACCCACAAAGTATTTGCAGAAGCAGTTGCTCTCAATATTTCCTCAAACCAGATAGATATTTGCAACGTTCCCTTTTCCTACCTCGAACTTCAAAACGCTATTTCTGAATGCAGCGGATCTTCTGCAGGTCCTGACATGATTCATTATGATATGATTAAGAACATGGGTATTGCGGATCTTCCTCATTTGCTTAATTTTTACAACACAATTTTTCGTACTGGCTCTTTTCCGAAATTGTGGAGGAAAGCTTTATTAATACCCATACCTAAGATAGGAAAAGACCCACTGAACACAAATAATTACAGGCCTATTTCCCTAACAAATGTCCTCTGCAAAGTTTAGGAAAGAATCATCAATAAAAGGCTTCAATGGTTCCTTGAAATTAATTATTTAATTAATAATTTTCAATCTGGTTTCCGTAAGCACAGAAGCACCATCGATAATCTCCTCTTTCTAGAATCTGAAATTATGGAAGCTTTCTCTTCTAAAAAATCCGACATGGCTATATTCTTTGATATGAAAAAAGCTTATGATACTGTATGGAGGAGAAATGTTGTAGAGGAACTTATTCGAATGGGACTAAGAGGAAATATAGTGCAATTCGTAAATAATTTCCTTACAGAAAGATGCTTCCAAGTTGTAATTGATGATTGCTTCTCAACTGAAAAAGTTCTTGAAAATGGCATTCCTCAAGGATCAATTATAAGTGTAACACTCTTCCTAATTGCTGTTAATGGTCTCTTCTCCCGAATTCGAAATCCTGTAAAATTTGCTATGTATGCTGACGATCTAGTGGTTTTCAGCTCTTCAAGTAATGTAAATACTTTACAAAATAAACTGCAAACATGTCTTGGAACATTAAACAATTGGTGCGATACAAAAGGATTTAGTTTTTCAAAGGAAAAAACCGTAGCCATGGTCTTTACTCGAAAGCGAAAAGTAATAACACCTCCTGATCTCCTTTTAAATGGAACTAAGTTAAGATTTGTCAAATCACATAAATTTCTAGGAATGACATTTGATTCTAAATTAAAGTGGTCTCAACATATAACAGAAATAAAGGCAAAGGCATCCCAAAAACTAAGTCTTTTAAAGATTCTTTCAAATAAAAATTATGGATCTGACCGACAACAAATACATGATAATACTACCCATTATAGACTATGGCAGCATTATATACCTCTCCGCTAAGAAGTCTATACTTAAATCACTTGACTCTGTTCACAATACTGGTGTAAGAATCAGTACAGGTGCTTTTCGAACCAGCCCAATTAATAGTTTAATGGTTGAAGCAGGACAACGCCCACTAGAATATAGAAGACTGGAACAAGAACTTCTATGTTATGTCAAAATTTGTTCTTTTAAATTCCACCCTGTGGTCGATAAAATGCAAAACGAGGAATTGTTCAATAAGCTTAAAGCTCGTCCACTTAATTACCAGCCAGCATATGTTCGACTTAAAGTGAGCTATCAACAAACCATCAATCAAGATATACTTTTCAACAAGCAAAAGACTCAAATTTCTCCCCCTTGACTTTCGACTTTCTTTAAAATTGACACAACCCTTACAAAATTCAAAAAAAAATGAAACACATTGTAGTTCCAAATATCTCGATTATGAACAAATATTTACTGACGGATCAATTATTAACTTTGAGACAGGCTGTGCATTCAAACATAAATCTGTGGAAAGGAAATTCCACGTGAAAAAGTTTTCAAACATTTGTACTGCAGAACTTTACGCGATTCAAATGGCTGTAGATTATGCTATTTCAACTAATCATTCAAACTTCTTAATCTGCACTGATTCATTAAGTTCTATCCAAATTTTGAAAAAAATGTACAGCAGCCATCCTATTGCTTACAAAATTAAGGAACTCATGTATCAATCCCCAAAAAACTTTGTTTTTTTCTGGATTCCCAGCCATATGAACATTGGATACAACAATAGGGCTGATGATCTAGCAAAAACTGCAATTTTTGAAACTTTCGATGAATCTTTTTTGTTTTTCTATAGAGATCTAAAGGAAATGATAAAATTTACCGTGAATGATAAATGGAAACATAAATGGGAAAATGTACCCCTTTCAAACAAACTTCGATCTTTAAAAGCAACAACTGAAGAATGGTTTGCTACCCACTACTTTAAGAGAAGAGATTCTATAGTATTAACAAGATTAAGAATAGGGCATACCTTTTCAACACATAACTTTTTAATAAATAAAAATGACCCAGTGTACTGTCCGTGTAGAAATATACTTTCAATTAAACACATTTTTACTGAATGTCCTGAGTACATCAACCAAAGGAACCTTTTCAAAATATTTAATTTTGAAGTAACTGGCTCTGAAAATGTAAATGATATTGAAAACGTCCTAGAATTTATGAAAGCTATACAGTTATATAATAAAATATAAAACAGAAATCAATATAATTAGTTTAAAAGTTTAATTTAAATTTAATTTTTTAGTTTATTTTTTTGTAAAAGTAAAAAAGTTATTATACATATATATTGTCAATGAGGTCTAATAAATTTAATTTGTTATATAATACATTTAAAAATATAAATATACACATATATATATATATATATTATTACATATATGATAAAATATAAAACAGAAATCAATTTCATTTATTTTTTAAAGTTTCTTTTATAAGGATCATTTCCAAGACACTACCTTAATATTATTATAAATATATCTTGCTTCCTTTTTGGTTTTATTAATTGAAATTGTTATAATGAAACAAACTATGTTATAAGATAATTGAAATTGTGAAATTAATTTTTAAGTCTTTTATGTATATGTGACTAATGTATATAATCAAATGAAATATGGCCTTAAAACCATTTAGCGTTGGAGGCCAAATAAAAATCATTATTATTATTATTATTATGGATAACTTGTAAAAATTTAGAACTTCATTCAAAAATAAATCCCACTTTCAAAAGTGCTTTAACCAAAGAAATCCACGGGGCCCCTGAATACGTTCAAGATACAGAAATAAGAAAATACCTATACAGCTTTTTTCAATTTGATACCAATTATTCGGACGGATTCAAAAGTTCAAGTTCAAGACCTAGGGCAAATGCTATTATTTCTCTTTATTTAGCAGATCAGGATAAAGATGTATCCATGTTGAATAAATATCCTGAAATAAAAATGTGTTTAAGAAATATAATACGCCTTTACCGTCCTCGGGTTTAGTTGAAAGGCTTTTTCCATATGCTATTGTGACAAATTCACCAAAGTCGCATAGACTCTCAGGTGAAATGTTTGAGAAGAGGGTACATATAAAATCATAAATGAGCCGCACATCGTAAAAAAACTCTTTAAACAACAATCAAAAATAATTATTCTTGTTGAACATGAGCAACAACAAATAAAATACAAAACACCTTTTGAATATCTTCTGTTTTTCATTAAATTAATTTTGTAATCTGATTACATACTGCAATCATTACAAAAAGTAATCAGATTACAGACCACATTTTGTAATGTGTAATCAGATTTTTTAATCTTTGTGGAAAGTAATCAGATTACAGATTACATTTTGTTGTGCGATTACATGTCCCATTGTCCCACACTGAAATAACGTGTGTATGTCACTTGTGTATGCGACATGCGTAGAACAGTAGAACGACACGAAACTAGACAATTTTCGGTTAACTATGCTTTGTTTTGCTATGGGTTGCTCGAATTCGTCGCGAAAAACATCCACAAACAGCTTTTTCAACAAAACCATCAACAAACAAAAACGCTTAAACCGCGCAAGAACTACATACACACAGGAATACCAAACAATCGGCATGTAATTGATGCCTTTATCATGCAAACATCAGTCAATGATCAATCAAAAAATAGATTCCTCGAACAAAAGTAGTGGACTTTACTGGAAGGAAATTTGGTTATCATTGCCATTGCAAGCAGATTTAACTCATCCACTGTGAACAGCGTATTGTTGTTGCTGGCAGTAATGTTGCTTGAAGTGTTAGTAGATGTTTTGTTTTTTCCAAAAGAGCGACAAGCTATAAGGCTGTATTGTATGAACTAGCAACCGTGGATATTATATATGCAACTCTCTTACTTTCACTCTAATTAAAAAAGAAATTAATTCATAAATAGATAGACGAGCCATCGAACTACAAAATATCGATTATATCGTCAAGAAATACCTTTGAACACAGTCTATCAATTTGTCAACATAAAAATAATACTATAAACTATATTAGAAAAGTCAGAAAATGAGGAGAGCAAGATATTTGAGATGCAGAATAATTTAATTTATAAGAAGATGAAAAATAATTTATTGTCTTATGTTCCAAAAAATATGGAACAGCATTTGCTTCACATGCATCATGATGACATGGGTCACGTAGAGAGTGATAAAGTGTGTGAGGCAATGTAAAGAGTATATTGGTTTTCTAAATTGAGGGAAAGAGTTCAAAATTATATATTGTATTGTCCTTAAAGCTTAGCTTTCTCTCCAACATCTGGAAAACTTGAAGGATTTCAATATAATATTCTGAAAAGAAATGTGTCTTTTGAAGGAGTGCATGTGGACTATTTCGGTCCAGTGTCTATAAAAAACAAGAAAAATATATATATTTTTGATTGTAGATGCATTTTTACAATTTGTCAATTTGTTTGCAGTTCGTTCCACCAACACTAGAGAAGTAATACAATCTTTAAATTCTTATTTTAAATTATACAGTTGCCCCAGTACATTAGTGTCAGATAGGGTTAGTGCATTCACATCAAAAGAGTTGCAGGAATTTATGACGGATAATAATATAAAACACGTAAAGATCGCTCCTGGTTCGCCACTGGCAAATGGGCAAGTTTATAGGATTAATGGGAGCCTAGCTCCAATGGTCACCAGGATTACGGATGCTGGTTCTAGATTAGCACTCGATAAAGCACTTCTTCAAATAGAATTTGCAATGAATAACACAATGCATCGAAGCTTTGGATTGGGTCCTAGTGAATTGCTGTTTGGAATCAGAAGGGACAGAAGGGACTAGTAGTTGATTTTTTGAAAGGCAAGTTGGCAAAGGTTTTAGGAAAAGCAGTATAAAGATATCTATGAGGAGTATAGCAGCAAGAAATATTATGAAATGTCAAGAATATAGCAAAAAACTGAGTGATCGTAATAGAAGGGAAAGACTTTATGCGGAAGGAGATTTTGTGATCATACGAAATTTCGTTCATTTACCTGCAATTTACCAGAAATTCGTTCGGAAATACAAAGAACCGTATTGTGTTAAAAAAAATCTTCCGGTACGTAGTAAAAGATGTAACAAGCCATCACCTTAGTTAGATACCATACGAAGGGGTGTGGGAGGTGGCAAATATGAAGCCTTCCGTTGGTTCCGTTGGATATATTAATAGGGCTGTAATCAGGACGATTGGTAATCAGGTTGGCCGAACAACACCGGGGCGAAACGAAACAAAAAGAGAAAATAAGGAATGGATCATTATAGTGAGATCCGCCGAAGAGAAAGATTCTTGAAAAAATAAAACAATCATCATCTTTTTCTTAAAAGTTGTTTTTATTTGTTCTTAAATACATATTACAAGCTTTCACTGGTGCGGTTGTCAGTGGCTTTTACTAGTGCGGTGAATTGAATAGGCTGTAATCGTTTTCCAGTTATGATATTAGTTTCAGCTGTGGAAATTTCTTGTTGACCCGCATATCCATCTGCGAGAGTGACATCGTCTTCTTTGCATCAACTTTGTGAAACTTGGTGACATTACTCAATAGATGTAAAAATAGTTTGCTGTTTTTTACGAATGGAGATTTAAACTGCTCTGACTTTGGGCAGCAATTCTTAAAAGGCAGTAAAACTGGCTTTTGGGACACCATCGCGTATGTGTGTGTGCAGCATTCCTTAGATCTTGTCTAGTACCATGATCTCATCTGAAATTACGTATGGGAGTTGTACTAAGAGTACTTTTTTTATGGTATTAAAATAATCTGTCGACCCATCAATATTAATAATAATAATATTGGTGGTAGAGGGCCAAGGTCTAGCTTACACAGCAGTCACTTGTATTGTGAGTGCTACTCTTCTCTCGTCAGTGAAAAAAACCTACAGTTTTATGTCGATTCCGAATGGCCAAGTTTGAGAAGGTTTTCTATACATATACAGTGCAATCTCGATTTTTGCTACCAATGTGATGTAAAAATATATCCGATCTGATCATTGCGAGGGAAAAGACTGTGTTCCTTTGCCGTTAATTCAAGATACAATTTTTTCATAAAGATCTGACATTAAGATATGAGTAGCGATTAGAATCCTGATTCGATCTGCGAAAATCTTCAAAACGTAGAAGTCCGAGAAGAAGAAATTTCAGATGATAGTATAGAAATGGGGGCTATTGCTGTACAGCCCAAAGTGAAATTAGATGCCGTAATAAAATGGTTTACCACATGCTTGAAGTGGAAGGAACAAAATGACCTACGCATTGAACAAAATTATGCAACCGCAAAATATGCAGGACAAAGCTGCTACCAACCGACTGCTGAGTTTTACATTATATGTAAATGAATTTGTTTTCTTTTTATAAAATAATGATTCAGGATATCTGCAACAGGTCATGTTTTCAGTAGTTGCAATAATCAAATTTACACTGTATTACTTTTTGTCATTGTCAGTGACTCGAAAGACGTGTAGCCGTGAAAAATTAATACCGGGAATCGAATCCAGGCAAAGAGGCTCTGTTTTCGTAGGGTCGAAGCACATACCCACAACGCCACGGGCACTGCTCCCCACGACTGTCGACCCATCTATCTTCTGTTCTATACAGCGGTAAGGTCTTGAGGGGCAGATGCATTACGTAATGAGAAAATTAAATCTTCCCCTTGACAACACCTTCCAGAAGTAAGGGGGATCCTTTTATTTGAAAAGCAACGTGCTATGATCTCAATTTAGGTAAGGTTAGTTAGGGTGCTTCTAGGGAATTCATAAACACACTACACCATGGTGGTCCATATTGATACCCACAGACAGACTACTACCACTGATTGACCACACCAGTAGTAGTGCTTTTAATTTAATCCCAACGCAAATGGTGACTGGAGCAGATTTGAAACCAAATATAACTGTATTAAGTTTGCTTTCACTGGGATTCGAACCGGGGACCCCACTAACCAAGTGCATGCATTTAACCAACTGCAGAAATTTAACCAACTGCCCTATCCAGTGGCCCTCAGTTTCTTTTTTCGCTTTCAAAAAATCTATGTTTGAAGCTTGAAAATAAGTGTTTAGTTTATATATTTCGGGAAAGAAGAATGTATATTCTTGAATCCTGAACGAGTTTTTTTAAGATCATAGCACTTTTCATTAATTGCACACATTTGAAAATGTGATTTCAGTTCTAAGAACTTATCATAAATACGTTTCAACGCATCAAGAAGACAACGGGTTTTGCAAAGTGATAAGGTTAAGTGGTTTGTTGTCATCATTTATAAGCTTGCAAACATCATTTTATTTGCTGCTACGAAGTGACTGTGTGCATACCATTTATTAGCGTCACGGACAATATAATTCAGCTACGGTGGAAGAACTTTTAACGACCTTGATGTTCATAAAATATGTATGCTATGACATATGCAATTAACAAGCAATAAGCATCGAACCATTTGCTTTAAGTTTGTGTACCGAGAATTGTTTTTCCCACAACGATTGCTGGCTTCATATTTTCCAATGTCGATTAGGTTAGGTTAGGTTTAGGCGATTGGCACCACTGAAGCAGTTGTGGCTCACTTAGATAATGGTTGGATCCTTTGTGTTATCACTACCCGGATCTGTCCACCGGCTCCTTTTAAAAAGGGACTACGCTAAGGTAAATGAAATAAGCCTAGAGACTACCTTTTGGTATTCTAGTGGCCTACTTTGACAAGTCCACTCCTGTGCTGATTTACAGCCAATTAGTTTGCCTGATAAACTTGGCTATGTCTTGTATCTGTAAATGTGACATTTCCTCTAGGTTTCTGAAAAAGTTGTTACCTTGTATATCTTTTCTAGTGTTGCAAGGGCTGGAAAAGTGCCAAGGAGATGAAGCGTATTTTCTTCCTCCTCATCGTCTCTACAGCTTCTGCAGTAGTCATTGTGGGGGCTCACATTCTTCTGGCATGGATACAGAGAAGGCAGTGGCCGGTGATAATGCCTACTACGTTCCTTATTACATTCCTTTTAGTTTTAGGAGTCTATTTGTTTTGTTTGGATTTCGTGAGGCCCATCCATCTCCGATTAGCGAAGTTGACGACATCTGTAAGTAACACGGTGTTTATTACTTGGAGTGAGGGGTATGGGGTGTCCTGATTATTTGGCAGTGGCAGTCCTACCCCCTATTCTTGCTAAATCGTCGGAATGTCGTTGTCTGGAAAACCACTATGCCCAGGTACCCAGCATAGGGTTAGGTTGCATCTAACCACTATCTCCCAATGAGATAGACGGCAAAGTTTTCCGATCTTCGATTTAATTGATGGTTTATCCAGAGCCTTTATGGCCGCCTGACTATCTATTTAAATGGCGATAGATAGCCCGTCTGTCGGGTTCATCGACAGTAAGCGGGCAGCGTCTTAGATAGCTTTAACATCTGCTAGGTATACACTACAATGGTTGGGCAATCAAAGAGACCGGGAAAAGGATATATCCGGTTCCCTCGTCTGTTTTGAGCCATTTATGTAGATTTCCAGGTAGCCTCCAATATCGATATTGTAATTTACATTAAGTTGAGTGGATTTTTTAAAAGTTACATGTTTTTCGGCAAGAATTTTTCATGAACACTCTGCGACTTCAACAATGCCGAGGTAATTAATAACGATACAACAACCAATTTTTTTTTAAATTTCGAATTCAAATATAAAAGTATTTACATAGATATTCCTGCAGAATATCTTGTACCTGATAAATTTCTCAACAGTTCTTTCAAAAATGCGGGAGCAATGACTTTTCTTGTCGCAGCTGGACATTTAGCTTTATGAATTCTTACAGCAGCATCACTGTACATAAAAACCAATACTACGCTACAAAGTACCAAAACATCTACTCACATTGTGTTTTTGAAAAATGTACAGTTTTTATCACGTTTTTCTTTTTTTAATGATTTTTCAATAGGAAGTAGGTAGTCCGAATTAGTCGACAAATAAGGTCCTTCGTGGGCACCAACGCTATCTATATGCATTTGGATTGAGAAAAATCGACAAAACCGATTCTTACAGACATTCAACATAGACTCAAAATGGGTTTGAAAAAATATTTTGACAGAAATGTAACATCGAGCAACAAGTAGCCCTCTTCAATTAAAGTTCTTGCGAAGTCATTACTGACAATAAACATCTGAGATTTGGCAACATCATTAGAATATAATTCCGTTGGAAGCGCAAGTTAGAAATCAATATGTAGGATCTGCCACCGTTTCTTATACAGTTGTCCCTCTTTTGGCGGTGAATGCGCGTGAGTTGCTGCGAACAGTTGATGGCCTTCCCCTCCAAACAAAGGAGGTGAATCATAAATTAATTTTGCCAAGAATGAAAAGATTTGTTTGAACTAGATCAGTTTCAAGGAAAAGAATACGCAATACGAATTTCAGACAAATAGCAACCAAGGACGATTTGTGGAGAGCAAATTGAGCTAAGTGAAATTTTATATGTGATGTTATTCGTAATTATTTCATTTATTCTTCTTCGTTTCACAGGAAAATTCAATATCACAGAGCTGAATGAAATGTTTTCTTTGGGATGCGGCCATTGAACTTTTTGGAGAAGGATTTTTAATCCGTTTCAGTGAGTGAATCGGGATTTTTTTAATAATTTTTATTTTATTACGATAACTTATAAATACTTCCTTGAGTTACCCTGCAACCCTATTTACACGAGAACATTCAATGTCTATGGTACGTGTATTTATATGTATGGTATTGACATTACAATTGAAACGTGGGAATCAAACGTTATTTCACTCTGTTTTTTTTAGGTTTTAGATTAGGTTTATTTTTATTGATCATAAGCCAACAGCGTTTTTCTGGTGGCATTGTGGTATCTATGGGATCTTGTAGTGATGGAACGTTGTTCGCAAAATGGTTCAGCGTTAATGGACAACTCTCTAGGTAATGTGTTATAGTTAGAACATCTTGCTAAAAGTTACATATCACAAGTTAAATAAGTGCTTTTTGTTGCACAGCACATCCCCTAAACGTATTCGAATTATTTGTACCGATTGCAAACGATTGAATTTTTTTTTTATATATATCACTTTTCCTACGGTTACATTTAAGAAGCTATTTGAATTGTTCCAGCGTTTAACGATTTCAAATTACCCATTTTATTTAAGGCCAATTTATTAAAGTTGCAGTTTTGATAATTGATGAAAATGCATTTAATACATACAATATTTTACTTCTCTGCCTCGAAAAGGATTAAAAAAAATCATTCAGTTTAGCTGAAATTATGAAACTTTTGAGGTTTGGCCGATTTAAATAAAATTTGAATTTTGTTTCCTGGTTCATGAAGTTTGACTTCAATTCGAATGGCAAATGCATATCCTACACATGTAGAATTTCGGAATTCCCTAGAACCCTTTTTTATGAATCTGATGATATACCTAACCAGGCTGTGTAAACTTGTTGTTGGCACTTCCGTTTTGTTGCAGTAAACATTTCTTCTCCGCCATGTACTAACACGCTCAACAAATTGTATAATGGGTAGGAATGTGAATGGGGTCTGCACTATTTTAAGTGATAGACCACAATCAGTTTGTCCAGTTGCAATGATCTCAGCAAAAATGTTCTTATAAGTGACAGGTTGTGTCCACGTTTCAGTGTTTGGGATAAGGATGTGTTTAAAATAAATAATGTTCACATCCTCACCTCTATCGCTTCTATTTGTGCACAAGGCAACGCTCCAGCAGCTTTACGAAGCAGGGAGTTAAGTTTAGTTTTTTTGGCATTACCTTTGGTCGAGTTCGAATAATAGAAATTAACTCTTTAAACTTTTTTAAGAGTGAGTCAAGGTAGGCGTTGTAAAGTAATGTTGGCATGAGAATTATTATTACTCCTATATTTCTAATCGTCATAAACGAATGAATCACTTTCAAGACGTTGGTATTGAGATCCCAACCATGGAGTTTTTGTATTATCTTGAATGTTGTAACTCTTTCGAGAGCTTTCTTCAAATCCATGGCCAAAGGAGCGGAATGATGTCATAGGGTTAACTCTGTGCGTACTGCTTGAACAAGTGCAACAAAGTGGTTGTACCTCTACATGGTCTAAAGCCGTGTTGGACCGTGTTAAGATGTTATTCCAATGTCCATTTGATTCAATTACCAATTATTATCTCAAATAACTTGAATAGAACAGAAGGTAATGAAATCGGACGATAACTTTCTAAAGATTGTGTGTCGGTATAGGGATCAAAATAGCTTTTTCCAGTCATGTGGTAATGTACCTTCTTTCAGTTTGTTGTTATATAATTTTGTAAATCATAGGAATAACTCAATTGGGCAATTTAATTTTTTAGAAATGTGCATGTGTTTTTTTGTCTTGTCCAGGTTAGAGTCCTAAGTTGAGGATAGCGATTCCCTCAGGTCCGAGAGAGTAGCTTCTGAAACTAGATCTTTCTAAACCTTGCTTTTTGAAAATTATTTGTTTTTATTTGAATATTTATTGTGAGATATTGGCATTTGAGCCCATTGTTTTGGAAACATTTGCGCGAATTTTCAAAACCAAAGGATCGTTGAGTCCTGATAGAGTTCAAGAAGTTTTTATAGGCTGTACTTCTTGTGTAACGCACCATTCTTTTAATTTTAGCGTCTAATATTCTGTTCGTAATGACGATAATGATGCAGCAATGTTGGGATTGTTCCTAAAACTTCGCCAAGCTCGTCGTTTTTCTAAATGTACTTCTCTTATTTCAGGATTGAACCAAATAGGTTATTTTTTTTTGAAGGGAAATAAACGTCCATCTGCTTTGCCGCTGCTTTTCTTATTATTACATATTATTTTTCTTTGCCTATGTTTTCGGATAAGAGAATGACTTTGGGAGATCTGGTATTTGGAGATCTGGCATGCATTCTTCCTGAATTTTACCAAATACGCGTTTCGTTCCAGGAATATTGTAATGAGAGCGTACGGTGAACTTGTGTCAATAAGGATCGGAAAATGGTCACTTCCTTTTTAATACTTAAGTGTATTTTATGATGACTTATACGTGATAGAAGGAAATGTTAAGTCAACGGCCATTAGACTATTTCTTGTAGGAAGGTGTGTAGGTGATCTAAGCGACTGATATTTTTGTAACTATTCAACAACAACATTTGCCTAATGTTTGTTGTGTGGTGAATTCCACATTAAGTTACTGGCATTAAAGTCGCCTTATGCAATACTTTTCGTCGATTTGGTTGGAGCTCAGTTTTGGTGAGAATACCACTTTGGCAAATTGTATATGGGTGTAGTATATTCGGTTTTATGAGAATAGCAGTTCTATCCTTGCTTCTGTCATGTAGGCTGTAGTGAAGTATGCAATGTAGTTTTTGTATTTGAATGGCACTATTTCTATAAGGATTTTCCCTTCATTCAAAAATACAAGGGACAAGGGTGTCCAAGTGTGCTGGGTTATTGTAATGTCCTTGAAAGTTCCATTGATTAATTTGTATGTTATTTGTTGGTTAATTATTGTTTTTAATTGTGTTTAATGTTGGCATATGCTGTCGGTTACTTATTACAGGTTTTTGAACGTCCCTGGCCGGAGAGAAACCATTATTCTAAAATGGAATTCGTTCATTATTTGTTAAAACTATTTCTTTATTATGAATATCTATAAGTCTGACATTTTTACAAGTCCAATCCATTCCTAATAAGAATCCAAATGGTTTTTCTAAATTCATTGGAACCCATTCCATTCTAACATTTTTGTCCTCTTTGAATTCATCTGGACATTTGGTTTTTACATATAGGTTCCTCTTATTTACCTTACCGTCTATTGTACAAATATTAGCTTCACCGCCTATGCTTTCACAAATTTCAATTGAAACGATTTTTGAATTACGTAATCCAATTGTTGAACCAGTATCTAAAAGAGTTGCATATTGCTGTTTGTTGTTAAGTATAACAAAAGTTTAATTTTTTCCCGAGGTTAATTTATAAAAAAATTATTATCTTCTACCTCTGTACTTAATGCATCCACTGACATATAACTAGAAGTTTGTCTAGATTGCTGAGAATGAGTCACCATTATTGTTTTTTCTTTCGTTATAAAAATTTTAGAATAATTATTCGAATTTTTGAAATACTTAATATTAAATGTGTATTGCCCAATATATTTGTTAATAACCGACCGAATTTCAGCTAAAATGAATTTTTTGATATATTTCCGATAACAATGAACCGGCTGTTATCTCTTTAATTTTTGTTATCAATACACAAAATAAGCTGTTATCGATATTGTTATATATTCGCTATCCACAGCAAACTCAGAAATATCGTCTATGAATTTTCTCACATTTTCGCTTAATTCTGGCACTGAACTTGCTTTTAGTTTGCTGCTCTGCTCCACTATCATGCTCTGCGTTTTTGTTGCCTGATAATGTAGCCAGAGTTGCTCCTTTGTTGCTGCCCAGTTGTTCGGTGGGATAGAGATGCAATTTCTTACTGGTCCGCAATTCTTGAAATTTCTTACTGGTCCGATGATTTTTTCGGTGTAGATTACTGCAAAAACGTCTGCTGCTTGGTTTGGTGGATATTCCCTTATTAATTTATCCATGGAGATGATGAACGATGGAAGAGTTCCATTTGTTCCATCAAATGTCGGTGCGAACTGTAAATTTGGATTCTCCTCAATGACGGTGGTTCGATATGCCTGTTCATTCGTTTGCTCGTGAAAAATTGCAACGGAAATTAAACACTGGAATTTACTGGCGCTGTTGGCGGTGTGGGTTGGTGCGTTGTTCGCGCTCCTCGCGGGTTGGACGCTAATCTATTTTTCTATTTATGAATAAGCATATGGTTGGACTACGAGAACGAAGTTGAATTTCAGAAAGCATTTGCAGGTGCATATCTTTGTCAACATATCTTTTAACATTTTCCATGCCAAGTGCAAGCTATACCAAATACTGGTGGATATTGATAACGTTCAAAAGTGAAGAGCATCAGGCCTGAGAAGCGAAGTCCGTTGTAGGTTTTTTTTTTGGAATTTGTAAAAGTCAATGACGCCTTGTGGTT
Organism: Eristalis intricaria; assembly: GCA_964034865.1. Lineage (NCBI taxonomy): Eukaryota > Metazoa > Arthropoda > Insecta > Diptera > Syrphidae > Eristalis > Eristalis intricaria. Next base: position 9,101,420 of record OZ035878.1, on the reverse strand, counting down.
CTTTTTCCGTGTTGGTTGTGATATTTTTTCCACTATTCGGTGTTAATTAGGCAATATACTTTTTGCCTTTTAAAATTAAATATGATTTATTGAGGATTAAGATGTTGCCATTTTTAAGTTATGAAATGTAATAACATTTTTCGCTTAAATAAAGAATTCCATTTTCAGCACAAAGACAAATTTTAGAGAAATTGATCGGTTTGTTTCCTTAGATGAAAAAGTCGAGTTATTTCATCGCTATCAATAGTGAAGTGTGGACATTCGCAGTGGCCTTGATTTTATCCGTCAAAATATAATAATATATAAAAAATATATATAAATAAATTTATTTGTTCGAAATCGATTTCAAAATATATGAAAACAGTCGAAGTCGAATTTTTATGGGCAGCTACTTTTGACTGACGATATTATAGGTACCGATAGGCAGTAGGTTTTTGTATGTGTTTTACGTGAAAAATCTTACTTCTCTACTTATAGATTTAAAAAAAAACGCTAATAATTTGTTATTACTGAAAATGGGGGGATACACGTTTTTTTTCGATCATTTTTACAATGGGTTCCGAATTAGTGGAATCAGCAAGCACATCACTAGTACTTGTAGAAAGCAACTATTCGAGATGAGAGTTAGACTGTTACTGAAATTGCTTTTAAATCCCTTTTTTTGTGGAAACAGTTGCGCCTTCGGCCTTGATTCGACTTCGAGCTTGGCCACCTCTTAAGGATTTAACTCTATTCCAACTCCAACATTATTTTTTCTTAAATTTCTCCAAGCTTGCGTTTTTCTAAAGTGGGGTTTTTTATTTCAGGATTGGACCAAATGGGTTGTTTGTTTTTGGTAGGGAAATGTGTCCATCTCCGTTGCAGCTGCTTTTTTTATTATTTTCCTTAAATTGTTTGCTTCTTCTCTTCTGCTTATGTTTTCGGATAAGTTGTGTCGAGTTTCATGTCGTTCTTCTGCTGTCCTTTTATTCGTGGGTTCCGTAATACGACCCCAAACTTTTCTTCTCTCAAAAGATCTGTTTTCTCACAGCTTTAACAGATTTGTTGTTGTGTTTCTTATTGAATCTGCTCGATTGCTGAAAACAGAACTAAAACTCTCTTTGTTCCTTGTTCTTTTTTCTTTATTGTTTCCTTCCTTGGCTGGAGTCTGGGTTTGCTAATGTGGGAACATATACTTATGCACATGTATGCATCCGACACTGTTTTGCCATTGATGCCTATCCCGATCTATCATTCTCAACCCTACCCACTATGTAATCTGTTGAGTGTGTGCATACAAGCTTGAAGTAAAATTGTATTGTAAGCAGAAGACAGCAACGACTTTTTTGGATTGGCTTGGAGACAAAAACAAATTATCAAACAGCGAAGTTAGGGATATTATATTAAAAAGGGTTCCTGAGAATTCCATCTACATGCGTACGATGCTCATTTGTTGTGCAAATTGAAGTCAAATTTCATGAACCAAGATAAAAATTAGTCCATGTTCTAACACATTATGTGATTAGCCCTTAAATGGAGGTTTTTTTTCATAGTTTTCCTCCAATTGTACTTTAATTTAACTTACTACATTACTTACAAAACCATCCTTATCTGTGTTTGTGTGAACCTTAAGTAAACTTCTCATAGCCAAAAAAATGTTGTATCCAGTGATTGATCGAATCTCAATGCTAAGTCGACAAAACAAGCTTACGTTGTTCAAAGTGGTCTTTCAAGCAATAATTACTTATGGTTCTCCTGTGTGGGGTAATTGTGCTAAAACCATATTAAGAAACTTCAGATCGCACAAACCTAAATCCTTAAAATTATATTAAATCTCCCCTGGGACATTTCAACATAGATATGATACATGAAGCTTTCATAATTCAAGTTGCCAGAAGAATTGAAATTCTTAGTTAGAAGTTTTTTTTTCTAAATGCCTGACTGTTAAAAATGCACCGGTTACTGAACGTGCGCCACTCTATTTGGACATTTTTCTTAACAATTTATTTGTTTGTTTATATGTTTATGTATTTACTTATTTGCTAATTTGTTTTTTATATATTTGTTTACTTATATATTTATTTGGTTATTCATTTATTTATTTACGTATTCATTTATATCTCTTTACTTCACGGTTATTTATTAATTTAATTGCATCAACCGCATAACTTATGTTTTAAATACACATTTCATAATTAGCGCATTTATATTGTACTTTGTATACAAATCCATGTAATATTTTTGTTTGCTTTTATTTACTATTTGCCGAGCAAATATCAGCAGTTGTGCAGACTTCCTTCACATCCTTAACTTCACTCTTGATGCGAGCAATTTCCTGTATGTAATAGTCCTTGATCAAGCGTTCCAAAGTTCTTCTGCTTACAACATTAATTGTTTATTTGTTAATTTGCTTTTTTAATTATTGGTTTATTTGTTTATTTATTTATTTATTTACTTACTTATGCATTTCTTTATTTACTTATATATTTATATCACTGTACTTATCTGTTATTTATTAATTCAATTGCCTCTACCGCATTACTTATATTTTAAATACACATTTTACATTAACCGCATTTATATTGTATTGTGTAAACTATTTCCTTCTTGATGCGAGCATTTTCATGTATGTAATAGTCCTCGATTAAGCGTTCCAAGCTCTTCTGCTTACAACATTAATTGCTTATTTGTTAATTTGTTTTTCTAATTATTGGTTTATTTGTTTATTTATTGTTTTATTTACTTATTTATGCATTTGTTTACTTGCTTATACATTTATTAATATATTAATTTATATCTCTGTACTTATCTGTTATTTATTAATTCAATGGCATCAACCGCATAACTTATATTTTAAATACACATTTCACATTAACCGTATTTATATTGTATTGTGTATACAAATTCATTTTACTTTTTTGTCTGCTTTTATTTACTATTTGCCGACCAAATATCAGCAGTTGCTGACTTCCCTTACATCCTTCACTTCATTCTTGATGCGAGCTATTTCCTGTATGTAATAGTCCTCGATCAAGAATTCCAAAGTTCTTCTGCTTACAACATTAATTGTTTATTTGCTAATTTGCTTTTTTAATTATTGGTTAATTTGTTTATTTATTTATTTATTTGCTTATTTATTTATTTATTTATTTACTTATTTATGCATTTCTTTATTTACTTATATATTTATATCTCTGTACTGATCTCTTATTTATTAATTTAATTGCATCTACCGCATTACTTATATTTTAAATACACATTTGACATTAACCGCATTTATATTGTATTGTGTAAACTAATTCATTCTTGATGCGAGCATTTTCATTTATGTAATTGTCATCGATCAACCGTTCCAAAGTTCTTCTACTCACAACGTACAGTCCTTTTGTGCCACTACTTTTGAACACCGCAAGTATTCATTGTTATATTGAAAATCGTTGATATGTAAGACATTTGTCAGTCCCAGTGCCTCGTTCAATTGTACACTTTTATCCTGTATATACAGAATTAATCTTAGCCCATCGAAAGGACTATTCCATCCAGTAATTCCCGGCTTGGAAAGGGTTTGTCCAACAATATCCTCTATTATTTCCGCTGGTTTCGTACGTCCGGTGCATTGAAAAATCTCTGCGAAAACTAAACACTGGAGCTTATTGGCTCTATTGGCCATGTAAGCTAATCTTTTTTTTTTATGTGCAACGTAACTTTTTTTTTATTGTTTTGTGTTTTGTGAAACCATATGAAAAAACATGTGACACGACTAAGTGAATAAGGTTGAATTTCAGAAAGTGTTTGCAGGCGCATATATTTTCCGACATACCTTTTAAAATTTTCCACGCCTATATTGATGGATATTGATAACGATCAAAAGTAAACAGCATCAGCCTTATGCGGCGAAGTCCTTTTTCCGTATGTTTTTTTTTTGCAATTTGTAAACGTCAATGACGCCTTGTCGTATGGTATCTCTTATTATTTCCTCTACTTCGGTGTTAATTAGGCAATATACCTTTTGAGGATTACAAATTGGCAAGAATATAGTCCATTGCGAGGATTCCACAGATTTTATTGATTTTTATGAATTTTTCGGCAATTGCCTGTGATTTAGTGAGGATTGTGTGATCTAATTTGTTAGTTGTGGAATGTTATCATATTTCTTTGTTAAAGCGCGAATTCCTATTTACAGCTCAAAGACACTTCTTAGCAAAAGATGTTAATTTGTTTCCTTGGGGGAAATAATTACGATCTTAGGGTTATTAGTTATATCTGGAAGTGGTGGGAAATCATTGAGTGATGAACTTTTGATCCTTTTTGCAACGTGTTCGGTCAGGATCTGTCTGGAATCAGACTTACTTTTGGTGCAATTGTTTTCTGGTATCAAAGCACTCTTTGGGACCATCCATTGCTCTGGAAATTGACAATAATACACACAAAAATTTAAGATCAGTCTTAGAAAAACAAAGTCCGTTAGTCCTTTGAATTTCAAAAGAACAACTGTTTCAGGATCACAAGATGGATGAAAATATATCGAACTTGATTTCTTTTTTGAGTTCATAACTCCTTCTATCGGGAGCCGTCCTCTCTAAGAACACAAAAAAGTGATGTAGTTAATTAAAAAAATTAGATATTATTTATAAAATTAGATATTATATATTACCTTTTGAGGATTACAAATTGGCAAGAATATAGTCCGTTGCGAGAATTCCACAGATTTTATTGATTTTTATGAATTTTTCGGCAATTGCCTGTAATTTAGTGAGGATTGTGTCCTCGAATTTGTTAGTTGTGGAATGTTATCATATTTCTTTGTTAAAGCGCGAATTCCTTTTTACAGCTCAAAGACACTTGTTAGCGAAAGATGTTAATTTGTTTCCTCAGGGGAAATAATTACGATTTTAGGGTTATTAGTTATTTCTGGAAATGGTGGGAAATCATTGAGTGATGAACTTTTGATCCTTTTTGCAACGTGTTCGGTCTGGATCAGTCTGGAATCAGACTTACTTTTGGTGCGATTGTTTTCTGGTATCAAAGCACTCCTTGGGACCATCCATTGCTCTGGGAATTGACAATAATACACACAAAAATTCAAAATCAGTCTTAGAAAAACAAAGTCCGTTATTCCATTAGTCCTTTGAATTTCAAAAGATCAACTGTTTCAGGATCACAAGATGGATGAAAATATATCGAACTTGATTTCGTTTTTGAGTTCATAACTCCTTCTATCGGGAGTCGTCCTCTCTAAGAACACAAAAAAGTGATATAGTTAATTAAAAAAATTAGATAAATATGATTTCAGCAGAAAAATGATTTGTTTTTACTTTTCCCTCTCTCAATCAGAAGAAGTTGTAAAAATGTTCTGTTCCGCAGCTTTTACTCTTTTCAGGTTATCCACTAGGTTTACACTGCAAGTGCTTATCGCCGCCGAAGGCTCTTACAGCGATGATGATGGGAAGTAAGATGAATTCTATATATTTTTTATAAATTAACACGAGTTCTTCTGTATATTTTATATAAATTAACACGACTACTTAACGGGGCTGTAAAAGAATAAAAGAATTAAGTCATTTGGGAATGCGTTCATAGAATGAACATAATTGAATTTATTCATTGACTTCACAACAGAATGGTGAATGGTAAGTGTAAATCACATCATCATTTGAAAGTCATTGAATTGTAAAGCAATACTAGAAAACTTTCATTTTCAAAATTTTGAATTCATTCCCATTTATTGTGCAAACCCCTCTAAAACCAAAAATATTTGTAATATCGCCCGAAGTTTACCTTTATCACAGTGATATGTGCAATGTTTGTATGTACATATGTAAATACAGGGATGTAAATAGATGAATGAAGGAGGAATTGTTAAAGCTTGTGTTTCAAGCCTTCGTGCCAAACCTTGTCAAAGGCTTGAGAAACATCGAGAAATACAGCAGAGCAGACTTGCTTTTGTTCAAACGATTTTTCTATAACATCAGTAATGCGATGTACTCGGTACTTGGAATGCTTGCTTCTAAAATCGAACTGGTGGTTAGGAATAAGTGGTTTTTCTTCTACAATCGGGCTTAAGCGTCTAAGTAATATTCGTTCGAACGCTTAAGACATTGTCCGAAGAAGTGAATTCGTTTACCCGTTTTCGGCCCCATTATTATTTTCGCTACTTTCCACTGACTAGGGACATGTTCTAATCTAATGGCGGCGTTAATAATGTAGAGAAACATAAGAAGCGCTTTCTGAGGAAATACTTCAGAATTTCTCCTGTGATTAAATCATAACCATAATTCTTCAGAATTTCTCCTGGGATTAAGTCATAACCATTCTTCCATAAGTTATGTCAAAGTTGCATTTATTATAGAAAAATTGTCATTATTTGAGTCTGAACCATAAGAGTAGACAGGAGGTGTTTGTCCATAGCGTGATTAAAACGTTGCTTCCAAATATATTTTTTTTTTGTATTTATTTTTTTTATCTTCTTTGGCACTCGTGTTGGTTTTACGGAATTGGGGCCGCATGTGGTTGGGGTTTTCTTAAGCCGTTGGCTGCTTTCCAGAGTGAGAAGTTGGTATCTTTTTCGCTGACAAGCCTGTTAAATAGGCATTAAGATTATTATTTTTAAACGACTTAATTTTCCCTTTCAGAAGGTTAGACAGTTGGTTGATGCGTATTTTATGCTGCGGCGCACGGGTCTGTTGCCATTTCTTACGAGCTTTACGTTTCTCTCTCCAGCGATGTTTTATCGTCCAGCGAAAGGTGTATTGCTTCACACCGCGTACTGTATTACTTCTATAATTTTATCGAGTTCTATTTCTAAATCATATGAGGTTCTCAACGGTACTCTGAGTTCGATATTATCTGGTAGGTGATTTCTAAATGATTGCCAATTCGTATGTTTATTAGTTAACGTAGGTGCAACTTCCTACAAGGGTATCATTTATTCAAAGTACAATGGGAGAGTTATCTGAACTTAGATCAAGGCTTTCTTCAATTCGTAAGTAGTTTCGAGAAACACCTTTTACCACAAAGAAATCAACAACGTCAAGTATTTTTGTAACATCCGAAGGTCAGTAGGTTGGTTTTCCTGTCGAGGAAAAATCACAGTTTCGTTTTATACCAGCTCTGTATAAATGTCTGCCTTTTTGTGAGAATAATCTCGATCCCCAAAAAGTGTGTGTTCACATTAAAATATCCACCAATTACGATATTTTTAGTGTGCTTAGAGTGTGGAAAGTTCGTTTGAGCTCGCTTTGGTCAATTATACTGCGCGGAGGGCAGTAAATGAACGTGACGTTAAATTTTTACACGAACTAATATTTTTTACACGAACCGTATTCAGCTCTATAGAATCAGATTCTATACTTATTCCTACTAAATGACGGACGGATGGTAGGTCTGGTAACCACAGTACCTTTTAGGTTTACACAAGATCGTCAATTGTGTCTCACAGATCAGATAAATATCGATATCTTTTTCTCTAATATATAATTCTATTTCGTTTTTTGTGGCAGACCATTCGAATTCCAATTTAAAATTTTAATTGACACATTCATGTTAAGATACGATTGCCTTTAATCTTATTTTCGAGGTCGGGTAGCCTTTCGAAAATAAGTTTGTTCGTTTTAGTTTGATCGTCAAGTTTCTCTAAAATGATATTAAATATATTTGCGATGAGAGTTGATTGCTCTTCGCAGCTTTTGTAGATGCTACTGTTTGGGCCAAGGTGATGATTTCACATCAGCTGATTTACTTTTTTGAATTATTGGGGACGGAGATTGAGTCTGCACATTCATTTCAGCAGTTTTCGATCGATTCACTGTTGGTTTCGGCACGGTTTTTAGAACTACGTCCCTTGTTACCGATTTCGGTTGTTGACGGAGTTTTGATTTGATTTGATCTCGTCTTTTCTGAAGCTCTTTTGATACTTCGCAGCCTCGATAGTTAGCTGGATGCCTTTCTTTACAGTTAGTATAAGTAGCTGGTGTAGTCTTGCTTTCGTGACATTCTGCCGACAGATGTTCGCCAGCGCATTTGACACAACACGAAACTTTCTGGCAATACTCCTGAGTGTGGTTGAATCCCTAACAACGTTTGCATTGTGGTATTGAGTTCGAGTTCGAGAAGCGCAAGGTTTCTATTTTAACAGTCACATCTAGAATTGTTTTTAACCCATAAATTTTGTCTCTGATTTCAAATTTGTCGAAGCTAAGCATGAAAAGGGGTAATCCGACACGCCTCACAGTTTCGGATCCATCTGTCAGTTGTTTCTTTCTGGATAATAAATTACCAGCGTCTAATATTTTTAGACCTTTAAGTTTCAAGTCCTCGATAATATCTTCTTTTGGACAAGACACATGAAGTCCCCTAGCTATGACAGGAATAGGTCGGTCGGATTTATTTTCATACGCAATACCACTAGATTTTTTGCGCATTCAATTTTTGCGAGAGTAACCTATAGCTGTCAGAGTCCTTGACATTTATCTTCCACGCATTGTTGTTGAGAACCGTTACTTTATACTCAGATTGGATTGTTGACTTTAACATAGAGTGTAAATTATTGTTCACTGGTATTCCGAGTACATTAATTGGCGGGGGTGCCCGTCCTTTTGGTATCTTAGTTTCGTTGTTACTGGTAAGACGTACATTTTCCGAGTTCTTTATTAATTCCGGCGAGGAACCGGCCTTTCGTTTTTTGCCCGGTCGCCTTTCTGTCATCCAGTTAGTTTCACGAGCGAGTTCTTCCTCATCCGTACAAAACTCAACTTTTTTTGAGCCGTCCGTTCGTTTTCATTGGCGTTGATACGCGCGTGTTTTTAATGTTTGATCCTAATGGCGGTGATCTATTTACTCTTGAACATTTTTTGAAAGAGTCCAAATGCAATAATTGGCTCTCCCCAGAATCCGTAGAGCCTGACTCCGAAGAGTGTGGATTTTCCAGTTGACTGGCCTGGGGTAGTAATGCCTTTGTTTTGGTTCATTGTATCATTGTTACATTGACAAATAAATCGAAAAAGCCAGAGTCTGTGGTTGTGCTCGAGTTAACATCTTGGTCATTGAGTGCGTTTGGGTTGTACAGGATCTTAATTGCATTTTGGACCACAGAGCTTATTTCACCTATTTTGGCGTATAAAAGGTACATTCAGTGTTTTTCTCCACTTATATTTAATTGATAAATAGAACACTGCGAGATCAAATATGAATAAAATTATTTCACTAATGCACCAATATTTGCATTATGCATTACTTAAGCGGAGTTTTCGGTATTTACATGCGATCGTAGCAAATGTTGGAAATACAAGGCTATTATATGTATACCATATCTACACTTTTCCTTTTGCCGGAAGTCGATAGCATCCGAAATAGGTGTAAGCAAATGCAGATACTCCTGGATGTAGTCAAAGTCTATTTCCGAAATTTGTTGGAATGACTAGCTCTCGGCACAAATTATTGACCTCTGTGTGAAAGTAGGTCTTTGATATAGTCATATGTCGAGTTCCACCTATAGTATCCACCTATTAGGTCAATCGACTTTGCTCCATATACATATCTGAGCATATTTGTAAAACCTTTTTGACAAAATAATGTTTAAGCATACAATTCATGTATAACAGAATTTATATATAAATGCTAACCGCTTTATGTTTACTATAAATCAAAATATTTGTTTTCCAAATTCTAGAAAAATCGGTAGAAGAAAGAAGGCTGTGTGCGTGTAAACATTTATTGTGTTTAGGATAGGAGTTTTCGAAAATATGGTTCTGAACCTTAGGGGCCTCTAGTTTGTCATTTTCAAATTTCTCCTCACTGTCAACATGAACCAAATTACATTTTTTTTTTTCGTGGGTAGGTGGCAATCTTCGACAAGACTCTATGGCGAACGTTCGCACATAGAAGCGTGAGATTTTTACTCTCTAAGACCAACTCCCTGAATGTATTAAGACTTCAAATAAATGAAGCACTTAACCAGTAGTTTGCATTTCATAATTTAGGTACTGATCGACTGGTTACTCTTCAGTGAAAATTTCTGCTAACACCGCAGCCATGTGCCGGTGCAGATTATCGCACGAGATTAAGGAGTCGAATCCTTTGAACTCGGCGCAAGACATTAGTTTCCTCAAGCATCGGATGAACTGCAGTGCTTGTGTGCTCTTCTAAGCGGCGCTTATGTTTACAAGCAAATTTCTTAACTTCATCTTGGAGTGGTAATATTCCAAGATCTCTGTGGATATCGTCGTTTCTGATATACCATGGTGCATTAACGATGGTTCTAAGCACCTTATATTGAAAAATCTGTATTATGCTCATATTACTTGCTTTGGTACAACCCCAAAAATGTACGCCATACGTCCAAACAGGTTTTAGGATTTGCTTGAATTCAAGCAGTTTGTTGTCAATACTTAGCTTGGATTGCTTACCAATAAGCCAGTACAGATCTTTATATTCCATGTCAAGTTCTGCACGTTTCTTCTTAACGTGCTCCTTCCACTTGAGTTTCACGTAAAGAGTCATCCCGAGGTATTTTGCTTCATTTCCAAAAGGTATTTGGACATGATTTAGGTAAACTAGCAAGTTATTAACGTGCCTATAAGTGAAGTTAATATGGACTGATTTGCTTTCAGTAGCAACAATTCACCATAAGTTCATCCATTCGTGTATCCGATCTAGTGAACGTTGTTATTTTGCTGTAGACTCTTTAACCGTTTTGGCTGTTACCAAAATAGCGGTAGTGTGTTCTTATTGTGGTAAATAACTAGTATCCAGTAGGTATAGCAGAGGGCCAAGAACACTCCCTTGCGGTACACCAGCACTTATATTTTTAAAAGCAGAGTATTCATGCCTCACACGCAAGATCCTATACATTATAACTTCTGCCATTTTCCATTGACTAGGGACATGGTCAAGTCTAAGCGCGGCATTTAAGACCGTTTAAGAACGGCTTTCCTAGGTAACTTTTTAAGAATTTCTCCTGTAATTAAATCGTAACCAGGAGCTTTTTAGTACTGCCTTGATAGCACTTCTCAGAACATGATTGTCGTCGTATTCGTCTAATCCATTGTAAGTGGCAGAAAGAGTTTGACCGTAAAATGGCTTAAACGTTTCTTCCAAGTAATCTGCGAAGAAATAAGATTTATCATTATCTTATTTTGCTCGTATCCATTGGTGAAGTCGTATGGGGTTCTCAGCGGTATCATAAGTTCAACGTGATGTTGCAAGTAGTTCCTCAATATTTGCCAATTTGTACGATAATTAGTTAATGTAGGCGGCGCTTCCCTTTTCACGAGCGTATCGCTTATTGTCAATAACGCGAACTGTACATAATTGCATTGTGTGGGATTGTATCTTTAATCCTACTAAGTGTTCGATGTTATCTCGTATAAGCAATGATGACCCACCTCTTGCCCTTTCCGATGGATGACAAGCGTGATAGCCACAGTAACCTTATAGACTTAAATGAGATTCCTTCGTTAAATGTATCTCATAAATCGTAACCAGGAGCTTTTTTAGTACTGCCTTGATAGCACTTCTCAGAACATGATTGTCGTCGTATACGTCTAGTCCATTGTAAGTGGCAGAAAGAGTTTGACCGTAAAATGGCTTAAACGTTTCTTCCAAGTAATCTGCGAAGAAATAAGATTTATCATTATCTTATTTTGCTCGTATCCATTGGTGAAGTCGTATGGGGTTCTCAGCGGTATCATAAGTTCAACGTGATGTTGCAAGTAGTTCCTCAATACTTGCCAATTTGTACGATAATTAGTTAATGTAGGCGGCGCTTCCCTTTTCACGAGCGTATCGCTTATTGTCAATAACGCGAACTGTACATAATTGCATTGTGTGGGATTGTATCTTTAATCCTACTAAGTGTTCGATGTTATCTCGTATAAGCAATGATGACCCACCTCTTGCCCTTTCCGATGGATGACAGGCGTGATAGCCACAGTAACCTTATAGACTTAAATGAGATTCCTTCGTTAAATGTGTCTCAGAAATCAAACATATGTCGATATGTTTTTTCCCGAATATAAAGCTCTAGTTCGTCAAGCTTTTACGGCAGTCCGTTCGCATTCCAATTCAATACTTTTACTGTCTTAATGTCTTACTGTTGTTAATGTTTGTTTCGAGGGTTAAGATTCTTTTCAAAAATAAGATTTTTCGTCTTACTCTGCTGCTCAAGTTTTTGCAATATAATGGAGAGGGTACCAGAAACGGGATCTAGTGGCATACTGCTACTCTCACTCGGAGCTGCTACTGTTTGAGCAAATATTTTCACTCCACTGTGTGATGACTTAGCTTATTTTTTCACTTCCCTTTGCGACTGTGCTTGTCGACTATTCGGTTTTACAATTATACTCTTCCGTTGTCTTGTATTTGTTTTGTTTGCAGCGCTTGCAGTAATGCCTTTTTTACTGGCTTAGGTGGTTGGGACAGATTTGCTTTAATCTTGTCAGGTATTTTTTTAAGTTCCTTAGCTACTTCACAGCCACGGTAATTAGCTGGGTGCTTCCATTTGCAATTAATGCAAGTTGCAAATGTCCCCTTGCTTGCAGTGCATTCTTCGGATGGGTGCTTTCCCGCCCATTTAACACAACGTTGATATTTTTGGCAGTACTTTCTTGTGTGATTAAAACCTTGGCATCGCTTGCAATGAGGTATTAATTTTAAGTTCCTGCTTAAGGCTTCAATCTTAACAGGCATGCTTAAGATTGTTTTTATACTATGTATCTTTTCTATGCTTTCACACTTGTCGAACGTTAACATGAAGAGAGACAGACTGCGACGTGTCTCATCTTGCGCCCCTACTGTATTGATTTTCTTTTTCGACAGTATGTTGGTAGTATCAACTATCTTGAAGCCATTATTTATTAGGTCATCAGTAACATCTTCTTTTGGGTAAGACGAATGAAGTCCCGCAGCTGCGACTCGAGGAGGCCGTTCCGATTTGTTTTCGTAAGTATACCATTGACTCTTTTTCGGGTTTAGTTTTTGTGAAAGTGTTCTGTAGCCGTCCGAGTCTTTTACATTAATCTTCCATGTACTATTGTTTCGCGATGTTAGCATATATTCGGATCCTAAGCTCTTTATATCCCTTAATTCTGAGTACTTTAACTGTTCCTAACCTTCAGTTGCTTGGTACCATTGTAAGCACAATTATCCTTTTTTATCTCACTTCCTTTCTTATCGACAAGCTCTGGTGAAGAGCCGGCCTTCCTTTTTGCCTGGTCGCCTTTTGGCTAAACAGTCAGTTTCCCGATCGAGTTCTTCATCTGTGAGGTACTAAATGTTCTCATTTCGTTTCGTTTTGGACTTGGCTTCTTGCCTTTCTATATTTTCTGTTTTTAGTTGACTAAGCTCTTGTCTTAGTTCTTTGCAGAGAGCTTCCATGCTAGTAACCATAGTCCGAGGTTCTGCATTCTCTTGTTCGAGAAGTTTGAGTTTCGCTAAGGCTAGTCATGAAGTGGCGAATGCGACTTCGTCTGAGATTTCCTTACCAGCGTTTTAGACGCAGATGTTTTAACTGGCGCTAAATATCGTGATCGTGGTGATCTTGTTATTCTTGAACTTTTTCCAAAGGGGTCAATCGAACGCAATAACTGGTTCTCCCCATAGTCCGTAGAGCCTGACTCAAAAGAATGTAGATTTTCCAGTGTAACTGGCATTCCCCCTTGGGTATTACTACCGTTTGTTTTACTCATTGCATTTAATTAACAAAAATTTTGTTTGTGTTAACAAACTATAGCTTTTAGTTGCCTTTTACGACATGCATGCATTACCACGGATATATTCTAACCCCTATAAATATTTAAGGGTGTAGACTTTTAATAGTATTCAGTAAAATTCAAGTTCTGCTTCAACATCCGATGCGTGTTACTGTGTAACTTTCCCTACGAAGCCACTTGTAGCGTGAGCCAATGCAAGCACACAGATCCAATGCAACCATAGTACGAAAAACCATTAGGTAAAATTGTATCGCCCCAGACACGCGAAAGTGATAAGTGGGGCTCGATCGGTATCGACTGTTATTCATACTATGTAGAGGGCACTTCAGTTTATCTGTTTGTTATTGCTTACAATTTCATCCGTTGCACTCTCCATTCATACATTCCGTACGTGGGCCATAGGGATCATTTTTGCCTATAGAGTACTTAGAATAGTATAGTTTAGTCATATGAATTTCTGCATAAATAGAATGAGTTTTGAAAAATAAAATCAGTCTGGAATTCATTCTTGACTCAAACAAATTGCGGCGGTTTTGGCATTTTTGGAACTAGCTGGGCATAGGGCGGTAGGCACCGAAAGACGATAGCGATAAGAATTACGTGTTGATCCTTTAACCTATTGCACACTGCTGCGCATTATCGGCAGTATTGCCGCTTGAAGAAAAGAAAATCAGCTACACCATAATCTATATTCCACCTAGAAATCGCTAAAATACCGAAGGGAAAGTAAGTCTTTAAGAAAAAAATCATTTGCATATTTTTAAAATTCAATTATTACTGAATAAAACAATTGAAAAACACAAGAATTTCAGTTAAAAAAAATAAAGCATTTTGGACAAGAGAAGACAACATAGTTATAGCAGCTCTTGTTCATCGCTTTTAGTTTATTTTCTGATTGTCATTATTAAATTTAGAGTCAGCGCTGAAAGTCGTTTCGTAATTTTTTTTGACGTTCAGTGTACTCCAAAATCCTCTTGACTTCAGCGTTAGGTTGGGGAAGGTGGGATTCCACAAATTCATGAAAATTACTTATACCTGCAGCATTTTAATATGTCACAACTTGGTATGGTGCTCCCAAGACCACCCCTTCCCCTATTAGATAGAAGCCAAAAGCGAGCGATTAAACTTATGGGTGACAGTAAAATCGCAGAGTCATTAGATTCGTTCGAACACGGTCGTACGGTGTATTTTTTGTCTATTTCAACAAACGATGATCAAGTGATGTTATGTGATGCCATTCCTGCTCTCTACGTATTTACTCGAAAAACACGTCTGAGAAGGAATGTAAATCAGCTTACCTTTAAGCCGACTTTCGTACGCACAGTTAGATTAAGAGACTCGTTATTCAGCCGTAATACACAAATATGGAATGCGCTTTCCAGCCTAATATTCCCTTCAGACTAAAAAATTCACAGATACCTCCTCTCCCCTTCTCACTCCATACCTTCGGCTTGTGCGTTATCTTGAGCACCCGCAAACTATAAAAAAATGATAATGTTTAAGCCAGATCGAGCTACTATTTATAGAGATAAATAACTTTGAATGGAGCCATCTCTCTCTGGATGCTAGGGCTTTACCTATGACTTTGAAATTAGTAACACGGATTCTATATTAAATTGTCATTTATAATAAATTGAACTAAGTTTTTTTACGATTATTTTCATTTTTGTAGCCAAAAATGTGAGAGACATTTGGATTATAACAATAAATTTCAGTTTCAATCTCCGCAATTCTTAGAAATATCAAATTCTTAAATTCCTTCGCTCATCCGAAGCATTATATCATTAACTAAGGATTTTTGAACTTTTATTGATTTCAGGTGCCACCAGAAGCCACAGTGATCACCGCAAACACTTCTTTTATCGGACTCAGCGACAATTTATTGTGTTCCACGTGTTGTCTTATATTTTGATACACAAATGTACATACAATTATAAAATATGTATTACATAAATTTTTTAAATTTATAGTCCCCTTGCTGAAAAACAAAAAACAACTATTCCAAACTGGAGTATTGGAGCAACAGCAACATACGGTATAATGATTTTTGATGAATGTGCAGAGACGAGTGCGAAATAGAACTTATCCAAAATTATTATAAATAATCGAACAAAAGCCTAGCAAAGAAAAGGAAGCACTCTTCGTAGAGCTGGTTGACTTCAGCGGTGTTGAACTGGAAAAAATCTTAATGTTGAAATATTAATCAGGAAGGTTTGAGGACTAAAAGAAGGTCTCACGTTCCCCTATTAAGAGGACAAAAAACCCTATATGTTGTTCTCAAAAACGCCGCACCTCTCGCGCTGAAAAGGCTGTCATGTCACCCATACATGCTCTCGTAATTTCGTTTGAGGTTTTCAGTTGAGAAGCGCATTTGGTGTGTCCGACTTTGATATTCGCTGAAAGTCGGTGTGTATCTTACGCCCGATTTCCCAGTGTGAGCTTAAGTGGCGATCCAGTGCTAAACTCAGAATCAATAAGAATTTCCTTTTCATTGTGGAAGTTAAGTGATAGATTCCACTTAAATAGTAGTTTAACATAAGCCAGCGATTGCCATGGCTTGAGTGTCAATCCAGAAAGTACATAATTGCCATTAGCGTATTCAAAAAAATTCAACCCCGAAATACAAAGAAAAACCCCGCATAAGCAACCAATGATCTTGTCTGGCAATGCTCCTGAAGAGAACAGAGAGCTCCCAAATTTATAGATGCACGCATATTATAACAACGTCAACATTCGCTTGTTGAGTTGGTGGGATCTCTTTTCCTTTGTTCAACAGGTTGCTGCTCATGTTCAATCACAATTACTATTTCGTTCACGGATCACATGGTTGGTGCATTTAATAGTTCACAATGCCAGCCAATCCATGGCTTGCCTAAGCCACACCTAAATATTGAATGTGAAAACGAAATATTCTTGGGTGAGGTTTAAGTTCGATCCTACACTAAGCCAAAATAGCAGATAAGGTTGCACTGTGAAACCGAGTATTAGAATGTGTGTCCAGTTAGAAAATATGGCGATGGCATTTTTCATAAGGTCAGTTTCCCTGAACAGGCTTTGTCATTCATCCTTGTTCCGCTTATCGTTTTACTTATTCGACTCGAGCCGTTTTGAGAGTCATGTCACTTTGCAGTATCGGTATAGTGAAACTTAAACGACTCGACTTCCCCATCGTTTATGTGTGGAATACATTACACAGCAAAAGCTAACTGTCAAATTGAAAATTTAATCTTTCACACCAACTATCAAATATGGAATGCTCTTTCAATAGGTACTATTTTCTTAATTCATTTGCTAACGCATTTTTAATGAACATACATACAGAACAGAAAGACTGAAATTAACATGTAATCTGACGTCGATAAGCTTAACTTCTATTAATCGAATGTCTTGATAACTCGAACAGATTAACGAGCACCTTCGATTAGCCGAATTCTTAAGAGAATTTCTTCGTATTCTACAAGTTCGTTTTGGCACTACGTTTGTAAGTTCCTTTGACCTGGTATAACCAAAATTGTTGAATATTCTGAGCGGGTGGAAGAAGATAAAATTTCTTTGATTTTCAGAATTGCAAGTTCAAAAGAATGAAATGAGCGATTGACTCAACTGCAGATGGAATGTGCAGCTTGACAAACTGCGAGAAATATACAAGGCGGTGGTACGATGATATGTTTTGCCCGATTCACAACAAAGGAGACCCCTTTGACTGCGCCAATTATAAAGGGTAAATCTGCAGAACATCGCATACAAGATCTTCTCTGCTTTTTCTTGTACTCGCCTGAAATCGCTTATAAACAACTTGATAGGTCCACCGTGACCCTGGCCCTGACTTGATAGGTCAGGGAAGTCCACCATCGACCAGATTTTCACACTAAGGCGGATCCTGGAAAAGACACAAGAAATGGAAATCGACACCCACCACCTTTTCGTTGATTTCAAAGCCGCTTATGACAGCTATACAACGCTATATCTAGTTTTTGACATTCCTGCCAAACTCGTCAAGTTGTGCAGGATGACGATGGAGAATTCTCGCTGCCGGATCAAGGGCGGTAACGAACTCACCGAGACCTTCAATGTCAAAAAAAGTTTTATGCAAGGCGACGCACTGTCATGTGACTTCTTTAACATCATCCTGGAGAAGATCGTGCAAGACTCACACGCCAACTCTAGAGGTACGATCTTCCAGAAGTCCGTACAACTTTTAGCATACGGGGATGACATTGACGTGATTATCAGAACACGGCGACTCGTCAATGAAGCGTTTGAGGTGAACGAGAGCAAAACGAAGTAAGTGCTGTCATCAAGGAAGGATACACAACATCGACGTCTTGGACAGAGCGTCACAATGGGCAGTTATAACTTCGAACTTCAAGGACTTCGTCTACCTCGGCTCCGCAGTAAATAGTACGAATAACATCAGTACCAAGATCAAACTCTTGCCAACCGCTGTTTCCATATGCTCAAGAGGGAATTGCGCAGTAGAGCCATTTCTCGAAGGACCAAGCTGACTTTATACAAGTCTTTGCTTATCCCAGTACTGCTGTACGGCGCGGAGGCACAGACAATCTCAAAAGCGGATGAGGAAATTCTGGGTATTTTCGAGAGAAAATTTCTGCGTGCGAACTTTGGTCCTGTTTGCGTTGATAGTTTTTGGAGGAGAAGATTCAACCAAGAACTGTACGCGCTGTATAAGTCTAGTCAGGCGTCTACGGATCTAACGCCTAATATGGCTTGAACATGTAGAGCGTTTGGACAACTCAGCTCCGGCCTGAAGAGGCTTCGACTGCGAACCCGCGGGGCAACGCCACAGATTACTGCAATTCAATTGGTCATGTCGCTGCAGAGTGACGTAAAAATGTATGTGCCGAAATGGGTCACCGTGCAGCAGAATATCCGATGAGAAGTGTTCTGATCCACTATTTAAATGAAAAAGATCAAGAAGATGCCGATTATGTAAGAAACCTAGATTATACTTTTATAACGCTAAATAATAGTTATAAAATTGTATTGAATACATTAATTGACACTGGAAGCCCATGTAATTTCGTCTGGCAACGATTCGTTCCAGCAGCACTTCTTTTAACCAAACCAATACTTTTAAATTATTTGGCATAAATAAAAGACAGCTCGTTGTTAATGGAAAAGAAAGGACTGTTATTTTATTTGATAAAAGGCAAATTAAATTAGATTTTTTGGTAGTATCTAGTGGTACAGCGAATTGTGCTGTAATATTGGGAAGGGATTTTCTATAGAGAGCAAATTTAACGTTTAGTAAAAAACCAGTTCAAATTGCAAGTATAAATTATAACAATGAGTGTTTACGTTTAATGAATATAGAAATGGATGAACAAAGTGCATACAAATGTGAATAATGATAGTATAAGCAGCGTATCGAAAAAATGTTCTTTAATACACTAAATGAGTGTTATGTGCACAGCAGTCGTCCCGATGAGCCAGAGATTTTCTGTGAAATGAAACTGATGTAGAGTAATGAAATTCTATATTGTCATATTACGAAAAGGAGAATTACAGATTATATTTGACGATAGAGAAAATGTTATTAGGCCAACTAGATGAGAATATAGTTTAAGTGAGAAAAAGGCGTGTGACATTTGAATTTGCATTGATTTTAGAACTTTGAATAAGAGCACTTTGAAGGATAGTTATGGAATTCCTCTGATCGATGTATGTTGGACAGATTGACCAACAGAACCAAATTTTCATTATTGGATTTGAAAAGTGCATTTCATGTTCACACACATAAATTATACATTTTTCTTAATTCCATTTGGGCAATACGAACTTTTACGTATGCCCTTTGGCTTAAAACAGCGCTCTATCAACGCTACCAATTTTCGTAAATCATGTGTTCGACGACTTAATAAGAGCTATAAAAGAAGCTGTATATATAGACGACATAATGATGGCTACTGCTACTGTCCATGAACATTTTAGCATATTAAAAGAAGCTTTTGACAGGTTAGTTAAAAAAATTGATATTGATACTCAGATTGGATAAGTGTCGGTTTATGGAAGCAGAATTAATTTAGGATATGTAGTCTCAAATGAATGTGTTAGACCAGATGGAAAAGAAGTTGAATCTATATTAAATTTGTCTGTCCCACAAAATACAAAATCAGTTCAAAGCTTTTGAGGGCTATGCTCTTATTTCAGAAGGTTTATTTAAGATTTTTGAGTCCAAGCCTTTGATTGGCTTTTTAAGGAAAGTTTCAATATTTAAATTTGGCAATGTAGAACTTTGCTGTTTTGAAAATTTAAAACAAAAATTATCTGGAGCCTCAATTTTAACTATATATGATAATCGTGATGACATATAGTTACACTGCGATGCCAGTTCCCTTGGTTTCGGGGCAATTTTGTTACAAAAGAAAGCGGATGATAAGTTTCATCCAAATTTTAGTAGTAGTAGTAGTAGTTTATTTCGTGAACAATTATTTCTTAACAATAAATTAAGTTGTCACGCATTTTACAGAGATTTGATATATTATGAATATCTTTCTTCTGAAACATTATTTGATATATTATTGAGAGAAGTAATATGTAAGTATAACTACTTTTTGAAGGAAAAACGAAAGAAAAACCTTCAATGTAAAAAAAAAAACGATAAAAAAAGAGAGAAATTAAGCGTTAGCAAATGAATTAAGAAAATAGTACCTATTGAAAGAGCATTCCATATTTGATAATTGGTGTGAAAGATTAAATTTTCAATTTGACAGTTAGCTTTTGCTGTGTAATGTATTCCACACATAAACGATGGGGAAGTCGAGTCGTTTAAGTTTCACTATACCGATACTGCAAAGTGACATGACTCTCAAAACGGCTCGAGTCGAATAAGTAAAACGATAAGCGGAACAAGGATGAATGACAAAGCCTGTTCAGGGAAACTGACCTTATGAAAAATGCCATCGCCATATTTTCTAACTGGACACACATTCTAATACTCGGTTTCACAGTGCAACCTTATCTGCTATTTTGGCTTAGTGTAGGATCGAACTTAAACCTCACCCAAGAATATTTCGTTTTCACATTCAATATTTAGGTGTGGCTTAGGCAAGCCATGGATTGGCTGGCATTGTGAACTATTAAATGCACCAACCATGTGATCCGTGAACGAAATAGTAATTGTGATTGAACATGAGCAGCAACCTGTTGAACAAAGGAAAAGAGATCCCACCAACTCA
Organism: Eristalis intricaria; assembly: GCA_964034865.1. Lineage (NCBI taxonomy): Eukaryota > Metazoa > Arthropoda > Insecta > Diptera > Syrphidae > Eristalis > Eristalis intricaria. The sequence continues at coordinate 9,080,536 of OZ035878.1, read as the reverse complement.
ACAAGCGAATGTTGACGTTGTTATAATATGCGTGCATCTATAAATTTGGGAGCTCTCTGTTCTCTTCAGGAGCATTGCCAGACAAGATCATTGGTTGCTTATGCGGGGTTCTTTGTATTCGGGGTTGAATTTTTTTGAATACGCTAATGGCAATTATGTACTTTCTGGATTGACACTCAAGCCATGGCAATCGCTGGCTTATGTTAAACTACTATTTAAGTGGAATCTATCACTTAACTTCCACAGTGAAAAGGAAATTCTTATTGATTCTGAGTTTAGCACTGGATCGCCACTTAAGCTCACACTGGGAAATCGGGCGTAAGATACACACCGACTTTCAGCGAATATCAAAGTCGGACACACCAAATGCGCTTCTCAACTGAAAACCTCAAACGAAATTACGAGAGCATGTATGGGTGACATGACAGCCTTTTCAGCGCGAGAGGTGCGGCGTTTTTGAGAACAACATATAGGGTTTTTTGTCCTCTTAATAGGGGAACGTGAGACCTTCTTTTAGTCCTCAAACCTTCCTGATTAATATTTCAACATTAAGATTTTTTCCAGTTCAACACCGCTGAAGTCAACCAGCTCTACGAAGAGTGCTTCCTTTTCTTTGCTAGGCTTTTGTTCGATAATTTATAATAATTTTGGATAAGTTCTATTTCGCACTCGTCTCTGCACATTCATCAAAAATCATTATACCGTATGTTGCTGTTGCTCCAATACTCCAGTTTGGAATAGTTGTTTTTTGTTTTTCAGCAAGGGGACTATAAATTTAAAAAATTTATGTAATACATATTTTATAATTGTATGTACATTTGTGTATCAAAATATAAGACAACACGTGGAACACAATAAATTGTCGCTGAGTCCGATAAAAGAAGTGTTTGCGGTGATCACTGTGGCTTCTGGTGGCACCTGAAATCAATAAAAGTTCAAAAATCCTTAGTTAATGATATAATGCTTCGGATGAGCGAAGGAATTTAAGAATTTGATATTTCTAAGAATTGCGGAGATTGAAACTGAAATTTATTGTTATAATCCAAATCTAACTAACTGTGCGTACGAAAGTCGGCTTAAAGGTAAGCTGATTTACATTCCTTCTCAGACGTGTTTTTCGAGTAAATACGTAGAGAGCAGGAATGGCATCACATAACATCACTTGATCATCGTTTGTTGAAATAGACAAAAAATACACCGTACGACCGTGTTCGAACGAATCTAATGACTCTGCGATTTTACTGTCACCCATAAGTTTAATCGCTCGCTTTTGGCTTCTATCTAATAGGGGAAGGGGTGGTCTTGGGAGCACCATACCAAGTTGTGACATATTAAAATGCTGCAGGTATAAGTAATTTTCATGAATTTGTGGAATCCCACCTTCCCCAACCTAACGCTGAAGTCAAGAGGATTTTGGAGTACACTGAACGTCAAAAAAAATTACGAAACGACTTTCAGCGCTGACTCTAAATTTAATAATGACAATCAGAAAATAAACTAAAAGTGATGAACAAGAGCTGCTATAACTATGTTGTCTTCTCTTGTCCAAAATGCTTTATTTTTTTTAACTGAAATTCTTGTGTTTTTCAATTGTTTTATTCAGTAATAATTGAATTTTAAAAATATGCAAATGATTTTTTTCTTAAAGACTTACTTTCCCTTCGGTATTTTAGCGATTTCTAGGTGGAATATAGATTATGGTGTAGCTAATTTTCTTTTCTTCAAGCGGCAATACTGCCGATAATGCGCAGCAGTGTGCAATAGGTTAAAGGATCAACACGTAATTCTTATCGCTATCGTCTTTCGGTGCCTACCGCCCTATGCCCAGCTAGTTCCAAAAATGCCAAAACCGCCGCAATTTGTTTGAGTCAAGAATGAATTCCAGACTGATTTTATTTTTCAAAACTCATTCTATTTATGCAGAAATTCATATGACTAAACTATACTATTCTAAGTACTCTATAGGCAAAAATGATTCCTATGGCCCACGTACGGAATGTATGAATGGAGAGTGCAACGGATGAAATTGTAAGCAATAACAAACAGATAAACTGAAGTGCCCTCTACATAGTATGAATAACAGTCGATACCGATCGAGCCCCACTTATCACTTTCGCGTGTCTGGCGATACAATTTTACCTAATGGTTTTTCGTACTATGGTTGCATTGGATCTGTGTGCTTGCATTGGCTCACGCTACAAGTGGCTTCGTAGGGAAAGTTACACAGTAACACGCATCGGATGTTGAAGCAGAACTTGAATTTTACTGAATACTATTAAAAGTCTATAAAAATATTTATATTTATATTAAAAATATATTTATATAAAATATATATAAATATTTATAGGGGTTAGAATATATCCGTGGTAATGCATGCTTGTCGTAAAAGGCAACTAAAAGCTATAGTTTGTTAACACAAACAAAATTTTTGTTAATTAAATGCAATGAGTAAAACAAACGGTAGTAATACCCAAGGGGGAATGCCAGTTACACTGGAAAATCTACATTCTTTTGAGTCAGGCTCTACGGACTATGGGGAGAACCAGTTATTGCGTTCGATTGACCCCTTTGGAAAAAGTTCAAGAATAACAAGATCACCACGATCACGATATTTAGCGCCAGTTAAAACATCTGCGTCTAAAACGCTGGTAAGGAAATCTCAGACGAAGTCGCATTCGCCACTTCATGACTAGCCTTAGCGAAACTCAAACTTCTCGAACAAGAGAATGCAGAACCTCGGACTATGGTTACTAGCATGGAAGCTCTCTGCAAAGAACTAAGACAAGAGCTTAGTCAACTAAAAACAGAAAATATAGAAAGGCAAGAAGCCAAGTCCAAAACGAAACAAAATGAGAACATTTAGTACCTCACAGATGAAGAACTCGATCGGGAAACTGACTGTTTAGCCAAAAGGCGACCAGGCAAAAAGGAAGGCCGGCTCTTCACCAGAGCTTGTCGATAAGAAAGGAAGTGAGATAAAAAAGGATAATTGTGCTTACAATGGTACCAAGCAACTGAAGGTTAGGAACAGTTAAAGTACTCAGAATTAAGGGATATAAAGAGCTTAGGATCCGAATATATGCTAACATCGCGAAACAATAGTACATGGAAGATTAATGTAAAAGACTCGGACGGCTACAGAACACTTTCACAAAAACTAAACCCGAAAAAGAGTCAATGGTATACTTACGAAAACAAATCGGAACGGCCTCCTCGAGTCGCAGCTGCGGGACTTCATTCGTCTTACCCAAAAGAAGATGTTACTGATGACCTAATAAATAATGGCTTCAAGATAGTTGATACTACCAACATACTGTCGAAAAAGAAAATCAATACAGTAGGGGCGCAAGATGAGACACGTCGCAGTCTGTCTCTCTTCATGTTAACGTTCGACAAGTGTGAAAGCATAGAAAAGATACATAGTATAAAAACAATCTTAAGCATGCCTGTTAAGATTGAAGCCTTAAGCAGGAACTTAAAATTAATACCTCATTGCAAGCGATGCCAAGGTTTTAATCACACAAGAAAGTACTGCCAAAAATATCAACGTTGTGTTAAATGGGCGGGAAAGCACCCATCCGAAGAATGCACTGCAAGCAAGGGGACATTTGCAACTTGCATTAATTGCAAATGGAAGCACCCAGCTAATTACCGTGGCTGTGAAGTAGCTAAGGAACTTAAAAAAATACCTGACAAGATTAAAGCAAATCTGTCCCAACCACCTAAGCCAGTAAAAAAGGCATTACTGCAAGCGCTGCAAACAAAACAAATACAAGACAACGGAAGAGTATAATTGTAAAACCGAATAGTCGACAAGCACAGTCGCAAAGGGAAGTGAAAAAATAAGCTAAGTCATCACACAGTGGAGTGAAAATATTTGCTCAAACAGTAGCAGCTCCGAGTGAGAGTAGCAGTATGCCACTAGATCCCGTTTCTGGTACCCTCTCCATTATATTGCAAAAACTTGAGCAGCAGAGTAAGACGAAAAATCTTATTTTTGAAAGAATCTTAACCCTCGAAACAAACATTAACAACAGTAAGACATTAAGACAGTAAAAGTATTGAATTGGAATGCGAACGGACTGCCGTAAAAGCTTGACGAACTAGAGCTTTATATTCGGGAAAAAACATATCGACATATGTTTGATTTCTGAGACACATTTAACGAAGGAATCTCATTTAAGTCTATAAGGTTACTGTGGCTATCACGCCTGTCATCCATCGGAAAGGGCAAGAGGTGGGTCATCATTGCTTATACGAGATAACATCGAACACTTAGTAGGATTAAAGATACAATCCCACACAATGCAATTATGTACAGTTCGCGTTATTGACAATAAGCGATACGCTCGTGAAAAGGGAAGCGCCGCCTACATTAACTAATTATCGTACAAATTGGCAAGTATTGAGGAACTACTTGCAACATCACGTTGAACTTATGATACCGCTGAGAACCCCATACGACTTCACCAATGGATACGAGCAAAATAAGATAATGATAAATCTTATTTCTTCGCAGATTACTTGGAAGAAACGTTTAAGCCATTTTACGGTCAAACTCTTTCTGCCACTTACAATGGACTAGACGTATACGACGACAATCATTTTCTGAGAAGTGCTATCAAGGCAGTACTAAAAAAGCTCCTGGTTACGATTTATGAGATACATTTAACGAAGGAATCTCATTTAAGTCTATAAGGTTACTGTGGCTATCACGCCTGTCATCCATCGGAAAGGGCAAGAGGTGGGTCATCATTGCTTATACGAGATAACATCGAACACTTAGTAGGATTAAAGATACAATCCCACACAATGCAATTATGTACAGTTCGCGTTATTGACAATAAGCGATACGCTCGTGAAAAGGGAAGCGCCGCCTACATTAACTAATTATCGTACAAATTGGCAAGTATTGAGGAACTACTTGCAACATCACGTTGAACTTATGATACCGCTGAGAACCCCATACGACTTCACCAATGGATACGAGCAAAATAAGATAATGATAAATCTTATTTCTTCGCAGATTACTTGGAAGAAACGTTTAAGCCATTTTACGGTCAAACTCTTTCTGCCACTTACAATGGACTAGACGTATACGACGACAATCATGTTCTGAGAAGTGCTATCAAGGCAGTACTAAAAAAGCTCCTGGTTACGATTTATGAGATACATTTAACGAAGGAATCTCATTTAAGTCTATAAGGTTACTGTGGCTATCACGCTTGTCATCCATCGGAAAGGGCAAGAGGTGGGTCATCATTGCTTATACGAGATAACATCGAACACTTAGTAGGATTAAAGATACAATCCCACACAATGCAATTATGTACAGTTCGCGTTATTGACAATAAGCGATACGCTCGTGAAAAGGGAAGCGCCGCCTACATTAACTAATTATCGTACAAATTGGCAAATATTGAGGAACTACTTGCAACATCACGTTGAACTTATGATACCGCTGAGAACCCCATACGACTTCACCAATGGATACGAGCAAAATAAGATAATGATAAATCTTATTTCTTCGCAGATTACTTGGAAGAAACGTCTAAGCCATTTTACGGTCAAACTCTTTCTGCCACTTACAATGGATTAGACGAATACGACGACAATCATGTTCTGAGAAGTGCTATCAAGGCAGTACTAAAAAAGCTCCTGGTTACGATTTAATTACAGGAGAAATTCTTAAAAAGGTACCTAGGAAAGCCGTTCTTAAACAGTCTTAAATGCCGCGCTTAGACTTGACCATGTCCCTAGTCAATGGAAAATGGCAGAAGTTATAATGTATAGGATCTTGCGTGTGAGGCATGAATACTCTGCTTTTAAAAATATAAGTGCTGGTGTACCGCAAGGGAGTGTTCTTGGCCCTCTGCTATACCTACTGGATACTAGTTATTTACCACAATAAGAACACACTACCGCTATTTTGGTAACAGCCAAAACGGTTAAAGAGTCTACAGCAAAATAACAACGTTCACTAGATCGGATACACGAATGGATGAACTTATGGTGAATTGTTGCTACTGAAAGCAAATCAGTCCATATTAACTTCACTTATAGGCACGTTAATAACTTGCTAGTTTACCTAAATCATGTCCAAATACCTTTTGGAAATGAAGCAAAATACCTCGGGATGACTCTTTACGTGAAACTCAAGTGGAAGGAGCACGTTAAGAAGAAACGTGCAGAACTTGACATGGAATATAAAGATCTGTACTGGCTTATTGGTAAACAATCCAAGCTAAGTATTGACAACAAACTGCTTGAATTCAAGCAAATCCTAAAACCTGTTTGGACGTATGGCGTACATTTTTGGGGTTGTACCAAAGCAAGTAATATGAGCATAATACAGATTTTTCAATATAAGGTGCTTAGAACCATCGTTAATGCACCATGGTATATCAGAAACGACGATATCCACAGAGATCTTGGAATATTACCACTCCAAGATGAAGTTAAGAAATTTGCTTGTAAACATAAGCGCCGCTTAGAAGAGCACACAAGCACTGCAGTTCATCCGATGCTTGAGGAAACTAATGTCTTGCGCCGAGTTCAAAGGATTCGACTCCTTAATCTCGTGCGATAATCTGCACCGGCACATGGCTGCGGTGTTAGCAGAAATTTTCACTGAAGAGTAACCTGTCGATCAGTACCTAAATTATGAAATGCAAACTACTGGTTAAGTGCTTCATTTATTTGAAGTCTTAATACATTCAGGGAGTTGGTCTTAGAGAGTAAAAATCTCACACTTCTATGTGCGAACGTTCGCCATAGAGTCTTGTCGAAGATTGCCACCTACCCACGAAAAAAAAAATGTAATTTGGTTCATGTTGACAGTGAGGAGAAATTTGAAAATGACAAACTAGAGGCCCCTAAGGTTCAGAACCATATTTTCGAAAACTCCTATCCTAAACACAATAAATGTTTACACGCACACAGCCTTCTTTCTTCTACCGATTTTTCTAGAATTTGGAAAACAAATATTTTGATTTATAGTAAACATAAAGCGGTTAGCATTTATATATAAATTCTGTTATACATGAATTGTATGCTTAAACATTATTTTGTCAAAAAGGTTTTACAAATATGCTCAGATATGTATATGGAGCAAAGTCGATTGACCTAATAGGTGGATACTATAGGTGGAACTCGACATATGACTATATCAAAGACCTACTTTCACACAGAGGTCAATAATTTGTGCCGAGAGCTAGTCATTCCAACAAATTTCGGAAATAGACTTTGACTACATCCAGGAGTATCTGCATTTGCTTACACCTATTTCGGATGCTATCGACTTCCGGCAAAAGGAAAAGTGTAGATATGGTATACATATAATAGCCTTGTATTTCCAACATTTGCTACGATCGCATGTAAATACCGAAAACTCCGCTTAAGTAATGCATAATGCAAATATTGGTGCATTAGTGAAATAATTTTATTCATATTTGATCTCGCAGTGTTCTATTTATCAATTAAATATAAGTGGAGAAAAACACTGAATGTACCTTTTATACGCCAAAATAGGTGAAATAAGCTCTGTGGTCCAAAATGCAATTAAGATCCTGTACAACCCAAACGCACTCAATGACCAAGATGTTAACTCGAGCACAACCACAGACTCTGGCTTTTTCGATTTATTTGTCAATGTAACAATGATACAATGAACCAAAACAAAGGCATTACTACCCCAGGCCAGTCAACTGGAAAATCCACACTCTTCGGAGTCAGGCTCTACGGATTCTGGGGAGAGCCAATTATTGCATTTGGACTCTTTCAAAAAATGTTCAAGAGTAAATAGATCACCGCCATTAGGATCAAACATTAAAAATACGCGCGTATCAACGCCAATGAAAACGAACGGACGGCTCAAAAAAAGTTGAGTTTTGTACGGATGAGGAAGAACTCGCTCGTGAAACTAACTGGATGACAGAAAGGCGACCGGGCAAAAAACGAAAGGCCGGTTCCTCGCCGGAATTAATAAAGAACTCGGAAAATGTACGTCTTACCAGTAACAACGAAACTAAGATACCAAAAGGATGGGCACCCCCGCCAATTAATGCACTCGGAATACCAGTGAACAATAATTTACACTCTATGTTAAAGTCAACAATCCAATCTGAGTATAAAGTAACGGTTCTCAACAACAATGCGTGGAAGATAAATGTCAAGGACTCTGACAGCTATAGGTTACTCTCGCAAAAATTGAATGCGCAAAAAATCTAGTGGTATTGCGTATGAAAATAAATCCGACCGACCTATTCCTGTCATAGCTAGGGGACTTCATGTGTCTTGTCCAAAAGAAGATATTATCGAGGACTTGAAACTTAAAGGTCTAAAAATATTAGACGCTGGTAATTTATTATCCAGAAAGAAACAACTGACAGATGGATCCGAAACTGTGAGGCGTGTCGGATTACCCCTTTTCATGCTTAGCTTCGACAAATTTGAAATCAGAGACAAAATTTATGGGTTAAAAACAATTCTAGATGTGACTGTTAAAATAGAAACCTTGCGCTTCTCGAACTCGAACTCAATACCACAATGCAAACGTTGTTAGGGATTCAACCACACTCAGGAGTATTGCCAGAAAGTTTCGTGTTGTGTCAAATGCGCTGGCGAACATCTGTCGGCAGAATGTCACGAAAGCAAGACTACACCAGCTACTTATACTAACTGTAAAGAAAGGCATCCAGCTAACTATCGAGGCTGCGAAGTATCAAAACAGCTTCAGAAAAGACGAGATCAAATCAAATCAAAACTCCGTCAACAACCGAAATCGGTAACAAAGGACGTAGTTCTAAAAACCGTGCCGAAACCAACAGTGAATCGATCGAAAACTGCTGAAATGAATGTGCAGACTCAATCTCCGTCCCCAATAATTCAAAAAAGTAAATCAGCTGATGTGAAATCATCACCTTGGCCCAAACAGTAGCATCTACAAAAGCTGCGAAGAGCAATCAACTCTCATCGCAAATATATTTAATATCATTTTAGAGAAACTTGACGATCAAACTAAAACGAACAAACTTATTTTCGAAAGGCTACCCGACCTCGAAAATAAGATTAAAGGCAATCGTATCTTAACATGAATGTGTCAATTAAAATTTTAAATTGGAATTCGAATGGTCTGCCACAAAAAACGAAATAGAATTATATATTAGAGAAAAAGATATCGATATTTATCTGATCAGACCCGTGCGCCGCAGCATAAAATACGCATCAACCAACTGTCTAACCTTCTGAAAGGGAAAATTAAGTCGTTTAAAAATAATAATCTTAATGCCTATTTAACAGGCTTGTCAGCGAAAAAGATACCAACTTCTCACTCTGGAAAGCAGCCAACGGCTTAAGAAAACCCCAACCACATGCGGCCCCAATTCCGTAAAACCAACACGAGTGCCAAAGAAGATAAAAAAAATAAATAAAAAAAAAATATATATTTGGAAGCAACGTTTTAATCACGCTATGGACAAACACCTCCTGTCTACTCCTATGGTTCAGACTCAAATAATGACAATTTTTCTATAAGAAATGCAACTTTGACATAACTTATGGAAGAATGGTTATGACTTAATCCCAGGAGAAATTCTGAAGAATTATGGTTATGATTTAATCACAGGAGAAATTCTGAAGTATTTCCTCAGAAAGCGCTTCTTATATTTCTCTACATTATTAACGCCGCCATTAGATTAGAACATGTCCCTAGTCAGTGGAAAGTAGCGAAAATAATAATGGGGCCGAAAACGGGTAAACGAAGTCACTTCTTCGGACAATGTCTTAAGCGTTCGAACGAATATTACTTAGACGCTTAAGCCCGATTGTAGAAGAAAAACCACTTATTCCTAACCACCAGTTCGATTTTAGAAGCAAGCATTCCAAGTACCGAGTACATCGCATTACTGATGTTATAGAAAAATCGTTTGAACAAAAGCAAGTCTGCTCTGCTGTATTTCTCGATGTTTCTCAAGCCTTTGACAAGGTTTGGCACGAAGGCTTGAAACACAAGCTTTAACAATTCCTCCTTCATTCATCTATTTACATCCCTGTATTTACATATGTACATACAAACATTGCACATATCACTGTGATAAAGGTAAACTTCGGGCGATATTACAAATATTTTTGGTTTTAGAGGGGTTTGCACAATAAATGGGAATGAATTCAAAATTTTGAAAATGAAAGTTTTCTAGTATTGCTTTACAATTCAATGACTTTCAAATGATGATGTGATTTACACTTACCATTCACCATTCTGTTGTGAAGTCAATGAATAAATTCAATTATGTTCATTCTATGAACGCATTCCCAAATGACTTAATTCTTTTATTCTTTTACAGCCCCGTTAAGTAGTCGTGTTAATTTATATAAAATATACAGAAGAACTCGTGTTAATTTATAAAAAATATATAGAATTCATCTTACTTCCCATCATCATCGCTGTAAGAGCCTTCGTCGGCGATAAGCACTTGCAGTGTAAACCTAGTGGATAACCTGAAAAGAGTAAAAGCTGCGGAACAGAACATTTTTACAACTTCTTCTGATTGAGAGAGGGAAAAGTAAAAACAAATCATTTTTCTGCTGAAATCATATTTATCTAATTTTTTTAATTAACTATATCACTTTTTTGTGTTCTTAGAGAGGACGACTCCCGATAGAAGGAGTTATGAACTCAAAAACGAAATCAAGTTCGATATATTTTCATCCATCTTGTGATCCTGAAACAGTTGATCTTTTGAAATTCAAAGGACTAATGGAATAACGGACTTTGTTTTTCTAAGACTGATTTTGAATTTTTGTGTGTATTATTGTCAATTCCCAGAGCAATGGATGGTCCCAAGGAGTGCTTTGATACCAGAAAACAATCGCACCAAAAGTAAGTCTGATTCCAGACTGATCCAGACCGAACACGTTGCAAAAAGGATCAAAAGTTCATCACTCAATGATTTCCCACCATTTCCAGAAATAACTAATAACCCTAAAATCGTAATTATTTCCCCTAAGGAAACAAATTAACATCTTTCGCTAACAAGTGTCTTTGAGCTGTAAAAAGGAATTCGCGCTTTAACAAAGAAATATGATAACATTCCACAACTAACAAATTCGAGGACACAATCCTCACTAAATTACAGGCAATTGCCGAAAAATTCATAAAAATCAATAAAATCTGTGGAATTCTCGCAACGGACTATATTCTTGCCAATTTGTAATCCTCAAAAGGTAATATATAATATCTAATTTTATAAATAATATCTAATTTTTTTAATTAACTACATCACTTTTTTGTGTTCTTAGAGAGGACGGCTCCCGATAGAAGGAGTTATGAACTCAAAAAAGAAATCAAGTTCGATATATTTTCATCCATCTTGTGATCCTGAAACAGTTGTTCTTTTGAAATTCAAAGGACTAACGGACTTTGTTTTTCTAAGACTGATCTTGAATTTTTGTGTGTATTATTGTCAATTTCCAGAGCAATGGATGGTCCCAAAGAGTGCTTTGATACCAGAAAACAATTGCACCAAAAGTAAGTCTGATTCCAGACAGATCCTGACCGAACACGTTGCAAAAAGGATCAAAAGTTCATCACTCAATGATTTCCCACCACTTCCAGAAATAACTAATAACCCTAAGATCGTAATTATTTCCCCCAAGGAAACAAATTAACATCTTTTGCTAAGAAGTGTCTTTGAGCTGTAAATAGGAATTCGCGCTTTAACAAAGAAATATGATAACATTCCACAACTAACAAATTAGAGCACACAATCCTCACTAAATCACAGGCAATTGCCGAAAAATTCATAAAAATCAATAAAATCTGTGGAATCCTCGCAATGGACTATATTCTTGCCAATTTGTAATCCTCAAAAGGTATATTGCCTAATTAACACCGAAGTAGAGGAAATAATAAGAGATACCATACGACAAGGCGTCATTGACGTTTACAAATTGCAAAAAAAAAAACATACGGAAAAAGGACTTCGCCGCATAAGGCTGATGCTGTTTACTTTTGATCGTTATCAATATCCATCAATATAGGCGTGGAAAATTTTAAAAGGTATGTCGGAAAATATATGCGCCTGCAAACACTTTCTGAAATTCAACCTTATTCACTTAGTCGTGTCACATGTTTTTTCATACGGTTTCACAAAAGACAAAACAATAAAAAAAAAGTTACGTTGCACATAAAAAAAAAAAGATTAGCTTACATGGCCAATAGAGCCAATAAGCTCCAGTGTTTAGTTTTCGCAGAGATTTTTCAGACATAAATAAAAAGACACATACAAAATTCACAAAATAAGTCGAAGAGCTGACGCATGCGTCACGAGTATTCGAAAACAGCCAAACACCGTGAAGACGTATACATCTGTTATAATTAAAATTATTGTGTTAAAGCTTAGTAGAGTAAAAGAAGAGTAAGGTCAAGTTCAAACCTTTTAACTTTTTCTGAACGTGACGTGATAGTTTCTAAAATGCGATGCAATTTTTGCCCCAGTTATAAGGCACGGTGTCTTTTACTTGGATTGAAATCTCTCGTAATTATACGTTCCATTAATTATGTTATGTTTGTTAGAGACATTCTTATTAATCATATAAATTGTTCTCATCTTTTATCCATGATTCAATTTCATATACCCGCTAGGTCATTTCATGCTTGGGATATTTTATTTGAAAGACACCACAATACAGAGCACGGGTAGAATGATGCACTAACAAGAATAACTCGAGTCTTCAACGAACACGCACATAACTTGGATCTGTGTTACACCAGATAACATTTTATTACTTGAATACTCATTCTTTATTAAACGAAATTAATTATAAAAACTGCATATTTATAATAAGAATTGTAAGCTTAATAATCACATCAGTAGCTTGTAGATTATTATTGAATGAAATGAAAGAGAAATTTGTGAATAAAAAAAACCGTTTTAGTCAAAAATCTTTATTTCAAGTGTCTTCATCATTGTTTAATAATTCTGAATCCGAAATTCTGCGGAATGCAGGAGCTGGAGAGATATTACCATCCATTCTTGACGGCAAGCTTTTTAAATACTCAGAAAACGGAATCCACGAAAACCAAACCAGTTGCAATTTGTACATCCTGTGGATTAAAGGAAGTGTATATTAGTGGGCTTAGCAATTCGACATCAAACTGTGTTGCTCATTTCAGACGAAAGCACTAAGTAGATGTATGTATCAAATGAGCATCAGAGCCACAAATGTGAAATGAATGAAACAATATTTGAGAAGAGCAAACGGTTTCACAACAGCAATTTCATTAGATAACTTTGAATTTTTTTGTTAATTCCATGATTCCCTTGCGTGCAATGATGACCCATATTTTAAGGATATCTTTGATAATTGTAGAGTGTGGAACGCTTAATCGAGGACTATTACATCCAGGAACCTGCTCGCATCAAGAGTGAATTAAACGATGTAAAGGAAGTCTGCAGAACTGCTGATATTTGGTCGGCAAAAATTCGAAGTATTTTGGCACACTGGCTAGGATCAAGCCTATGAATTAAATCTAAAACTGGCATGCCGAAGATTTGTACATATGCACAGCTATGACCATATAGATGTTTTACTTGAAGCAATAGGTGCTGAATTTGGTCTAGACTCACGAAAAGCACCAGCCACGGTCACTGATAATGGCAGTAATTTCAACAAAGCGCTAAAAGAGTTTGGGATACATATTGATAATTGTGAAAACCTTGATGAAAGTGATTGTGATAGCAATTGCAATGGTCCTCAGGAATGCCAGAGAAAATAATTGGTTGCTTATGCAGGTTTTCGCTTTCTATTTTAGGGTTGAAATGATTTTAATACACTAATGGCAATAATATACTCTCTGGATTGACACTCAAGCCATGGCAATCGGTGGCATAAGTTAAACAACTGTTTAAGTGGAATCTATAGCTGAACTTCCACTCTGAAAACGAAATTTCTATTGATTCTGAGTCAAGCGATGGATTGACACTTAAGCTCACACTGTGAAATCAGGCATAAGAAATAACGGAACAACTATTGCTAATATTCATGACCAACTCATTAAAGAATGCAAGAATTTATGGCAATGCACCGGACGTACGAAACCAGCGAAAATAATAGAGGATGTTGTTGGACAAACCCTTTCCAAGCCGGGAATTACTGGATGGAATAGTCCTTTCGATGGGCTAAGATTAATTCTGTATATACAGGATAAAAGTGTACAATTGAACGAGGCACTGGGACTGACAAATGTCTTACATATCAACGATTTTCAATATAACAATGAATACTTGCGGTGTTCAAAAGGAGTGGTACAAAAGGACTGTACGTTGTGAGCAGAAGAACTTTGGAACGGTTGATCGATGACAATTACATAAATGAAAATGCTCGCATCAAGAATGAATTAGTTTACACAATACAATATAAATGCGGTTAATGTCAAATGTGTATTTAAAATATAAGTAATGCGGTAGATGCAATTAAATTAATAAATAAGAGATCAGCACAGAGATATAAATATATAAGTAAATAAAGAAATGCATAAATAAGTAAATAAATAAATAAATAAATAAACAAATAAATAAATAAATAAACAAATTAACCAATAATTAAACAAGCAAATTAGCAATTAAACAATTAATGTTGTAAGCAGAAGAACTTTGGAATTCTTGATCGAGGACTATTACATACAGGAAATAGCTCGCATCAAGAATGAAGTAAAGGATGTAAGGGAAGTCAGCACAACTGCTGATATTTGGTCGGCAAATAGTAAATAAAAGCAGACAAAAAAGTAAAATGAATTTGTATACACAATACAATATAAATACGGTTAATGTGAAATGTGTATTTAAAATATAAGTTATGCGGTTGATGCCATTGAATTAATAAATAACAGATAAGTACAGAGATATAAATTAATATATTAATAAATGTATAAGCAAGTAAACAAATGCATAAATAAGTAAATAAAACAATAAATAAACAAATAAACCAATAATTAGAAAAACAAATTAACAAATAAACAATTAATGTTGTAAGCAGAATAGCTTGGAACGCTTAATCGAGGACTATTACATACATGAAAATGCTCGCATCAAGAAGGAAATAGTTTACACAATACAATATAAATGCGGTTAATGTAAAATGTGTATTTAAAATATAAGTAATGCGGTAGATGCAATTGAATTAATAAATAACAGATAAGTACAGTGATATAAATATATAAGTAAATAAAGAAATGCATAAGTAAGTAAATAAATAAATAAATAAACAAATAAACCAATAATTAAAAAAGCAAATTAACAAATAAACAATTAATGTTGTAAGCAAAAGAACTTTGGAACGCTTGATCAAGGACTATAACATACAGGAAATTGCTCGCATCAAGAGTGAAGTTAAGGATGTGAAGGAAGTCTGCACAACTGCTGATATTTGCTCGGCAAATAGTAAATAAAAGCAAAAAAAAATATTACATGGATTTGTATACAAAGTACAATATAAATGCGCTAATTATGAAATGTGTATTTAAAACATAAGTTATGCGGTTGATGCAATTAAATTAATAAATAACCGTGAAGTAAAGAGATATAAATGAATACGTAAATAAATAAATGAATAACCAAATAAATATATAAGTAAACAAATATATAAAAAACAAATTAGCAAATAAGTAAATACATAAACATATAAACAAACAAATAAATTGTTAAGAAAAATGTGCAAATAGAGTGGCGCACGTTCAGTAACCGGTGCATTTTTAACAGTCAGGCATTTAGAAAAAAAAAACTTCTAACTAAGAATTTCAATTCTTCTGGCAACTTGAATTATGCCAGCTTCATGTATCATATCTATGTTGAAATGTCCCAGGGGAGATTTAATATCATTTTAAGGATTTAGGTTTGTGCGATCTGAAGGTTCTTAATATGGTTTTAGCACAATTACCCCACACAGGAGAACCATAAGTAATTATTGCTTGAAAGACCACTTTGAACAACGTAAGCTTGTTTTGTCGACTTAGCATTGAGATTCGATCAATCACTGGATACAACATTTTTTTGGCTATGAGAAGTTTACTTAAGGTTCACACAAACACAGATAAGGATGTGAACACACACTAACCCAAAAGCAGGCACAACAAAATCCTTAAATTTTGATGAAATAATGATTATAATGATACTTCTGAACGGATTTGCCGATTAAGATACAATTTTGGAGCCGAACTAATCACATAATTATTATAAATTATCTATTCATCTTGCATAGTATAACAGTGTTTTAACAATAATGGTTTAATTTGCTCTAGCTTGCACAGAGATATGGTTATATAAAACCTTACTACTGAGAATACAATGGTTTTGTAAGTAATGCAGTAAGTTAAATTAAAGTACGATTGGAGGAAAACTATGAAAAAAACCTCCATTTAAGGGCTAATCACATAATGTGTTAGAAGATGGACTAATTTTTATCTTGGTTCATGAAATTTGACTTCAATTTGCACAACAAATGAGCATCGTACGCATGTAGATGGAATTCTCAGGAACCCTTTTTAATATAATATCCCTAACTTCGCTGTTTGATAATTTGTTTTTGTCTCCAAGCCAATCCAAAGAAGTCGTTGCTGTCTTCTGCTTGGCAGCAGCACACATATACAATTTTACTTCAAGCATGTATGCACACACTCAACAGATTACATAGTGGGTAGGGTTGAGAATGATAGATCGGGATAGGCATCAATGGCAAAACAGTGTCGGATGCATACATGTGCATAAGTATATGTTCCCACATTAGCAAACCCAGACTCCAGCCAAGGAAGGAAACAATAAAGAAAAAAGAACAAGGAACAAAGAGAGTTTTAGTTCTGTTTTCAGCAATCGAGCAGATTCAATAAGAAACACAACAAGAAATCTGTTAAAGCTGTGAGAAAACAGATCTTTTGAGAGAAGAAAATTTTGGGGTCGTATTACGGAACCCACGAATAAAAGGACAGCAGAAGAACGACATGAAACTCGATACAACTTATCCGAAAACATAAGCAGAAGAGAAGAAGCAAACAATTTAAGGAAAATAATAAAAAAGCAGCTGCAACGGAGATGAACACATTTCCCTACCAAAAACAAACAACCCATTTGGTCCAATCCTGAAATAAAAAACCCCACTTTAGAAAAACGCAAGCTTGGAGAAATTTAAGAAAAAATAATGTTGGAGTTGGAATAGAGTTAAATCCTTAAGAGGTGGCCAAGCTCGAAGTCGAATCAATGCCGAAGGCGCAACTGTTTCCACAAAAAAAGGGATTTAAAAGCAATTTCAGTAACAGTCTAACTCTCATCTCGAATAGTTGCTTTCTACAAGTACTAGTGATGTGCTTGCTGATTCCACTAATTCGGAACCCATTGTAAAAATGATCGAAAAAAAACGGGTAATCCCCCCATTTTCAGTAATAACAAATTATTAGCGTTTTTTTTTAAATCTATAAGTAGAGAAGTAAGATTTTTTACGTAAAACACATACAAAAACCTACTGCCTATCAGTACCTATAATATCGTCAGTCAAAAGAAGCTGCCCATAAAAATTCGACTTCGACTGTTTTCATATATTTTGAAATCGATTTCGAACAAATAAATTTATTTATATATATTTTTTATATATTATTATATTTTGACGGATAAAATCAAGGCCACTGCGAATGTCCACACTTCACTATTGATAGCGATGAAATAACTCGACTTTTTCATCTAAGGAAACAAACCGATCAATTTCTCTAAAATTTGTCTTTGTGCTGAAAATGGAATTCTTTATTTAAGCGAAAAATGTTATTACAATGTTATTAAAAAAATTGATTAGCGTCCAACCCGCGAGGAGCACGAACAACGCACCAACCCACACCGCCAACAGCGCCAGTAAATTCCAGTGTTTAATTTCCGTTGCAATTTTTCACGAGCAAACGAATGAACAGGCATATCGAACCACCGTCATTGAGGAGAATCCAAATTTACAGTTCGCACCGACATTTGATGAAACAAATGGAACTCTTCCATCGTTCATCATCTCCATGGATAAATTAATAAGGGAATATCCACCAAACCAAGCAGCAGACGTTTTTGCAGTAATCTACACCGAAAAAATCATCGGACCAGTAAGAAATTTCAAGAATTGCGGACCAGTAAGAAATTGCATCTCTATCCCACCGAACAACTGGGCAGCAACAAAGGAGCAACTCTGGCTACATTATCAGGCAACAAAAACGCAGAGCATGATAGTGGAGCAGATCAGCAAACTAAAAGCAAGTTCAGTGCCAGAATTAAGCGAAAATGTGAGAAAATTCATAGACGATATTTCTGAGTTTGCTGTGTATAGCGAATATATAACAATATCGATAACAGCTTATTTTGTGTATTGATAACAAAAATTAAAGAGATAACAGCCGGTTTATTGTTATCGGAAATATATCAAAAAAGTCATTTTAGCTGAAATTCGGTCGGTTATTAACAAATATATTGGGCAATACACATTTAATATTAAGTATTTCAAAAATTCGAATAATTATTCTAAAATTTTTATAACGAAAGAAAAAACAATAATGGTGACTCATTCTCAGCAATCTAGACAAACTTCTAGTTATATGTCAGTGGATACATTAAGTACAGAGGTAGAAGATAATAATTTTTTTATAAATTAATCTCGGGAAAAAACTAAACTTTTGTTATACTTAACAACAAACAGCAATATGCAACTCTTTTAGATACTGGTTCAACAATTGGATTACGTAATTAAAAAATCGTTTCAATTGAAATTTGTGAAAGCATAGGCGGTGAAGCTAATATTTGTACAATAGACGGTAAGGTAAATAAGAGGAACCAATATGTAAAAACAAAATGTCCAGATGAATTCAAAGAGGACAAAAATGTTAGAATGGAATGGGTTCCAATGAATTTAGAAAAACCATATGGATTCTTATTAGGAATTGATTGGACTTGTAAAAATGTCAGACTTATAGATATTCATTTTCATTATCATTTATATTATACTAACATTTAACAAACAGCAATATGCAACTCTTGTAGATACTGGTTCAACAATTAGATTACTTAATTCAAAAATCGTTTCAATTGAAATTTATGAAAGCATACGGTGAAGCTAATATTTGTAGAATAGACGGTAAGGTAAATAAGAGGAGTCAATATGTAAGAACAAAATGTCCACTTTGAATTGAAATTGAAAACAAAGAGGACAAAAATGCTAGAATGAAATGGGTTCCAATGAATTTAGAAAAACCATATGGTTTTATTAGGAATGGATTGGATTTGTAAAATGTCAGACTTATAGATATACATAATCAAGAAATAGTTTGAACAAATAATGAACGAATTCCATTTTTCAATAAGAAAATAGTTGATCATGTTAATATGTTAGAGGAAGATCAATTTGAAAACATTTAATTAGATCATTTAAATGAAGAAGAAATATAAAAATTTGTTTTATACAGATGGCGATCAACTAACGAACTTCTAGGTTGTATAGGTATCTTAGTTGTATATCAGCATGGGGCTGAAGTAAGAAAACAAAAGAGAGACATGAAAAGTGAGGGCATAGTAATAAAAAGTAAAAGTAGATATAGTGCTCCGTTTATTGTCATACCGAAAAAGTCGGATAATTCTGGTGTGGATAAATTCCGGATAGGAGTCGATTACAGAAGACTCAATCAAATTAAGATTGATGACAAGAAACCACTTCCTAATATGGAATATTAGGCAAGTTGGGAAAAGCTCAGTATGTTGCAAGTGATTTGCGGAAAGGTTACCACGAAATTTTAGTAGCAGAAAAAATATATAGAAAAAAGAGAGATAGAAAAAAGAGAGATAGAAAAAAGAGAGATAGGGACTTAATCCTTCTAAAATTGAAGACATAAAGAGAATAGAATTACCAAAAACTGAAAAACAAATAAAAAGAGTTTTCTTGGAATGAGTGGATTCTATAGAAAATATATCAAGAATTGCGCTTAAATTGCATACCCGCTTATTAAATATTTGAAGAAAGATTGTAAGATTAATAACAAAGATCCCGAATATACGGGAGCATTTGAAAAGCTGAAGTTATAAATAGCATCTCCACCAGTTCTGAAATTCTCCAATTATGAAAAAGAATTAACTGTCGCAACAGATGCTAGTGAATATTCTATTGGAGCAGTTCTTTCACAAGATGGTCATCCAGTATGCTATGTCTATAGAACATTGCATAAACATAAAAAAACTACTGTGTTACCGATAAAGATTTCCTTGCTATTCAGCATTATTAGACAAATTAATGGTCCTCTAATAAATGATGAAAACAGTAGTGAATCTAATATGCACTTATCTGATACCATCCATTCAGCAGAGGAACAGTTCCAAGATAATATTTTCATAAAAGAAGAAATCATTAATAAGTAGAGATGTCAATTTATATTGACTTACAATCCAAGTAAAGAAATAGAGGTACTTCATGGCAGAAGAATAATAGAAATTAACCCACAACACGAAGAAAAAGAAATAAAAGAATTACTTCTTAAGCATGTTAAGCCAAGGGAAAATGGAAATTATTCTTATGTTGAAGATAATGATACAAGAATTTAAGTTCTTGAATGATAAAGGTATCGAAGTACATTGGGCCAAACCAAACAGTCATACTGGAAAAGCTGATGTTGTAAGGCTCCATTCGACGTTAATAGTAAACATTCAGGCAATTGAAGACGATACTACAGTTAAAGAAGAGATTCAAAAAGCTATTGGTCATTATAATGACACTTATCATTCCACAATCGAAATGACCCCAAGGCAAGCAAACATAATAACTGACAGTTCATCTATGCAAAAATTTGTGGATCTTGTAAACAGGAGGAAAATTAAAAATTTTACAAAATTTAATAACAATAGGGAAAATTATACAGAAAATAGAGCTGAGGGTTATATAAAAACCTATAAAAGAGTAAGGCATAAAGACCAACCACATTATAGAAATTTTTCATTAAAAATGTAAATGGTAAATATTAAAAGAAAACCTAAATTTGCAGACAATAATAATCCTAATTATGATGATAAGCTCAGTATAAGTGTTACTACAGGTTCATCCCATACCTGAAGAGAATGGATACACTAAAGTTAGGATAAGGCAAGTAGATATAGTCAATAAATCTGATACCATATTACATATAATAAATCCAAGTGAGTTAGATAATACGATTACGATTTAACAAAGATCTTTCAAAATTGAATGATAAGCAAAACGAGTACCCTGAATTAAAATTAATAAAAAAAAAAGGTTTAATTAGTGCCATCCCTAGAGCTGAACAATGGTTTTTTGGAATATTGGATAACATAGATCACCAAGAAATTCTAGATGATCTAAAAGTTACTGACCAAAATAATCATGCAGCTATCTTTAACATTAACATTCAAATAAAAATGAGTAACCACTTCAACAAATCCTCATTTGATTTGAAACTTACTATAGAAAATGACAGGCTCAAAATTTGGAAAGTTACAACATATCGAATGATTATGTTTCTTAAGTTAGATTATAAAATATTACTCAACTTATGTGAACTAAGTTAAGATATTTTGAAAATTAAATCAATCGAATTCTTGATAATATAATGGCAGCTAAGACTGATACAATTCATCCAAGGAATTGACATTAGAGGAATTAGAAACATACAATATAAATAAAATATATTTAAAATAATATAATAAAAAAAATTTAAAATTAAAATATATTTAAAATATTAAAAAACAAAAAAGCCACAATGAAGCCAGAGGCTTCTGATTCAAAGCGAGGAGGAGTTATGTATATGAGCAGAACAACAGTAATTGCTGACTCGAACCTTGTCAACGAACTTAGCATTGCACATGAAAGTGCAAGCACAGTCAAACCGCTTGCTCGGTGATCACCTTGAGGTTCGTTCGTGGAAATACCTGTATTTCCAATAAGGTGATTAGTCGAGATCATGAGAGACAAGGCATTGTAAGCGCATCATAAGTTAGATTAAAAAGTGAATGAATAATTAGTCAATAAAGAGACTCGACACCAAATAGTTGTGTTGTTTATTATTTTATTCGGGTTACGAATTTAACTTGCGACACGGATATTAAGTATTCAAAAAGCAGCCAGTTACACTGTAAAGACGTATATATCTATTATAATTAACATTATTGTGCTAAAGTTTAGTACAGTAAAAGTAGTTTAAAGCCATACTCAAACCCGATTTAGTTAAAAATCATTATCTCAAATGGCGTCAAGGTTTTCTTCATAATTGTTCAATATTTCTGAATCCGAGATTCTGCAGAATGAAGGAGCTGGAGGGATACTACCATCCATTCTTGACGGCAAGCTTTTTATAAACTCTAAAACGGAATCCACGAAAACAAAAACAGTTGCAATTTATACAACCTGTGAACCAAAAGAAGTGTATATTAGTGGGTTTAACAATTCGATACCAAAATTTGTTACTCATCTCAGACGAAAGCACGGAGTAGATGTATGTATGCAACGATTATCACAGCCACTTGGAAAATGTGAAAAATTGATACAGTGTTAGAGAAGATCTAGCGTTTTTCAGTCAGGAATTATCGATCAACAAGTTGCACGAACGGTTTCAGAAAATCGATTTGATGAAAGAACTTTGCATTTTTTTATTAATTCTATGATTCCCTTGAGAGCAATAGACTACCCATATTTTAAGGATATCTTTAAAAATTTGAGTAGTGGTACAATAGGACTGAATGTTGTAAGCAAGATAATCATCAAGAATGAATTTAAGGATGCAAAGGAAGTCTGCAAAACTGTTTATATTTGGTCGGTAAAAACGGAAATTTTTTGGGCATCGCAGCAAACTGGGTAGAATGAAACCTAGAAAGAAAATCTAAAAGCCTGGCATGCCGAAGATTTTTAGGTATGCACAGCTATGACCGTAAAGCTGTTTTACTTGAAGCAATAGATGCTGAATTTGGTCTAGACTCAATAAAATTACTAGCCACGGTAATGGAAGCAATTTCGTCAAGGCGTTTAAAGAGTTTGGGATACATATTGATAATTGTGAAAACCTTGATGAAAGTGAAAGTGATAGCAATGGTGAAAATTTAGAACCAGAACGAATAGTTGCAAAGCCAACGAATCTAGAATTGCCTGTACATATAAGATGCTCTGTCCGTAAGCTTAAACTATACGCAACTAAGGACACTAATAAGATATTAAGAAATAACAGAACAAGTATTGGCGATACTCACGACCAACTCATTAAAAACATGTAACAATTTTTTGATATGCGCCGGACGTCCGGAATCTGCGGGAATAATACAAGGTATTGTTGGACAAACCTTTTCCAAACCGGGAATTACTTCATGGAATAGCCTTTTCGAAAGGCCAAGCAAATTTTGTATATACAGGATAAAAGTGTACAATTTGATGAGGCACTGGGACTGACAAACATTTTACGTATCAACTATTTTCCATGTAACAATGAATACTCGCGGTTTTTAAAACCAATAGTAGAGGCACTGGACTTATTACAAGCCGAAGGAATATGTATTAAGGCATGTTATTGAAATGGCTAGTATCCGTAGGAAGAAAAATTGCGAAAGCTGAAAAGAGAATTATTTGTTTATTGCCGTATTTATTTAAACCGTTGGCATAGAGTTATTAACGGATTGTGGATTTTGTGATTTGCTAATACTTTCTCATCTCGAAGGTAGTTGCAAATGCAACAGTTGCAGCAATGTCTTTTAATATGTTCAAAGAAATATGGATTACTTGTATAAATTAAGAACATAATTCAAGAATAAAATCCACTTTCAAAAGTAATCTAAGAAATCCACGAGATCCCTAAAAACGTTCAAGATGCAGCAAGAAGGAAATACCAATACAGCTATATTGAATTTGATACCAATTACTAAGGCGTGTATCCATGCTAAATAAATATCCTCAGATGAAAAATGTGTTTTAGTAATATAATTCGCCTCTATCTTCCTCGGGTTCAGTTGAAAGGCGTTTTCCATATGCTACTATGACAAATTCACCAAAGTCGCATAGACTCTCAGGTGAAATGTTTTAGAAGAGGGTACACTTAAAATCTTGTATGAGCCGCACATCGTAAAAAACCTCTTTAAGCAATAATCAACAATAATTATTCTTTTTGAACATGAGGAACAACAATACAGTAAGCAAAAAAAACACTTTTTTAATACTTTCTTTTTTTTTCATTTCATTAATTTTGTAATCTGATTACATATTGCAATCATTACAAAAAGGAGTCAGAATAAAGGCCACATTTTGTGATTTGTATTATCAGATTACACATTGCATTTTGTAATCTTTATGAAAAGTAATCAGATTACTGATTACAAATGTAATGAGATTGCAGATTACATACCCCTTTTCCCAACACTGTAATGACGAGTGTACGTCACATGTGTGTGCGACAGTAGAACGACACGAAACTCGACAATTTTCCGTTAACTATGCCTTGTTTTGCTATGGGTTGCTCGAATTTCTCTCGAAAAACTTGCATAAACAGCTTTTTCAACAAAACCATCAACAAACAAAAACACAAAAAGCAGCGCAAGAACTACATACACACAGGAAAAACAAACAATCGGCATGTTCTTAATGCCTATTTCAAGGAAACATCAGTCAATGATCAATCAATAAATAGATTCGTCGAACAAAAGTCGTGGACTTTACTGGAAGAAGAGGAAACAAGAAATTAAAGCGGCCAGCCTTCATGGTTTCTCTCCGGCCAGGGATGTTCAAAAACTGTAATAATTAACCGACAGCATATGCCAACATTAAACACAATTAAAAACAATAACCTAGCTCACTTGGACACCCTTGTCCCTTGTATTTTTGTATGAAGGGAAAATCCTTATAGAAATAGTGCCATTCAAATACAAAAACTACATTGTGTAGTAGATTAAATATATATGTAATTTTGACCGAACCTGTACTCGATGACAGATGCGCGTTGTTATCGATTATTACGAACCGCAGCCAACTTCGAGTCAGGAGCGGCCATTAAAGAAAAAAGGGAGAGATCGCCACGTAGACATATGTGTAAAATGGACAAAGAAAGAAAACGTGTTCCGGGAAATAAAGCGCAATTGTAAAAGGAAAATTCGAGTTTTAATTAATCCTTACTATAACATCAGATGTGGGGTACAAAAAAAGTGGCTCTGTCAGTGGGTTGCGACGACAGGAGCAAATACGTTTGTGCAAGGATACTTCTGAGGGATACTGCGAAGATGCTACTACGAACTGCACGAGTGGACAGTTGGGACTGCCTAAGAAGACTCCTGGTTAAGGAATTCGACAAGCGCTTGACCAGACAGGAGGTCTACCGATAGCTGAACCGCCGAGTGCGTCAGCGTGATGAGAGTTTGTTCCATTATGTTCTCTCTATGCAAGAGATCGCCGCCTATTCGGATGTGGATGAAGCTGACCTCATCGAGCATATCATCGACGGACTTTCGGACTCATCATCAACCATTTCCATCCCTTATGCCGCCAAGTCAATTGCAGAACTTAAGTGCTTGCTGCCACGCTACGAGAAGAGGTGTGCAGTTAAGCCAATTACGACGGCTCGAACCAGCCCAAGCGCAATACGACCATCGGCAATTGCCACTTCAACAGCGAAGAGTTCTGACACCATGTCACTTGACGGTCCAATCAGGTGCTTCAATTGTTCGAGCTATGGGCATATTGCAGTCAACTGTCCAAAAGAGAAGAGGCCGCCTGGATCATGCTTCGGTTGCGGTGATCTGAGCCACGTCTACAAGCAGTGTCCGAAAGCGGTAAAAGGAAGAAGGGTAGGGGCCATAAGCAGAAGAACACGTGGGGCAACTTCCGAAGACGACTCCGACGACGACAAGTTAGGGCAGTCATTGAACTCAGTTCAGTTGGTAAGGTTATCTTTTATTATTAACGAAATTAAGTGCACAAACTTCGCTAACATTGAGTGTCTTTTTGATACCGGTATTCCGGTTAGTCTTATAAGAAGATCTGTTGTACATCAGGACCATCAAGTGGGGAACTTAAGTTATTCCAATTACCAAGGACTTGGGGACGTCAAGATTTATACCTATGGTACGCTTTCGTGTTATCTTAGAATAAATAAAATTTCGCTTATGATTATTCCATATAAAGATACGTTTATGCCTTTGATCCTCGGCGGTGTACGAAATGCGCATTAGACTTACGACGGATACACCATTCTTTTGCCCCCCGCGACGGTTGTCTTTTCCAGAGAAGCGTGAAGTTGACAGAACGACCTTTTGATCCGAGGAGTGATAAAACATAGTGACTCGTCTTATGCATCTTCTACTGTCTTGACGAAGAAAAAGTCTGGTGAAATAAGAATTTGCGTAGACAACCGTGCCCTAAACAAGCACACAGTAAGGGATAACTATCCTCTCCCTCTTATCGAAGACTGTCTCGAGTACTTTACAGGCAAGAAGGTATTAGCCTTGCTTGACCTTAAGAGTGGCTTCCACCAGGTGAAGGTTGCTTCAGACTCCACCCATCTCACATCTTTCGTAACCCCAATGGGACAATACGAGTTCCTCAGGGTGCCTTTTAGCCTTAAGAACGCGCCTAGTGCCTTCCAGCGCTTCATCTCCCGTGTCATCCGTAGGCTTATGGACTCTAAGCAAATTGTCGTTTATATAGATGACATTGTCATTGCGAGTCATAAAGTGCCCGATCATTTACTATTACTGAAGAGTGTTTTGTGATGTTCTCCAAGTGTAGGTTCGTGCTTTCCACGATAGATTACCTAGGATATAAAGTGACAGAACAGGGGATACAACCAAGTGACTCCCATCTAAGGGCCATTAGACGATATCCTATTCCTAGGAATAGCAAGGAGTTGCATTCGTTCCTTGGATTAAATTGCTATTTTCGCCACTTTGTAAGCTCGTTCTCCAGCATTGCACGACCATTATATGATCTCCTGAAAAAAGATAAACCTTATGTTTTTACTCCCGAGTGTGAGCGTGCTTTCCGAGAATTGAAGAGTAATTTGACATCCCCAACCGTACTAGCAATCTACGACCCAACGCGTGAAACGGAATTGTATTGTGACGCAAGCTCTTTGGGTTACGGTGCAGTTCTTCTGCAGCGACAGGATGACGGGAGATACCATCCGGTAGCCTATTTCTGTAAAAGTACTTCAGCCAAGTACCATAGCTTTGAGCTAGAAACGTTAGCCATTATATCGGCCTTCGACGTTTCCGGGTGTACTTAGAAGGAATTCCCTTCACAGTGGTAACAGACTGCAGTTGTCTTACGCTAACCTTGAACAAGAAGAGCGTTAACCCACGGATAGCCCGATGGGCATTAGAGTTCGAGAACTATAATTACAATGTCAAGCACCGAAGCGGGGCTAAGATGGGACATACCGACGCCCTCAGTCGATGTTATGTGGTGGCAGCGGTGAATCCCGAGGATATTGACTTCCAGTTAAGAGCATCTCAAGGCAGAGACCCAGTGATTTTAGAACTGAGAGAGAAGTTGTGTTCAGAAGAGTTAGATTTTTATGTCTTGAAGGATGGTATAGTGTTCCGTAAGGATCCCCGTGGTAGACTACGCATGTATGTCCCTATCGGCATAGAGACTAATCTTATTCGGCATGTACATGAGAAGATTGGGCATTTAGGCATATCGAAGTGTCATGAACAGATGCGTATGCATTATTGGTTCCCTAAGATGAAAGAAAAGATGAAAGAAGAGACAAGTTTACGAAGAATTGTATTAAGTGTATAATGTACTCTTCACCAGTGGAGTCGCGTGAACGTAATATTTTCAATATCCCTAAGAAGCCGGTACCGTTTCAGACTATCCATTTGGATCACTTTGGGACTCTCCCTTCCGTGACTTCGAAGAGAAAACACATACTACTAGTGGTCGACGCCTTCACCAAGTATGTTAAGTTGTACCCTGTTGTTTCAACGAGTACTAAGGAAGTGTGTGCATGCTTAGTCGGTACTTTGAGTACTACAGCAAACCCTTAAGAGTGATTACGGACCGGATTACGTGCTTTACGTCATTGGAGTTTAGTTCCTCCTACATTTTGAATGTCAAAGTGGGCGTTCAATCGCCTCAAGCTAACGGCCAAGTAGAGAGGGTCAATCGAGTGTTAGGAAAAATGTTGGGGAAACTTAGTGAGCCTTTGCAGCATTCGGACTGGGTGCGTACTTTATCCCAAGTAGAGTACGTACTGAATAACACTGTTCATAGATCGACGCAAACTACACCTAGTAGACTTCTGTTCAGGGCGGATCAGCGGGGCATTATAATGGATGAACTTTCGCAATTCCTCGATGAGAAGCGACTGGATTCGCAGGCTAGGGACCTCGAAGGTCTAGGGCGAAAGCATTTAAGTAAATACATAAGGTGCAGGAACACAATCGTCGATAGTTCGAGGAATAGAACCAACCCGCTCTCGCCTACCTAGTAGGCGACTACGTGGTAATCAGAAATGTTGATACAACGGTCGGGACTAATCAAAAGCTCATTCCAAAGTTCAAAGGCCATACGTTATTCACAAAGTTTTTCCACATGACATGTTCCGGACATTGAGAACTGTCCCATAACGCAGTTGCCTTACGATGGGGTCTTAGAGGCTAGGAATATTCGACTGTGGAAAGACGATTTCTCGTAGAATATTATCTAAGTTAAGTTAAGTTATAAGTCTAGTCGAGTCGTCCACCGGTTTTAGGGCTAAGTTAAGTTAAGTTTAATTGATGTTATGTTAATTTATTTAGTTGATCGAGGCCGATCAATCTGTCAGATTGGTCGAGATGTAGTAGATTAAATTAATATGTAATTGTGACCGAACCTGTGCTCGATGACAGCTGCGCGGTGTTATCGATTATTACGAACCGCAGCCAACTTCGAGTCAGGAGCGGTCATTAAAGAAAAAAGGAAGAGATCGCCACGTAGACATATATGTAAAGTGGACAAAGAAAGAAAACGTGTTCCGGAAATTAAGCGCAATTGTAAAAGGAAAAGCGGAGTCTTAATTAATCCTTACTACAACTGCATACTTAAACTACAGGCTACATGACAGAAACAAGGATAGAACTGCTATTCTCAAAAGAACGAATATACTACACCCATATACAATTTGTCAAAGTGGTATTCTCAACAAAACTGAGCTCCAACCAAATCGCGAAAGTATTGTATAAGGCGTCTTTAATGCCAATAACTTAATGTGGGGTTCACCATACAACAAACATTAGGAAACTGCTGTTGCTGAATAGCTACAAAAGTATCAGTCGCTTAGATCACCTACACAGCTTTTTATAGAAAATACTCTAACGGCGGTTGATTTAAGATTACCTTCTATCACAGGTAAGCCATCATAAAAAACACTCAATTATTAAGAAGGAAGTGACCATTTCGCGATCCTTATTGACACAGTTTCAAAATTCAAGAAGAATGCATGCCAGATCTCCAAAGATATTCTCTTATCCGAAAACATAAGCAAGGAAGCAAACCATCTAAGAAATATAATAAGAAAACAGCGACAAAGCAGATGGACATATTTTACAGGAACAATCCCAACATTGGTGCATCATTAACATTATTACGAACAGAAGATAATACGCCAAAATTAAAGAATGGTGTGTTACGCAAGAAGTACAGCCTAGACAAACTTCTTGAATTCTATCAGGACTCAACGATCCTTTGCTTTTGAGAATTCGCCCAACTGTTACCAACAAATGGACTCAAATGCCAATTTCTCACAAAAAATATTCAATTAAAAACAAATAATTTTCAAAAAGCAAGGTTTAGAAGGATATAGTTTCAGAAGCTACACTCTCGGGCCTGAGGAAATCGCTATGCTCAACCAAAGACTCTACACCTGGAAGAGACAAAAGAACATTCACAATTCTATAAACTTAAATTCCGCAGTTGAGTTATTGCTATCATTGACAAAATTATATAACAACAAACCTTCTTTCAGGGTACATTTCCACATGAGTGGAAAAAGCAATTTTGATACCTGTACCGCCACACAATCTTTAGAAATTGATCGCCCGATTTCATTACTTTCTGTTCTATTCAAGTTATTTGAGAAAATAATTGGTAACAGAATCTAATGGACATTAGAACAACATCTTAACACAGGACAACACAGCTTTAGACCATCTAGAGGTCAACCACATTGTTGCACATGCTTGATCAAGCAGTACGCACAGAGTTAACCCTACGATATCATTCAGCTCTTTTGTCTATGGATTTGAAGAAAGCTTTGGAAAGAGTTACAATATTCAAGATAATAAAAAAAACTTTATGACTGGGATCTCAATACAAATTGCGTTCTATCATATAATACCAAGATAGTGCACGCCCCATTCACATTCCTACCCATTATACAATTTATTGAGCGTGTTCATACATGGCGGTGTGGAAATGTATACTGCAGCACAACGCAAGTGCCAACAACAATTTTACACAGCGTGGTTAAGGATATTATCAGATTCATTAAAAAGGGTTCTTAGGAATTCCGTGTGTGTACGATATGCACTTGTCATTCGAATTGAAGTCAAACTTCATGAACCAAGAAAAAAAATTAGCCTATACTGAAACACATTATGTGATTTTATGATGAATGATTTTTTTAAACCCTTCTCGAAGCAGAGAAGTAAAACATTGTATGTATTTAATGCATTTTGTACCACCTCAATTCTCTTCATCAATTCTCAAAACTGCCTTAACTTTAATAAATCGACCTTAAATAACATCGGTAATTTGAAATCGATACACGCTGGAACAAATGAAATAGCTTCTTTAGAAATAATATGGAACCCTAGGAAAAGTGATACATAATAATGAATTCAATCGTTTGCAATCGGTACAACTAATTCGAATACGTTTAGGGGATGCGCTGTTCAACAAAAAGCATTTATTTAACTAAAACACCCTCCACTATGTGACTTTTGTCAAGATATACTAAGTATAACACATTTCCTAGAATGTTGTCCATAAACGGTGAATCATTTCATTATCACTACAAGATCTCCTAGATACCACAACGCCACTAGAAAAAAAGCTGTTGTTTAAGCTAATGATTAATAATAATACACCTAATCCGTTATATTTGATTAGGATCTTAACTGATATATAATTAAATCATTTACATTAACAACCATATGGGCATTGTTCCCCGGCGCTTAATGTATATCGGATGATACAAATTTGTTATACCTGTGATAAAATGAAATTTCCAATCTTGAAAACTGCAGACTACCACTGCGCACTGCACAATATGTATAACTTAAACTAATTTCCATTAATTGTTCCTAACTGGTGAAATAATTTGCATAGAAAACATAGTGATGTTTTGCTCGGCAATCTCCATTGATTTCAGGAATACACACAATGA
Organism: Eristalis intricaria; assembly: GCA_964034865.1. NCBI lineage: Eukaryota > Metazoa > Arthropoda > Insecta > Diptera > Syrphidae > Eristalis > Eristalis intricaria. The sequence continues at coordinate 9,049,128 of OZ035878.1, read as the reverse complement.
AAATAACGTCAAATGATAAACCTCCTTTGTTGGAGGGGAAGCCCATCAACTGTTCGCAGCAACTCACGCGCATTCACGGCCAAAGGAGGCACAACTGTATAAAAAAACGGTGGCAGATAGATTTAAGGGTGGTAGAAGCTGAATATCTACCTACATATTGATTTCTAACGTGCGCTTCCAACGGAATTATATTCTAATGATGTTGCCAAATCTCATTGTCAGCAATGACTTCGCAAGAACTTTAATTGGAGAGGGCTACTTGTTGCGCGATGCTATATTTCTGTCACAAAATATTTCTTCAAACCCATTTTGAGTGTATGTAGCATGTCTGTAAAAATTGGTTGTAATCAGTGTAATAAATCAGAAAAAAAAAAGAAAAACATGATTAATACATATATTTCGAAATTTACAAACTGAGTACATGAGTATGCACTTTGTGGCGTAGGATGGGTTTTTATGTACAGAACCGCTGCTGTAAGAATTCAGAAAGCCAAATGTTCAGTTGGGATAAGAAAAGTCATTTCTCCCCCATTTTTGAAATTATTGTTGAGAAATTTATCAGGTACAAGATATTCTGCTTTACTAGACGAGTCAACAGGCATATCGCTATGTAAATACTTGTTTATTTATATACGGTATTTTTTAAAGAATGGTTAATGTATCGTTATTCACTACCGCGGCATTGTTGAAGTCACCGAGTGTACAGGAAAAATTCCTGCCCAAAAACTTGTAACTTTTAAAAAATCCACTCAACCAAATGTGAGAGACATTATCCACATTGGAGGCTACCTGGAAATCTACATAAATGGCTTAAAACCAGACGAGGGAACCAGACAAGGAGTATTCGCGATATCGCCGGACATATCATTTTCCCTGTCTCTTTGACTGCCCAAGCATTGTAGTGTATACCAAGCAGAAGTTAAAGCTATCCAAGAGGCTGCCCGCTTACTGTCCATAAACCCGATAGACGGGCTATCTATCGCCTTTTATATAGATTGTCAGGCGGCCATAGATGCTCTCGATAATAATAATAATATGGGTGGCGCGACAGTCCGGGGTGGACCTGGGCCTAGCTTCTCAGCAACCACTTGTGTTGTGCGTGCTATTGTTCTTTCACGAGTGGAAGGGACCTACAGTTTAATGCCGACTCCGAACGGCGAATTTGAGAAGCTTTTTCTAGACAGAAGTACTCTTTGAGCATTGTCAGTGACTCGAAAGAGGTGGAGCCGTGAATTATGATAGGTTGTCAATTCGGGTATTAAACCTGGCACCCTCTGCGTAGGAGTCGACGCACTTACCCACTACGCCACGGCGACCCACGCTCTCGATACACCATCAATTAAATCGATGATGGTAAAACTTTGCCGTCTATCTCTTAAGGAGATTGTGGTTAGATGCAACCTAATCCTATGCTGGGTACATGGGAATAGTGGTTTTCCAGAACACGGAAGGGCCGACGAGTTAGCAAGAATAGGGGTGGGACTGCCACTGCCAAATAATCAGAACACCCCATATCCGTCACTCCAAGTAATAAACACCATGTTACTTACAGATACCGTCAACTTCGCTAATCGGAGATGGATGGAATTAGGTTCATGTAGGATTTCGAGGCTTATTTGGCCCTCACTAAATCCAAACAAAACAAATACACTCCTAAAGCTGAACAGGAATGTAAGAAGGAGCGTAGTGGGCTGCCTTCTCGGTATCCATGCTAGATGAATGGGAGCCTGTTACCGTCGTTTTCTCCTCCGCAGTATAGAGGACAAGGTCTGCCGGCTTGTCTGTGGAGTAATAGCCGTGGGTAAAGAAAAAAAAAATTAATGGGCGCCATGTGATTAGCCCTATGCCTCGAAAGCCTTATAGCGTTGAACCGCGAAGAGCTACAAAGCCCGCTTGTCTCTTCCACCTTACCTTGGCAGTTCAACCAGTTGCAGCAGCAACGTCTCCCTGGACGACATATAATCGGCACAACCGGAAATCTCCAACTTTCTCGAAAAATCAGAGGTCATACAACAGATCCTTTTATGCACACTTCCTTAAATATACAATTAAAATCCCTGATTGCCAATTCAAATTACACAGACTCTATAAACTAAGATTCAAAACAATCCAAATAATTCATGCCGTACCAAAAAATGAATATATAAGGGAAATGAGAAAAAGGGAGAAAAAAAGAAAGAAATAAAAGCTTCACCAAGCTCTGACTTTGACGTACACACACGTTCACGTTCTAGGGTCCGGTACTTCGCTATTTTTTTGTTTTTCAATAGATTTCTCCGTTTTCCTCGCCTAGGAAAACTATCTTAGCTTTCGACAGGAAAGAAGAAAAAAAAAAGAAAAAGAAAACAACCGACACAAACACTCAGTGAGCCCGATTCTAATTGTATGTATAAATGAAGGTAATTCCACTCCCGTCCCAATTTATCACTTTCTTTGTTCGTTCGCAAGCCGACCGTAAACCGTTTCACGACCAGGCGTTCTCCTTTTACGCTCCAAAGGTCCCTTCAGGTCCCAAAGGTCCCCACCACGCACCAAACGTCAAACCCGTGATCTCGGTCTCCAAAAAACTGACCTCCTCAATCAATCCCTACTTTCTCCCAACACGCCATCCTGGATATCGGCTGAGATTAAGCCCCGTATTTTCTCCTAAGTCACCAACTAAGCTACCGATTACCCATTCCTGTACGTTCCCCGAAAGAATATTGCTTGCAAGAAAAAAAACAAGATCTAGCCTGAACTGGACTCGAACCTTCAAATGCTTTAGTGCTATTCTGACACGCTACTATCACGCCCAGTATCTGAATGGAAGGAGCCACACTAACACGGAACTCGACAGGCAGCATCTGCGAAACCTTTCCGAATTAAAACTATGCCTATAACAAGCCTCCCACAACGACTACTGCAGAAGCTGTAGAGACCATGAGGAGGAAGAAAATACGCTTCATCTCCTCGGCACTTGTCCAGCCCTTGCAAAAACTAGAAAAGATATACTAGGCAACTACTTTTTCAGAAACCTAGAGGAAATGTCACATTTACAGATACAAGACATAGCCAAGTTTATCAGGCAAAGTAATTGGCTGTAAATCAGCACAGGAGTGGACTTGTCAAAGTAGACCACTAGAATACCATTAGGTAGTTTCTAGGTTTATTTCATTTACGTTAGTGTAGTCTCTTTTTAAAGGAGCCGGTCGAAAGCACCGGGTAGCGTTAGCACAAGGGATCCAACCATTAACTAAGTGAGCCACAACTGCTTGTTAATTGCATATGTCATAGCATACATATTTTATGTACATCAAAGTCTTCAAAAGTTCTTCCACCATAACTGAATTATATTGTCCGTGACGGTAATAAATGGTATGCACACAGTCACTTCGTAAGAGCAAATATAATGATGTTAACAAGCTTATAAATGATGACAACAAACCACTTAACCCTATAGCATATTGCAAAACCCGTTGGCTTTGTCATTTGGGCGTTGAAACGTATTTATGATCAGTTTTTAGAACTGAAAGCAAATATGTCCATTTAATGAAAAGTGCTATGATCTTAAGCAAACTCTTTCAGGATACAATAATATACCTTCTTCTTTCCGGAAAAATATAAACTAAGCACTTATTTTCAAGCTTCAAACATAGATTTTTTAAAAGCGAAAAAAGAAATTGAGGACTACTGGGTAGGGCAGTTGGTTAAAGGCCTACAGTTGGTTAAATGCATGCACTTGGTTAGTGGGGTCCCCGGTTCGAGTCCAAGTGAAAGCAGACTTAATACAGTTTTATTTGGTTTCAAATCTGCACCAGTCACTATTTGCGTTGGGATTAAATTAAAAGCACTACTACTGGTATGGTCAATCAGTGGTAGTAGTATGGACCACTATGGTCTAGTGTGTTTATGAATTCCCTAGCAGCACCCTAACTAACCTAACCTAAATTGAGATCATAGCACGTTGCTTTTCAAATAAAAGGATCCCCCTTACTTCTGGAAGGTGTTGTCAAGGGGAAGATTTAATTTTCGCATTACGTAATGCATCTGCCCCTCAAGATCTAACCGCTGTATAGAACAGAAGATAGATGGGTCGACAGTCGTGTGGAGCAGTGCCCGTGGCGTTGTGGGTATGTGCTTCGACCCTACGAAAACAGAGCCTCTTTGCCTGGATTCGATTCCCGGTATTAATTTTTCACGGCTACACGTCTTTCGAGTCACTGACAATGCCAAAAAGTAATACAGTGTAAATTCGATTATTGCAACTACTGAAAACATGACCTGTTGCAGATATCCTGAATCATTATTTTATAAAAAGAAAACAAATTCATTTACATATAATGTAAAACTCAGCAGTCGGTTGGTAGCAGCTTTGTCCTGCATATTTTGGGGTTGCATAATTTTGTTCAATGCGTAGGTCATTTTGTTCCGCCCACTTCAAGCATGTGGTTAACCATTTTATGACGGCATCTAATTTCTCTTTGTTCTGTATAGCAATAGCCCCATTGCTGCACTATCATCTTAAATTTCTTCTTCTCGGACTTCTACGTTTTGTAGATTTTCGCAAGTCCATTCAGGAATCTAATAGCTAACATTAAGATATGACCTTAATGTCAGATCTATATGAAAAAATTGTATCTTGAATTAGCGGCAAAGGAACACAGTCTTTCCCTCCCAATGATCAGATCTGATATATTTTTCCAACGTTTAGTGTTTATAGTCGCATTTAGCTCTTTCCATGCAAAAAAAATGAGCAATGAGAGTCGCTTTTAAATCTTTCAGTCTTTCCATGCAAAAAAGAGTAGCGAGGGGTAGTATTTCGTGAATAACCTTCAAAACGCCACTCAAATTCGTCGATAGGCAAAGGTTAGATCAGCTTTGAACTTGGCCATATCTATAGTACTTCATTTCTGAACGGAACTATATCCAGACGATTTATGATGTTGCTCTTGCTGTTACATTGCATAGTAAAGCGTACACACATATGTGTATCAATGTTGGTATATATTTCGAGTCGTACAATTTCAGGGTTACGAAAATCGAAAAAAATGTTCCATTCCATTTCTTGCATCGAAAATACATACGTAAATTACATTGGTAGCAAAAATCGAGATTGCACTGTAAATGTATAGAAAAACCTTCTCAACATTGGCCAATCGGAATTGGCATAAAACTGTAGGTTTCTCTCACTGACGAGAGAAGAATAACACTCACAATACAAGTGACTGCTGTGTAAGCTAGACCCTGGCCATCTACGGGCTATAGTGCCACCAATATTATTATTATTACTATTGATGGGTCGACAGATGATTTTGTTACCATAAAAAAAGTACTCTTAGTACAACTCCCATACCTAATTTTAGTTGAGATCATATTAATAGACAAGATCTAAGGCATGCTGCACACACACATAAGCGATGGTGTCCCAAAAGACAGTTTTACTGCCTTTTAAGAATTGCTGCCCAAAGTCAGAGCAGTTGAAATCTCCATTCGTAAAAAACAGCAAACTATTTTTACATCTATTGAGTAATGTCACCAAGTTTCACAAAGTTGATGCAAAGAAGACGATGTCACTCTCGCAGATGGATATGCGGGTCAACAAGAAATTTTCACTGCTGAAACTAATATCATAACTGGAAAATGATTACAGCCTATTCAATTCACCGCACTAGTAAAAGCCACTGACAATCGCACCAGTGTAAGCTTGTAATATGTATTTAAGAACAAATAAAAACAACTTTTAAGAAAAAGATGATGATTGTTTTATTTTTTCAAGAATCTTTTATTTTACAGTGCTGTCTCTTCTCTTCGGCGGATCTCACTATAATGATCCATTCCTTATTTTCTCTAGAGGTACATTTTTCTTTTTGTTTCGTTTCGCCCCGGTGTTGTTCGGCCATCCTGATTAACAATCGGAACCAACCCAAGGCTTAAAATGTCCACCTCCCACACCCCTTCGTATGGTATCTGACTAAGGTGATGTCCTACTACATCTTTTACTTCGTACCGGAAGAATTTTTTTAACACAATACGGTTCTTTGTATTTCCGAACGAGTTTCTGGTAAATTGCAGGTAAATGAACGAAATTTCGTATGATCACAAAATCTCCTTCCGCATAAAGTCTTTCCCTTCTATTACGATCACTCAGTTTCTTGCTATATTCTTGACATTTCATAATATTTCTTGCTGCTATACTCCTCATAGATTTCAGATCTCTTTATACTGCTTTTCCTGAAACCTTTTCCAACTTGCCTTTCAAAAAATCAACTACTAGTCCCTTCTGTTCCTTATGACGCCAAATAGCAATTCACTAGGACCTAATCCAATGCTTCGATGCATTGTGTTATTCATTGCAAATTCTATTTGAAGAGATGCTTTATCGAGTGATAATCTAGAACCAGCATCCGTTAACTTGGTGACCATTGGAGCTAGGCTCCCATTAATCCTCTCAACTCGTCCATTTGCCTGTGGCGAACCAGTAGCGATCTTTACGTGTTTTATATTACTATCCGTCATTAATTCCTGAAACTCTTTTGATGTGAATGCACTACTGTATTTAACGATTGTATTACTTCTCTAGTGTTGGTGGAACGAACGGAAAACAAGTTTACAAATTGTAAAAATGTACAATCATTTCTTTTCGAAATATTATATTGAAGTCCTTCAAGTTTTCCCGATTTTGGAGAGAAGGCTAGCCTTTTAGGACAATTCAATATATAATTTTTTACTTTTTCCCTCAATGTAGGAAACCAATATACTCTTTACATTGCCTCACATACTTTATCACTCTCTACGTGACCCATGTCATTATGATACATGTGAAGCAAATGCTGTTCCATATTTTTTGGAACAAGACAATAAATTATTTTGCACCTTCTGATAAATTAAATTTTTAATAAAATTATTCTGCATCCCAAATATCTTGCTCTTCTCATTTTCTGACTTTTTTCTAATATCGATTACAGTATTATTTTGATGTTGTCAAATTGATAGACTGTGTTCAAAGATATTTTACCAAAATAGTAGCCATTCTGCTGAGAGCATTTACGTGTTGCATTCTTGACCCATTATGGTGCTAAACGAAATAATCGAAATTTTGTAGTTCGATGGCTCTATATATTCTTGGATTAATTTCTTTTTTAATTAGAGTTAATGTTAGAGAGTTGCATATATAATATCCACGGTTGCAAGTTCAAAGAATACCGCCTTATAGCTTGTCGCTCTTTTGAAAAAACAAATTTCGGATGAAACTTATCATCCGCTTTCTTTTGTAACAAAATTGCCCCGAAACCAAGGGAACTGGCATCGCAGTGTATATGTCATCACGAGGATCATATATAGTCAAAATTTAGGCTCCAGATAATTTTTGTTTTAAATTTTCAAAATAGCAAAGTTCTACATTGCCAAATTTAAATATTGAATCTTTGCTTATTAAGCCAATCAAAGGTTTGGACTCAAAAATCTTAAATAAACCTTCTGAAATAAGAGCATAGCCTTCAAAAGCTGTAACTGATTTTGTATTTCATGGGACAGGCAAATTTAATATAGATTCAACTCCTTTTCCATCTGCTCTAACACCTTCATTTGAGACTACATACCCTAAAGATCTTATTTCTGCATCCATAAACCGACACTTATCCAATCTGAGTATCAATTTTTTATAACTAGCCTGTCAAAAGATTCGTTTAATATGCTCAAATGTTCATCAGCAGTAGCAGTAGCTATCATTATGTCGCCTATATATACAGCTTCTTTTATAGCTCTTATTAAGTCGTCGAACACATTATTTACGAAAAGCTGAAACGTGAATGGAATGTTTTTTAAACCAAAGGGCATACGTAAAAGTTCGTATTGACCCAATGGAATTACGAAAAATGTATTTTTTATGTGTGTAAAAATGATAAAATGCACTTTTCAAATTCACCAATAATGAAAATATGGTTCTGTTGGTCAATCTGTCCAACATATCATCGATCAGAGGAATTGGATACCTATTCTTCAAAGTGATCTTATTCAAAGTTCTAAAATCAACGCAAATTCGACTGTCACCCGTCTATTTCTTCACTAAAACAATCGGTGAGGAATATTCTCATCTACTTGGGCTAGTTACATTTTCTCTATCAAATCGTCTAATATAATCTGTAATACTAATTTTCGTATATATATGACAATTTCGAATTTCATTACTCTACATTAGTTTTATTTCACACAAAATCTCTGGTTCACTGGGACGATTGGGAAAATCCCTTCCCAATATTAAAGAACAATTCGCCGTACCACCTGATACTACCAACAAATGTAATTTCATTTGCCTTTTATCAAATAAAATAACAGTCCTTTCTTTTCCATTAACAACGAGCGGTCTTTTATTAATGCCAAATAATTTATAAGTATTGGTTTGGCTTACAAGAAGTGCTGCTGGAACGAATCGTTGCCAGACGAAACTACGTTTGCTTCCAGTGTCAATTAATGTATACAATACAATTTTATAACTATTATTTAGCTTTATAAAAGCATAATCTAGGTTTCTTACATAATCGACATCTTCTTGATCTTTTTCTTTTAAATAGTGGATGAGAACACTTCGCATCGTCATCATTCTGCTGCACGGTGAACCATTTCGGCACATACATTTTTACGTCACTCTGCAGCGACATGACTACTTGAATTGCAGTAATCTGTTGCGTTGCCCCGCGGGTTCGCAGTCGAAGCCTCTTCAGGCCGGAGCTGAGTTGTCCATACGCTCTTCATGTCCTAGCCATATTAGGTGTTGGATCCGTAGACGCCTGAATAGACTCATGGCGTACAGCACGTACAGTTCGTGGTTGAATCTTCTCCTCCAAAAACCATCAGTGCAAACAGGACCAAAGATTACACCAAAGATCATCACCAAGAGCACGAAGAACTTTTCTCCCGAAAATACCCAGAACTTCCTCATCCGCTTTTGAGATTGTCTATGCCTCCGCCCCGTACAGTAGTACTGGGATAATCAAAGTCTTGTATAAAGTCAGCTTCGTCCTTCGAGAGATGGCTCTACTGCTCAGTTCCCTGTTGATCCCATAGAAACAGCGGTTGGCAAGAGTTACTCTGCGTATGATCTTGGTCCTGATGTTATTCGTACTATTTACTGCGGAGCCAAGGTAGACGTAGTCCTTGACAACCTCGAAGTTATAGCTGCCCTGTGTGTCCTTTCTTGATGACAACATATACTTCGTTTTGCCCTTATTCACCGGTAGACCCATTTTAGCCGCTTCTGTCTCAATGCCAGCAAACGACTCATTGACGGCTCGCTTTGTTCTGTCAATCACGTGAATGTCATCCGCGTATGCTAACATATGTACGGACTTCTGGAAGATCGTGCCTCTAGTTGGCGTGTGAGTCTTGCACGTTCTTCTGCAGGAGGATGTTAAATAAGTCACATGACAGCGCGTCGCCTTGTATAAAACCTTTTTTGACATTGAAGGTCTCGGTGAGTTCGTTACCGATCTTGATCGAGCAGCGAGAATTCTCCATCGTCATCCTGCACAACTTGACTAGTTTGGCAGGAATGTCAAAAACTAGACATGGTTTTGTATAGCTGTCATAAGCGGCTTTGAAATCAACGAAAAGGTGGTGGCTGTCGATTTCCATTTCTTGTGTCTTTTCCAGGATCCGCCTTAGTGTGAAAATCTGGTCCATGGTGGACATCCCTGGCCTGAAGCCACACTTATATGGACCTATCAAGTTGTTTTAAAACGAATTCAGGCGCAAAGGCAGAGAATATCTTGTATGCGATGTTCAGGAGACTTATCCCTCTATAATTAGCGCAGTCAAAGGGCTCCCCTTTCTTGCGAATCGGGCAAACCATATCATCGTATACCGCCTTGTATATTTTTGGCAGTTTGTCAAGCTGCAAATGCCATCTACAATTGAGTCAATCGCTCATTTCTTTCTATTGAACTTGCAGTTCTGAATATCAAAGAAAATTTGTCTTCTTCCCCCCGTTCAGAATATTCAACAATTTTGTTTATACCAGGTCAAAGGAACATACAAACGCAGTGCCAAAACGAACTTGTAGAATACGAAGAAATTCTCTTAAGAATTCTGCTTATCGAAGGTGTTCGCTTAATATCAAGACATTCGAGTAATAGAAGTTAAACTTATCGACGTCAGATTACATGTTAATTTCAGTCTTGGTGCTATTGCCAACCAATTAAATTAGAGTTATCGAAATTCAACTGTTGAATGCTTAAAGCACCAATGTGTTTCATAATACCTGAATAATAATTTATTGACCCCTTAACGCTGGTGGGGGGAAGTCAACTTACTAGACAGGATTTTGTATGGAACTGAACTTTATCTGTGCATATCATTACTTATATATAGTAGAAATGCTTATTCTACATTTTCATTTTTTCTTATGTTACAAGATAAGTACATTTTTTGATAGGAAGTAATAAGAAGCGAAAGAGGTCAGTACAGGTGAACGAAAAATGTGCACTAGAGTAATAGTGGAAATATGAGTTTTATATGTGCAGTTGTGTGTTGTGTGCTGTGTGTTGAGTGCTGTATGAGACATGAGTTGGCGTCATATATCATCTGTTGTTGTGATCGCAACATGCTGGGGCCTAAGTGTGGCTAGATCATAAAGTGGTCGTCGGTGAATATTGATGACGCGACTGGTTCACTTCGTCGCCTACGTGGTGCTGGGATTTTGATGTTGGCTGACTTCCTGTTTCTCAGCCTTTTCAGTACAGCAAAGCATAATGTGATTGCAATGACAAGTGTTATTGCACGGCTTAATGAATACTGTTGAATCTTGTGGCTTCGGATTTGGTTAGATAATACTTCTTGACTTTTTGGAGAGCGATCTCATGTTGTAATTTTGCTATCTTGTGTGAAATTTGTGTTCCTACAACAGATGGTTGTTCGTTGTGATAATAGAGATCAGGTGGTAAATCAGATATGTTTGGCAGTGGTAACTATGATGACATTATCCTCGTTGTTACTGACCGCCTGCCAAAGTGATCATGCTGGATTGAAGAATCCTGCAGTTTGGTTGCAACTGCAATATTCCTGTTGTCATCAATTGAGCTGTCGAAGATAATTAACATGCTATGTCTACATTGACCGCGCTTGGTGTACTGTACACCCAAGTATTTGTGTGGTGCATCTGTACCCACTATAATTGGGGACTACCGTTTTGAACGACGCAGGATAGTGGAATCTCTTTTGCATGTCTTAAGAGCCCCATTTCACAGGAACTAGTCATCGACTCAGTAAGATACAGAGGATGTTTCATGTCACACCAGAATGTTCCCGTCGATCGCTGCTTACACATCGAAAATGACATTTCGTTCAGATGATAGAAGTGGTCGCCTTCAATATTGACTATCAAATAGTCTGATGATGGTACAATGAACGCAACATTTTTGCCTCGCCAAGCTGGTACCGAAAGAAGTTTGTACATCTTTAATTCTTCATTATACAAAAGTGGCAGCGTTATTTCGATGTTACTCGTGCTCTTGGTTGTAATGTCTTGTATAGTTGAATAATTGACTCGTGATTCCCTTCTCCCGGTATCATCATGCTTCTTGGTATATTGTTGTGGATTCGAGTAAGTTCAGTTTTCAGTTGATTAACCGTCAATATTAAGGGTTGAATTTGCCGATGGTGCGTTGCCAGCAAGATATCTAATAAGGTATTTTGCGTGGTGTAGAAGTTTATCATAGTTAACATTGCAGGGAAAAAAACATCTGAAAGGCGTGTTCATTGGCCGTTTGAGTTTCTAATTTTGAAATAATTTTATACAGTATCCGCATCTGGTTTTGAGTTGCCGCACGATCTTCCTTGAAGAGATTGATGGTGGAATCTATTATGCTAGTTTGATTCCTTAATAGATTAAGCAGATGGTTGTCACTTTCTGTGATATCTGCTGTTGTCTGCTCATATTGAATAGCAAAGTTTTGATCCAGAATGCCAAACAATTTGTTGATAATTGTTCCGATGAAATCGAAGGGTGATCGTTTCATTCTTTGTGGTGATTCATTGTTCGCGTGACTCAGTACATCATTGTTTAATTCGATTTGTTGTAGTTGTCGATCAAACAAATGTAGGCTGCTATCACAAAGCAAAGTGTTCGACTCTGACAAATTTGTGTTCAAGCAAATGTCCCTCATATGTTTTATGAATTTTCTTGATTTTTTTTATTGAAAAACACTATGGTTTTCCACGAACCAACAACCATATCTGCATGTCCAATATCTTTGAAATATATTCCTGGAGTTGTTTCAAATCTTGTAATTTTATAGTTTTCGCTCATGTGTTGACCAGATATAATGCCTGTGGTCAATGCTAATATGCACATCCAAAGAAGTGACTTAAAACTCATTCTTCCCAATAAAACGGCAGGTTTATTTTTCGGGTCTGAAGAACTTGTTTTGGTTGTAGTGGACGTTACTGGTTAAATATCATTTTCTATCGGCAGAGGGCACAGTTTTGCTATCGGCCTTTTCGCTAGTCTTTTGTTGCAATATACAGTGACTGCACGTACTTTTTCATCTACTCCAGGATGTATTTCTGTGACACTTCTGTAGAGAGCGGGTGGGGGTGGGCGCAAAAAATGAAACACTTGATTGACAGGCGATGTTATCTTTATTACGAAGAGAAGAAAGAAAACTGCATTCTGCTTCTATTTATAGCGAAGCGAACTTCGGGTCAACAACCTGATCAGATGGTCCGAATATTATCAGTTTTGTTAATAGATGTCACTGGATAGTCGAAAGCTTTTTTTTTCTTTTTTGTATTTGCACAGGGTGCAAATAATATTTAATATATTTTTTTTTTAATTTTCTTATGTTCTTTTTACTTTTGCCTACAATTCGGCCATCCTGATCAAGTAATCGTCCCGATTACATAACGCATTTTTTCCAATAATATGATTAGCAATACTACATATGTAGGTATGATTATATGATAGTAGGTATAATAGATGCGAATATAAGTACAAAATAACAAAATTCAGTTCAGTTTAGAAAAGCAATACAAATTCAATTCAATTCAATCAAGAAAACAAAAATGTACAATGTGATACTAAAATTAAAACAAAAGTACTTCAATGAAAATAGGTTTGGATAACGCAATATAAAAATGTAATTTCTAAATGTGAACATCAATTTTCGGTCCGAGAATCGGGATTTTCCAAGTGGTCTGCAGCTGCCTCTTCACCTTCTTCTATCATCTCTTCTACACATCTCTGCTGAACTTCATAAGGCCTCATGTTATCTGGAGAAAAGACACTTTTGTACGGCAATCGCGACACTTGCAGCCCCTCGATATCCATAATCAAGTACCGATCATTGGGTAAAACTTTCTTGACCTCATAAGGACCTCGATACTTGGCAAGAAGTTTTTGATTCACACCTGGGACAGCGGCTGTGTTTCGAATCATCACATACTGACCTGGTTTATATACTTTAGGAATTTTATGTTTGTTGTCAAAATATAGTTTGTTAAGTGCTTGGTTTTTTTCAGTTGTTTGATGCGCTTGGGCCCTAATGTCTTTAAGGTTAGCTTGATTTGACTTTATCCTACTATCAAGTAACTCCTTAACACGGTCACAGAGCTGTCCTTTCTGATTTGTCCCAAACAATAAAACACTTGGCGTAAAACCTGTAGTTCTATTAATAGTGTTATTCAGCGCGAATTCTGCCTTAACCAAGTGTTTATCCCAATCACTGGTAGTGTTAGAATCGCATTCTTTGGACAACATCGGCACAAGTATACGATTAACTCGCTCTACCTGTCCGTTTGATTGAGGAGAACGCGTGTCAATTTTTACGTGCTGAATATTATTTTCGAGTAGAAAGTTGGTGAACTCCGTTGACGTGAAACAGGTTCCACGATCTGATACAATGCGATTGGGCCGCGAATAATTATCAAAGAAGGAAGTCAAACACTTTATCGCTTCGCTACTTTGGGTGGACTTAACAGGATAAAGTTTTATAAATTTCGTGAAAGCATCAATTACAAGGAGAACGTGTTTTTTACGCGACTGTGAACTAGGCAAGGGACCAAGGTGATCGATATGAAGTGTGTGAAATGGAACATCTCCTTTGGGTATGGAGTGCAAATTTCCTTCAACTTTACCTGAGTGGGGAGAGAAATATATACATTTCAAACAGCTTCTTATGTGTTCTTTGATTTTTCCCTTCATATTTGGAAACCAATAGCACCCTGATAGATGCTGGAAGCACTTATCTACCCCGACGTGACACATCGCTTCATGATGCGTACGTATTACTTCGGTCTCCATATTTGATGTAACGTAAAAGTTGACTTTGCCCTTGCACTTCCGGTATATAAGACCGTCTATCATCTCATAAATGGGGCTTTCGCGTTTTTCTAACTCAGATACAATCGCTTTAATCTTAGGGTCGTGCTTCTGAGCAGCCGCCAAGACAAACTCAAATGATTCGTCATCTACATGCAGAACATTAAATGAGCGACTTAAGGCGTCAACGTGCAACATCCTATCCCCTTTTCTATGCTCAACGATGTAGTCGAAGCTTTGCAACTCCAATGCCCATCGTGAAATGCGAGGATTTAAAGATTTTTTCTCTAGTGTCAATGCTAAAGCCTGACAGTCGGTTACAATTTTAAAAGTTACACCGATGAGATAAATTCTAAATCTCCTAAAAGCGTATATAATGGAAAGCGTCTCTAGCTCATAGCTATGATATTTGCTTTCCGTTTCAGTGGATCGTTTCGAAAAGAAAAATACAGGGTGGAATTTACCATCGACTTGTTTCTGCATGAAAATTGCACCGTAGCCAACCGAACTTGCATCCCAATGCAGTTCTGTGGCGTTATGAGGGCTAAATAAAGCTAAGACGGGAGATGCTATAAGTTTGGATTTTAACACCTCAAAGGTTTTCATTTCCCTCACACCGAATATGAATGGTGTATCCTTTTTCAAAAGGTCATACAGTGGTTTAGCCACATTCGCAAAACCTTTAATGAATTTGCGGGAATAGGAACAGAGTCCCAGAAAGCTATGAACATTCTTGGTGGAGGAAGGCATAGGAAAACTTTTAATCGCGTTTAAGTTACTGTCATTTGGTCGGATACCATCTTTAGTGACTTTATATCCGAGATAGACGATTTCGGTTTGCAGAAAACTACATTTGTCAAACCTGAGCTGTAATGAATGTTTAGTTATAGTATTTATTACTTGGCGTAAAATATTAAGATGTTCTTCAATGGACTGTGTCGCAATGAGAATGTCATCCAAGTAGGTAAGTATTTTACCCTTTGATATAAGATTTCCGAAGACATGCTTCATGAATCTTTCGAACACGGAGGGGGCGTTCTTAAGCCCAAATGGCATCCGCGTGTATTCGAATTGCCCTACCGGCGTTATAAAAGACGTAAACTTCATCGATTCATCTGTCAATTGGACATGATGAAAGCCATTCTTAAGATCCAATGTGGTAAAAAACAATTTAGCACGAAGTCGATCAAGGTGATCTTCTATAAGGGGTAAAGGGTAGTTATCACGTAAAGTGATTTTGTTCAACTCTCTGAAATCTACACACAGTCGGAGCTCTTTATTTTTCTTTTGCACAAGTACAATTGGCGAGGCGTATGGCGAATTAGATTCGCGAAGTATGTTTTTTTGCAACATATCGTCTAAAATTTTCTCGAGCTCGACTTTGTGTGCATACGGAAGCCTCCTAGGTGTACACCGAAATGGGATATGTTTGGACAAGGTTATCTCCATTCTAAAATCTGTTTGCGACAAACGATCTTTTGGTTGCAAATAAGCGAGCCTAACTATCTCTTTTATTGTTTCCTTAACACTTTCACACAAACTGTTATTAATGTTGAATTGAGACTCACCACAATCTGCAGCTAGATTGATGTTCATAATCTGCTGCATCTCATTAACTTCAATTGTATCAGCACTAGGAGATGGATATGAAATTTCAGGGTTGGAGGAGCTGGAAACCACTGGTGAATTTCGATTTTCGTCCTCCGTGATACGTCGAAAAGCCAAACCTGTTTTCCCAATGAAATCACGACCTAGAATAACAGGATATATCATAGAAAATTTTTTCACTACCAAAAGATTAATTCTTATAATTGAATTTTGAAACCAAATACGGCTGTTGATATTATTCCTCTGATAATATACTGGATTAAGTCCTCCTCTTCGACAATTCCATGTGTTGCAATTTCTTGCATATGAAGAACGTACTGTTGCATTGTTTCGTTGCTCAACTTTTTCCGTCTTCGCAGCTCGTTGTAAACGTCTGATGTGGTAACTTTTCTCTGGAATTCGTTCTTCAATGCGTTTTTTAATTGAGTCCAACTGCGGAGGCAAACAGTCCTGGCGAAAAGTCTTGCTGTTCCCTTGAGAAACCGCTTACCGAAGATGAATTTGTTCCTGTCGTCCAGTTCCAAAACTTCTGAGTACTCCTCGAACTGCTCAATCCAGCGGTTAACGCAGAAGTTGTCATCTCCACTAAAAACGGGAATCGAGTCCTCGACGTCCTTGAAGTTGTAAGTTGGAGTCGACCTGGGAATGGATTGAACTTCATCAACTTGTAATTCTCGCAGTCTCTGTTTCAATTGCCGAATTTCTTCTTTCTTCCTGCACATTCGTTGAGTCATCAGCACACTGTTCTCTGGTGTCTGAAGAATACTCGTTGATCAAACTCGCATAGTCGTCATCCGAAAAATCCTGCACTGCTTCCTCAACTCGAAGTTTAAGCTCTGCCTTGGTGCCTGTAGAAGGAAATTTTAGTGATCTGACAATAGCTTTGAGTTTGGATACCGTCGAAGATTCCAGAATCTCTATCCACTTCTCAGACATTATTAAAATTTCACTTAGAACTCCGCGAAATTACCTTGAAATCGAAAAGCAGTATTAAAAATTGGGATGTACACTCGACCGTACAGTAGATCCAATAACCGAATCCCACTTCTGAAATTGTAGAGAGCGGGTGGGGGTGGGCGCAAAAAATGAAACACTTGATTGACAGGCGATGTTATCTTTATTACGAAGAGAAGAAAGAAAACTGCATTCTGCTTCTATTTATAGCGAAGCGAACTTCGGGTCAACAACCTGATCAGATGGTCCGAATATTATCAGTTTTTTTAATAGATGTCACTGGATAGTCGAAAGCTTTTTTTTCTTTTTTGTATTTGCACAGGGTGCAAATAATATTTAATACATTTTTTTTGAATTTTATTATGTTCTTTTTACTTATGCCTACATGCAATTAATGAAAAGTGCTATGAACTTAAACAAACTCGTTCAGGATACAAGAATATACCTTCTTCTTTCCGGAAATACAGTGGACTTTCCCTAAGTCGAATTGTCAAGGGATACCATAATTTGTTCAAGTTAGAGAGAGTTTGACTTAGAGAGAGGTTTTTGTATGGAAAATTAAGGGAAATGTGTGTAAAATATGGCAAAAAAGTTCGAGTTAGAGAGAGTTTCGACTTAGGGAGAGTCCCCTGTATATATACTAAACACTTATTTTCAAGCTTCAAACATAGATTTTTTAAAAGCGAAAAAAGAAATTGAGGACGGTTGTTGGTTAAATGCCTGCACTTGGTTAGTGGGGTCCTCGGTTCGAATCCCAGAGAAAACAAACTTAATACAGTTTTATTTGGTTTCAAATCTCGTCCAGTCACCATTTGCGTTGGGATTAAATTAACAGCACTATCACTGGAGTGGTCAATCAGTGGTAGTAATCTGACTGCGGGTATCAATATGGGCCACCATGGTTGAGTGTGCTGGTGAATTCACTAGCAGCCTCCTACTTAATCTAAGCTATACAGAGATTATAGAACGTTGCTTTGCAAATAAAAGGATCTCCGTTACTTCTGGAAGGTGTTGTCAAGGGGAAGACTTAATTTTCCCTTTACGTAATGCATATGCCCCCCAAAACCTTAACGCAGCTGTATGCAACAGAAGATAGACGGGTCGACAGTGGTGTGGAGTGGTGGCCGTGGCGTTGTGGGTATGTTCGTCGACCCTACAAAACTGAGCCTCTCTGCCTGGGTTTCCGGTATTCCAAAATTCCCGGTATGACCAAATTACCCTATTTGCCTCATTCGAATCACTGACAATGCTCAAAAAGTAATACAGTGTAAATTCGACTATTACAACTAATGAAAACATGACCTGTTGCAGGTATCCTGAAATGGTCCCCATTTCTACTACTTTCAAAGTTCTTTTTCTCAGCCTCTACGTTTTGTAGATTTTCGCAGATCCGTTCAGGGATGTCATCGTCATCATCATTGCTTAATGTCAGATTTTTCTGAAAAAATTTGATCGTAAATGAAAAGCAAATTAACACAGTCTTGTTCCTCCCAATGACCAGATCTGATAACTTTTTACAACGTTTAGTGATTATATACGTATTTAGCTCTCACCATGCAAAAAAAAAGCGACGAGTAGTGTTTCGTGAATAACCGCCAAAACGTCACTCAAATTCGTCGATAGGCAAGGGTACAATCAGATGTGAAGTTAGACAATTTCATAGTACTTCATTTCTTCACGAAACTATATCTAGACAATTTATGATGTCGCTCTTGCTGTTAGATTGCATAATAAAGCGTACACACATATGTGTATGAATGTTGGTATATATTTCGAGTAGTACAATTTCAAGGTTACGAAAATCGAAAAATTCTTTTCCATTGTTGCATCGAAAATATATAAATTCCATTACATTGGTTGCAAAAATCGAGACTTGACTGTAACTGTATAGAAAAGCTTCCTAAACTTGGCCGTTCGGAGTCAGCATAAAACTATAGGTTCCTTTCACTGATAAGAGAGCAATAGCTAACTGCTGTGTAAGCTAGACCCTTGCCCTCTACGGCTGTAGCGCCACCAATATTATTATTATTACTATTGATAGGTCGACAGATGATTTTATTATCATAAAAAAAGTACTCTTAGTACAACTCCCATACGTAATTTCAGTGAGATCATGGTACTAGACATGATCCCAAGGCTTTCAAAGGCTGAAACTAATATCATAACTGGAAAACGATTACAGCCTATTCAATTCACCGCACTGGTAAGAGCCACTGACAACCGCAGACATGTAAGCTTGTAATATGTACTTAAGAAGAAATAAAATCTACTTTTAAAAACAAGATGATATTTGTTTTATTTAATTTTTTCAATAATCTTTTATTTTACAGTGCCTTCTTTTCTCTCCGGCGGATCACACAATAATGATCCATTCCTTATTTTTTCTGGAGGTACATTTTTCTTTTTGTTTCGTTTCCTCCCAGTGTTGCCACAGTTCAGCCATCTTGATTAACAAGCATCCCGATTAAAGCCCTATTAATAAATCCAATGGAACCAACCCAAGGTTTCATATTTGTCCCCTCCCACACCCCTTCGAATGGTATCTGACTAAGGTGATGTCCTTCAACATCTTTTACTATATACCGGAAGAATTTTTTGAACATAATATGGCGCTTTGTATTTAAGTTTCTTACAAATTCCAGGTAAATTAACGAAATTTCGTATGATCACAAAATCTACTTCCGCATAGAATTTTTCCCTTCTAGTACGATCTCTCAGGTTTTTGTTATATTCTTGACATTTCATAATTTTTGTTGTTTTTTACACCTCATAGATCTCAGATCTCTTTCTACTGTTTTTTCTGAAACCTTTTCCAACTTGTCTGTCAAAAAATCAACTACTAGTCCCTTCTGTTTGACTCCAAACAGCAATTAACTATGCTTCGATGTATTGCGTTATTCATTGCAAATTCTATTTGGAGAAGTGCTTTATCGAGTGATAATCTAGAACCAGCATTCGTTATATTGGTGGCCATTGGAGCTAGGCTTCCTTCCATTAATCCTCTCAACTTGCCCATTGGCTTGTGGCGAATTAGTATCGATTATTACGTGTTTTATATTATTATCCGTCATAAATTACTGAAACTATTTTGATGTGAATACACTTCCCCTATCTGACTCTTATGTAAGTGGGCGACTGTATGATTTAAATTAATAATTTAACTATTGTATTCCTAGTTTATGTGGAACGAGCTGCAAATTGACACATTTTGAAAATGCATCTACAATCAAAAATATAAATTGTTTTTTTTTGCAGTTTTTTATAGACACTGGACCGAAATGGTCCACATGCACTACTTCAAAAGGCACATTTCCTTGTTGAATATTATGTTGAAATCCTTCAAGTTTTCCAGATTTTGGAGAGAAAGCTAGTCTTTTAGGACAATTCAATGTATATTTTTTGTATTTTTTCCCTCAATTTCATTACATTGCCTCGCACACTTTATCACTCTCTACGTGACCCATGTCATCATGATACATGTGAAGCAAATGCTGTTCCATATCTTTTGGAACAAAAAACAATAAATTATTTTCACCTTTGCCTGTCGTAAGAGGCGACTAAAAATCCACCCATCGTATATGGATTTAAATAGTATACATAAAACATGCAATGAACAAAACAAACAGATTAACTACCCCAGGTGGCAGCGCAGTTACACTGGAGAATCCACTCTCTTCGGAGACAAACTCTAAGGATTATGGGTAGAGCCAGTTATTGCATTTAATAAATCCCTTCGCGAAGAACTCAAGGGTAATCCGGTCTCCACCATCAAGTCCACGAATCTCCGAAAAAAGAAGTCCGCCGGATGTGGAAACACAACACCACATGGACTCAGCGAAATTTAAAAGTTTGATTGAGGAAAATAAGGAGCTCCGCACCAAATTAATGAATATCGATCTTCTCTACCAAGAAAGAGAGCCCTTAAGAAGTCAGAATGGAAAAAGGAGAATGAGGGCTCCGCTCCTGTACCCAGTCCAAGGTACACAACGGACGAGGAACAGGATCGGGAAACAAACTGGGGATCGAAGAAAAGAACCAGTAAGAAGCGGAAAGCCGTCTCTTCACCGGAAGCTCAAAAGGAAGAACTCAAAGAATATGGGCTACCACAGAAGCTAGTACAAGAGAAACCAAGCCCTCCGACAGCAATAAACTTCTTTGGTATGACGGATTACAATACATAGCGCCGTCTCCTCAAAGAAACGTTGGCGTCGGAATGTAAAATTACGTTGCTTCGGAATAACGCATGGAAAGTCAACGTAACTGACCCCGATAGCTACAGAGCATTGTCACAAAAATTAAATAAGGAAAAAGTACAGTGGTACACCTTACACAACAACAGGAATGACCACTCCGTGTCATAGCCAGAGGTCTTCACCCTTCATGCTTTAAAATTATTGACGCCGTCAACATCATAAAGAAGATTAAGCAGAAAACGGAACAATGTGAGGATATCCTGATCAAAACAGGACTGCCATTATTTATGCTTACATTTGAGACAAACGCATGCATTGATAATATCTACAAGATTGAAACCATCTTAAAGTCTATTGTGAAAATTGAGCCTATGCATACGAACACAAGAACGATACCGCAATGTAAGCGTTGCCAAGTTTTTAATCATACACGTTCATATTCCCACAAAGAACCTAAATGTGTAAAGTCGGAATAAAGCCGGAAATCATCTCTCTGAAAATTGTGATATTAGTAAAGAGGCGTCGGATATCTGTGCAAATTGCAAGGGCAAACATCCAGCTAATTATAGAGGCTGCGAGGTTGGCAAAGAGTTACAAAAAAGACGTAAATATACCCTGCGTAAAATGGAGGATAAGCCAGAGTCCTCAAAGACTCTGCCGTATGCCCAAGCATTATCGATAAATAAATTACCTGCCGATTCGGCAGAACCCGGTTGCGCAAGTGTTGGCCACGATTCTTGCTAAACTTGACGAGCAGTCCGCGCAAAATTAAATAATTTTTGACAAACTTAGCAAGCTTGAGCCTAAACCTGGTAAACAGACAGATCTTCTCGCAATATATGAAAACGGAAGGTACGATAAAAATATTTACATGGAATGCCAATGGAATAAAAAATAAAAGCAATGAAGTGGAGATACTCTTGCGTAACACTAACGTTGAAGTTGAACCTGACGAAGGAGTCCCAATTTAAAGTAAGAGGATTTTGTGCGTACCACGCTTTTCATCCCTCCGAAAGAGCCAGAGGGGGATCCTCTTTATTTATTAGAGACAATTTAGAGCACTTCATGAATACAATAACAGAAATTGACGCATTACAATCAGTGTCAGTTAAAATAAAATACAAGACATCGTATCTGACCATAGCATCTGTGTATTTTCCCCCGCGATGCGTGCCTACAAGGGATGACCTTGTAGGACTTTTCGAGAAATTTGGAAAGAGTTTTATCGTTGGTGGTGATTTTAACGCCAAACACACCTTTTGGGGATCGCGTAAAAATTCAACGAAAGGAAGAAGACTGTTGTACAAAGTCGGTATGGAGCTCGGGGTCGACTTCCACTCATCAGGAAAACCGACATTGGCCCGCCGATACGGCAAAAGTACCCGACTTAGTAGACTTTTTTATTATTATATATGTAGGGGTACCTACAAACTTCGTGAAAGTAGAATAAAGTTTTGACCTCTCTTACGACCAGTCACTTGTTATCTTGGCCATAAGCAATGAATTAAGGAAAGTGGAAGGTGCGCCGAGATTGACAATTAACAAAACTGACTGGGAAAGTTTAAGACATGACTGTGAGGAAAATATTAGTCTAAATGGGTGTTTAAAACAACTTTAGAGTTAGAACTCGAACTTGAAAAGTTTGTTGGTAACATCCAGAAAGCAGCCTGGGGAAATACTTCTCGTAGTAAAAAAATACCCAAATTAAATGAAACAAATCTTCCGCCAGAAATAAAAGAACATATCCTCGAAAAAAGAAAAGCGCGCCAGAAATGGCAGCAGTCTTGCGCCCCTCAACATAAAACATACCTAAATGGCCCGTGCAATAAATTAAAAAAATCTTTGGAGATCCTTAAAAACCACGAGATATCGACTTATCTTGAAAGCCCAACAAATGAAAAATGTACAAACTACTCACTTTGGAAAGAAGTAAAAAATATCAAGAACCCCCAAATGCAGGCCGCTCCAATCAAGAAAAAACAATGATGACACAATGGCGGATCTCTTTGCCGAACATTTGGAGGAAACATTCCAGCCCTTTGATGGACAAATATTGGAAGATGATCCAAGTGCAACTTCTATATCTGACGGCTCTAGTATAGAAAGAGTATAGCTAAACGAACTCTGCAAGGCAATCAAAAATCTAAAAAAGAACAAGGCTCCTGGCTATGATCTAATAACCGGACAAATCCTGAAGAACTTGCCGAAAAAGTCAAGTAAACTCCTCTACTTAATTAACGCTTCCTTTAGGCTATTGAGACTCATGGTAGGTTGCAGAAGTGATTATGGTTCCAAAATCGGGCAAACCGTTTAACAACAAATAGTCGTACAGACCAGAGAGAGAATAATACCCAAAATTTTTGAAAAACTCTTATTAAAACGCATTCAAAAATTTATCGAAGAGAAGCAACTAATACCTCACCATCAGGTCGGGTTTCGAGCGAAACACTCGACTATTAAACAGGTATACAGAATAACGAAAGAAATTGAAGGAGTATTGGAGCAGAAAAAGATCTGCTCCACCGCCCTACTTGACGTTTCCCATTCCTTCGACAAAGTCTGGCATGAAGCCCTAAAATACAAACTAAGCAGGCTCCTACCGACTAGCTTGTATAAGATACTAGAATCTTATCTCGATAACCAGATATTTAGAGCTAAACACGGAACTGAATACTCCGATTTTAAAGAGATCCGAGCAGGAGTCCCTCAAGGGAGTGTCCTTGGCCCTACACTGTACCTGTTGTACACTAGAGACATACCTCAAACTGAGGGTGCACTTGTGGCTACATTTGCGGATGACACAGCGATCCTGGCAACGGGATGTTCAGTTGAGTCCTCAACTGAAAAACTGCAACGAGCTCTGAACAAAATAAACGAATGGTCAAAACGCTGGCGCATTGCTCCCAATGAGATCGAATCAACACACATAAATTTTACCTACATAAATATTGAAAATCTACCACTTTTTATTAATTCTGTACAAATACCGTACGCTAATGAAGCAACATATCTGGGTATGGCTCTCGATGCGAAACTCAAGTGGAAGGCCCAAGTGAAAAAGAAACGGGATGAGCTCGAACACCGGTAAGGAGAAATGTACTGGTTACTTGGAAGGCACTCCAAGTTGAG
Source organism: Eristalis intricaria (assembly GCA_964034865.1). Taxonomy (NCBI): domain Eukaryota; kingdom Metazoa; phylum Arthropoda; class Insecta; order Diptera; family Syrphidae; genus Eristalis; species Eristalis intricaria. Next base: position 9,024,954 of record OZ035878.1, on the reverse strand, counting down.
CATGTACTACAAACTGCTATTATAAGTTACGGATCAGCACAAACAACAAGGCAATTTAGTTGCTTGGGTGTTGACTGTACCCAGTCGCATCAGCGGTACCTTGTTTACCACAAATAATTGCCAAATGTATAAGCAAGCATATTGGATAATATGATCGTTGACTGTACTATCCCTTGAATCAGCGGTATCTTGTTTACCAAAACCATAGTGGCAATGGCATTTTTTCAAGCGATTTGCTGCTGAGAGCATTGCAAGGCGGCAGTTTAAATTTGGAGTTCTCCTCGGCTAGTCGTTTGCTTCTCATAAATTGCATTCTCATAACTTCCTCATAAATATATAATAAATAATAATAAATTTATAAGTATAGAGCAAAAAATTGTGTTATGCATATTATTTAATTGGCGCCCAACTTACAGTGACGTGAAAAAAGTTTAACCACATTTAAATGATACGAATTCGCTTTACTGGGTATCTACAGCGGACTCGCGAGACTTTTAGCATTTTTTCCAGTAGTACAGCTTTTATAGATATTAAAAACATATCGCAAAAAAAAACAAAAAAAAGTGCTAAATTAATAACAAACTGTTTAATAAATATGTAATTTTAAAAAAAGAGAAGACAATTCAAACAATAAGTTGGAAAAAAAACAACTCAAATTCAAAGAAAAAGTAAATTTAAAATAGTTTGTTCAGTGGTACAGTTCTTGAGAGATAAAAAATACCCGAAAGTGAAAAACCATTTATCATCTATTCTTTAATATTTAATATAAAAAGAGTAAAAAAAACAATCCAAGTCCACACAAAGAAAGGAAGTGATACAAATAAAAATTACATATATATATATATATATATTATACAAATTCTAAACTTTATATATAAATGTAAAGTTAAATAACTACGTCTAAAAAGAAATTGGAGAAAAGAAAATAATCAAATCAACAAAAAAAAGTCAATACTCAGCATCTCTCATCTGAACAACTCATCAACAACAACGGGAAGAAGAAATAATTCATAATTATTGTTAGATAAGTATTGAAGTTCATTGTGTTAATATTCTAGATATAAGTTTTTTGCTATCTACAAGTTGAATTTCTTTAAAGCACACAACTAACCCTATTTATTATTTAAGTAAATTTCTCTCCATATTCCTTACAATAATATTTCTTACTTTAATTAAGCTATAAGTTATTATTCGAGAGATATTGATTAAATGTTAGATTTAACACAAATTGTGATTTCTATTTAGTTCAACTATTCGTTTTGTTTTGAATTTGTTCCGATAATGGACGCGGCACAGTTCAGTGCAATGATTACAGCTGCAACTCATCAGACTAGACATGATTTCGAGGAAAGGATTCACGAACTGACTGATCGACTAAATGTGTTAGAAGCTAGAATTCCTGTCAAGGTATACATGCCGGTTAGTATAGAACCTAATTAAATCTGTATTGAGTCCTTAGATTTAGTGAAGTCGCTGCCAGAGTTTAATGCCGAGCAGATTCGGTATATTTCCTGGCGTCAAGCTGCCCACGCAGCATACAAATTGTTCGAAAGCCATGAAGGAAGCTGAAAGCATTACCAGGCAGTGGCCATTATTAGAAATAAAATTGTAGGCTCTGCAGATCAGATTTTATCATCTTTCAACACAGTGCTTAACTTCAAAGCAATAATAGCCCGATTGGATTTTACATATTCCGATAAAACACCCATTTAGCTCATAGAACAGGAAATGTTGACTTTGCGTCAAGGCAGATTACAAATCGTCGAATTCTATGATGAAGTTGAACAAAAATTTACTCTGCTGGTTAATAAGACAATAATGCTGCATGATGGCAACAAGCGTCTTATTGAATCTCGTTCTCAAAAATATCGACAAGACGCGATAAGAATTTTTATTTCTGGTTTACAAAAACCTATGTGCGACATTATGTTTTCCTCTAGAGCAACAGACTTGCCTGCCGCTCTTTCTCTTGCACAAGAGCTTGAAGCTAACCAGGCAAGGTATAATTTTGCGAATTCTCTTCTAGGTAAAACAGAGTGGCCTATTTCATCCAAGCAGAATAACTATCAATCAGTTCACTCCATATAATTCACCTCACTATAGGCAAATTTCTGCTAACCAGATACATCATGGACCTACTTCTATGGATGTAGATCCATCCCTTTCTCAATATAGGAATACAACTAATTTTGGGAAGCCGCTTCAGAATCCTAATCATATTCGGATGTCCATGCAACCAATCTCTACAAATCAACAATCGATACGATATCCTAATCAATATCAAATCAATATCAGACCACCAACCGTTAACCTTTGCTATTTCAGATAAAAACCCAAACACAAAAATGAAAAATGGCGAACTTTCGTAGAGGAGTTCTCACCGACATTTTTCTACCCACCTGGTCCATATTACAGAAGTTACAGAAGCTTAGAAGCTACCTGTATGGAGCAACTCGATTGAACATCTATAAAGACCACCAACCGTTAACCTTTGCTATTTCAGATAAAAACCCAAACACAAAAATGAAAAATGGCGAACTTTCGTAGAGGAGTTCTCACCGACATTTTTCTACCCACCTGGGAAGGAGAATTTTCGTGCTGACGCCTTGTCTCGGCAGCATATAAATACTCTGGAACCATCTGAAAGTTTGGACTCGATGACAGTTCATAGCAGTTCGAGGCCTCTCTAACTAATACCGTACGTACTGCGCAAAATCCATTGAACTTGTTTAGAAATCAAATTATTCCTTACCAGGGACCAGGGTATCCTAAGAAAACAAAGGTAATTTTCAAGTCGCAGATGCGGCATACGATAACATTTGAAGACATAAATACCCTCCTCCCAATTCTTAAAGATGTAATCAATCCTAACGTTATAAACGCAATTCATTGCGACTTATCGGTTTTAGCACAAATCCAAAATAAACTAGTTCATTCGTTTCTCTCCGTAAAGCTCTACCACACTGGAAAAATTGTAACAGATATTTTTAACCCAAACGATCAACAGGAGACTCTTGTTACAGAACACAATCGAGCTCATCAGTCTGTTCGCGAAAATTCACAACAGGTCCTAAACGATTATTATTTTCCGAATATTAAAAGATTTAAGGAAATAGTTTCGAAATGTAAAGTCTGTTATGAAGCGAAATATCAAAGACACCCACGTAAACATGAGATTGGAGAAATACTTATACCATGTTATTGTGGGGAGATTCGACGGCTGGTTCTTGTTTCTTAACTTGTGTGGATAAGTTTTCCAAATTTGCAATTGTGCAACCAATTAAATCGCGCGCAATTGTTGATATAAAAGAACCACTTTTAGAAATACTAAATCTTTTCAAAAATACCAAAACTGTGGTCTGCGACAATGAGAAGTATTTTACTTCGGAAAGTATAAAGTCATTGCTAAGGGATAATTTTGCTATAACCATTTTCACTACACCTACCTTTCACAGTGTTACAAATGGACAGGCGGAAAGGTTTCATAGCACGCTTTCCGAGATAGCAAGGTGTCTACGATTAGAGAAAGGCATCAGTGATACTGCTGAACTCCTTTTACTTGTCACAAGCAAGTACAACAGGACTATTCATTCAGTCACTAATCACAGGCCAATCGATATTATTCATTCTATTCCAACTGCATTAGGAGATGAAATTAGAAAAAAAGATTGCTTATAACAAAAAAATCTACCTAAAATACCATAACAAAAATAGACAAACACGAATGTTCGAGCCTGGTGAAAAAGTCTTTGCAACAACAAATAAAAGAATTGGAAACAAGTTTAGTAAAATCATTGTTGAAAAGACAGTTCAAAGAGATCTCGGAACCACCGTTCTTATTGACAATAGAAAAGTACACAAAAACAACCTTAGGTAGCATTACACGCTTCACTGACTGACACTTTTGAGAACTGGTCCTACATACTATTACACTGAATACTTCAACATTAGTTGCTTCTGAACTCAACAAAACGTTTCTCTCCATTGGTTTTTAATTCAACTTCTACTTAAAAACTACGTAATATTCTGAAATTAATAGTTATTATAATTAAGAATTATAGTGTAATACAAAAATATATACATAAATATTATATGTAATTGTAAGCAAATCTCAAACATTAGAATTATACATAAGACTAATGTTTGTAAGGAATATTGTAAAGATATCGAAATGGTATAATAAGGAAGCTGTGGCCGTCTTCGTTTAAAAGGGTTGGGTTGCAGTATATTGCAATAATAGCCAAATGTGTAAACAAGCATATTGGATAATATGATCGTTGACTGTAATATCCCTTGAATCAGCGGTATCTTCTTTACCAAAACCTTAGTGGCAATGGCATTCTTTCAAGCAATTTGCTGCTGAGAGCATTGCAAGGCGGCAGTGTGTAAATTTGGAGCTCTCGTTGCCGACCAATAACTTCCTTATAAAGGGAAATGTGAATTAAGTTTAATTAAGCAAAGATTTGGGAAATAAATTTATAAGTATAGAACAAAAAATTGTGTTATGCATATTATTTAATTTATACAAGCAAGTACTTAAGCCTATATGGCCTTAAGACTACCTTAAATATTACGAGTACAGGTTGCTGGCGTGGTTACTCAAATGACCGATGCATTCCTCGCTGGCGCGTGTATTTTCCAGACGCTACGTCGACACATTCTGTTTAGCATTTTGGTTGTTAGCTCCTCCCCTCTTAAGTGCAAACGCCCCCGTTTGCTCGGTAGGATTAGATGACATATCCTGGATGATGGCACCTGAGATTGACTGACGGGGATGTAAGGTTGTGAACTATGTGACATCACGTCCCTGGTATTTGCTCCAACCTGATGTTTTCTTGTGATTTGTCTGGCTGCCGCATTCTTCTAATTTGGATGACCATGAGCGTTCTTGATATTATGACGACCAGTACAAGGATAAGGTTGACGGTAACTCCCCATCTAGGTTTTTTTTTGTAGTAGATCAATGGTCTGGGTGTTTTTCACATTCAGCTCGTTGACCATTTCCAGGGAAAGTATTTTTTCAATGCTCGAGTTTGCAACCCCTGGTGGAACAATTGGTGGCAGGAGACGCGTTCTTGTAATCTCATATGATGTGAATACTTGGTCTTTTACAGTTGTAGTGGTGTTCTTGTACCTGATGATGAGGGTACCATTCAGCTGAAGTGGGTCAGTATCTATTTTGATAACGCCGTTGTATCCATTGAGTAGTACGGTGCCAGGAATTATTTCTTCTACATCTAAGACATGTTTATTGCTGATCTTGCTGCAGCTGCTCGGTCGACTTCAGAGAAGATTTGGAATGCAGTCCTCGTGGATATACTAGGTTACTAGTATTACACATGGCTATATTATTATCTGTTTTACATTAACTTATAATAGCATAAAACTTACCTCTAAAATACAAAATTCATGTTTCATGTATGATTTTAAGTATAAAATTTGATTTTTTTAATGTTTGTAAATGTTTACAAGAAGCTTACAAATTTCTTCTTTTTTTCTTTTGCTAGTCTTAGGAATTGATACAATATATATATCAAAGTGGAACCATTCGAGGCTATTTTAGTTTCAGCAAGGTCTGCTGCGAGGGTTGCCGTGGCGTAGTGGGAAGTGCGTCGACTCCTACGCCAGGTTCAATACCCGAATTTTACCAGCTATCATATTTCACAGCTCCACTTCTTTCGAGTCACTGACAATGCTCAAAGATTATTCCTGTCTAGAAAAAGCTTCTCATCTTCGCCTTTCAGAGTCGGCATTAAACTGTAGGTCCCTTCCACGCGTGAAAGAGCAATAGCACGCACAAAAAGTGGTTGCTGAGAAGGTAGGCCCAGGTCCACCTCGGACGGGCGCGCCACCCATATTATTATATATTAAGATCTGCTGCTTGTTCAATATTCAAGAAATTAAAATTTTCCTATTCTAATATTTCTTTTATAATTCTTATTTCATCGTTACTTAAAATTAATGGGTTAACAATATTTGATTTCGACAAATGTAGAGCATGAATAACATGTAATAGGTCTTCTTTAATTATTTTTAATTTATATTTTATTTCGCTTTTCCTATTTTTATTCTCGCTTACAATTTTGATTACATTATTGGTTGTATTGGTAAGTTTCGTTATTTTTTCCAAACTAAGTCGGTTGAGTATTACTTGATTATTATTGCTATAATAATAAAAAAATCAACAGTATAAGGACTTACGGCATAAAATAATGGGGTTGCACCAGAGCAAATAACAGAGGATTTATTCAGTCCTTTCAAAATAAAATTACACGGGATGTTCTGAAAGCTCTCTGGTATCTCAGGAATTGTGATATACAAAGGAACTTAGGGATAACCACCATCGACGAAGAAATAACAAACTCCGCTCGAAACCTAAGTACTTCGTGGTCATTGTAACAACGCCATCCTCCGAACTTTGGACATAAGACGTTTGGTAAGTCGATTCCAACGTACGAGACCGCTAGATTTGGCGCAATAATAATAAACCATCCTAACGATGGTTATGGCAGGTGATTTTAACGAAGGTCTACCTTCAACACGCGAAATCATCTTTAAAAGTAAACCAAAAGGAAAGGGTGTTTTAAGTCAGTAAAAATCTGACACTACTATGTGCACACGGGTCACATAGTGTCTTGTTGAGGATTTTCACCAACCCAAATAAAAAAAAAAAAAACCTTCTTATAAATTAAATTATTCTGCATCTCAAATATCTTGCTCTCCTCAGGTTCTAACTATTTTCTGATATCGTTTATAGTACTATCTTTACGTTGATAAAAATATAAAAATTGATAGACTGTGTGAAAATTGACTGACTGTGACTGTGTTTTCCTCTAGAACCAAAATACTAGACATTCTGCTGAGCATTTACGTGTTGCATTCTTGACCCATTACGGTGCTATAAGATATAATCGAAACTTTGTAGTTCGAGGGCCCGTCGATCTATTCTTGGATTAATTTCTTTTTTAATTAGAGTTAATGTTAGAGAGTTGTATATATGATATCCACGGTTGCAAGTTCAAAGCTATGGTATTCCGCCTTAAAGCTTGCCGCTATTTTGGAAAAACAAGAATTGTATGAAACTTATCATTATTTCTTTTTTAATTAGAGTTAATGTTAGAGAGTTGCATATATGATATCCACGGTTGCAAGTTCAAAGCTACGGTATTCCGCCTTATATCTTGTCGCTCTTTTGGAAAAACAAGAATTGTATGAAACTTATCATCCGCTTTCTTTTGTAACAAAATTGCCCCGAAATGTCATCACATATATAGTTAAAATTGAGGGTCCAGATAATTTTTGTTAATTCAAAATTTTTGATTTTCAAAACAGCAAATTTCTTCCTTGATAAATTTAAATGTTGAATCTTTCCTTATTAAGTCAATCAAAGGTTAGGCAATGATTCAAAAATCTTTTATAAATCTTCTGAAATGAGAGCATAGCCCTCAGAAGCTTTGAACTGATTTTGTATTCCGTAGGACAGGCAAATTAAATATAGATTCAACTCCTTTTCCATCTGGTCTAACACCTGTATTTGAGACTACATACCCTAAATATCTTATTTCTGCATCCATCAACCGACACCGAGTTTATTTTTAACTCACCTGTCAAAAACTTCTCTAAATATTCTCAAATGTTCATCAGCAGTATTAGTAGCTATCATTGTGTCGTCTATGAATATACCTACTTCCTTAGCTCTTATTAAGTCGTCAAAAACATGATTTACGAAAAGCTGAAACGTGGATGGAGAGTTTCTTAAACCAAAGGGCATCCGTACAAATTTTGACCCAATGGAGTTACGAAGGATTTATATTTTATGGCTTATGAACGCGTGTGAACATGATGAAATTAACTTTACAAATCCAAAAATTAATATATAGTTTTGTTGGCTGATCTTCCCAACATATCATCGATCAGAGGAATTGGATAACTATCCTTCAAAGTGATCTTATTCAAAGTTCTAAAATCAAAGAAAATTCGAATGTCACCCGTCTTGTTCTTCATTAAAACAATTGGAATATTCCGATCTATTTGGCCTAACTAAATTTTTCTCTATCAAATCGTCTGATATAATCTGTAATTTCTCCTTTTAGAAATACGACAATGTAAAATTTCATTACTCTACATCAGTTTCATTTCACACAAAATCTCTGTAAGGTTGTGAACTATGTGACATCACGTCCCTGGTATTTGCTCCAACCTGATGTTTTCTTGTGATTTGTCTGGCTGCCGCATTCTTCTAATTTGGATGACCATGAGCGTTCTTGATATTATGACGACCAGTACAAGGATAAGGTTGACGGTAACTCCCCATCTAGGTTTTTTTGTAGTAGATCAATGGTCTGGGTGTTTTTCACATTCAGCTCGTTGACCATTTCCAGGGAAAGTATTTTTTCAATGCTCGAGTTTGCAACCCCTGGTGGAACAATTGGTGGCAGGAGACGCGTTCTTGTAATCTCATATGATGTGAATACTTGGTCTTTTACAGTTGTAGTGGTGTTCTTGTACCTGATGATGAGGGTACCATTCAGCTGAAGTGGGTCAGTATCTATTTTGATAACGCCGTTGTATCCATTGAGTAGTAAGGTGCCAGGAACTATTTCTTCTACATCTATGACATGTTGATTGCTGATCTTGCTGCAGCTGCTCGGTCGACTTCAGAGAAGATTTGGAATGCAGTCCTCGTGGATATACTAGGTTACTAGTATTACATATGGCTATATTATTATCTGTTTTACATTAACTTATAATAGCATAAAACTTACCTCTAAAATACATGTTTCATGTATGATTTTAAGTATGAAATTTGATTTTTTTAATGTTTGTAAATGTTTACAAGAAGCTTACAAATTTCTTCTTTTTTTCTTTTGCTAGTCTTAGGAATTGATACAATACATATATCAAAGTGGAACCATTCGAGGCTATTTTAGTTTCAGCAAGGTCTGCTGCGAGATTTCAAAGCGTTGATATGGCGTCTCATGCTGGCACAAGCGTCTGCACTTAGCCTCTATCAGCGAACTCCTACTCTCACCTCCATGTGGTGAAATCTGGGAGCCGAGCACCTTCGATCGAAGATGGGGTAACCAACCCCCGTGGGACGTCGTTGGCGCCTGCAGACGAGAGAGGGGGGAGAGTGTGCCTGTACCAGGGCTCATCTCTCTTTATGGATGGCGGCGGAGGAGCTGGAAACTGTTTGGCCAACGGCGGCATCCGAAACTCCAGTCAGACGGAGTTACCTGGTGCGCAGTCCTTCTAGAGCTACCTCGACATTTTCGGAGCACAGGTCTAGAAGGTTTCTTTCAAGGCCAGGTCGGGGCCTTGGAATTGAGATGGCGGCGGAAGATCCCTATAGTTTTAGGGACAACGGCGGCGCTCACAGCCTCAGCGAGGTTACCGACTCCGGATAAACCCGGACCCTCTGCCCGAGGGTTAAGGAATAGGGCCTGGCCTCCCAGTTGGGGGTTGTGCGTGGGGTTAACTCCCTCACCACGTAAAAATATTATGGTTCAGAGACAACCAACTGCCTCGGATACGGACTGAATTAATGTTGACGACCCCAGCAAACGTTACAAGGACAACGATTTTCGGTTATGCACGTAGAATGTTAGGTCCCTTAACAGACCACGTGCAGCCGAAGAACTCGCGGAGGCCCTGGACTGCTACAAAGCAGACAACACCGCAATCCAGAAAGTGCGGTGGAATGGGCCGGGCAAGAAGAGGATGAGAAACTGCGACATCTACTACGGTGATTGCAACAGGGAGAGGCGCTCATTTGGATGTGGATTTTTTGTTCGAGGCAGACTTAGGCAAAAAGTCTTAAGCTTTGTCTGTAAAAGCGAACGCCTCATAACAATCCGCATCAAGGCTAAATTCGGGAACATCAGCCTGATTTGCGCCCACGCCCCAACAGACGACACAGATGACAACAGCAAGGATGACTTCTATGATCTCCTAGAAAGGACCTACGATCAGTGCCTCAGCTTCGACACCAAGATCGTTCTAGGAGATTTCAATGCAAAGCTGGGTAAGGAAGACATCTTTGCCAAAGTCATCGGGAAACACAGCCTGCACGACACTACATCCGATAACGGACTCAGGCTGGAGGACTTTGTCACGGGACGTAATCTCTCTGTAGCTAGCACGCGGTTCCCACACCTCAACATCCATAAAGGGACCTGGCGGTCCCCCGATCAATCAACCGTCAACCAGATTGATCATGTTGCGATCGACGTCAGATACTCCTCCAGCAGTCTTGATGTCCGAACGTTCCGAGGAGCCAACATCGACTCGGACCATTTCCTTGTTGTAGCCAAGGTAAGAACTCGGATATCAAGAATCAACGGAGTCGAAAAAGGACACCACGGTTTAATGTCGGAAAGCTACAATCGCAACGGACTGCTAGGATCTTTGCCGATCGAGTCTCCCGGAATCTCTCTCTAAGTTCGTCGCCACCTGCGCAAACAATCGAAGAAGATTGGAGGCGTTGTCAAGAAGCCATCAAAGATGCTGCCACTGATGTGCTGGGTCTTACGGCACCACCTAGAAAAAACCCATGGTTTGACAACGAGTGCAGGCTGGCACATGCAGCGAAGCTGTAAGCCTACAAAGCAACGCTGCAACGAACGACGAGAGCTGTTCGTCCGAATGTTTTACCAGAGGGTGAAACAGTTATCCAGTGGATATAAGGTTCGGACAAAAGCCTGCCGGGACGAGAATGGACAACTAGTAGTAGAGTCGCAGTCGATACTAAGAATTTGGAAGAACCACTTCTGCAGACTGCTAAACGGCGATGATGACACCAATACCGCTGTCAGGCAGAATGTTCCACTCAATATGGACGATGATCGACGAGAATTCCGTCCCCCCGACTTAGACGAGGTCAAGATAGCAATATCAAGACTGAAGTCTAACAAAGCTGCCGGTGCGGACGGACTGTCCGCTGAAATCTTTAAGGCAGCTGGAGATGATCTGGTTGGGCTTATGCACCAGCTCATCTGTAAGATATGGTCGGGGGAGAGCATGCCCGATGAGTGGAATCTCAGTATCGTTTGCCCGATCCATAAGAAAGGAGACCCCTTTGACTGCACCAACTATAGAGGGATAAGTCTCCTGAACATCGCCTACAAGATCTTCTCTGCCGTTTTGTGTACTCGCCTGAAGCCGTTTGTAAATAACCTGATAGGTCCTTATCAGTGTGGCTTCAGGCCAGGGAAGTCCACCATCGACCAGATTTTCACACTACGGCAGATCCGTCGGGGGAGAGCATGCCCGATGAGTGGAATCTCAGTATCGTTTGCCCGATCCATAAGAAAGGAGACCCCTTTGACTGCGCCAACTATAGAGGGATAAGTCTCCTGAACATCGCCTACAAGATCTTCTCTGCCGTTTTGTGTACTCGCCTGAAGCCGTTTGTAAATAACCTGATAGGTCCTTATCAGTGTGGTTTCAGGCCAGGGAAGTCCACCATCGACCAGATTTTCACACCACGGCAGATCCTGGAAAAGACCCAAGAAATGCAAATCGACACCCACCACCTTTTTGTCAATTTCAAGGCCGCATATGACAGCGTGCATAGGAACGAGCTATACAAGGCCATGTCTTGTTTTGACATTCCTGCCAAACTCGTCAGGTTGTGCAGGATGACGATGGAGAGTTCTCGCTGCTCCATCAAGGTCGGTAACGAACTCACCGAGACCTTCAATGTCAAAAAAAGATTTACACAAGGTGACGCGCTGTCATGTGATTTCTTAAACATCATCCTGGAGAAGATCGTGCAAGACTCACACGCCAACACTAGAGGCACGATCTTCCAGAAGTCCGTACAACTGCTAGCATACGCGGATGACATTGACGTGATTGGCAGAACACAGCGAGCCGTCAATGAGGCACAACATCGACGTCTTGGACAGAGCGTCACAATGGGCAGCTATAACTTCGAGGTAGTCAAGGACTTCGTCTACCTCGGCTCCGCAGTAAACAGTACAAACAACATCAGTACCGAGATCAAACGCAGAGTAACTCTTGCCAACCGCTGTTTCTATGGGCTCAAGAGGCAATTGAGTAGTAGAGCCATCTCTCGAAGGACCAAGCTGACCCTATACAAGACCTTGATCATCCCAGTCCTGCTGTACGGCGCGGAGGCATGGACGATCTCAAAAGCGGATGAGGAAGTCCTTGGTATTTTCGAGAGAAAAGCTCTGCGTGCGATCTTTGGTCCTGTTTGCGTTGACGGTTTTTGGAGGAGAAGATTCAACCACGAACTGTACGGGCTGTACAGCGACATGAGTCTAGTCAGGCGTCTTCGGATAAAACGCCTAAGATGGTTAGGCCATGTAGACCGTATGGACAACTCAGCTCCGGCCCGGAGAGTCTTCGACTCCGAACCCGTGGGACAACGCAACAGAGAAAGCTTCTCATCTTTGCCTTTCAGAGTCGGCATTAAACTGCAGGTCCCTTCCACGCGTGAAAGAGCAATAGCACGCACAAAAAGTGGTCGCTGAGAAGGTAGGCCCAGGTCCACCTCGAACTGTCGCGCCACCCATATTATTATATATTAAGATCTGCTGCTTGTTCAATATTCAAGAAATTAAAATTTTCCTATTCTAATATTTCTTTTATAATTCTTATTTCATCGTTACTTAAAATTAATGGGTTAACAATATTTGATTTCGACAAATGTAGAGCATGAATAACATGTAATAGGTCTTCTTTAATTATTTTTAATTTATATTTTATTTCGCTTTTCCTATTTTTATTCTCGCTTACAATTTTGATTACATTATTGGTTGTATTGGTAAGTTTCGTTATTTTTTCCAAACTATGTCGGTTGAATATTACTTAATTATTATTGTTTTTCAATAATAAAAAAAACAACAGTATAAGGACTTACGGCATAAAATAATGGGGTTGCACCAGAGCAAATAACAGAGGATTTATTCAGTCCTTTCGAAATAAAATTACACGGGATGTTCTGAAAGCTCTCTGGTATCTCAGGAATTGTGATATACAAAGGGACTTAGGGATAACTACCGTCGACGAAGAAATAACAAACTCCGCTCGAAAGCTAAGTATCAGACTTCGTAGTCATTGTATCAACGCCATCCTCCGAACTTTGGACATAAGACGTTTGGTAAGTCGACTCCAACTTACGAGACCGCTAGATTTGGCGCAATAGTAATAAACCATCCTAATGATGGTTGTGTCAGATGATTTTAACAAAGGTCTACGTGAAATCATCTTTACAAGTAAACCAAAAGGGAAGGGTGTCATAGTGTCTTGTTGAAGATTTTCACCAACCCAAATAACAAAAAAAAAAACATTCTTATAAATTAAATTATTCTGCATCTCAAATATCTTGCTCTCCTCAGGTTCTAACTTTTTTCTGATATCGCTTATAGTACTATCTTTATGTTGACAAATTGATAGACTGTGTTCAAATTTTTTTTCCTCCAGAACCAAAATACTAGACATTCTACTGAGCATTTACGTGTTGCATTCTTGACTCATTACGGTGCTGCAAGATATAATCGAAATTTTGTAGTTCGAGGGCCCGTCGATCTATTCTTGGATTAATTTCTTTTTTAATTAGAGTTAATGTTAGAGAGTTGCATATATGATATCCACGGTTGCAACTTCAAAGCTATGGTATTCCGCCTTATAGCTTGTCGCTCTTTTGGAAAAACAAGAATTGTATGAAACTTATCATCCGCTTTCTTTTGTAACAAAATTGCCCCGAAATGTCATCACATATATAGTTAAAATTGAGGCTCCAGATAATTTTTGTTTTAAATTTTCAAAACAGCAAATTTCTTCCTTGATAAATTTAAATGTTGAATCTTTCCTTATTAAGTCAATCAAAGGTTTGGCAATGATTCAAAAATCTTTTATAAATCTTCTGAAATGAGAGCATAGCCCTCAGAAGCTTTGAACTGATTTTGTATTCCGTAGGACAGGCAAATTAAATATAGATTCAACTCCTTTTCCATCTGGTCTAACACCTGTATTTGAGACTACATACCCTAAATATCTTATTTCTGCATCCATCAACCGACACCGAGTTTATTTTTAACTCACCTGTCAAAAACTTCTCTAAATATTCTCAAATGTTCATCAGCAGTATTAGTAGCTATCATTGTGTCGTCTATGAATATACCTACTTCCTTAGCTCTTATTAAGTCGTCAAAAACATGATTTACGAAAAGCTGAAACGTGGATGGAGAGTTTCTTAAACCAAAGGGCATCCGTACAAATTTTTACCCAATGGAGTTACGAAGGATTTATATTTTATGGCTTCTGAACGCGTGTGAACATGATGAAATTAACTTTACAAATCCAAAAATGAATATATAGTTTTGTTGGCCGATCTTCCCAACATATCATCGATCAGAGGAATTGGATAACTATCCTTCAAAGTGATCTTATTCAAAGTTCTAAAATCAAAGAAAATTCGAATGTCACCCGTCTTGTTCTTCATTAAAACAATTGGAATATTCCGATCTATTTGGCCTAACTAAATTTTTCTCTATCAAATCGTCTGATATAATCTGTAATTTCTCCTTTTAGAAATACGACAATGTAAAATTTCATTACTCTACATCAGTTTCATTTCACACAAAATCTCTGGCTCATGGGGACGACTGCTGTGCACATAACACTCATTTAGTATATTAAAGAACACTTTTTTCGATTCACAGCTTATACTTTCATTATTCGCATCTCTCATGTGACGCTTTGTTCATCCATTTCTATATTCATTAAACGTAAACACTCATTGCTATAATTTATACATTCAATTCGAATTGACAAATTTGCACTCTTTAGAAAATCCCTTCCCAATATTGCAGAACAATTCGCTGTACTACCTGAAACTCCCAACAAATCCAATTTAATTTCCCTTTTATCAAATAAAATAACAGTCTCTTCTTTTCATTTCAATTTCGGCACATACACTTTTACGTCACTCTGCAGCGACATGACCAATTGCATTGCAGTAATCTGAGTCGAAGCCTCTTCAGGCCGGAACTGAGTTGTCTATACGCTCTACATGTCCAAGCCATATTAAGCGTTGGATCCGTGCAGACACCTGACTAGGTCGTACAGTTCGTGGTTGAATCTTCTCCTCCAAAAACCATCAGTGCAAGCAGGACCAAAGATCGCACTCAGAACTTTACTCCCGAAAATAGCCAGAAGTTCCTCATCCGCTTTCGATATTGTCCATGCATCCGCACCGTAAAGTAGTACTGGGATAATCGAAGTCTTGTATAAAGTCAGTTTGGTCCTTCGAGAGATGGCTCTACTGCTCAATTCCCTCTTGAGCCAATAGAAACTGATGTTATTCGTACTATTTACTGCGGAGCCGAGGTAGACGAAGTCCTTGAAGTTCGAAGTTATGGCTGCCCATTGTGACGCTCTGTCCAAGACGTCGATGTTGTGTGTCCTTTCTTGATGACAGCACATACTTCGTTTTGCCCTCGTTCACCGCTTCACTCATTCCGTAGCCATACCAGCAAACGCTTCATTGACGTCTCACCGTGTTCTGATAATCACGTCAATGTCATCCCCGTATACTAACAGTTGTACGGACTTCTGGAAGATCGGGCATCTAGTGTTGGAGTCTTGCACGGTTTTCTCTCCTAAAACCTTTTTTGGCATTGAAGGTCTCGGTGAATTCGTTACCGACCTTGATGGAGCAGCGAGCATTCTTCACAACTTGACGAGTTTGGCAGGAATGTCAAAAACTAGACATGGCGTTGTATAGCCGTCATATGCGGCTTTGAAATCAACGAAAAGGTGGTGGGTGTCGATTTCCATGGACCTATCAAGTTGTTTTAAAACGAATTCAGGCGAGTACACAAAACAGCAGAGAAGATCTTGTAGGCGTTGTTCTGGAGATTTACCCTTTATAATTTGCGCAGTCAAAGGGGTCTCCTTTCTTGTGAATCGGGCAAGCCATATCATCGTACTACCGCCTTGTATATTACTGGCAGTTTGTCAAGCTGCAAATTCCATCTGCAGTTGAGTTATTCGCTCATTTCTTTCTTTTGAACTTGCAGTTCTGAAAATCAAAGAAATTGTATCTTCAATTTTGTTTATACCATTATACCAGGTCTTGGGGCTACTGCAAACCAATTAAATTAGAGTTATCGTAGTTCGACTGTATTTCTGTATGTATGTTCATTAAAAATGCGTTAGCAAATGAATAAAGAAATCGTACCTATTGAAAGAGCATTCCATATTTGATAATCGGTGTGAAAAGATTTGGCATTTAGCTTTTGCTGTGTAATGTATTCCACACATAAAGGATGGGGAAGTCGAGCCGTTTAAGTTTCACTATACTGATACTACAAAGTGACATGACTCTCAAAACAGCTCGAGTCGAATAAGTAAAACGATAAGCGGAATAAGGATGATTGACATAGCTTGTTCAGGTAAAATGACCTTATGCAAAATGCCATCGCCATACTTTCCAACTGGACACATTCTAATGCCCGGTTTCACAGTGCAACATTATCTGCTGGTTTACCTAAGTATAGGCTCGAACTTAAACTTCACCCAAGAATATTTCATTTTCACACTCAATATTTGGGGGTGGCTTAGGCAAGCCATGGATTGCCTGGCATTATGAACTATTGAATCCACCAACCATGTGATCCGGGAACGAAATAGTAATTGTGATTGAACACGAACAGCACCCTGCTGAAGAAAGGAAAAGATAACACATCAACTCATCAAGCGAATGTTCACGCATCTAAGGACATTGGTATAATATGCGTGCATCTATAAATTGCGTTAATTCTCTGTTCTTTTCAGGAGCATTGGCAGACAAATTAAATAGTTGCTTATGTGGGCTTTTTCTTTGTATTTTGGGGTTGAAATTATTTTAATACATTAGTGGTAATTATGTACACTCTGGTTTGACACCTAAGCCGGTGGTTTAAGTTAAACCACTATTTAAGTGGAATCGATCACTTAACTTCCACTGTGAAAACGAAATCTCTATTGATTCTGAGTTTAGCGATGGATTGACACTTAAGCTCACACTGTGGAATTGGGCATAAGATCCATACCGACTTTCAGCTAATTTAAAAGTTGGACACAGCAAATGCACTTCTCAAATGAATTTACCGCAGCATGTATGGGTGACCTGACGGCCTTACCAGCGCGAGCAGTGCGGCGTGTTCGCTTAGAACCACACCTTGGGTTTTTTGTCCTCTTAATAGGTGATGAAGTTTTTTTTAACGTGGGACGTCCTTTTAGTCCTGAAACCATCCTGATTCATATTTGAACATTATTTTCCAGTTCAACACCGCTTAAGTCCACCAGCTCTACGAAGAGTGCCTCCTTTTCTTTACTAGGCTGTTGTTCGATTATTTATAATAATGTTGAATAAGTTTTATTTCGCCCTCGTCTCTGCACCTTCAGCAAAAATCGTTATGCCGTATGTTTCTGCTGCTCGAATGCCCACCCAAAGCCATTAAGCTCGGTTTGCAATAGTTGTTTTTTGTATTTATTTTTTTTTTTTTTCAACAAGGGGAGTATATATTTAAGAAATTTATGTAATACATATTTTTACAATTTTTTGCACATTTTGTGTATCAAAATATAAGACAATACGTGGAACTCAATAAATTATCGCTGAGTCCGATAAAAGAAGGGTTTGCGGTGATCACTGTAGCTCCTCGGTTGATTACCTGAAATCAATAAAAAATTAAAAAATTATTAGTCATCGTTTGTTGAAATAGCCATAAGACAGGGACAAAAAAATACACGGTACGTCCGTGTTCGAGCGAATATAATGACTGCGATATTATTTTCTCCTATAAGTTTAATCGCTCGCTTTCGGATCCTATCTAATAGGGGCAGGGTGGTGGTGGGAGCAACATACCAGATATGAGCGTTGTTCGGGGATTGCAGCGACTTATAAATTAAAGCCAAATAAGAGGCCAAATAGGAGGGTTATATATTTCTTGCATCGACTAAGGAAAACTAAACATATTGCAGCATTTTTGGCAACGTCAAATATGTGATCGTTCCAACTTAGTGTTTTGTTGATACACATACGAAGAATACATGGATAATGGCTGATTATCAACGACTTTTCTTGAGTGAAAGCAGAGCATTGAGTTTTCGAAGCATTGAGTTAATAATTGAAATTATACACTATTGTTTTTTCCCCAGTTAATTATTTTATTAAGATTAACATACGCTGCCATTCGAATTCAACTACCGAAGGACGGAGTCGTGAGTCATTGAACCAATATCAAAAGCTGCGATGGAATGGATTGGATTAGAAGTAGCAGACTAGTAATCATTTATAAAAATGAGAAAGAATATCGGATACAGAACTTGGAACATCAGCATTTATTTAGTGGGTATCGGACTTAATCCCATCCAAAACAACTTGAATTGAGCGGTTTTTCGGTGAGATGAGCTATCAAATCATCAGTGAACCTGTTGCTACGGAAACAGTACTTCCGGTCATTGAGAAGCTTTCGCGATTCAAGATAATCCATAGGCTGACGATTAATCATTGTTTCCATGACCTTAAAACGAACGGACGCAAGTGCCATGGGTTTTCTTTTTTTTGCGAGGGTAGGTGATATCGTCAGCAAATGTGCCTAGCACTGAGCATACGTACTGCGGTATATCGCTGCTATACAGTAATTAAAGGTGAGGACAAAGAACACTGCCATTTCCAACACGGAAGATTCTATCCGATAGATAGTTCTATGAAATTGTGCAAAGCTTTCTCGGGAGGAATTGTTGAAGCTTGTGTTTCAAGCCTTCTTGCCAAACCTTGTCAAAGGCAACATCGAGAAATACAGCAGAGCAGAGTGGCTTTTTCAAACGATTTTTCTATAACACCAGTAATGCGATGTACTTGGTCAATAGTTGAATGCTTGCTTCTAAAACCGAACTGGTGGTTAGGAATAAGTCTTTCTTCTACAACCGGGCTTATTCGTCTAAGTAATATTCTTTCGAACACTTTAGACATTGCCGGAAGAAGTGAAATCGGTCTATACGACTTTTTGTCTGTGGGGGTTTACCCGGTTTCGGCACCATTGTCGGAAGATGTGAAATCGGTCTATAAGACTTTTTGTCTGTTGGGGGCTTACCCGGTTTCGGCACCATCGTCGGAAGAAGTGAAATCGGTCTATAAGACATTTTGTCTTTTGGGGGCTTACCCGGTTTCGGCACCACCGTCGGAAGAAGTGAAATCGGTCTATAAGACTTTTTGTCTGTTGGGGGCTTACCCGGTTTCGGCACCATTATTATTTCCGCTACTTTCCACTAACTAGGGACATGTTCTAATCTAAAGGCGGCGTTAATAATGTGCAGAAACCTAAGAAGCGCTTTCTGAGGTAATTCATTCAGAAAATCTCCTGTGATTAAATCATAACCAGGAGCTTTCTTGGGTTTGAGAATAAGGCCAGGTCGGGGCCTTGGAATTGAGATGGCGGCGGAAGATCCCTATAGTTTTAGGGACAACGGCGGCGCTCACAGCCTCAGCGAGGTTACCGACTCTGGATAAACCCGGACCCTCCGCCCGAGGGTTAAAGCATAGGGCCTGGCCTCCCAGTTGGGGGTTGTGCGTGGGGTTAACTCCCTCACCACGTAAAAATATTAAGGTTCAGAGACAACCAACTGCCTCGGATACGGACGGAATTAATGTTTAAGACTGAACCGTAAAATAATACAGGAGGTGTTTGTCCATCGCGTAACTTAAACGTTGCTTCCAAATAATCTGCGAAGAGATCTGCCTGGCTGGGCAAATGCTGTTTTCCATCTGGTCAGAAAGATACCTGATTAGTAGGATAGATGATAGAGCTTACGCAGTAGTTTTGCCTGCGAAGAAGACCAGTTCTTCAGAAGTATAAGGGAATACCACCCAGGCCAGCGGATTTGTGCTTTTCGAGAACTTTGATTACTCTTGCAACTGTGCGAGTGCAAAAGTGCAACTGTGATCTCTAGCACAGGTGTCTCACATACTTACAATCAAACGGGAGTTTCGACCGATAATCAGGATAGCCGTATTAGCGATTTCCAAACAGTCCTTACGTCCTGGAGAAGATCTAAAGAAACCAAATAGATTGGTCTATCAACTGTTTGTGATATAATTATGAATGAAAGCTATCTTATTATTGTATTTTTGATTATATTATATTTAATGATACTTTTTGAAAGAGGGCATGGGCCTGTGTATCCAAGGCAAAGTTGTTGACTGCTTTTGACTTGGCGAGATGCCAGTAACGATCCCTGTTAAATGCACAGGTCAAGTTGACATACAGCCTCCTCGCGGTGCCCTCTGGATAGCCTTTACAGCAACCGCTTGGAGGTGAACCAATGTATGCAGCGGCCCCCTTGTCCAGGGGCTTAACCCAAGACCCGGTCCTCCAGGTTCGGGGGTTGCACGTGGGGTTAACAACAGTTCCGAAACGACGAGAGTCATCGGATACGGATGACCCTACTGCTGACGACCATGGACAACGAAATAAGGACAAAGATTTTCGGTTCTGAACAGACCACGTGCAGCCGATGAATTTGCGGAAGCCCTCGAAGTTTATAAGGCACATATCACCGCCATTCAAAAATAGGTTGAAAAACCGCGATATATACTACGGCGTTTGCGAAGGCAGCGCTTGTCCGCGGGTTTGTTGTTCGATGCAGACTTAAGCAAGAAGTCTTAAGCTTTAGACAAGCAAGCGCCTCATAACAATCCGCATCAAGGCTACATTCGGCAACATCAGACTGATCTGCGTCCATGCCCCAACGGAGGATAAAAATGACGACAGCAAAGATGACTCTTATGATCTCCTAGAAAGAACATACGATCAATGCCCCAGCTACGACACCAAGATCGTTCTAGGAGATTTCAACGCAAAGCTGGGCAAGGAAGATATATGTGGTAGAGTTATCAGTAAGCACAGCCTGCACGACAACACGTCCGAGAACAGACTCAGGCTGTTGGACTTCGTAACGGGCCGAAACCTCTTTGTAGCCAGTACGCGGTTCTCTCACCTCAACAAGTACAAAGGGAACTGGCGGTCTTCTGCTCAATCAACCGTCAACCAGATTGATTACTTTGTGATCGACGTCAAACACTCCTCCAGTATTCTCGATGTCCGAACATTCCGAGGAGCCAACATCGACTCGGATCATTTCCTTGTTGTAGCCAAGGTAAGAACACGGATATCGATAGGACAACGTAGTAAAGCAAAATCAAAACAGTATGACGTCGGAAAGCTACAATCGCAAATGACCGCAAGCAACTTTGCCGATCGAGTCTCCCTAAAGCTCTCAGAGAGTCCAACCCCTGCCTTTAAAACGCCACCCCAAAAAACCCCTGGTATGACAACGAGTGCAGGCAGGCACATTCAGCGAAGCAAGCAGCATACAAGGTGACGCTGGACAGAAGGACGAGAGCGGTTCATGAGCTCTACGAACTTAAAAGAAGGGAAGAGCACCGGCTTCTCAAAAAGAAAAAGAAATAGCATGAGAAGCGCGCGATCGAGAAAATGGAGAGGTGTTACGGCAGAAATGACGTCCGAAAGTTCTACCAACGGGTTAAACAACTATCCAATGGATACAAAATTCGGACAGAAGCCTGCCGTGACGCAGAGAGACAACTCGTAGTAGATTCGCAGTCGATGCTGAGAATCTGGAAAGATAATTTCTGTAGACTGTTAAACGGCGAGGAAGACTCCAATACCGCTATCAGGCAGAATGTTCCACTCCACGCAATTGATGATGATCACGAGAATTCCGTCCCCCCGACCTAGACGAAGTCAAGATAGCGATATCGAGACTAAAGTCGAATAAAGCTGCTGGTGCAGACGGACTGTCTGCAGAACTGTTTAAGGCAGCTGGAGATGAGCTGGTAAGGTACATGCACCAACTCATCTGTAAGATATGGTCAGAGGAAAGCATGCCCGACGAGTGGAATCTCAGTATCGTTTGCCCGATCCACAAGAAAGGAGACCCCTTCAACTGCGCCAACTACCGAGGGATAAGTCTCCTCAACATCGCCTATAAGATCCTTTCTGACGTTTTGTGTGAGCGCCTTTAAACATACGACAACAACCTGATAGGTCCTCGGTTTATGGCCGGGGAAGTCCACCATCGACCAAATATTCACATTACGGCAGATCCTGGAAAAAACGCAAGAAATGCAGATCGACCCCCACCACCTGTTCGTCGATTTCAAGGCCGCATATGACAGCGTGCATAGGGACGATCTATACAACGCAATGTCTAGTTTTGACATCCCTGCTTAACTCGTCAAGCTGTGCAGGATGACGATGGAGAGCTCTCGCTGTTCCATCAAGGTCGGTAACGAACTCAAAGAGACCTTCAATGTCAGAAAAGGTTTTAGGCAAGGCGACGCGCTGTAATGTGACTTTTTCAACATTATTCTTGAGAAGATCGTGCAGAACTTACACGCTAACACAAGAGGCACGATCTTCCAAAAGTCTATACAACTGCTAGCATACGCGGATGACATTGACGTGATTGGTCGAACACACCGAGCCGTTAATAAAGCGTTTGCTGGTATTGAAGCAGAGGCGGCCAAAATGGGTTTAGCGGTGAACGAGAGCAAAACGAAGTATATGCTGCCATCAAGAAAGGAAGCACAACATCGACGACTTGGCCAAAACGTCACTATAGGCAGCTATAACTTCGAGGTAGTGAAGGATTCGTCTACCTAGAATTACTCTTGCCAATCGCTGTTTCTTTGGGCTCAAGAGGCAATTGAGTAGTAGAGTCCTCTCTCTAAGGACCAAGCTAACATTATATAACACCTTGATCATCCCTGTCCTGATTTATGGTGCGGAGGCATGGACAATCTTAAAAGCAGATGAAGAAGCACTTGGTCTTTTCGAGAGAAAATTTCTGCGTTTTCTGCGTCGTTGTACAGCGGTATGAGCCTAGTCAAGCGTCCACCGATTCAACGTATAAGATGGTTGAACCATGTAGAGCGCATGGACAACACTGCTCCAGCCCGAAGAGTCTTCGACTCCGAAACAGTGGCAGAACACAATAGAGGACGCCTACAGAACCGATGGCGCACCCAGCTGAAGAAAGACTTCAATTTACTTGGAGTTGGAGACAGCTGGCTAGAGATCGTGCCGGCTGGAGAAGCTTACTGGTTGAGGCCCAGATCCATCCCAGACTGTAGCGTCACCAGAAGAAGAAGAAGATACTTTTTGAATTTATATTGTTAGATTAATTACATGTGTGCATGTATTATATTATAATTTAAAATATCAAAGGAGCATATATTATATATTAACAATGTATTACTGGCAACACCCTGTTTGGTACAAGGAATTAAAATATCAAAATATAAATGGTCACCTTTTGATTGACCGCCAAACGAATAAGTCGTGTTATTTTATTCCACCGTTATTGATCTCACAGAAGTGTAAGAAATATAAAAATAATGTTCCTAGATACTGCAGCGTGTCTCATTTTAAATGCTGGTGTCAATTACCCCACACAAGAGAACCATGAGTAATTATTGTTTGAAATACGACTTTGAACAACGAAAGCTTTTTTTGACGACTTAACATTGACTTTCGGTAATCAGATTTTCGATAATCAGTGTGTTTAGGTGTAAACGTAGCTTAAGCGCGGACTGCTATAATTTTTTTTTCCATGTTCAATAGCTAGAGGTCTCTTTTGTCATTAAATTGCTAAAATCGAACCCACTCAGCCATGTTTTATAACCCTCATGATATCTGGGGACCATCTGGAACCAGACTTGAACGCGGTAAAAGGTATAATAAATAATTTAAATCCTCTAATTAGGAAAAAACGGGTTTTTTTCATTTTTCGACGAGAAATTACCGAACCAGCGCCAAGGCTACCCATACTCCATCATTTGGTCCAAGCGAGCCGGATTTAATAAAAATATTGTTGCTATCACGAAATCATCTAATCATCGACAAACAGAGTGTGGCGTCCCCCAGATTTACAATCATCAAGCAGCGCATGGCGTCCACCAGAATCACCAATGATCTGGATTAGATCGCATCATCAAGATCCCCACATTCTTGTCCTACCTATTACGCGATCATCTAATCATCATCATCGCTTAGATAGCATCATCAGGATCCCCAAATCTTGCCCTACCTATCATAAGATCATCATAGTCATCTAATATTACCACGGAGTCTGGCATTCACAGAGATCTAACCTATATAGGTACATCCATATATGTAAATCTGTATCTGTTCGATTATTGCATCTTTTCAATTTTTGCAATAGGTCATGTTTTCATTAGTTGCA
The DNA here is from genome assembly GCA_964034865.1 of Eristalis intricaria. Classification (NCBI taxonomy): domain Eukaryota; kingdom Metazoa; phylum Arthropoda; class Insecta; order Diptera; family Syrphidae; genus Eristalis; species Eristalis intricaria. The sequence continues at coordinate 9,000,666 of OZ035878.1, read as the reverse complement.
AAAATCGAGATTACACTGTATGTATATGCGAGGGATTTCCTGTTAGTTTTTTAATTTTACATATTTTTTATTCTAATTTGTTTGTGAGAGATTTGGGGATACTCTAGCCCAAGACATTGCTGGGTGGAGGTCAATTCCTTGAAAATGGCGTGTGAGCGGTTTGGACATTTCTTTTTCTCGAATGGCCAATTATATATTGCTTGCTAATAAAATTTGCTTTATAGCGTATGCTACTGAGCAGGGTATCCGCTCGTAATAATTAAATGAAATTAATTATTAGCTGATAATTTTTTATTATGTAAAATATTCAGAAAAACGGTACGAATACGACCCGCTATCTTAGTTAAAGAAAACGTTGAAAAAGGTGTAGTAGTCGAATTTTGTTCATGCAAACTGAAAGGCTCAATTCAAGTGACATGGAATTTTATCCCACACTTAAGACTTTAACACCCAGTAGCTTTTGAAAAATTTGTCAAAGCCAAATCAGAAGGCCAAAGAACAGAGTCCAAGAACATTTTTTTCGGAATTTTACGGTGCGCTGTATTGCAAACAATATTTATGCTGCCAGGGTCTATAGTAGAAGATAAATCATTCAGGGATCTGATGAAATGTGCTAAAACCAACATCGAGGTCATGAGCACACCAACAGCTGTGAAAGCCATAAATGAAACGTATACATCAATGAATGGACAAATTAAAAGCAACTTATATTACAGCTTACACAAAAGGTTGCACATATTTTCGTTGTGGGAAAATGTTTAATATGTTCGTAAGCAGCACTAGCTTCCCTCTCAAAAGAATCCACACAGCAACCTGGCGATCTCCGGACGGTCGTACCGCCAACTAAATCGACCATGTGCTCATTGACGCAAGGCATACGTCAAATTTCCTGGGTGTGCGAACATTCAGGGGGGCAAACGTCGACTCTAACTTTTTCCTCGTAGCAGGAAGATTCTGAGCTCGACTGTCCAATGTCAGAAAGCTCCACCAGCCAACAAAGAAGAGTTTTGACATTGGACACCTGAGCACAACCGAGATTGTCAGAGCCTACGAAGAGCAACTGAGTGATGTATCCCCACGTTATACACAAACTCCAACGAGAAATGTTTTCATTGCCGCTCGGCCATCAAAGAGGCAGCCGAAACCACCTTAAGCTACCTATCACCTCCGACGAGGAACCCGTGGTATGATGGCGATTGTAAGCAGAAAAAACATGCAACTGACGAGGCATACCAAAAGGCGCTGCAACGAAAAACTAGAGCAGTGCAGGAGGAGTACCGGGCTAGAAGGCTAGAAGGAAAAGATCTCTGGCAACCTCCCAGCTCAAGGATATCGACGAGTCTAGGGACAAGCAAAAAATACGGACCTTCTGCAAAAAAGCCAAAAGCCTTGCCGCTGGCTTTAGGAAAGGCACCTAGGCTCTTCGAAATGGGAGGATAACCTGGTTACTGACCCGCAGGGAATAGTGGATGTGTTTAAGCAGCACAGCAACAGCTGCTTAACGGGCCTGACCAGGAGAGAGTTATAGGGAATTAAAAAATCCCAACTCCAGTCGATAAAGTAGTCCTCCCACATAGCTTTGAAGAAGTCGGCACAGCGATCAAAAGGCTGAAGAACAACGAAGCCGCAGGCTCAGATGGCCTACCATCAGAGCACTTCAAGGCCGGTGGCGATGTACTGGTAAGGAGGATGCACCCGATCATCTGTAGAATTTGGGAGGACGAAAGCATGCCCGACGACTGGAATATCAGCTCCATATGCCCCATCCACAACAAAGGTGATCCTACCTCATGCAACAACTATAGAAGTATATCTCCGGTTTCCTACAAAATCCTGTCCAGCGTACTGTGTGAACGTCTAAGGCCGTTTTGCACCGCACTAATCGGCAAGTACCAGTACGGCTTCCAGCCCGGCAAATCGACAGTGGACCAAATCTTCACACTAAGGCAATCCTGGAAAAGACCAGCCAGTTTCAGATCTATATGCACCACCTTTTTATCGATTTTAAAGCCGCATACAGAAGAATTCATCGCAAAGAGTTATTCGGTGCGATCTCTGAATTCGGAATCCCAGGAAAACTGATCCGGATGTGTCGCGCTACGCTTAAAAATACGCGATGCACAGCGCAGTTTGGCTCGAGGTCTTCGCAGCCGTTTGAGACCTGCACCGGATTTCGGCAAGGAGATGTACTGGAGAAGATAGTGCGGCGGGCAGCTAACACGGAAGGAAGTATCTTCTACAAGTCAGTCCAACTGTTGGGATATGCAGACGACATCGACATCGTCGCGCGGTCCCAACGTGCCGTAGTGGAAACATTTACGGCAATTGAAGAAGAGCCGAAGCGAGCTGGTCTTAAGGTCAATGATCATCAAAATATATGCTGTCGACCAAAAAACGATTCGTCACACACCACCTAGGACAAAATATCACAATCGACAGCTACAATTTTGAGGTAGCAAAGCAGTTTGTCTACCTCGGGGCAAACGTAAGCTCCACAAACGACATCACTGTTTGTCAAAACAACTGGCGTCAAAACTCCTGACTCGAAGGACTAAGATCATGCTCTACAAAACCCTTATTTTGCCAGTTCTGCTATATGGAGTCGAAAGCTGGACGATAAGCAAAACTGAGGAGCTGATTCTTTGTTCTTTGGATTTTTCGTTTTATTTGTCAATGTAACAATGATGCAATGAATCAGAACAAAGATATTATAACCCCAGGTGGAATGCCAGTCACACTGGAAAATCCACACTCTTCGGAGTCTACGGATTCTGGGGAGAGCCAATTATTCCAATCGAAGTGGAGAAAAGCACTGAATGTACCTTTTATATGCTAAAATAGGGGAAATAATCTCTGTGGCCCAAAATGCAATTAAAATCCTGTACAACACAATTGCACACAATGGCCAAGATTTTAACTCGAGCTCAACCGCAGACACTGGATTTTTCGTTTTATTTGTCAATGTAACAATGATGCAATGAATCAAAACAAAGATATTATAACCCCAGGTGGAGTGCCAGTCACACTGGAAAATCCACACTCTTCGGAGTCTACGGATTCTGGGGAGAGCCAATTATTCCATTTCGACCCTTTCAAAAAATGTTCAAGGGTAAATAGATCACCACCATCAGGATCTAACATTAAAAACACGCGCGTATCAACACCAATAAAAACTACTGCGCCTGTAACGCAAGTAATTAAAACCTCGACGAATTTACATTCGTCTACACACGAAGAACAGGCTCTAGCGAAGTTGATGCGGAATTAAGGACTAGACTCGCGATATGGAAGACCTCTGTAAAGAACTAAGAAATGAACCTAGTCAATTAAGGGCAGACAAAATTTGGAATCAAGAAAAAGCCCAGCTCAGACGAATCAAAAAAAGATGTGCATTGTACGGATGAGGAAGAACTCGCTCGTGAAACCAACTGGATGACAGAGAGGCGACCGGCCAAAAAACGAAAGGCCGGTTCCTCGCTGGAAGTAATAAGGAAGTAAGAAAATGTACGTCTTACCAGTAACAATGAAACTAAGTTACCAAAAGAACGGGCACCATCGCCAATTAATGTACTCGGAATACCAGTGTATAATAAGTTACACTCTATTTTGAAGTCAACAATCCAATCTGAGTATAAAGTAACGGTGCTCAACAACAATGCGTGGAAGATAAGAAGCAAAAACTGAATGCGCAAAAAATCCAGTGGTACACGTATAAAAATAAATCCGACTGACCTGTTCGTATCATAGCTAGGGGACTCCATGCGTCCTGTCAAAAGAAGATATTAATGAGGACATGAAACTTAAAGGTCTAAAAATAGTAGACGCTGTTAATTTATCATCCAGAAGGAAATAACTGACAGATGGACCCGAAACTGTGAGACGTGTCGGATTGCTTAGCTTCGACAAATGTGAAATCATAGACAAAATTTATGGGTTAAAAACAATTCTAGATGTGACTGTTAAAATAGAAGCCTTGCGCAAGAACTCGAACTCAATACCGCATACAAACGTTGTCAGGGATTCAACCACACACAGAAGTATTGCCAGAAAGTTCCGCGATGTGTCAAATGCGCCGGCGAACATCTGTCGGCAGAATGTAATGCAATTAAAACTACACCAGCTACTTGTACTAAATGTAAGGGAAAGCATCCGTCGAACTATCGAGGCCGCGAAGTAGAAAAAAAACTTCAATAAAGACGATCATATTAAATCGAAACTCCGTCAACAACCAAAATCGGCAACAAAGGCTGTAGTTCTAAGATCCGTGCCGAAACCAACAGTGTCTTGATCGAAAACTGCTGAAATAAAAGTGCACACTCAACCTGCGCCCCAATACTTCAAAAAAGTAAATCAGCTATTGTAAAACCATCGCACGTAGGGGCAAAACCTTCGCCCAAACAGCTCAACATCAACTCAAATATATATAATGTCATTTTAGAGAAACTTGACGAACAAACTTATTTTCGATCGCAAGCGTATTTTAACATGAAAGTGTCAGTTAAGGGCAGACAAAATTTGGAATCAAGAAAAAGCCCAGCTCAGACGAATCAAAAAAAGATGTGCATTGTACGGATGAGGAAGAACTCGCTCGTGAAACCAACTGGATGACAGAGAGGCGACCGGCCAAAAAACGAAAGGCCGGTTCCTCGCTGGAAGTAATAAGGAAGTAAGAAAATGTACGTCTTACCAGTAACAATGAAACTAAGTTACCAAAAGAACGGGCACCATCGCCAATTAATGTACTCGGAATACCAGTGTATAATAAGTTACACTCTATTTTGAAGTCAACAATCCAATCTGAGTATAAAGTAACGGTGCTCAACAACAATGCGTGGAAGATAAAAAGCAAAAACTGAATGCGCAAAAAATCCAGTGGTACACGTATAAAAATAAATCCGACTGACCTGTTCGTATCATAGCTAGGGGACTCCATGCGTCCTGTCAAAAGAAGATATTAATGAGGACATGAAACTTAAAGGTCTAAAAATAGTAGACGCTGTTAATTTATCATCCAGAAGGAAATAACTGACAGATGGACCCGAAACTGTGCGACGTGTCGGATTGCTTAGCTTCGACAAATGTGAAATCATAGACAAAATTTATGGGTTAAAAACAATTCTAGATGTGACTGTTAAAATAGAAGCCTTGCGCAAGAACTCGAACTCAATACCGCATACAAACGTTGTCAGGGATTCAACCACACACAGAAGTATTGCCAGAAAGTTCCGCGATGTGTCAAATGCGCCGGCGAACATCTGTCGGCAGAATGTAATGCAATTAAAACTACACCAGCTACTTGTACTAAATGTAAGGGAAAGCATCCGTCGAACTATCGAGGCCGCGAAGTAGAAAAAAAACTTCAATAAAGACGATCATATTAAATCGAAACTCCGTCAACAACCAAAATCGGCAACAAAGGCCTTAGTTCTAAGATCCGTGCCGAAACCAACAGTGTCTTGATCGAAAACTGCTGAAATAAAAGTGCACACTCAACCTGCGCCCCAATACTTCAAACAAGTAAATCAGCTATTGTAAAACCATCGCACGTAGGGGCAAAACCTTCGCCCAAACAGCTCAACATCAACTCAAATATATATAATGTCATTTTAGAGAAACTTGACGAACAAACTTATTTTCGATCGCAAGCGTATTTTAACATGAAAGTGTCAGTTAAGATTTTAAATTGGAATGCGAATCGTCTCCTACAAAAAATTGACGAACTAGAATTATATATTAGAAAAAATGATATCGATATTCGTCTAATCTCTAGGACACACTTGGCGAAGCAATCCTGTGTAAACCTAAAAGGGTACTGTGTTTACCATGCCTGCCATCCGTTCATCCCTGTTTATACGCTATAATATAGATAATTTAGTAGGAATAAGTATAAAATTTGATTAAATACAGCTATATACGGTTCGTGAAACATTACTCATTTAACGTCGCGTCCATTTACTGCCCTCCTGATCAAAGCGAGCTCGATCGAGCTTTCCACACTCTAAGCCTAAATATCGTAATTGGTGGAGATTTTAATGCGAAACACACTTTTTGGGGATCGAGATTAATCTCACAAAAGTCAGAAATGTATACAGAGCTGGTATAAAACTAAACTGTGATTTTATTTCGACAGGAAAACCAACCTGCTGGCCTTCGGATGTTACAAAAATACCTGACGTTGTTGATTTCTTTGTCATAAAAGGTGTTTCTCGAAACAACTTACGAATTGAAGAAAGCTTCGATCTTAGTTCGGATAATTCTCCCATTGTACTTTGTATAAATGATACCCTTCTAAAAAAGGAAGTTCCAACTACGTTAACTAATAAACGTACGTATTGGCAAGCATTTAGCAATCACTTACAAGATAATATCGAACTCAGAGTACTGTTGAGAACCCCATACTATTTAGAAATAGAACTAGATAAAATTATAGAAGTAATACAGTTCGCTGCGTGGCGCAATACACCTTTCGCTAGACGATAAAACATGTATTGCGATATCTACCGGAAATCTAATTCTCGTATTTCGTATTAGCAAGAGAGAAACGTAAAGCTCATAAGACATGGAAACAGACCCGTGCGCCGCAGCATAAAATGCGCATCAACCAACTGTCTAAACTTCTGACAGGTAAAATTAAGTCGTTTAAAAAAATAATCTTAACGCCTATTAAACAGGCTTGTCAGATCTCTTCGCAGATCATTTGGAAGCAACGTTTAAATCACGTGATGGACAAAAACCTCCTGTATACTCCTACGGTTCAGACTCAAATAATGACAATTTCTCTATAAGAAATGTTACTTTGACAGAACTTAAGGAAGAATTGAAAAAACTCAAACCCAAGAAAGTTCCTGGTTATGATTTAATCACAGGAGAAATTCTGAAAGAATTACCTCAGAAAGCGCTTCTTATGTTTCTCTACATTATTAACGCCGCCTTTAGATTAGAACATGTCCCTAGTTAGTGGAAAGTAGCGGAAATAATAATGGTGCCGAAAACGGGTAAACCCCCAACAGACAAAAAGTCTTATAGACCGAATTCACTTCTTCCGACAACGGTGCCGAAAGCGGGTAAGTCCCCAACAGACAAGAAGTCTTATAGACCGACTTCACTTCTTCCGACAATGGTGCCGAAACCGGGTAAGCCCCCAATAGACAAAAAGTCGTATGGACCGATTTCACTACTTCCGACAATGTCTAAAGTGTTCGAAAGAATATTACTTAGACGATTAAGCCCGATTGTAGAAGAAAGACGAGTTATTCCTAACCACCAGCTCGATTTTAGAAGAAAGCATTCAACTATTGATCAAGTACATCGCATAACTGATGTTATTTTTCTGTAACGTTTGAACAAAAGCAAGTCTGCTCTGCTATATTTCGCGATGTTTCTCAAGCCTTTGACAAGGTTTGCACCAAGGCTTGAAACACAAGCTTTCACTATTCCTCCTTCATTCATTTATTTATATATGAAGGTAAACTTCGGTCGATGTTACATATATTTTTGGTTTGAGAAGGGTTCGCACAATAAATGGGAATGAATTCAATATTTTGAGAATGAAAATTGTCCTGTATTGCTTTACCATTCAGTTGTCAAGTCAATGAATAAATTCAATTGGGTTAAATCTATGAACGCATTCCCAAATGAATTGTCTTTTATTCTTTTACATCCCCGTTAAGTACTCGTGCTAATTTATATAAAATAAATAGAATTCATCTTACTCTCCATCATCATCGCAGTAAGAGTCTTCGGCGCCGATAAGCACTTGCAGTGTAAGCCTACCGGGTAACCTGAAAAGAGTAAATGCCGCGGAGTGGAACATTTTTACAACTTTTTCTGATTAAAAGAGGGAAAAGAAAAAAAGCAAATCAGTTATGAAAAATATAGGAAAGAGTGTTTCAGAAAAATTTGATTTCCAGAGGACGGCTCCCGATAGATGGACTTATGCACTCAAAAAAGAAATCAAGTTCGAAATATTTTCATCAATCTTGTGATCCTGAAACAGTTGATCTGTTGAAATTCAAAGGACTTGTCAATTCCCAGAGCAATGGATGGTCCCAATCAGTGCTTTGATATCAGAAAACAATTGCACCAAACGTTAGTCTGATTCCCGACCCAATACAGCATGTTTCTCTTCTACAAGTACTAGCACTACTAGTGATTGCTGATTCCTCCAATTCGGAACCCGTTGCAAAAAGGATCAAAAGTTCATCACTCAATGATTTCCCACCATTTCCAGAAATTACTAATAACCCTAAAATCGTAATTATTTTTTTCCCAAGGAAACAAATCAACATCTTTCGCTAACAAGTGTCTTTGAGATGTCAAAAGGAAAGAAATATGATATCATTTCACAACTAAAAAATAACAGCACATTAATCCTCACTAAATCACAGGTAATTGCCGAAAAATTCATAAAAATCAATAAAATCTGTGGAATCCTCGTAACGGACAATATTCATGCCAATTTGTAATACTCAAAAGGTATATTGCCTAATTAACACATAAATAGAGGAAATAATAAGAGATACCATACGACAAGGCGTCATTGGAGTTTAAAAATTGCAAAAAAAAACATACGGGTTTCCCCGTATTCGACTTCGCCGCATAAGCCTGATGCTGTTTACTTTTCATCGTTATCAATATCCACCAATATAGTCGTGGAAAATTTTAAAAGATATGTCGGAAAAAATATGCACATGCAAGCGCTTTCTGAAATTCAATCTTATTCTTTTAGTCATGCCACATGTTTTTCATACGGGGTACAAGAGACACAAAACAAGTGCAACAAGTGGTGATTAACTTCCACCTTGCTAGGAGCATGAACAACACACCAACCCACACGGTCAACAAAGCGAATAAGTTCCAGTGTTTAATTTTCGTTGAGATTTTTGAGACATAAATAAAGAGATACATACAAAGTTCACAAAATAAGTCGAAGAATTTGTAATGATTGCAAATGTGATCTATATTTTTTATCGCTGATCAGGCAACTTCTCAGAAGCTATTAATCTGTAATTATCTTAATTTCGTCTGTCACAGAGGCTCTGTGAGCTGATGCATGCGCCACGGATGTTGAATATTCGAAAACAGCCAGTAACACCGTGAAGACGTATGTATATATTATAATTAACATTATTGTGTTGAAGTTTAGTACAGTAAAAGTAGAGGACAGCCATATTCAAACCCGATTTAGAAATCATTATCTCAAATAGCGCCAAGTTTTTCTTTATCATTGTTTAATATTTCTGAATCCGAGAGTCTGCAGAATGAAGGATTTGGAGAGATATTACCATCCCTTCTTGACGGCAAGCTTTTTATAAACGGAATCCACGAAAACAAAAACAGAGACAATTTGTACATCCTGCGGACTTCCTTTGGTCCACATTTCGACATCAAATTTTTGTAACTCATCTCAGACGAAAGCAAGAAGTAGATGTATGTATAGAACGAGTATCAGAGCCAATTGGAAAATGTGAAAAAAATTAAACACTATTAGAGAAAATCTAGCGTTCTTCAGTCAGAAATTAGCGATCAACAAGTTGCGCGAACGGTTTGACAAAACCAATTTGATGAAAGAACTTTGAAATTTTTTGTTAATCCTACGATTCCCTTGCTAGCAATAGATGACCTATAATTTAAAGATTTCTTGAAAAATTTGAGTAGTGGTACACAGGGACTGAATGTTGTAAGCAGAAGAACGTGGGAACGGTTGATTGATGACTATAACATACAGGATGAATGAATTTGTTTACACAATACAATATAAATGCGGTTAGTATGAATATTAAAATATAAGTTATGCGGTTGATGCAATTGAATTAATAAGTAAAAGATAAGTGAGATATAAATGAATATGTAAATAAATATATAAGTAAATATATAAATAAATAACCAAATATATACATATAAATAAACAAATAACCGAATAATTAAAAAAGCAAATTAACTAATAAACAGTGAATGTTGTAAGCAAAATAACTTTGGAAAGTTCGCAACAGCCAACTCGATGCGAGGGTGAAGGTGATCTGCTACATGGCCCTTATTCGGCCTATGCTTGCCTATGGTTATCCCGTGTGGTTCAACTTGAGAACCAGCTTGATGGAAAAGATTCCGGTGTTTGAGAGGGCTTGTCTTAGGACCTGCCTTCGCCTTTATAGAACACCGGAGTCCCAATACAAAAAATTCTATCGCAATGAAGTCCTATATAACAGGGTGAACTTGATAAGAGTGGACAATTTCCTTATCAAGGTGATTCGCAGACATGTTGCAAGGTCTATGCTCTCGACAAACAACTTGATCGCTGGGGCTTACTACCCCAATTACATGTACCATGATGGTCGTTTTTTTAGACCAGACAGGTCTGATCCAGGATAAATTAGCAGTTCCGTTAATCTTCCACTTTGCTCGGACAACCGCGGATACGCCGCTCGACTACAGTCGAGACGTAGCACTGAGCACTGAGGAGCTTCTCCGATTCAGCAGATCGGTATCCATCCGAGATGTTAAAGATGTGAATAAGCAACACCAGACATAAGCAACACCAGACAATAAGCGACCTCGTCGATCCCTTCCGACCCACGCTAGACTTCTGATATAGTAGGTCCTATGGCCGACTTTCATCGTTTCTTAGGTCTTAAGATAGTATTAAGTATAAAAAAAAAATATACATAAAAAAAAGTACATACATACATACTTAGATCTATATAAAAGTATGACTAAAATAACGAACGAGTCGTCGAAAGCATAGTTCTTGATGCTAACGATCACACACCAACTAAAATAGCCGGTGATTTTAACGCATGGGCAGTAGAATGGGGAAGCGTGCTAACGAATAAAAGAGGAACCATTCTACTCGAAGCCCTCTCTAGTTTAGACGTCGTCATAGCTAGTCAAAGCTAAGGTGGGAAATGTGAACACGTTTAGTTGAGCGGGTGCGGGTTCGATTGTTGATATAACTTTCGTTAGTAGTAGCTTATATAGGCATACGACATGGCGCGTCAGTAATCACTGTACCCACAGTGACCATAATGCAATTATAATAGTTGTTCAAAGTGTTACGCGATCTCGAAACACTGGGTCACAAACTAGCAAGACGAAATGGTATGTGAACACCCTAGATGAGGAGCTCTTAGAGTACGTAATCGCGGAAGCTATATATATATATAACTTTCGTTAGTAGTAGCTTATATAGGCATACGACATGGCGCGTCAGCAATCACTATACCCACAGTGGCCATAATGCAATTATAATAGATGTTCAAACTAGCAAGACGAAATGGTATGTGAACACCCTAGATGCGGAGCTCTTAGAGTATGCATTCGCGGAAGCTACAGTTGATGGGAGAACAGCAAACGAGATCGTACGTCAAGTAATGCGACAACTGCACGCTGCCTACGATTTATCGTAGCTCGAACGGGGACACAAAACCACCGGCGTCCAACGTATTGGTGAAATGACGACATCAAGGAACTTCGATCAGTCTGTCTAAAAGCACGGAGGAAATATCATCGGTCTAGACGTGATACGGATATACACTTGATATTAAGGACAGTGCTTTAAGGATCTTTGTATGCAATTGAACGAAAATGTATGGGGTAAAGCGTACAAAATTATAACCGCGAAGCTCAAGACGCCTCAGAGACCGGCGCTAACTTGCCCACTATTACTCAGCAGAATTGTAGAAACTCTGTTCCCCTCTCAACAGGACGGAGTTCTACTAAGCGAGATCGGTGAAATACGTGAACACATTCCTGCCGTAACAGCTGATGAGCTCACTGCGGCAATAGAGAGGGTAGAGGATCGGAAACCTCCTGGTCCAGACGGCATACCAAATCGGGTTTTAATAAAATCAATGAAGGCCCGCCCGGACGTTTTCGTTGGCATGTATACTGCATGCTTAAGCGAGGGAATATTTCCAGAAAAATGGAAACACCAACGGTTAGTATTATTACAGAAAGGAAATAAACCACCTGAGGAGCCCTCATCTTATCGATCGCTCTGTATGCTCGACACCATGGGCAAAATATTTAAGCGAATTATATGTAACAGACTACAGCCTATCATTGAAGCCAATGATGGACTCGCGGAATATCAGTATGGCTTTAGAGAGGGCCGATCGACAGTCGACGCGATTAAAGTCGTAATAGACAAAGCCCTATCGGCTATAGAAGGAAGACGATGGAAAGGAGGCAGTAAAAAGTACTGCGCCGTGGTTACACTTGACGTGAAAAATGCCTTTAACTCGGCGAACTGGTCGCGTATTTTACATTGCCTCGAAAGTCTAAATGTACCGAATTACATATTAAGAATAATCAGGAGCTACTTTAGCGATAGGTTGCTCCTTTACGACTCCGACCACGGGACGAAATTGTATAAAATTACGTACCCCAAGGATCAGTGTTAGGTCCTCTACTGTGAAGCGTGATGTATGTCGACGTATTACGACTCCCAGTCCCCAGGGAAGTATGCATCGTAGGTTTTGCGGACGATATTGCTGTCGTAGTCGTGGCAAAACGGTTTGAAGAAATCGAGTTGTATAGCAACGAAGCAATAACACTGATAAAGAACTGGCTACGCGGTATGAGCATAGACCTCGCGAATCACAAGACGGAGTCTGTTCTCATTACGAGTAGAAAAGTGCTAGACCATGACAATACAAGTCGGAGAGCACACCATTATTTCCAGTCCATTTATAAAATATCTGGGAATGATGATTGATGCTCAGCTAAATTTCAAACATCATCTCGCATACGCTTGCGAGAAGTCAAAAGCGATAGGCGCTCTTTCAAGACTCATGTCGAATATCGGCGGCCCGAAGCAAGGTAAACGATTAATGCTTGCGAGAGTTGTAGTTTCCATACAACTGTATGGGGCACAAATATGGTCTGACGTTGCGAACAAGAAGACACGCATGAAGGTAATCAAATCCGTCTACAGACTCTGTACACTGCGAGTTAGCAGTGCATTTCGAACGGTATCCCACGACGCGGTTTTGGTACTATCCTCTATGGTACCAATCGATATCCTAGCATTAGAAGCTAGATGGTTCTATGACAATCACGTGCAAGGCGGGCCGAACACAAATCATGCGAAGAAATTCGTAAGAAGCCGCATTATTGAAGCGTGGCAACAACTATGGAACGAGTCCCAAAAAGGGAGATGGAAGTACCGACTAATCTTACGGATTGAAAGTTGGGTAAATAGAAAACACGGCGAACTGAACTATTATCTTAAACAGTTCTTGACTGGTCACGGTGGTTTCCGGGAATATTTATTCAAGCTAAACCGTGACTCGAGTCCGGCCTGTCCTCACGGCGTAAACAAGGCAGAGAACGTGGAACACGTCTTCTTCGAATGCGCTCTATATGCAAACGAACTAGCTGTATTGCGGGACGCATTTGGTTAACCGCCAACTCCAGAAAACATTGTCCAACATATGTTGAGCTCTGAAGACCTTTGGTCTGCTGTGAACGACACAGTAGTACAAATAATGTGCGATCTAAGAATTTTAGAACGGCAGCGGAAAGCGAATTCGCTAAACGACACGTGACGAAGCAAAAAGCTCGAATCCATCCCTCGCGAAGAAATACCTAGCGGTAGTTCCGCGAGGGAATAAACGGAAAGTTTCCACAGGAGGTGGTCTTAGTCAGTAAGAATCTGACACTACCAATGGACGTCGACCATTTTTTCCACCTACCCACGAGAAAAAAAAAAAGTATGACTGCATGCATGTATGTGCATGTATGTAAAGATTACTTACATATTGTGAAATATATATAAATCAAATCATGCATATATGCCTTCCACTTAGCGTTAAGTAGTTTAATATTTACTTTTAGGTAGGCTTAAGTTTTATTTTTAGGTTTGGGTTAAAAACAAAAAAAAAAGTTCATATACTAAGTTTATTGCTTTCTTTCTAAATTTTTCTTAGTTTTGAAATGTAGATAGGTTAAGTCGAAAGACATAGTTAAGATATTTAAGTTTAGCTTAGCAAAGGGCCAGTAAGTTGGATCCAATAAGTTAGTTAAGTTAGTTTTAGTCAGTTCTGTTTGGAGCTTTGACCGAGAAGTCTTTCTTCTCAACCCCTCGCGCAGAGTAAAAATGCAAAATTCCAAAACGCGATCGTTTTCCAAATATTGAAGACCAAAAGTCTTCGAACAAATAGCTATTTAAAAATAGTGAACTAAACTCGAGAAGTAACTACTACGCACCGCTGCAGTGCCTACCGGATTCGCACAACGACGACATTGAATGTGATGAAGTTCTAAGTCCACCAGTTAGCAATAAAAAGATTAAAGTCGCGTCGATATGTGTCTTACAAAAAAACTTAAATGAAATTGATGCTGTCTTCCGCGAAGTTAAAATAGACAATTATTCAGTGAAGAAAATGAGTATTGGTATCAAAATTAACCTTGATAGTGCTGACTTGCATGAAAAATTGTGTAATTTATTAAAGTTAAAAAACGTGCAGTTCTTCACTCATGACCTACCAACATCAAGGTCATTTAAAGTGTTTTTGTATGGGCTAGAGGAAATATCTCCCGAAGAGCTTAAAAATGAACACACACAGCCTAAGAATGTCACTCGGATTGAAGTGTCAAATCATTAAACTAATTAAAAAACATTATGGAGGTTTCGTGGATATATTTTATTTAGTTTTCCTTGAAACCGGTTCCATAAGACTTGCTGAACTTAAAAAAACTTCAAAGCAATATTTAAAACGCAAGTTAAATGGGATTTTGCAAGAAGACAACTTAACCGAGTAACGCAGTGCTTTAACTGCCAAATGTATGGGCAGGGCGAGAAAAACTGCCACATTAAAACTCATTGCGCTATCTGCTCCGTATCCCACAAGACTAGTGAATGCAGTTCGAGAAATATTAAGTGCGCCAACTGCAATGGTACGCACAAATCAACTGATTCATCATGTGTTAGTCGTAAAAGCTTTTTGGAAATCAGGGAAAGGCTTTCGGGTAACAACAAAACGCAACGTGTTAGAAGAGCACAACCTACTTTTGAAGCTGACGTCATGGAGTTTCCCTCACTCCCATCTCATCGCAATTCACCAGCTGACGTGAGACCGAAATCTGAAAGCATATGCAACACATCGAATGCGTGGGTCAAGTTTACCAACAACAATAGCGTGCAGAACAAAGATCTCTTTTCTATGGAAAAAATAAATGCACTCACTGCAAAAATGATCATCCAGCTTATAAATTGTACTACGAAGGCGGAACAATTCAACACTATAACTCAACTTGCTATTAAGTATTTATATAATTCTAAGTAATGATATGTAGGTTAAATATTATATGTTGGAATGCTAGAAGCATTCGAGGGCAACTATTAGAATTTTACTCATTCCTTAATACGTTTAATATTGACGTGACTTTAATCTTTGACGTAGCTGAAACTTGGTTAAATTCAAATGATCGTTTGTCAAACTCTGACTATAAGTGTTACCGTTTGGATAGGGAAGAGAGAAGTGGTGGCGGTGGTTCCGTTGTAATAAAACGTTCTATTAAACACAAATTACTTATTTGAAATTAATTGAAGCCATTGGTATCGAAATTCCTTTTGTTAATGGAAACACATTGAAAATTTTTAGTGCTTATTTTCCGGCTGGAAAACCACACCTCAAAAAAAATTAGATGTATGGAGCGACTTCCTAAGGCTAGTAAACACTAACGACCTATTCATAATAGCTGGTGTTTTCAACTGTAGACAAAGACACTGGGGTTGTTTAAGGGCAAATGAATGGGGAAACATTCTTGCTGACCTAACCTCAAGACATCCTTTTGAAATTTTGTTTCCTGACAGTCCTACTCACATCCCATCTAGT
This sequence comes from Eristalis intricaria, assembly GCA_964034865.1. Lineage (NCBI taxonomy): Eukaryota > Metazoa > Arthropoda > Insecta > Diptera > Syrphidae > Eristalis > Eristalis intricaria. The sequence continues at coordinate 8,984,830 of OZ035878.1, read as the reverse complement.
AGGAACAAAAACCCTTCTACATTGGATTTCTAACTAACATGCCTGATCTCTTTACCCCGCCCAAAACCCTTACCGAACTCAGCTCCGACCATCCACTCGTCAAGTGTAGTTTGAAAGCTTCTCCAGTGCTTTGTACAAATCAAATATATCATTATAAAAATGCAAACTGGAGCTTATTTAAAAGCCTTATACGGTCAGCACTTGAAAGTTCTCTGGTTCAAAACAACAGCCCATCTGATGTGAAAATGTAAAAACAATTACCTCAGCGATTTTGGAAAGCATTGAACAGTAAGTGCCAAAGAAAATGGTCGCAAGATGTGCATCAAAAGATCTTCCACATTTTATTCTCGAGATTAGAAAAAACACTTGTAGACCCAGGCGGAGGCGTACAAGAAACGTATTTTATATCGAAGAATGCAACAAAATGAATGCTTTGGTGAAATTTGCAATCACAAACTTTAGAAACCAATCGTGGAACAATAGACTACAAGGGCTAGATAAGGGTAGCAAGCCATTCTGGAATATCATTAAGGTAGTGAAGAAAAAGCACAATTACATTCCTTCACTTAAAACTGGCAATTCTTCGCTGGCTTCTTGTTCTTTAATTAGTAAAAAATCATTCGATTGGTAGTAGCGTTACTCCAATCACACAGATTGAATCTTCTGTGGAACAATCGCTACACAGCTTTAATTCTCAGTCAGTGTGTGATAACATTAAGTTAATACAACTAAATGAATTGAAGGACATTATACGTAGTTTGAAAACTAGAAAATGATCTGGCTTGGATGGGATCAAAAATCAATTCCTCAAAATCCTACCCGATTTTGCACTTATAAAGTTGATGGATCTGTTCAACAGCTCTCTAAGATTGGCCTACATTCCTAATAATTTGAAAGTAGCGAGGGTAATCCCAACCTTGAAACCTGGTAAAGCTCCCAATTTACCTTGTAGCTTTAACGCTTAGTGGCTACGAGCTTCCCATAGATGTCCATGAGAAGAAGCTGTAGCAAAGTTTCCATGGCGGCTGTAAGGGTGGATCGCAATGCCCCTGTGATGCCGATACGCTCTGATCTTTGATCTTTGAATACTGCTCATAAATTTAAGATTGAACGTGTTATTCAGTCCTGGCCACCAACAAGGATACCGTATTTTAAGATGGGTCTTACAACAGCCGTAAACATCCAGTGAGCCATTCTTGGTTTAGTTACCGTTGTGGAGCCAAGAATTCTCTAACATGTGTAAATAGCTGCCGCCGCCTTCTTAATACGTTCCTTAATGTTTGGTTTCCAACTTTACTTGCTGCCTAAGATAACTACTAAGTACTTGGCCTGACTAGTGAAGCTGAATTCATTCTTCTTCGGCTTAAGGGGCTCTATCGGAGGTATGGTACGTGTGATGAAAGAAGTGCCAACTTTTGAATCACACCTCAAACAAGTGCGAAGACGACGAGGGATGCGAAGTTTGAAGTCTTTCAAAGGATTCCCAACAGCTTTCATTATGTACAAGCAATGACAAAACAATAGCATCGATTAACAATGAGTACAGTTCAAATACTACTTAAAGTAAAAATAAACCACCAACCCAAAAGAACAACTTCCAAAAACAATTTTCTCAAAAAAACCATCAACAAACAAAACGCAATATGCGCCGCAAAACCTACATACACACTGGAAAAAACAAATAATCTGTTCTATAAGAACATGCCTATTTCATGGAAATATCTGTCAATGATTATTAATAAGATAGACATTCCTCGAATGAAAGGTCGTGGACCTCATTGAAACGAGAGGAAACAAGAAATTAAGGCGGACAGCCTTCTTGGTTTCTTTCCGGTCAGGGACGTTCAAAAAACATATAATAATTACCCGCAAGCATATGCCAACAGTAAACACAATTAATAATAATAATAATATGGGTGGCGCGACAGTCCGAGACGGACCTGGGCCTAGCTTCTCAACAACCACTGATACTACAACAACCTAGCGCACTTGGATATCCTTGTCCAAAAATAATAATCCAGAAATGATATTTTTGCAAGAAAAGAAAATCCTTATTATGAAAAACGCATAATTCCCTAGAACGAAATGACCTTTCCCGATCCTTACACAGGTTCGCCGTACGCTCTCATTACAATATTCCTGGAACAGAACGCGGATTGGGTAAAATCCAGGAAGAGTGCATGCCAGATCTCCAAAGACATGCTCTTATCGGAAAACACTGACGTTTACAAATTCCAAAAAAAAAACCTACAAAGGACTGCATTTGGCGTGGAAAATTTTAAAAGGTATGTCGGCAAAAACATGTAGCTGCAAAAACTTTTCGAAATTCAACCTTATTCTCGTAGTCCAGTCATATGTTTATTCATAATGTTGATGCACATAAAAAAATGATTAGCTTCCAACCTACGAGGAGCATGAACAACGCACCAACCCACACCGCCAATAAATTCCAGTGTTTAGTTTTCGTTGAAATTTTTCAGACACGAATAAAGAGATAGATACAACATTCAAAAGATAAGCCGCAGAAAAGCGGTGTAGATGTATGTATACAACGAGAATCAGAGCCACTTGGAAAATGTGAAAAAAATTAAACACTATTAGAGAAAATCTAGCGTTCTTCAGTCAGAAATTAGCGATCAACAAGTTGCGCGAACGGTTTCACAAAACCAATTTGATGAAAGAACTTTTTTTGTTAATCCTATGATTCCTTTACGAGCAATAGATGACCTATATTTTAAGGATATCTTTAAAAATTTGAGTAGTGGTACAAAAGGACTGAATGTTGTAAGCAGAAGAACTTGGGAACGGTTGATTGATGACTATAACATACAGGAAAATGCTCGCATGATGAATGAATTTGTTAACACAATACAATATAAATGCGGTTAATGTGAATATTAAAATATAAGTTATGCGGTTGATGCAATTGAATTAATAAATAACAGCGAAGTAAAGAGCTATAAGTGAATGAAAATGATTTTGTTATTTTACAAATGAAATGAAAATGATTTACGAATGAAATATGTAAATAAATATATAAGTAAATAAATAAATAAATAACCAAATAAATAAATAAATAATCAAATAAACCAATAATTAAAAAAAGCAAATTAACAAATAAACAATGAATGTTGTAAGTAGAATAACTTTGGAACTCTTGATCGAGGGCGATTACATACAGGAAATTGCTCGCATCAAGTGTAAAGTAAAGGATGTAAAGGAAGTCTGCACAACTGCTGATATTTGGTCGACAAATAGTAAATAAAAACAAACAAGAAATTAAAATGAATTTGTTAATGCGGTAAATGTGAAATGTGTATTTAAAATATAAGTTATGCGGTTGATGCAATTGAATTAATAAATAACAGCGAAGCTACGAGATACAAACGAATGTAAATAAATATATAAGTAAATAAATAAATAAATAAATAATCAAATAAACAAATAAACCAATAAGCAAATAAATAAATAAAAAACAAAAAACAAATTAAAAATTTGACAAATAAGTCAATAAATAAATAAATAAATTGTTAAAAAAACTGTGCAAAAAGAGTGGCTCACGCTCAGTAAGCGATGCATTTTTAACATTCAGGTATTTAGAAAATAACTTCTAATTAAGAATTTCAATTCTTCTACCAACTTGAATTATGTGAGCTTCATGTATAATATCTGTGTTGAAAAGCCCCAAGGGAGATTCAACATCATTTAAGATCTGAAGTTTCTTAATATGTTTTTTAACGCAATTACCCCACACAGGAGTACCATAAGTAATTATTGCTTGAAAGGCAACCTTGAACAACGTAAGCTGTTTTGAAGACTAAACATTGATTTTCGATTAACCAGTGGATACAACATTTTGGTGGCTATGTTTAGTTTAGTTAAGGTTCACACAAACGCAGCTAAGGATGTGAACACACACTTACCCAAAAGCACCCACAGAAAAATCCTTCAATTTCGTTGAAAATGTGATTATCAAACTTCTGAACGGATTGGCCGATTTAGATACAATTTCGGAGGTGTTTGATAATTTGTTCTTGTCTCCAGACCAATCCAAAGAAGTCGTAGCTGTTTTGTTTTGTAGCAGCACACATATACAATTTTACTTCAAGCATGTATGCACACACTCAACAGATTGCATAATGGATAAGGTTGAGAATGAAAGATCGGGATAGGAATCAATGGCAAAACAGTGTGGGATGCATACATGTGCATAAGTATATGTTCCCACATTAACCCAGACTCCAGCCAATTAAGAAAACAATAAAGAAAAAAGAACAAAGAGAGTCTTAGTTCTGTTTTCAACAATCGTGCAGATTCAATAAGAAAAACAACAACAAATCTGTTAAGTCTCTGAGAACCGCAGATCTTTTGAGAGAAGAAAAGTTTGGGGTCGTACTATGGAACCCCCGAATAAAAGGAGAGCAGATGAACGACATGAAACTCGACGTTTACTATACAATATTCCTGAAATAGAAAGCGGATTGGGTAAAATTCAGGAAGAATGCATGGTAAATCTCCCTTATCCGAAAACATAAGCAGAAGCAGACAAGACAGTAGAAGAGGCAAAAAATTTAAGAAAAATAATAAGAAAAGCAGCTGCAACGAAGATGGACACATTTCCCTACCAAAAACAAATAACCCATTTGGTCCAATCCTGAAATAAAAAACCTCACTTTAGAAAAGCGACGAGCTTGGAGAAATTTATGAAACAATGATGTTGGAGTTGGAAAATAGTTAAATCCTTAAGCGGTGGCCAAGAGCGAAGTGGAATCAAGCCCGAAGGTGCAACTGCTTAAACCAAAAAAAGGGCTTGAATGTTATTTCAGTAATCGTCTACCTCTCACCTCGAATAGTTTCTTTCTACAAGTACTAGTGCTGTGATTGCTGATTCCACCAATTCGGAACCAATTACAAAAACAATCGAAAGTTCATCACTCTATGATTTCCCACCACGTGTGCGTGTTTTTTATTCAATCTATAAGTAGTGAAGTAGAATTTTTTACGTAAGACACATACAAAAACTACTGCCTATCACTACCTATAATATCGGCAGTCAAAACTGGCCGCCCATAAAAATTCGACTTCGATTGTTTTCATATATTTTGACATCGATTTCGAACAAACAAAATTATTTATCATATATTTTGACGGATAAAATCAAAGCTACTGCAAATGTTTTTGTTTTTAAATCTTACTTCACTTCACTATCGATAGCGATGAAAAAACAAGACTGGTTCCTCTAAGGAAACAAACCAATCCCTTTCTCTTAAAAGTTTCTTTGTGGTGAAAATAGATGTTACTTTATGCTGAAAATAGAATTCTTGATTTGAGCAAAAACAAATATTACATTTCATAACTAAAAAATGGCAACATCTTAATACGCACTAAGTCACAGCAATTGCCGATAAATGCAAAAAAATCAATAGCATCCTTGTTACGGGCAATCTTGATGGCAAATTGAAATCCTCAAAAGGTATATTGTCTAATTAACACCAAAGTAGAAGAAATAATATCAGAACCAACACGAAAAGAAACCACAAGGCGTCATTGACATTTACAAATTAAAAAAAAAAACCTACAAAGGACTTGGTTCTACAGGCCTGATGCTCCTCACCATTGAACGTTATCAATATCCACCAGTAATGTATATAGATTGCCATTTTATTTGGCGAGGAAATTTTTAAAAGGTTTTTCTGCAAAGACATGCACCTGCAAACGCTTTCTGAAATTCAACCTTATTCTCGTAGTCCAACCATATGTTTATTCATAAGGTTCGATTAGCTTCCAACCTGCGAGGAGCATGAACAACGCACCAACCCACACCGCCAGTAAATTCCAGTGTTTAGTTTTAGTTGAAATTTTTCAGACACAAATAAAGAGATAGATACAAAATTCAAAAAATAAGTCGAAGAAAAGCGGTTATTTTTTGCATAAGAAAGTGTGTATTAAGAAGCAAAGAGTCAAACACAGTCAACGATGATTACCTCTGTAATCAAATTATCAATCCTATTGCTTGTATTTACAAAATGTAATCTGATTACACATTAATTTTGTAATCTGAAATCTCATTAGTCTTTATTCAGATTACAAATGTATTCTGTAATCTGATTACTTTTTGTAATGACAAATAGGATCTGTATTTTTTTATCGCTGATAAGACAACTTCTCAGAAACGTAAACAGGCCACAAAACGAGAACATGCGGATGCGGTTGACGGATGGAAATATATCCTCCTTAATTTCGCCTGTCGCAGAGGCTGTGTGAGCTGATGCATGCGAGTTATGTATATAAGCAGAACAACAGGAAATGCTGACTAGAACCTAGTAAACGAACTTAGCATTGCAGACCAACGTGCAAGCACAGCCAATCCGCTTCTTTGGTGATCATCTTGAGGTTCGTTCTTTGTCATTAGGTATCTAATTGCAATAAGTTGATGAGTCGATATCATGTTGGCGAGTTAACGTATTGTAAGCGTATTGTATTGTAAGCGTGATCAGACAACTCCTCAGAAAGCGTGATCAGACAACTTCTCAGAAACGTAACCAGGCCACAAAACGAGGACATGCGGATGCAGTTGACGGATGGAAATATATCCTCCTTAATTTCGCCTGTCACAGACGCTGTGTGAGCTGATGCATGCGAGTTATGTATATAAGCAGAACAACAGGAAGTGCTGACTAGAACCTAGTAAACGAACTTAGCATTGCAAACCAACGTGCAAGCACAGCCAAACCGCTTCTTTGGTGATCATCTTGAGGTTCGTTCTTTGTCATCAGGTATCTAATTGCAATAAGTTGATGAGTCGATATCATGTTGGCGAGTTAACGTATTGTAAGCGTAGGTCATACGTTGTATTAAAAATGTATGAATAATTAGTCAATAAAGAGACTCCACAACGGATATTTGTGTTATTTAGTATTTTATTCGAGTTACGAATTTAACTGTAGCTGTCGTCGGAGACGAAGGAAAGCAAAACAATACAAACGAAATCATTTACTTCATCCAAAAAGGAAATAATCATCCAAAAGAACAAGCTGAAATTCGGTCGATTCTTAACAAATATATTGGGCAAGACCAATTTAGTATTAAGTATTTCTAAAATTCGTATAATTATTCTAAAAGTTTGAATAACGAAAGAAAAAACAATAAGGGTGACAATTTATATAGAAATTCGAATTATAATTCGGTTCAAACTCAAGGAACAGATTATAAACAAAATCCCGATTATAAGAATACTGACAACAATAATGCATGCTATGATTCTAGTAAAGTAAGAGATCAGTCAAGACAACACAAGAATCAAAATAGTTATAATTCAATCAATAATAATCATTCTCAGCAATCTATACAAACTTCTAGTTATATGTCAGTGGATGGATTAAGTACAGAGGTAGAAGATAATACATTTTTTATAAATTAGCCTCGGAAAAAAATTAAATTTATGTTATACTAACATTTAACAAACAGCAATATGCAACTCTTGTAGATACTGGTTCAACAATTAGATTACTTAATTCAAAAATCGTTTCAATTGAAATTTATGAAAGCATACGGTGAAGCTAATATTTGTAGAATAGACGGTAAGGTAAATAAGAGGAGTCAATATGTAAGAACAAAATGTCCACTTTGAATTGAAATTGAAAACAAAGAGGACAAAAATGCTAGAATGAAATGGGTTCCAATGAATTTAGAAAAACCATATGGTTTTATTAGGAATGGATTGGATTTGTAAAAATGTCAGACTTATAGATATACATAATCAAGAAATAGTTTGAACAAATAATGAACGAACTCCATTTTTCAATAAGAAAATAGTTGATGATGTTAATATTTTAGAGAAAGGTAAATTTGAAATTCATTTAATTAGATCATTTAAATTAAGAAGGAAAGCTGGGAGTTACATAGAATAGAGAAGAAAAAGAGTTAATGAATAAATATAAAAATTTGTTTTATACAGATGGCGATCAACTAACGAACTTCTAGGTTGTATAGGTATCCACCTCAACATGAGGATGAAGTAAGAAAACAAATGAGAGACATGGAAATTGAGGGCATAGTAAGAAAAAGTAAAAGTAGATATGGTTCTCCCATTATTGTCATACCGAAAAAGTCGGATAATTCTCGTGTGGATAAATTCCGGATAGAACTCGATTACAGAAGACTCCACTTCCTAATATGGCATATTAGGCAAGTTGGGAAAAGCTCAGTATTTTGCAATTGATTTGGCGAAAGGTTGCCACCAAATTTTAGTAGCAGAAAAAATATATAGAAAAAAGAGAGATAGAGAGAGAGACTCATATATTAAAAATACAAGCCGATAAATGCAATTTTATGCAAAAAGATACAAAAATTCTAGAACAGATACTATCAAAATATATATCCACTTATTAAATATTTGAAGAAAGATTGTGAAATTAATAAAAAAGATCCCCAATATATTGGAGCATTTGAAAAGCTGAAGTTATTAATAGCATCTCCACCAATTCTGAAATTCTCTTGTGAAAAAGAATTAACTGTCACAACAGATGCTAGTGAATATGATATTGGAGCAGTTCTTTCACAAGATGGCCATCCAGTATGTTATGTCTCTAGAACATTGAATAAACACGAAAAAAGCTACAGTGTTACCGTTAAAGAGTTCCTGGCTATAGTTTATTCAGCATTATTAGACAAGTTAATAGTCCTCTAACAAATGGTGAAAACAGTAGTGAATCTCATATGCACTTATCTCATACCATCCATTCAGCAGAGGAACAGTTCCAAGATAATATTTTCATAAAAGAAGAAATCATTAATAGGTGGAGATGTCAATTTATATTGACTTACAATCCAAGTAATGATATAGAGGTACTTCATGGCGGAAGAATAATAGAAATTAACCCACAAAACGAACATAAAGGAATAAAAGAATTACTTCTTAAGCATATTAAGCCAGGCAAAAATAGAAATTATTCTTATGTTGAAGAAAAGATTATAATAAAACCCAACAGTCGATAATACTTTTTCAAATGATACAAGAACTTAATTTATGAAAACTACTAAAATGAGACTTATCGAGCTCTTTAAGACAACATTTATTCTCCAAAGTTGCAAGAACATATTCAGCTTATTATAAGTAATTCCGGCAAATGTCAAAAAATAAAATGTGATAGGAATCCTATTAAACCAATTATGAGTGTTACAGAAACGCCAAAGGATAAGGGCAATATTGTTCATGTACTATAAACAAACATTCATTACTATAATTGATAAGCTACCCAAATTTGCTGTTGCATACTTAATCAACGATAGGAATTTGGTTAAAAAGACACCTATATTAGAAGGATATTTTTGATAAGATCAATTTCAGTTTTGATAAGCCAACTGAAATGATCATGGACAATGAGCCTAAATCTGAACGACTCATTAAGTTCTTAAATGATAAAGACATCGAAGTACATTGGGCCAAAGCAAACAGTCATACTGGAAATGCAGATGTTCAAAAGGCTCCATTGGACGTTAATAAAAAAGATTCAGGCAATTTAAAATTGAAGACGATACTACAGTTGAAGAAAATATTCAAAAAGCTATTGGTCACTATAATGACAGTTATCATTCACCAACGGAATGACCACAAGGCAAACTGACAGTTCATTTATGCAAAAATGAGTGGATCTTGTAAGCAGTAAGAAAATTAAAAATATTACTAAAATTAATAACACTCGGGAAAATTATATAGAAAATAGAGCTGAGGGTTATATAAAAAAACTATAAAAGAGTAAGGCATAAGGACCAAACATATTCTAGACAATTTCCATTAAAAAATCATCCCAAGTAATTCTAGATCATCTAAAAGTTCACCAAGAAATTCTAGATCATCTAAAAGTTGCTGAGCAAAATAATCATGCAGCTATCTTATTATTTCTTATATATTCATTAACCAACAAATGAAAATGAATAACCACTTCAACAAATCCTTATTTGATTTGAAACTTACTATAGAAAATGACAGGCTTAACATTTTGGAAAGTTACAACATATTGAATGATTATGTTCGTAAGTTAGATTATAAAATATTACTCTTAGAAAAGTCAACTAAGTAAAGATATTTTGAAAATGAAATCAATCGAATTCTTGACAATATAATGGCAGCTAAGAATGACATAATTCATCCAACATTAGAGGAATTATACAATATAGATTTTCACTCTATTCAACTTTTTGAGCCAGGAGTATAGGAATAGGAATATAATGATAACTTTTTAGTACTAGCTATTAAGATTCCAATTAACTATATAACTACAGAATTACAAGTTATTAAATCTATTCCTAATTCAAGTTACTTACAAATTAATGAAGAAGAAGAAATGATTGTAATAATAAACGAAAATATATACTTGTAACATCATGTAACATCAATCGAAAAAATATATGATAAGTCCATAATGCTTAATTGTGGCAAAAGATATACAATGTAATATTATATGGAGATTATTTAATTAACTACAATAACTGTTCATTGAAAATAAAACAAACTAGATTTTCCAACAAAAAAATTATTGTACCAGATAAATGTTTGTACCCTTCAACTAAAAATAATGAAATGTTTTTAAAACCCATCGATTTCAACAAGATAATAATTTTAATTGAAAAAGAAATTAAGGAATTGTAATATCATTAGAGTGTTATGTACTGTTCGAACATAAGTTTAATGTTCACATGTATACTAAGCTTAATTGGTATAGCTAACTTTAAAGTCTTACAAAACAGAAAAGCCACAGTCAAAATTGTAAATTATACGAAACCAGAGGCTTCTGATTCAAAGCGAGGAGGAGTTATGTATATGAGCAGAACAACAGGAAATGCTGACCCGAAACTAGTCAACAAAATTAGCATGGCACACCAATGTGCAACAGCCAAACCGCTTGCTTGGTGATCACCTCGAGGTTCTTTCGTTGACATCAGGTATCTAATGGCAATAAAGTGATGAGTCGATATAATTTTGGCGAGTCAACGCATTGTAAACGTAGGTCATAAGTTAGATTAAAAAATTAATTAATTTGTCAATTAATAGACTCGACACCGGATAGTTGCGTTGTTTATTATTTTATTCGGGTTAAGAATTTAACTTCCGCCACGGATATTGAAAAAATAATAATTCAATAATAATAAATAATTCAACCTTATTCTCGTAGTCCAGTCATATGTTTATTCATAATGTTGATGCACATAAAAAAATGATTAGCTTCCAACCTACGAGGAGCATGAACAACGCACCAACCCACACCGCCAATAAATTCCAGTGTTTAGTTTTCGTTGAAATTTTTCAGACACGAATAAAGAGATAGATACAACATTCAAAAGATAAGCCGCAGAAAAGCGGTGTAGATGTATGTATACAACGAGAATCAGAGCCACTTGGAAAATGTGAAAAAAATTAAACACTATTATAGAAAATCTAGCGTTCTTCAGTCAGAAATTAGCGATCAACAAGTTGCGCGAACGGTTTCACAAAACCAATTTGATGAAAGAACTTTTTTTGTTAATCCTATGATTCCTTTACGAGCAATAGATGACCTATATTTTAAGGATATCTTTAAAAATTTGAGTAGTGGTACAAAAGGACTGAATGTTGTAAGCAGAAGAACTTGGGAACGGTTGATTGATGACTATAACATACAGGAAAATGCTCGCATGATGAATGAATTTGTTAACACAATACAATATAAATGCGGTTAATGTGAATATTAAAATATAAGTTATGCGGTTGATGCAATTGAATTAATAAATAACAGCGAAGTAAAGAGCTATAAGTGAATGAAAATGATTTTGTTATTTTACAAATGAAATGAAAATGATTTACGAATGAAATATGTAAATGAATATATAAGTAAATAAATAAATAAATAACCAAATAAATAAATAAATAATCAAATAAACCAATAATTAAAAAAGCAAATTAACAAATAAACAATGAATGTTGTAAGTAGAATAACTTTGGAACTCTTGATCGAGGGCGATTACATACAGGAAATTGCTCGCATCAAGTGTAAAGTAAAGGATGTAAAGGAAGTCTGCACAACTGCTGATATTTGGTCGACAAATAGTAAATAAAAACAAACAAGAAATTAAAATGAATTTGTAAATGCGGTAAATGTGACATGTGTATTTAAAATATAAGTTATGCGGTTGATGCAATTGAATTAATAAATAACAGCGAAGCTACGAGATACAAACGAATGTAAATAAATATATAAGTAAATAAATAAATAAATAAATAATCAAATAAACAAATAAACCAATAAGCAAATAAATAAATAAAAAACAAAAAACAAATTAAAAATTTGACAAATAAGTCAATAAATAAATAAATAAATTGTTAAAAAAACTGTGCAAAAAGAGTGGCTCACGCTCAGTAAGCGATGCATTTTTAACATTCAGGTATTTAGAAAATAACTTCTAATTAAGAATTTCAATTCTTCTACCAACTTGAATTATGTGAGCTTCATGTATAATATCTGTGTTGAAAAGCCCCAAGGGAGATTCAACATCATTTAAGATCTGAAGTTTCTTAATATGTTTTTTAACGCAATTACCCCACACAGGAGTACCATAAGTAATTATTGCTTGAAAGGCAACCTTGAACAACGTAAGCTGTTTTGAAAACTAAACATTGATTTTCGATTAACCAGTGGATACAACATTTTGGTGGCTATGTTTAGTTTAGTTAAGGTTCACACAAACGCAGCTAAGGATGTGAACACACACTTACCCAAAAGCACCCACAGAAAAATCCTTCAATTTCGTTGAAAATGTGATTATCAAACTTCTGAACGGATTGGCCGATTTAGATACAATTTCGGAGGTGTTTGATAATTTGTTCTTGTCTCCAGACCAATCCAAAGAAGTCGTAGCTGTTTTGTTTTGTAGCAGCACACATATACAATTTTACTTCAAGCATGTATGCACACACTCAACAGATTGCATAATGGATAAGGTTGAGAATGAAAGATCGGGATAGGAATCAATGGCAAAACATTGTGGGATGCATACATGTGCATAAGTATATGTTCCCACATTAACCCAGACTCCAGCCAATTAAGAAAACAATAAAGAAAAAAGAACAAAGAGAGTCTTAGTTCTGTTTTCAACAATCGTGCAGATTCAATAAGAAAAACAACAACAAATCTGTTAAGTCTCTGAGAACCGCAGATCTTTTGAGAGAAGAAAAGTTTGGGGTCGTACTATGGAACCCCCGAATAAAAGGAGAGCAGATGAACGACATGAAACTCGACGTTTACTATACAATATTCCTGAAATAGAAAGCGGATTGGGTAAAATTCAGGAAGAATGCATGGTAAATCTCCCTTATCCGAAAACATAAGCAGAAGCAGACAAGACAGTAGAAGAGGCAAAAAATTTAAGAAAAATAATAAGAAAAGCAGCTGCAACGAAGATGGACACATTTCCCTACCAAAAACAAATAACCCATTTGGTCCAATCCTGAAATAAAAAACCTCACTTTAGAAAAGCGACGAGCTTGGAGAAATTTATGAAACAATGATGTTGGAGTTGGAAAATAGTTAAATCCTTAAGCGGTGGCCAAGAGCGAAGTGGAATCAAGCCCGAAGGTGCAACTGCTTAAACCAAAAAAAGGGCTTGAATGTTATTTCAGTAATCGTCTACCTCTCACCTCGAATAGTTTCTTTCTACAAGTACTAGTGCTGTGATTGCTGATTCCACCAATTCGGAACCAATTACAAAAACAATCGAAAGTTCATCACTCTATGATTTCCCACCACGTGTGCGTGTTTTTTATTCAATCTATAAGTAGTGAAGTAGAATTTTTTACGTAAGACACATACAAAAACTACTGCCTATCACTACCTATAATATCGGCAGTCAAAACTGGCCGCCCATAAAAATTCGACTTCGATTGTTTTCATATATTTTGACATCGATTTCGAACAAACAAAATTATTTATCATATATTTTGACGGATAAAATCAAAGCTACTGCAAATGTTTTTGTTTTTAAATCTTACTTCACTTCACTATCGATAGCGATGAAAAAACAAGACTGGTTCCTCTAAGGAAACAAACCAATCCCTTTCTCTTAAAAGTTTCTTTGTGGTGAAAATAGATGTTACTTTATGCTGAAAATAGAATTCTTGATTTGAGCAAAAACAAATATTACATTTCATAACTAAAAAATGGCAACATCTTAATACGCACTAAGTCACAGCAATTGCCGATAAATGCAAAAAAATCAATAGCATCCTTGTTACGGGCAATCTTGATGGCAAATTGAAATCCTCAAAAGGTATATTGTCTAATTAACACCAAAGTAGAAGAAATAATATCAGAACCAACACGAAAAGAAACCACAAGGCGTCATTGACATTTACAAATTAAAAAAAAAAACCTACAAAGGACTTGGTTCTACAGGCCTGATGCTCCTCACCATTGAACGTTATCAATATCCACCAGTAATGTATATAGATTGCCATTTTATTTGGCGAGGAAATTTTTAAAAGGTTTTTCTGCAAAGACATGCACCTGCAAACGCTTTCTGAAATTCAACCTTATTCTCGTAGTCCAACCATATGTTTATTCATAAGGTTCGATTAGCTTCCAACCTGCGAGGAGCATGAACAACGCACCAACCCACACCGCCAGTAAATTCCAGTGTTTAGTTTTAGTTGAAATTTTTCAGACACAAATAAAGAGATAGATACAAAATTCAAAAAATAAGTCGAAGAAAAGCGGTTATTTTTTGCATAAGAAAGTGTGTATTAAGAAGCAAAGAGTCAAACACAGTCAACGATGATTACCTCTGTAATCAAATTATCAATCCTATTGATTGTATTTACAAAATGTAATCTGATTACACATTAATTTTGTAATCTGAAATCTCATTAGTCTTTATTCAGATTACAAATGTATTCTGTAATCTGATTACTTTTTGTAATGACAAATAGGATCTGTATTTTTTTATCGCTGATAAGACAACTTCTCAGAAACGTAAACAGGCCACAAAACGAGAACATGCGGATGCGGTTGACGGATGGAAATATATCCTCCTTAATTTCGCCTGTCGCAGAGGCTGTGTGAGCTGATGCATGCGAGTTATGTATATAAGCAGAACAACAGGAAATGCTGACTAGAACCTAGTAAACGAACTTAGCATTGCAGACCAACGTGCAAGCACAGCCAATCCGCTTCTTTGGTGATCATCTTGAGGTTCGTTCTTTGTCATTAGGTATCTAATTGCAATAAGTTGATGAGTCGATATCATGTTGGCGCGTTAACGTATTGTAAGCGTATTGTATTGTAAGCGTGATCAGACAACTCCTCAGAAAGCGTGATCAGACAACTTCTCAGAAACGTAACCAGGCCACAAAACGAGGACATGCGGATGCAGTTGACGGATGGAAATATATCCTCCTTAATTTCGCCTGTCACAGACGCTGTGTGAGCTGATGCATGCGAGTTATGTATATAAGCAGAACAACAGGAAGTGCTGACTAGAACCTAGTAAACGAACTTAGCATTGCAAACCAACGTGCAAGCACAGCCAAACCGCTTCTTTGGTGATCATCTTGAGGTTCGTTCTTTGTCATCAGGTATCTAATTGCAATAAGTTGATGAGTCGATATCATGTTGGCGAGTTAACGTATTGTAAGCGTAGGTCATACGTTGTATTAAAAATGTATGAATAATTAGTCAATAAAGAGACTCCACAACGGATATTTGTGTTATTTAGTATTTTATTCGAGTTACGAATTTAACTGTAGCTGTCGTCGGAGATGAAGGAAAGCAAAACAATACAAACGAAATCATTTACTTCATCCAAAAAGGAAATAATCATCCAAAAGAACAAGCTGAAATTCGGTCGATTCTTAACAAATATATTGGGCAAGACCAATTTAGTATTAAGTATTTCTAAAATTCGTATAATTATTCTAAAAGTTTGAATAACGAAAGAAAAAACAATAAGGGTGACAATTTATATAGAAATTCGAATTATAATTCGGTTCAAACTCAAGGAACAGATTATAAACAAAATCCCGATTATAAGAATACTGACAACAATAATGCATGCTATGATTCTAGTAAAGTAAGAGATCAGTCAAGACAACACAAGAATCAAAATAGTTATAATTCAATCAATAATAATCATTCTCAGCAATCTATACAAACTTCTAGTTATATGTCAGTGGATGGATTAAGTACAGAGGTAGAAGATAATACATTTTTTATAAATTAGCCTCGGAAAAAAATTAAATTTATGTTATACTAACATTTAACAAACAGCAATATGCAACTCTTGTAGATACTGGTTCAACAATTAGATTACTTAATTCAAAAATCGTTTCAATTGAAATTTATGAAAGCATACGGTGAAGCTAATATTTGTAGAATAGACGGTAAGGTAAATAAGAGGAGTCAATATGTAAGAACAAAATGTCCACTTTGAATTGAAATTGAAAACAAAGAGGACAAAAATGCTAGAATGAAATGGGTTCCAATGAATTTAGAAAAACCATATGGTTTTATTAGGAATGGATTGGATTTGTAAAAATGTCAGACTTATAGATATACATAATCAAGAAATAGTTTGAACAAATAATGAACGAACTCCATTTTTCAATAAGAAAATAGTTGATGATGTTAATATTTTAGAGAAAGGTAAATTTGAAATTCATTTAATTTGATCATTTAAATGAAGAAGGAAAGCTGGGAGTTACATAGAATAGAGAAGAAAAAGAGTTAATGAATAAATATAAAAATTTGTTTTATACAAATGGCGATCAACTAACGAACTTCTAGGTTGTATAGGTATCCACCTCAACATGAGGATGAAGTAAGAAAACAAATGAGAGACATGGAAATTGAGGGCATAGTAAGAAAAAGTAAAAGTAGATATGGTTCTCCCATTATTGTCATACCGAAAAAGTCGGATAATTCTCGTGTGGATAAATTCCGGATAGAACTCGATTACAAAAGACTCCACTTCCTAATATGGCATATTAGGCAAGTTGGGAAAAGCTCAGTATTTTGCAATTGATTTGGCGAAAGGTTGCCACCAAATTTTAGTAGCAGAAAAAATATATAGAAAAAAGAGAGATAGAGAGAGAGACTCATATATTAAAAATACAAGCCGATAAATGCAATTTTATGCAAAAAGATACAAAAATTCTAGAACAGATACTATCAAAATATATATCCACTTATTAAATATTTGAAGAAAGATTGTGAAATTAATAAAAAAGATCCCCAATATATTGGAGCATTTGAAAAGCTGAAGTTATTAATAGCATCTCCACCAATTCTGAAATTCTCTTGTGAAAAAGAATTAACTGTCACAACAGATGCTAGTGAATATGATATTGGAGCAGTTCTTTCACAAGATGGCCATCCAGTATGTTATGTCTCTAGAACATTGAATAAACACGAAAAAAGCTACAGTGTTACCGTTAAAGAGTTCCTGGCTATAGTTTATTCAGCATTATTAGACAAGTTAATAGTCCTCTAACAAATGGTGAAAACAGTAGTGAATCTCATATGCACTTATCTCATACCATCCATTCAGCAGAGGAACAGTTCCAAGATAATATTTTCATAAAAGAAGAAATCATTAATAGGTGGAGATGTCAATTTATATTGACTTACAATCCAAGTAATGATATAGAGGTACTTCATGGCGGAAGAATAATAGAAATTAACCCACAAAACGAACATAAAGGATTAAAAGAATTACTTCTTAAGCATATTAAGCCAGGCAAAAATAGAAATTATTCTTATGTTGAAGAAAAGATTATAATAAAACCCAACAGTCGATAATACAGGTTTTTTTCAAATGATACAAGAACTTAATTTATGAAAACTACTAAAATGAGACTTATCGAGCTCTTTAAGACAACATTTATTCTCCAAAGTTGCAAGAACATATTCAGCTTATTATAAGTAATTCCGGCAAATGTCAAAAAATAAAATGTGATAGGAATCCTATTAAACCAATTATGAGTGTTACAGAAACGCCAAAGGATAAGGGCAATATTGTTCATGTACTATAAACAAACATTCATTACTATAATTGATAAGCTACCCAAATTTGCTGTTGCATACTTAATCAACGATAGGAATTTGGTTAAAAAGACACCTATATTAGAAGGATATTTTTGATAAGATCAATTTCAGTTTTGATAAGCCAACTGAAATGATCATGGACAATGAGCCTAAATCTGAACGACTCATTAAGTTCTTAAATGATAAAGACATCGAAGTACATTGGGCCAAAGCAAACAGTCATACTGGAAATGCAGATGTTCAAAAGGCTCCATTGGACGTTAATAAAAAAGATTCAGGCAATTTAAAATTGAAGACGATACTACAGTTGAAGAAAATATTCAAAAAGCTATTGGTCACTATAATGACAGTTATCATTCACCAACGGAATGACCACAAGGCAAACTGACAGTTCATTTATGCAAAAATGAGTGGATCTTGTAAGCAGTAAGAAAATTAAAAATATTACTAAAATTAATAACACTCGGGAAAATTATATAGAAAATAGAGCTGAGGGTTATATAAAAAAACTATAAAAGAGTAAGGCATAAGGACCAAACATATTCTAGACAATTTCCATTAAAAAATCATCCCAAGTAATTCTAGATCATCTAAAAGTTCACCAAGAAATTCTAGATCATCTAAAAGTTGCTGAGCAAAATAATCATGCAGCTATCTTATTATTTCTTATATATTCATTAACCAACAAATGAAAATGAATAACCACTTCAACAAATCCTTATTTGATTTGAAACTTACTATAGAAAATGACAGGCTTAACATTTTGGAAAGTTACAACATATTGAATGATTATGTTCGTAAGTTAGATTATAAAATATTACTCTTAGAAAAGTCAACTAAGTAAAGATATTTTGAAAATGAAATCAATCGAATTCTTGACAATATAATGGCAGCTAAGAATGACATAATTCATCCAACATTAGAGGAATTATACAATATAGATTTTCACTCTATTCAACTTTTTGAGCCAGGAGTATAGGAATAGGAATATAATGATAACTTTTTAGTACTAGCTATTAAGATTCCAATTAACTATATAACTACAGAATTACAAGTTATTAAATCTATTCCTAATTCAAGTTACTTACAAATTAATGAAGAAGAAGAAATGATTGTAATAATAAACGAAAATATATACTTGTAACATCATGTAACATCAATCGAAAAAATATATGATAAGTCCATAATGCTTAATTGTGGCAAAAGATATACAATGTAATATTATATGGAGATTATTTAATTAACTACAATAACTGTTCATTGAAAATAAAACAAACTAGATTTTCCAACAAAAAAATTATTGTACCAGATAAATGTTTGTACCCTTCAACTAAAAATAATGAAATGTTTTTAAAACCCATCGATTTCAACAAGATAATAATTTTAATTGAAAAAGAAATTAAGGAATTGTAATATCATTAGAGTGTTATGTACTGTTCGAACATAAGTTTAATGTTCACATGTATACTAAGCTTAATTGGTATAGCTAACTTTAAAGTCTTACAAAACAGAAAAGCCACAGTCAAAATTGTAAATTATACGAAACCAGAGGCTTCTGATTCAAAGCGAGGAGGAGTTATGTATATGAGCAGAACAACAGGAAATGCTGACCCGAAACTAGTCAACAAAATTAGCATGGCACACCAATGTGCAACAGCCAAACCGCTTGCTTGGTGATCACCTCGAGGTTCTTTCGTTGACATCAGGTATCTAATGGCAATAAAGTGATGAGTCGATATAATTTTGGCGAGTCAACGCATTGTAAACGTAGGTCATAAGTTAGATTAAAAAATGAATTAATTTGTCAATTAATAGACTCGACACCGGATAGTTGCGTTGTTTATTATTTTATTCGGGTTAAGAATTTAACTTCCGCCACGGATATTGAAAAAATAATAATTCAATAATAATAAATAATTCAACCTTATTCTCGTAGTCCAGTCATATGTTTATTCATAATGTTGATGCACATAAAAAAATGATTAGCTTCCAACCTACGAGGAGCATGAACAACGCACCAACCCACACCGCCAACAGCGCCAATAAATTCCAGTGTTTAGTTTTCGTTGAAATTTTTCAGACACGAATAAAGAGATAGATACAACATTCAAAAGATAAGCCGCAGAAAAGCGGTGTAGATGTATGTATACAACGAGAATCAGAGCCACTTGGAAAATGTGAAAAAAATTAAACACTATTAGAGAAAATCTAGCGTTCTTCAGTCAGAAATTAGCGATCAACAAGTTGCGCGAACGGTTTCACAAAACCAATTTGATGAAAGAACTTTTTTTGTTAATCCTATGATTCCTTTACGAGCAATAGATGACCTATATTTTAAGGATATCTTTAAAAATTTGAGTAGTGGTACAAAAGGACTGAATGTTGTAAGCAGAAGAACTTGGGAACGGTTGATTGATGACTATAACATACAGGAAAATGCTCGCATGATGAATGAATTTGTTAACACAATACAATATAAATGCGGTTAATGTGAATATTAAAATATAAGTTATGCGGTTGATGCAATTGAATTAATAAATAACAGCGAAGTAAAGAGCTATAAGTGAATGAAAATGATTTTGTTATTTTACAAATGAAATGAAAATGATTTACGAATGAAATATGTAAATAAATATATAAGTAAATAAATAAATAAATAACCAAATAAATAAATAAATAATCAAATAAAGCAATAATTAAAAAAGCAAATTAACAAATAAACAATGAATGTTGTAAGTAGAATAACTTTGGAACTCTTGATCGAGGGCGATTACATACAGGAAATTGCTCGCATCAAGTGTAAAGTAAAGGATGTAAAGGAAGTCTGCACAACTGCTGATATTTGGTCGACAAATAGTAAATAAAAACAAACAAGAAATTAAAATGAATTTGTAAATGCGGTAAATGTGAAATGTGTATTTAAAATATAAGTTATGCGGTTGATGCAATTGAATTAATAAATAACAGCGAAGCTACGAGATACAAACGAATGTAAATAAATATATAAGTAAATAAATAAATAAATAAATAATCAAATAAACAAATAAACCAATAAGCAAATAAATAAATAAAAAACAAAAAACAAATTAAAAATTTGACAAATAAGTCAATAAATAAATAAATAAATTGTTAAAAAAACTGTGCAAAAAGAGTGGCTCACGCTCAGTAAGCGATGCATTTTTAACATTCAGGTATTTAGAAAATAACTTCTAATTAAGAATTTCAATTCTTCTACCAACTTGAATTATGTGAGCTTCATGTATAATATCTGTGTTGAAAAGCCCCAAGGGAGATTCAACATCATTTAAGATCTGAAGTTTCTTAATATGTTTTTTAACGCAATTACCCCACACAGGAGTACCATAAGTAATTATTGCTTGAAAGGCAACCTTGAACAACGTAAGCTGTTTTGAAGACTAAACATTGATTTTCGATTAACCAGTGGATACAACATTTTGGTGGCTATGTTTAGTTTAGTTAAGGTTCACACAAACGCAGCTAAGGATGTGAACACACACTTACCCAAAAGCACCCACAGAAAAATCCTTCAATTTCGTTGAAAATGTGATTATCAAACTTCTGAACGGATTGGCCGATTTAGATACAATTTCGGAGGTGTTTGATAATTTGTTCTTGTCTCCAGACCAATCCAAAGAAGTCGTAGCTGTTTTGTTTTGTAGCAGCACACATATACAATTTTACTTCAAGCATGTATGCACACACTCAACAGATTGCATAATGGATAAGGTTGAGAATGAAAGATCGGGATAGGAATCAATGGCAAAACAGTGTGGGATGCATACATGTGCATAAGTATATGTTCCCACATTAACCCAGACTCCAGCCAATTAAGAAAACAATAAAGAAAAAAGAACAAAGAGAGTCTTAGTTCTGTTTTCAACAATCGTGCAGATTCAATAAGAAAAACAACAACAAATCTGTTAAGTCTCTGAGAACCGCAGATCTTTTGAGAGAAGAAAAGTTTGGGGTCGTACTATGGAACCCCCGAATAAAAGGAGAGCAGATGAACGACATGAAACTCGACGTTTACTATACAATATTCCTGAAATAGAAAGCGGATTGGGTAAAATTCAGGAAGAATGCATGGTAAATCTCCCTTATCCGAAAACATAAGCAGAAGCAGACAAGACAGTAGAAGAGGCAAAAAATTTAAGAAAAATAATAAGAAAAGCAGCTGCAACGAAGATGGACACATTTCCCTACCAAAAACAAATAACCCATTTGGTCCAATCCTGAAATAAAAAACCTCACTTTAGAAAAGCGACGAGCTTGGAGAAATTTATGAAACAATGATGTTGGAGTTGGAAAATAGTTAAATCCTTAAGCGGTGGCCAAGAGCGAAGTGGAATCAAGCCCGAAGGTGCAACTGCTTAAACCAAAAAAAGGGCTTGAATGTTATTTCAGTAATCGTCTACCTCTCACCTCGAATAGTTTCTTTCTACAAGTACTAGTGCTGTGATTGCTGATTCCACCAATTCGGAACCAATTACAAAAACAATCGAAAGTTCATCACTCTATGATTTCCCACCACGTGTGCGTGTTTTTTATTCAATCTATAAGTAGTGAAGTAGAATTTTTTACGTAAGACACATACAAAAACTACTGCCTATCACTACCTATAATATCGGCAGTCAAAACTGGCCGCCCATAAAAATTCGACTTCGATTGTTTTCATATATTTTGACATCGATTTCGAACAAACAAAATTATTTATCATATATTTTGACGGATAAAATCAAAGCTACTGCAAATGTTTTTGTTTTTAAATCTTACTTCACTTCACTATCGATAGCGATGAAAAAACAAGACTGGTTCCTCTAAGGAAACAAACCAATCCCTTTCTCTTAAAAGTTTCTTTGTGGTGAAAATAGATGTTACTTTATGCTGAAAATAGAATTCTTGATTTGAGCAAAAACAAATATTACATTTCATAACTAAAAAATGGCAACATCTTAATACGCACTAAGTCACAGCAATTGCCGATAAATGCAAAAAAATCAATAGCATCCTTGTTACGGGCAATCTTGATGGCAAATTGAAATCCTCAAAAGGTATATTGTCTAATTAACACCAAAGTAGAAGAAATAATATCAGAACCAACACGAAAAGAAACCACAAGGCGTCATTGACATTTACAAATTAAAAAAAAAACCTATAAAGGACTTGGTTCTACAGGCCTGATGCTCCTCACCATTGAACGTTATCAATATCCACCAGTAATGTATATAGATTGCCATTTTATTTGGCGAGGAAATTTTTAAAAGGTTTTTCTGCAAAGACATGCACCTGCAAACGCTTTCTGAAATTCAACCTTATTCTCGTAGTCCAACCATATGTTTATTCATAAGGTTCGATTAGCTTCCAACCTGCGAGGAGCATGAACAACGCACCAACCCACACCGCCAGTAAATTCCAGTGTTTAGTTTTAGTTGAAATTTTTCAGACACAAATAAAGAGATAGATACAAAATTCAAAAAATAAGTCGAAGAAAAGCGGTTATTTTTTGCATAAGAAAGTGTGTATTAAGAAGCAAAGAGTCAAACACAGTCAACGATGATTACCTCTGTAATCAAATTATCAATCCTATTGATTGTATTTACAAAATGTAATCTGATTACACATTAATTTTGTAATCTGAAATCTCATTAGTCTTTATTCAGATTACAAATGTATTCTGTAATCTGATTACTTTTTGTAATGACAAATAGGATCTGTATTTTTTTATCGCTGATAAGACAACTTCTCAGAAACGTAAACAGGCCACAAAACGAGAACATGCGGATGCGGTTGACGGATGGAAATATATCCTCCTTAATTTCGCCTGTCGCAGAGGCTGTGTGAGCTGATGCATGCGAGTTATGTATATAAGCAGAACAACAGGAAATGCTGACTAGAACCTAGTAAACGAACTTAGCATTGCAGACCAACGTGCAAGCACAGCCAATCCGCTTCTTTGGTGATCATCTTGAGGTTCGTTCTTTGTCATTAGGTATCTAATTGCAATAAGTTGATGAGTCGATATCATGTTGGCGCGTTAACGTATTGTAAGCGTATTGTATTGTAAGCGTGATCAGACAACTCCTCAGAAAGCGTGATCAGACAACTTCTCAGAAACGTAACCAGGCCACAAAACGAGGACATGCGGATGCAGTTGACGGATGGAAATATATCCTCCTTAATTTCGCCTGTCACAGACGCTGTGTGAGCTGATGCATGCGAGTTATGTATATAAGCAGAACAACAGGAAGTGCTGACTAGAACCTAGTAAACGAACTTAGCATTGCAAACCAACGTGCAAGCACAGCCAAACCGCTTCTTTGGTGATCATCTTGAGGTTCGTTCTTTGTCATCAGGTATCTAATTGCAATAAGTTGATGAGTCGATATCATGTTGGCGAGTTAACGTATTGTAAGCGTAGGTCATACGTTGTATTAAAAATGTATGAATAATTAGTCAATAAAGAGACTCCACAACGGATATTTGTGTTATTTAGTATTTTATTCGAGTTACGAATTTAACTGTAGCTGTCGTCGGAGATGAAGGAAAGCAAAACAATACAAACGAAATCATTTACTTCATCCAAAAAGGAAATAATCATCCAAAAGAACAAGCTGAAATTCGGTCGATTCTTAACAAATATATTGGGCAAGACCAATTTAGTATTAAGTATTTCTAAAATTCGTATAATTATTCTAAAAGTTTGAATAACGAAAGAAAAAACAATAAGGGTGACAATTTATATAGAAATTCGAATTATAATTCGGTTCAAACTCAAGGAACAGATTATAAACAAAATCCCGATTATAAGAATACTGACAACAATAATGCATGCTATGATTCTAGTAAAGTAAGAGATCAGTCAAGACAACACAAGAATCAAAATAGTTATAATTCAATCAATAATAATCATTCTCAGCAATCTATACAAACTTCTAGTTATATGTCAGTGGATGGATTAAGTACAGAGGTAGAAGATAATACATTTTTTATAAATTAGCCTCGGAAAAAAATTAAATTTATGTTATACTAACATTTAACAAACAGCAATATGCAACTCTTGTAGATACTGGTTCAACAATTAGATTACTTAATTCAAAAATCGTTTCAATTGAAATTTATGAAAGCATACGGTGAAGCTAATATTTGTAGAATAGACGGTAAGGTAAATAAGAGGAGTCAATATGTAAGAACAAAATGTCCACTTTGAATTGAAATTGAAAACAAAGAGGACAAAAATGCTAGAATGAAATGGGTTCCAATGAATTTAGAAAAACCATATGGTTTTATTAGGAATGGATTGGATTTGTAAAAATGTCAGACTTATAGATATACATAATCAAGAAATAGTTTGAACAAATAATGAACGAACTCCATTTTTCAATAAGAAAATAGTTGATGATGTTAATATTTTAGAGAAAGGTAAATTTGAAATTCATTTAATTTGATCATTTAAATGAAGAAGGAAAGCTGGGAGTTACATAGAATAGAGAAGAAAAAGAGTTAATGAATAAATATAAAAATTTGTTTTATACAAATGGCGATCAACTAACGAACTTCTAGGTTGTATAGGTATCCACCTCAACATGAGGATGAAGTAAGAAAACAAATGAGAGACATGGAAATTGAGGGCATAGTAAGAAAAAGTAAAAGTAGATATGGTTCTCCCATTATTGTCATACCGAAAAAGTCGGATAATTCTCGTGTGGATAAATTCCGGATAGAACTCGATTACAGAAGACTCCACTTCCTAATATGGCATATTAGGCAAGTTGGGAAAAGCTCAGTATTTTGCAATTGATTTGGCGAAAGGTTGCCACCAAATTTTAGTAGCAGAAAAAATATATAGAAAAAAGAGAGATAGAGAGAGAGACTCATATATTAAAAATACAAGCCGATAAATGCAATTTTATGCAAAAAGATACAAAAATTCTAGAACAGATACTATCAAAATATATATCCACTTATTAAATATTTGAAGAAAGATTGTGAAATTAATAAAAAAGATCCCCAATATATTGGAGCATTTGAAAAGCTGAAGTTATTAATAGCATCTCCACCAATTCTGAAATTCTCTTGTGAAAAAGAATTAACTGTCACAACAGATGCTAGTGAATATGATATTGGAGCAGTTCTTTCACAAGATGGCCATCCAGTATGTTATGTCTCTAGAACATTGAATAAACACGAAAAAAGCTACAGTGTTACCGTTAAAGAGTTCCTGGCTATAGTTTATTCAGCATTATTAGACAAGTTAATAGTCCTCTAACAAATGGTGAAAACAGTAGTGAATCTCATATGCACTTATCTCATACCATCCATTCAGCAGAGGAACAGTTCCAAGATAATATTTTCATAAAAGAAGAAATCATTAATAGGTGGAGATGTCAATTTATATTGACTTACAATCCAAGTAATGATATAGAGGTACTTCATGGCGGAAGAATAATAGAAATTAACCCACAAAACGAACATAAAGGATTAAAAGAATTACTTCTTAAGCATATTAAGCCAGGCAAAAATAGAAATTATTCTTATGTTGAAGAAAAGATTATAATAAAACCCAACAGTCGATAATACAGGTTTTTTTCAAATGATACAAGAACTTAATTTATGAAAACTACTAAAATGAGACTTATCGAGCTCTTTAAGACAACATTTATTCTCCAAAGTTGCAAGAACATATTCAGCTTATTATAAGTAATTCCGGCAAATGTCAAAAAATAAAATGTGATAGGAATCCTATTAAACCAATTATGAGTGTTACAGAAACGCCAAAGGATAAGGGCAATATTGTTCATGTACTATAAACAAACATTCATTACTATAATTGATAAGCTACCCAAATTTGCTGTTGCATACTTAATCAACGATAGGAATTTGGTTAAAAAGACACCTATATTAGAAGGATATTTTTGATAAGATCAATTTCAGTTTTGATAAGCCAACTGAAATGATCATGGACAATGAGCCTAAATCTGAACGACTCATTAAGTTCTTAAATGATAAAGACATCGAAGTACATTGGGCCAAAGCAAACAGTCATACTGGAAATGCAGATGTTCAAAAGGCTCCATTGGACGTTAATAAAAAAGATTCAGGCAATTTAAAATTGAAGACGATACTACAGTTGAAGAAAATATTCAAAAAGCTATTGGTCACTATAATGACAGTTATCATTCACCAACGGAATGACCACAAGGCAAACTGACAGTTCATTTATGCAAAAATGAGTGGATCTTGTAAGCAGTAAGAAAATTAAAAATATTACTAAAATTAATAACACTCGGGAAAATTATATAGAAAATAGAGCTGAGGGTTATATAAAAAAACTATAAAAGAGTAAGGCATAAGGACCAAACATATTCTAGACAATTTCCATTAAAAAATCATCCCAAGTAATTCTAGATCATCTAAAAGTTCACCAAGAAATTCTAGATCATCTAAAAGTTGCTGAGCAAAATAATCATGCAGCTATCTTATTATTTCTTATATATTCATTAACCAACAAATGAAAATGAATAACCACTTCAACAAATCCTTATTTGATTTGAAACTTACTATAGAAAATGACAGGCTTAACATTTTGGAAAGTTACAACATATTGAATGATTATGTTCGTAAGTTAGATTATAAAATATTACTCTTAGAAAAGTCAACTAAGTAAAGATATTTTGAAAATGAAATCAATCGAATTCTTGACAATATAATGGCAGCTAAGAATGACATAATTCATCCAACATTAGAGGAATTATACAATATAGATTTTCACTCTATTCAACTTTTTGAGCCAGGAGTATAGGAATAGGAATATAATGATAACTTTTTAGTACTAGCTATTAAGATTCCAATTAACTATATAACTACAGAATTACAAGTTATTAAATCTATTCCTAATTCAAGTTACTTACAAATTAATGAAGAAGAAGAAATGATTGTAATAATAAACGAAAATATATACTTGTAACATCATGTAACATCAATCGAAAAAATATATGATAAGTCCATAATGCTTAATTGTGGCAAAAGATATACAATGTAATATTATATGGAGATTATTTAATTAACTACAATAACTGTTCATTGAAAATAAAACAAACTAGATTTTCCAACAAAAAAATTATTGTACCAGATAAATGTTTGTACCCTTCAACTAAAAATAATGAAATGTTTTTAAAACCCATCGATTTCAACAAGATAATAATTTTAATTGAAAAAGAAATTAAGGAATTGTAATATCATTAGAGTGTTATGTACTGTTCGAACATAAGTTTAATGTTCACATGTATACTAAGCTTAATTGGTATAGCTAACTTTAAAGTCTTACAAAACAGAAAAGCCACAGTCAAAATTGTAAATTATACGAAACCAGAGGCTTCTGATTCAAAGCGAGGAGGAGTTATGTATATGAGCAGAACAACAGGAAATGCTGACCCGAAACTAGTCAACAAAATTAGCATGGCACACCAATGTGCAACAGCCAAACCGCTTGCTTGGTGATCACCTCGAGGTTCTTTCGTTGACATCAGGTATCTAATGGCAATAAAGTGATGAGTCGATATAATTTTGGCGAGTCAACGCATTGTAAACGTAGGTCATAAGTTAGATTAAAAAATGAATTAATTTGTCAATTAATAGACTCGACACCGGATAGTTGCGTTGTTTATTATTTTATTCGGGTTAAGAATTTAACTTCCGCCACGGATATTGAGTATTCAAAAACTGTCAGTAACACTGTGAAGACGTATATATCTATTATAATTAACATTATTGTGCTAAGGTTTAATACAGTAACGTAGAGTAAAGCCATATTCAAACCCTTTTTAGTTGAAAATCATTATCACAAATGGCGTCAAGTTTTTGAGTGTCAGAATCAGAGGGTCTGCAGAATGAAGGAGCCGGGGAGATATTAACATCCACGAAAACAAAAACAGTTGCAATTTGTCCATTCTGTGGACCAAGAGAAGTGCACATTAGTGGTTTTAACAATTCGACATCAAGCTTTGTTACTCATCTCCGACGAAAGCATGGAGTAGATGTATGTATACAACGATTATCAGAGCCACTTATAAATTGTGAAAAAAATAGATCAGTCAGAAATTAGCTATCAACAAGTTGAGCGAACGGTTACACAAGACACATTTCATGAAAGAACTGCGAAATTTTTTGTTAATCCTATGATTCCCTTGCGAGCAATAGATGACCCATGTTTTAAAGATATCTTTTGTTGTAAGCAGAAGAACTTTGGAACGGTTGATCGAAGATTATTACATGAAATAAGGGATGTAAAGGAAGTCTGCAAGATTTTTGACATTTTGGCGGTAAAAACTCGAAGTTTTTTGGATGTCACAGCAAACTGGGTAGAATCAAACATAGAAGAAAAACTAAGAGGCTGGCATGTCGAGGATTTGTATGTATGCACAGCTATGACCGTATAGCTGTTTTACTTGAGCCAATAGATGCGGAATTTGGGCTAAATAATAGTTCAAGACTCAATAAAAGTTTCGTCAAAGCGTTAAAATAGTTTGGGATAGCTATTGATAATTGTGAAAACCTTGATGAAAGTGAAAGTGATAGCAATGTTGAAAACTTAGAACCAGAACGAATTATTGCAAAGTCAACGAATCTTGAAATGTAATATGTTATGAAATATATCATGACAAACTGCAACAATTTGTGGAAATGCGCCGGACGTTCGAAATCAGCGGGAATAACACAGGGTATTGTTGGGCAAACCTTTTCCAAACCGGGAATTACTGGATGGAATAGTCTTTACGATGGGCTAACAAAAATGTTGTATAAACAGGATAAAAGTGTACAATTAAACGAGGCACTGGAACTGAAAAACATTTTACGTATCGACGATTTTACATGTAACAGTAAATCCTTGCGGTGTTTAAAACCAAAAGTAGACTCACTGGACTTATTGCAAGCCGAAGGAATATTTAGTTAGGCATGTTACTGAAATGGTTAGTATCCCTAAGAAAAAAATAGAGAAAGCTGAACAGAGAATCATTTGATTAATGAAAACCGTTGGCAGAGAGATATTTACGGAATATGGATTTTGCCATTTGCTTATACTTTTACATAGATGCAAATGCAGCAGTTGCTGCAATGTCTTTTCCTATGTTCAAAGACAGATGGATGACTTGTTTTAAATTTAGAACATCATTCAAGAATAAAATCCACTTTCAAAAGAGCTGTAACCAAAGAAATCCACGAGGCTCCTAAAAACGTTTAAGATTTAGCAAGTAGGAAATACCAATACAGATATTTTAAATTTGATACCAATTATTAAGACACGGATTCAACAGTCCAAGTTCAACGACCTAGGACAATGCTATTATTTCACCTTATTTAGCAGATCAGGATAAAGATGTATCCATGCTAAATAAATATCCTCAAATAAAAAATGTGAATAATAATACGCCTGTACCGTCCTCGGGTTCAGTTGAAAGGCGTTTTTCATATGCTACTATGACAAATTCACCAAAGTCGCATAGACTCTCAGGTGAAATGTAGAAGAGGATACAGTTAAAATCACAGTACATAACAATCAACAATAATTATTCTTTTTGAACATGAGGAGCAACAATACAATAAACAACAAAACACTTTTTTAGTACCTTCTCTTTTTCATTAAATTAATTTTGTAATCTAGGGCCTATTTCACAGAACGTACATCTCATACATTGTATAATTCCGAGGCAATTCGATAACGAGGTTGACCTAGGGCAGGAAGTACGATCGGAGGTTATGAGGGAATGCAGAATGGTCAGTGGAGGCAGTCTGCAGCTGATCGCAACGGAAAATAGTTGATTTATTCTTCAAAGACAACATAGGTGGCAGCGGTGGGATGTTAAGGTAAAGCATCTGCCTTAACTCCAAAAAGTTTTTACGATTTCCCAATGCATTTTCTCTAATCAAATACTCGTGAATTATAACCGACTATAACGAAGTAAAAGTCAAACGATAAAGTAAACATAAAAGTGCAAGTTAGTGCAAGAAGTTGAAGAGATATAAATAAGACAAGAACAGTGGAACAAGCGAGAAAGAAAACACAGCATTGGTCACAATTGGATCGAAAAATAAAAACCCTGCAAAACTCCACAGAGGTAATCCGTTTCATGTGGTAGTCATGGAAGGAAGGAAGAAACTGCCACGCAGAGGCAGAAAAACGGAAACATCAACAATAAAACCCTCAATAGGAAAAGCATCAACCACAGAATCAGGAGCGTGAACATCAACAGGAGGAGCATCAGCAACATGAAACAATGTTCGTGTAAGCTGTTGTAAGTTTTAGTCGTATAAAAAAATCCTATAGATAAACTAAACCCTTTTACAACCTTAAAAAAAATTAAAAAAAAAAAAATAAATATTATTAAATAAAACTCTTGAAACACTTTACACCCAACCATACTTTCAAACCTACTTCCCCCTCAAGTTATCTTTAGCCTGCCAGTTCTAAACTTGTTACGAATTTCGGGTAGCGTGTTTCAAGTGGAATATGCATGACGAGCTTAAACCCTAATATATCACTAAGAAGCGGCAAGAAAAGGCCAAAGACCGCTCGTAGAACCTCAATGCCAGTCGGACCCTCCCCAGTAAAACAAAAAATCGAAAGTATAGAGTCACCCAAACTCAGTAACGAGGATAGTTTTCCACACACACCCGATCGCAAACCCCCTCGTGTAGCCATTACTCACATCTAAACACCATACAGATTTCGCAGAAACACAAAAGTCAACCCAAAATGACATTTAATTTGTCGCAAGCCATCAAACTTATACCTGAGTTTGATGGATCCGCTAGAGCGATAGATACATTCGTGCAGCTAGTCGACCTCCAGTCAAAGAAGACTGTTTCTCCATTAGACAAAGCGGAGTTAGTCGACATAGTCATCAAACGTTTCAAGAAAACGCGATTGCAGCAAGTAATTCAAACGGAGGTATTTCAGTTTAGACAAGGTTAAGCTGAATCAGTAGCTTCATACACGGAAAGAACATACTCGTTGTTTGATGATCTGAGTAATGCAAACGCAAGTAGCTCATTAGATCTCTGAACAGCAGCATGATATTGATATTGGTCTCATACCCCAAATTAAACTATTAGTAAAAAGCGCTAGATGCACTGATTTAGACGCAGCAGTCGACATAGCGATGGAAGAGGAAAAACTCCTCACTTCCACGACCTTCACCAATTTCACGAACCACAGAGCAATTCATACAAATGGCTAACAATCCCCACACTATGTTAACACGATACAAAATACGAATTCCTGTAGATACTGTAAAAAGCAAGGTCACACACTATCGAAGAGTGTCGAAAATGAGCCCTCAATAACAACAGAAATTCGGGGAGAAACTCCAATTTGAATCAGGGAAACTCATCGCGACCTGGCACGTCCAGCACCTGGCACCCGGAGTCAGGTGAAGAATATCAGCCAAGGTGCGCAAACAAACTAAATCTAAGAATCTCTAAATATAAAAATGTTGAACCAAATCCAATTTTAACTCTACATCGAAATCAAGATACGAAATCCTCAAATCATACTCCAAACCGAAATCGATTATCAAATCCATTTAAAACACGAAATCCAATGTATCCGAACCTATATATAGCACAAGAGGAAAAGCCTCATGTACAAAATCGCGAAATCATTTGTCAGAATCCAAATCGAGATCAACCCAATGCACTAAATAGGTATAATATAGTTCAGAACAAATCAAAATCACTAGACCAACACAAAAAATATACAGAAATAATACCAAATATAATCAATGAAGTACAAAGTGAAATCCTACATCAAAACTCAAGGTAAAACTTAACTCATACAGAAAATCGAAGTCCAAGTCAAACTCAAAACTTAAAGCAATTTCTAATACAAAACCCCACTACCACCATGAACACTGAAAAGCACCACAAATCTATCGCCAATTTCAGTTCTGTTACTAGAACTACGAATTTCAAAAGTCAGATAAGAATATCATTAAAGGAGTTTAAACCACAGAACGCTCGTCAGGTGCTGAATTAAGCTTGAAAAAATTAAATTCATTAAAACCTGACGAATGGAATAAACACAGACATTTACCATTACCTCATTAACAGGCGATATGCCCACATCTACTATTGGCACTATAAAGCTAAATCTAGAACTCAGACTATATGTCTTCGAACATCAAATCATTCAAAATGGATTCTAGAAATAACAATACTAGAACCAATTCTTTCGCGGCATTAGCAAATCTACCGACTTCGTGCAACGAAGAAATCGACTGTGATGAAATCTTAAGTCCCACTGTTTCTAACAGAAAAGCAAAAATCCCCTCTGTGTGTGTTTTGCAAAAGACTCTTAGTGAAGTCCATGCCTTACTTCGTGAAGTTCAAATTACCAACTACTCCTTGAAAAAAATGAGCATTGGCATTAAAATTAATTGCGATAGTGTTGTTTCGCACAATAAACTATGCACTGTGTTACAAACTAAAAACATGTAGTTTTTCACTCATGACCTACCAGCGTTAGGGTCACTTAAAGTTATTTTGTATGGGCCGGATGAAATGTCTGTCGATGTCGATGAAAAATGTCTGTCTGAAATGAACCGGTGTCCCTCGGCTTAAAATGCCAGAACATGAAGTTAATTAAAAAACAATATGAACGTTTTGTTGATACATTTTATTTAGACTTTCTTGAAATTGGTTCAATACGACTCGCTGAACTGGAAAAGAACTACAAATCTGTATTTAAAACGCATTTTAAATGGGACTTTGCCAGAAGACAACTTAATCGAGTCACGCAGTGTTATAACTGCCAAATGTATGGACATGGCGAAAAAAATTGTCACATAAAAACTCAGTGTGCTAACTGCTCCGAACATCACAAAACCAGTGAGTGCACCAAGAACATAAAATGCGCCAACTGCAATGGAATACATAAGTCCACTGAACTAACATGTGTCAGTCGCCAAAGCTTTCTTGAAATTAGGCAAAAGCTCTCGGACAAAAACAAAACACTTCTGATTAGAAGAGCACAGACGTCTTTCGTGCCTAACATCATGGATTTTCCATCACTCCCATCCCATCGCAATTCAGCAGGTAACGTAGCACCTAGGGCTACAATCACTAACATCCACAAGTCATCGAATGCGTGGTCCAAATCTACCAACAACAATACTGTGCAGAACATCCAGGAGCTTTTCTCGCTAGAAGAAATTAATACTCTCACATCTGAGATGATCATCTTGCTCGGGAACTGTACTACAAAAGCGGAGCAATTTAATGTTATAACACAACTTGCAATTAAATACTTATACAAATCGAAATAATGAACAGTGGCTTAAAAATAATTTGTTGAAATGCTAGAAGCATTCGAGGAAAACAATTAGAATTTTTCACATTCCTTAATACATATGATATTGATGTAGCATAAATTTGAGGAACTTGGCTTAATTCTAATGATCGTTTATCAAACTCTGTGTATAAATGTTATCGTTTGGACAGGGAAGAGGGAATTGGTGGCGGTATTGCCATAGTTGTGAAACGTCTAATACAACATAAAGTACTTCCAATCATAAGTACGAAATTAATTGAAACTATTGGTATTGAAGTTCTTTTTGCTAAAGGCTTATCACTAAAAATTTATAGTGAATATTTTCCAGGTGGGAGGAATTCGCCTCAAAATCGAATTGATCTCCGAAGTAATATTTTGAGATTGATAAACACAAATGATATCTTTCTAATAGGTGGTGATTTCAACTGCAGGCATAGATGTTGGGGTTGTCTTAGAGCTAATTCTTGGGGTAATATTCTGGCTGACTTAAACTGTAGACATCCTTTCGATATACTCTATCCTCCTAATCCATCCTACATACCTTCTAATAGTAACTGGAACCCATCTACATTAGATCTCTTTTTAACTAATATTTCTGACCTTTTTACGCCTCCTACAACACTTAACGAACTCAATTCCGATCATTTACCTGTAATATGTAGTACTATTCTTTCCCCAGTACAATGTTCATCTTCTGTCTATGATGTGAAAAATGCTAACTGGAACTTATTTAAGACTTTAATACGTTCGAAGCTAGATAACTACTTAGTTCAAAATAACAGCCAAACCCATATAGATCAAAACGTGAGTACGTTTAAATGCTATTCTGGAAGGCTTTGGGCAGTCAGTGCCTAAGAGAACGAATTCAAGACAGGCATCTAATGTGCTACCACACTTCATTCTTCAATTTATTAAGCTGAGAAACATCTGCAGATCCAGATGGAGACGAACAAGGAATGATGTCTACCTCATCTTATTTGAAAAAATGAACTCTTTAGTTAAATATATGAAACTTCAGAAATCAATCATAGAACGATAGACTCCAAAATTTGGAGAAAGGCAGTAAGCCATTTTGGAATTTGGTAAAGGTAATAAAGAAAAAAACATAGCTACATTCCTCCACTGTAGGTAGATAACTCTGTGATACTCTCTTGTTCTGAAAAAACCAATGCGCTTGCTAACCACTTTTCTATAAGGCATTCGATATTTCATATTTCATAAACAATAATGGGCGATTTCAATCGTTATAGACAGCTTAAAAGTTAAGAAATCTTCTGGCTTTGATCAAGTGCATCGTATCGCAGGTGATATCAAAAAAAGTACTGGCATGATAATTTTAGATGTTGAATAGGCTTTCGATACTGTTTGGCATGATGGATTGATTCATAAGTTAGTAAGTGTTAATCTTCCGTTGTGTCTTGTCAAAATCATCCAGCCATTTTTGTCTCACAGAAGTTTTAATTTTTCCATAAATGGAAATTCTTCTGTAAATAAACCGATAAATGCAGGAGTTCCACAAGGATCCGTCCTTAGTCCAGTTTTATATAACATTTATACATCCGTTTTCCCTAACTTGACAAACTGTAGTATCGCCCTTTTCGCTGACGATACTTGCATTTATTCATCAGATGTAATTGGTTTCAACGTTGAAACTAATCTACAATCTGCTTTAAATGCGATCGAAACATATTGCATTAACTGGAAAATTAAAATTAATGCTTCTAAGACACAAGCTATCTTTTTTACTCGTAAAAGAAAAGCTTGTTTACTTCCTAGCAACAGACTTATTGTCAATGGAATTGCGGTGGAATGGAAACCGAATGTAAAATATCTTGGGGTTTATTTAGGCAAGCGCTTAACATTCAATCATCATGTGCAAGAAACAATTAAGAAGGTTAACACAACTACGTGAATCCTGTATCCATTTATATGTAGACGTTCAAAACTCAATGTTGCGAACAAACTACTCATTTTCAAAGCTATTTTCTATCTATTATATTTTATGGGTCTCCTGTCTGGGGTAAATGTGCGAACGTTCACTTACGCTAGCTGCAGATAGCTCAAAATGAACTGCTTAAAAAGATTCTGGATTTTTCATGGTTTTTCCCAACAAAAGAATTACATGAAATGGCCAACATTGAAATGGTAGCACAAAGGATTGAAAGAATTCTGTTAAAATACAATATTTCGTGATTATCTTCTGACAATGTCTACATGTCTAATTTGGCTTTACAATTTGATAGGAGATTGAATGAAAATACTATACCAGACGCATATCCAATCCCCAACATCCAAGACATACTCGGACAAATCGGAGACTCTAAATATTTCTCAACGTTGGATCAAGCGAACGGTTTCCATCAGATAGAAGTTTCAGAAGACGATAGAGAAAAAACCGCATTCAGCACACCCACCGGTCATTTCGAGTTCAACCGAATGCCCTTTTGTCTACGAAATGCTCCTCCAACATTCCAGAGACTCATGAATGCAGTACACTCTGGATTGCAGGGCATAAAGTGTTTCCTCGATGATATTGTAATTATGGAAAAATCTTCCAGGCCTTAGACAAAGTCAATTTGAAAATTCAGTTATCAAAATGCAAATTCCTTCAAACAGAAGTAATGTATCTAGGGCACGTTATCACATCAGATGGTGTAAGGCCCGATCCTGAACAAATAACAGCCATACAAAAAATCGAACCTCCCCAAAATCAAAAACAAATAAAATCTTTCTTGGGCTTAGTGGGGTACTATAGAAAACTTCTCAAAAATATTTAACCCGATAAACAAACTCCTCCGTAAGGACGTACTATATAAATGTGACGTATTTTGTGATGAATCGTTCAGAAAACTTAAGAATTAACAAAACTACCCGTATTAATTTATCCAAACTGTAATAACACATTTTACATCTCCACCGACGCTAGTAATGAAGTTTTCGGTGCAGTAATTTCTCAAGGAGAAAAGGACACAGACGACTTGCCCATGGCATATACTGGTAGAATATTAAATAAGGTAGAAAAGAATTATTCCACCATCGAAAAGGAAGCTGTTACTGTAGTCAGGGCAGTTACACACTTTCGACCATACGTATTCGGTCGTCAGTTCGCTTGTATGGATCTTTAATTCAAAAAATCCCTCTTCCAGAATAATTCGCTGGTGAATCAAGCTAGAAGAGTACAATTTTATTGTGACGCATAAAGCTGGACATTTGAATACAAACGCAGACCCAATATCACGGTTAAAAACAGCGGACGTAAAAGTAGTGACACGCAGTCAGAGTAAACTAAGCCCAGATAAAGTTATGCAAGAAAAAAAACGTAATGCAGATCTCGGATCCAGACAAAATCAAGCAGATAATGCATGAATTCCATGATACACCTTTAGGAGGTTATCAAGGAGTCAAACATACTGTAAAACCCATCAAAAGACACTACAAATGGGAAAATATGCACACAATTGTGAAAAATTACATCAAATCTTGTGATTTGTGTCAAAGAAACAAAATGTACTCACGTAATAGGATACCAATGGTCATCATTACAACGGCAAAAATCCCATTCGAAAGAATAACCCTTGATATAGTGGAACCCCTCCCGATTAAAGGGGATCATAACAAATACATACTTACATTTCAAGACGACCTCACTAAATTTGTACAAGCAGTTCCAATTCCCAACCAAGAAGCCCATACAGTGGCCGAATCGCTAGTTGAGCAAATCATTTGTACATTCGGAACCGCAAACCATTCTCACAGATCAATTCAAAAACGTTTGTAAACTCCTAAAAATACAAAAGACACAAACACGCCCATATCATCCACAATCAAACGGAGCACTTGAACGATCGCATAGAACTTTAGGCGAATATCTGAGAAACTACGCAAGTAACGATCAAACCAATTGGGATAAGTTCATTAATTGTGCAGTGTTCTGTTATAACACTACAGGCCACACAAGTAACAACTACAGTCCCTATGAAGTCATTTTCGGGCTAGTACCACCAATTCCCTCTATCTTAAATAGACAATCGCAACCCGTATACAATAACAATGACTACATAAGTGGAGTTAAAGGTAAACTACAAACAGGCTACGAAACAATACGAAAAAACCAAAGAAAAGTCAAAGCATTACTACGATCAGAAATCAAAACAGGTCAAACAATATAACGTAGGTGATACAGTATGGTTAGAAGCAAAAAACCGATCGAACAAAAAACTTACCCCCATCTATGAAGGACCCTATGAAATTGTAGAGATCATATCCCCAACAAATACCAAATTAAAAAAACACAGAAATATAAACACATAAAATCAATTAAAATATCATAATTGACAAACATCAAACACCTAAGCATAAACAAATTCGATAGAACCCCTACCCTTGTTTTCTTTCTTCTTCCCAGTTTCTGTATCATGCTATGCTTTATAAGCACTACATTAACACAAGCAGTGGTGCAACCGCTAGAACCAATCGGTGTACTAGAGAAATCATTCACTAAATGGACATTCCTGTTCAACTTTAATAACTTCATGATAAAAAGCAGTACAAAAACCTTAGAACAAAATATGAAAACGTTGTCGGAACTCTGCACAAGTACGATAAAATAATACCCATTAGATCACTGCAAAACAACGATGAAGATCCTGCACAACATCCTAACAGAGATTCAGCAAAATGATAAAGAACTAGACGCAACATTAGTCAAGAAAACGAGAGATAGAAGAAGCACATTCATGCAGAACGAAGGTACCCTATTCAACGGAATAAGGCATGCCCAAAAAGTTCCTATTTGGTACAATGGACCAGCATGACGTGTCCATGATAGACACTGCATTTCAAGAACTCTCGAAAAAGCAAAATGACTTGTATCACTTGTCAGAAAACTAGATAACCATAATCACAGGCCTCGTAGACGCATTCAACGAATCAACGCACCAAATGAACAAGAATTTCAATACAATTGTCGAAGAAATAAACAAAAACACGATTTAGATAACCAATCCAACAAACTTCGAAAAAACTCTACACAATTTCAACGAAATTACAAATATAGTAACAATGTTCGCCTCAAAAATTATAGAGAAACAGGTCGAGTTCCTTGGGATAATCCAGGACGCCAAATTAGGAAAAATGAACATTCGATTTTTAAACTCAAACAGATTTATTTCAATCTTAGAAAAAATATAGCTAGACCTACACACAACATAAGATTCCCACAAAAGATCTCTAGACTAAATCTACCCACAATAAACATAATAGCAACTACTACTCCCATATACGTAAACAACAAATTAATGATCCAAGTTAGTATACCCCTCGTTAGCGAAGAATTTAATTTGTTTAAGAGAACATCCATCCCAATAAAACTAAAACAAAACATTTACAAATTTATGTCAGTAAATAGCGAACTTATAGCGATAAACGAGAACTACAGACGATATATATTCCTTAACACAAAAGACCTAAACAAGTGTCCAAGAATTCGAACCAAACCACTTCATATTCCAACAAAACTTCGTGATACATAATCACAAGGTCAATAACTGCATTATTAAATTAACTTCAGGAAACACAACCCCAAAATCTTGCTAAACCACGAAAACTGGTTCAACCTAGTAAATAAAAATTCATGGCTTTACGTCATATCGAAAAACTCAAACGTGAAAACACTATGTGGCACCACGCCTCAAACCCTCAAACTGTCCGATAGTGGAATTTTAACAATAAATCAATACTGTCAACCAATGACCGACGAAGTATTCTTGCGAGCTTCAAACGAAATTTATGACCAAACTCCAACCATGTACCGTTCCAGTACTCGAATTTGTCGCGAAAACCTTCCACAAACAGATTTTTCAACAAAACCATCAACAAACAAAAACGCAAAAAGCCGCGCAAGAACTACATACACACAGGAAAAACAAACAATCGGCATTTTCTTAATGCCTATTTCATGGAAACATCAGTCCATGATAAAAAAAACATAGATTCCTCGAACAAAAGTCATAGACTTAACTGGAAGGAGAGGAAACAAGAAATTAAAGCGGCCAGCCGTCGTTTCTCCCCGGCCATAAATTAAGACCTGTAATAGTTAACCGACAGCGTATGCCAATAGTAAACACAACTAAAAACAATAATTAAACATCAAATAATATACAAATTAATGAATATAACTTTCAAGGATATTACAATAACCTAGCACACTTAGATACCCTTGTTCAAATTATAATCCAGGAATAATATTTTTGTATGAAAGGAAAATTCTTATAGAAATAGTGCCATTCAAATACAAAAACTACATTGCATACTTCAACTACAGGCTACATGGCAGAAACAAAGATAAAACTGCTATTCTCATAAAACCGAATATACCACATCCACATACAATTTGCCAAAATGGTATTCTCACCAAAACTGAGCTCCAACCAAATCGACGAAAAGTATTGTATAAGGCGACCTTAATGCCATTGTGGGGTTCACCACACAACAAACATGAGGGAAATGTTTTTGCTGAATAGCTACAAAAATATCAGTCGCTTAGATCACCTGCACACCTTCCTACAACAAATACTCTAATGCGGTTGACTTAACATAACCTTCTATCACAGGTAACCCACCCTAAAAATCACTTAATTATTAAGAAGGAATTGGCCATTTCCCAATCCTTATTGACATATGTTCGCAGTACAGTCTCATTATAATATTAATGGAACAAAACGCGGATTGGGTAAAATTCAGGAAGAATGCATGTCAGATCTCCAAAGGCATTCTCTTATCGGAAAACATAAGCAAAGAAGCAAACGATTTAAGAAAAATAATAAGAAGCAGCGGCAAAGCAGATGGACATTTTTCCCTTCCAAAAACAAAGAACCTATTTGGTTCAATCCTTTGAAAAACGGTGAACTTGGCGAAATCCAAGGAACAATCCCAACATTGTTGCATCGTTAACGTCATTACGAACAGAAGATTAGACGCCAAAATTAAAACAATGGTGCGTTACGCAAGAAGTACAGCCTAGACAAACTTCTTGAACTCTATCAGGACTCAACGATCCTTTGCATTTGAGAATTCGCGCAACTGTTTCCAAAAAAATGGGCTCAAATGCCAATTTCTCACAAAAAATACTCAATTAACAACAAATAATTTTACTTTAGAAAGATCTAGTTTCAGAAGCTACTCTCTCGGGCCTGAGGGAATCGCTATCCTCAACCAAACACTCTACACCTGGACAAGACAAAAAAACACATGCACAATCCTTAAAAAATAAATTGTCCAGTTGAGTTATGCCTATAACAACAAACTGAAAGAAGGTACATTTCCACATGAGTGGAAAAAGCTATTTTGATCCCTATACCGACACAAAATCTTTAGAAAGTTATCGCCCGATTTCATTACTTTCTGTTCTATTCAAGTTATTTGAGAAAATAATCGGTAATTGAATCAAATGGACATTGGAATAACATCTTAACACGGGACAACACGGCTTTAGACCATGTAGAGGTGTAACCACTTTGTTGCACATCCTTGATCAAGCAGTACGCACAGAGTTAACCCTACGACATCATTCCGCTCTTTTGGCCATGGATTTAAAGAAAGCTTTTGAAATAGTTGCAACATTCAAGGTAATAAAAAAAACTCCATGGTTTGGATCTCAATACCAATGTCTTGAAAGTGATACATTCGTTTATGACGATCAGAATTATAAGAGTAAGGGCAAATAGTTATTATTCGAGGATAAAGAAAAGGAACTCTCTTGCCAACATTACTTTACAACGCCTACCTTGACTCACTCTTAAAAGAGTTTAAAAAGTTAGTTTCCATTATTCGAACTCGACCAAAGGTGATGCAAAAAAAAACTAAACTTAACTAACTACTGGAGCGTTGCCTTGTGCATAAATAGAAGCGGTAGAGGTGAAAATTATTTAGGTCGTACAGATTCAATTGCGTAGGATTCGACGCACTAACCCACTACGCCACGACGACCCACACATCACATTGGTACTTCTCAAACAATGCCATAAACACATCCTTATCCCAAACACTAAAAGGTGGATTTAACCTGTGACTTATAAGAAAGTGTTTGCTGAGATCATTGCAACAGGACAAACTGATTACTTTCTATCAAAGTCCATTTAGAATACCAATATAGTGTACACCCCATTCACATTCCTACTCATTATAAAATTTGTTGAGCGTGTGCATACATGGCAGAGTAGAATTCTCTATGTGTCCTGCAGCAAAACGGAACTGCCAGCAACAATTTTACACAGCGTGGTTAGGGATATCATCAGATTCATAAAAAAGGGATCTTGGGAATTCCGTCTATATATCTAATCTAATCCCCATACCATACACATAAATACACGTACCATAGACATTAAATGTTCTCGTGTAAATAATGTTGCAGGGAGACTCAAGTAAT
This sequence comes from Eristalis intricaria, assembly GCA_964034865.1. Classification (NCBI taxonomy): domain Eukaryota; kingdom Metazoa; phylum Arthropoda; class Insecta; order Diptera; family Syrphidae; genus Eristalis; species Eristalis intricaria. Next base: position 8,941,989 of record OZ035878.1, on the reverse strand, counting down.
AACTATAAAGTATCGTAATATCATTTAATAAAATAAAAATTTAAGAATTAACTTTAATTTAAAAAAAAAAGCTCTATGCACTCACTGAAACGGATTAACAATCCTCCTCCAAGAAATTCAATGCCTGCATCCCAACTCCAAAGAAAACTTTTCTTCCACCTTGTGACAGCGAATTTCCCTGTAAAACGAAGAAGAATAGATGAAATAATTGCGAATAACATCAAATATAAAATGACACTCAATTCAATTTTCTCTTCACAAATCGTCTTTGATTGCTATTTGTCTGAAATTCGTATTGCGTATTATTTTCCTTGAAACTGGTCTAGTTTAGGCAAATCTTTTTATTTAATTATTAATTAATTAATAATATGTAGCCAAAAATTTGTTCTGCTCGGCAATCGCCATTAATCAATCAGGAATACACACAGCGAATAGAACGTCAAATGATTCACCTCCTTTGTTTGGAGGGGAAGACCATCAATTGTTCGAAGCGATTCACGCGCATTCACCGCCAAGGGAGGGACAACTGTATAAAAAAAAGGTGGCAGATAGATTTAAAGGTGGTAGAAGCTGAACATCTATCTATATATTGATTTCTAGCTTGCGCTTTCATCTTAATTATTTTCCAATGATGTTGCCAAGTCTCAGATTTTTATTATTTTATTTATTTTAATATTTTAATGTATGGGTGACATTTTATATTTTGTATACTTCAAGTTTTAAAATAGTGTCAAATGCCACTTCAATTGGCTTCAGTGAACAGTCTTAAATATGGGTGGGGTGACCCTAAGAATCAATTTACATAATTGAAGAAAAACAAAATATTTAAGGATATATAAAAAATACATGTAAAAGATTTAAATTCAAAAGTAAAAATAGATAAAAAAAAATAGAAATGCACAAATGAAAGCCTGTAGGTACAACGCCTAAGGTATTTTTCAAATTTTCCAGAAAAAGTTTAAGTTCTGATTGATCGATGGAGCTTATTAAATAGGCGGCAAGATAAAACGAAATAAAAATTACAAAACGCGGTAGTACGAGAAAAGGGCACTGATACAACATTCGAAGAGTTTCTACGTAGATCATGATCAGAAATTAATCTGCAGTTAAGATTTCCAGATCTCATAAAGAATGTCTTCAACACTTTAAAACAGTACAAATGACGGACGCGGAGAATTTTCATATCTCAAAACAATATATAGCTAGGATGTCGGCGGTGTTTTCTGCATATCGTTCTCAGCACTTTTTTCCGCAGAATTAACAGAGGGTGTCTTTTATTTTTGTATGCACCGCCCCAACAGGCAATACCATATTGGACCTTTGAATGGAAAATACCATAATAATTAATTCTAAGTAGTTTATTCAAGCAAACATTTTTCAGGTAAAAAAAACTTCTGAGAGAGCGACAAAAATATTTCCTTAGACACTCCATATGGTTTGCAAAACTCATCCTAGAGTCAACAGTAAGACCCAAGTATTTAAATTCATCCACTTTTTCGTTTGGGAAGCACTTGTCACTGCAGCTAGTAGCGCTACAAAAAGTAGGGAAGGATAAGTCGGAAGCACATTTGCAACTTGCCAGTCTGTATCTTTGACACTCCGGTGCATGAATTGCATTGGCACCAACTGGGGTGGATGGATTAAAAGACATAATTTAGGTTTTAGGGCTAATGCTCAAACTATGTTCGTAATAAATTAAAATCCCAATTGATGTTAGTAACCAAATTCAAAGCGCTATCAGATTCATATGAACAGCCTACATCATCAGCGAAAGCAGTAAGTGCACCTTTGAAATTAAGGTCAAACAGCGAATTGATGTAGACCAGAAACAGAATGGGTCCCAACACAGAACATTGTGGTACTCCCAAAATGAAGAACTGGATTTCGCTCCTTATCTCATCAATCTTTACTCTTTATGTTCTATTAGAAAGGTAAGACCTAAACCAATCGAGCATGAAGCCAAGAACCAAGTTTCCTCAACAAGATGTGTGGTTAACCATATCAAATTCTTTTGTGATATCCACAAATAGGCCTGCAGTGAACTTTTTGCCATCAAGGTTACAGGAAATGCGAGAACAAATATGTAGGAGGGCATCTTCAGTTGATTTCCCTTTCTGAAAACCAAATTGCACTGAATTAAAAAAGTTAGAGATTGTCAGTAATGACTTCTCAAGAACTTTAATTGGAGAGGGCTATTTGTTGCGCGATGTTACGTTTCTGTCACAAAATATTTTTTCAAACCCATTTTGAGTGCATGTAGCATGTCTGTAAGAATTGGTTGTATCGATTTTTCATAAAACTAATGTACACAGATAGCATTGGTGCCCACGAGCGACCATATTTGTCGATTAATCGTGACTACCTACGTCCTTTTAAAAAATCAGTAAAAAATGAAAAGCGTGATAAATACTGTATATTTTTCAAAAATATACAAGGTGAGTAGATGGTTTTGTACTTTGTAGCGTAGCATGGGTTTTTATGAACAGTGATCCTGCTGTAAGAATTCATAAAGCCAAATTTGCAGCTCGGATAAGAAAAGTAAAAACAAAAAAGAAATTTAGCCGGTACGAGATATTCCGCTTTACTAAAAGAGTCAACAGGCATATCGCTATGTAAATACTTGCATATTTGAATACGATATTTTTCAAAAAATGGTTATTGTAACGTTATTAATTACCTCGGCATTGTTGAAGTCACAGAGTGTACAGGAAAAAATTCTTGCCGAAAAACTTGTAATTTTTCAAAAATCCCCTCAACTAAATTTAAGTGACATTATCGACACTGGAGGCTACCTGAAAATCTGCATAAATGGCTCAAAAACGGACGAGGGAACTGGACTAGGAGTATTCGCGATATCGCCGGACATATCCATTTCCCTCTCTCTTCGACTGCCCAACCATTGTAGTGTATACCAAGCAGAAGTTAAAGCCATCCAAGATTCTGCCCGCTTGCAGTCGATGAACTCGATACACGGGCTATCTATCGCCATCTACATTGATACCCAGACGGCCATAAAGGTTCTGCATAAACCATCAATTAAATCGAAGATGGAAAAACTTTGCCGTCTATCTCTTAGGGAGATAGTGGTTTAATGCAACCATACCCTATGCTGCGTATCTGCGCATAGTGGTTTTTGCAGACAACGAAAGGGCCGACGAGGTAGCAGGAATTGGGACTGCCACTGCTAAATAATCAGGACAACCCATATCCCTCAGTCCAAGTAATAAACACCGTGTTACTTACAGATGCCGTCAACTTCGCTAATCGGAGATGGATGGAATTAAATACATGTACGACTTCGAGGCTTATTTGGCCCTCACTAAATCCAAGCAAGACAAATAGACTCCTAAGACTATACATATCCATATCACCGACCACTGCCTTCTCGGTATCCATGCCAGAAGATTGGGAGCTCCCCACAACGACTACTGCAGAAGCTGTAGAGACGATGAGGAGGAAGAAAATACGCTTCATCTCCCCGGCACTCGTCCAGCCCTTGCAAAAACTAGAAAAGATATTCTAGGCAACTACTTTTCAGAAACCTAGAGGAAATGTCAAATTTAAAGATACAAGACATAGCCAAGTTTATCGAAAAGCTATTTGGCTGTAAATCAGCACAGGAGTGGACTTGTCATAGTAGGCCACTAGAATACCATTAGTCAGGTTATTTGTATATTTTTTGTATATTTTTTCTTGTTTATTTGCCTTAATCTTCATATTATTTGCATTGTTTAAAGAAAGTTTAATTTTGTTATTGTACATATGAATAATTGTTAATCACTGTAATTTTGTAAAAATAATCTGTGAGTCACTGTACGATCTATATCGCGCCATCCGAATCCATCTGCATCTGATCGCACCATATTTTGCAGCATCCAATACGCGGACTTCAAGTCGAATCGGACGATGCACGCACACTTATAACGTATGCATACGATAGATGCATTGCATTGCATACAACGACGACGTGTGGCTGCTGATGGTCAATTGCAGATGGTCTCGGTCACTTGGATCGTGATCGCAGAAGACATCGGATGGAGCAAGGCAACGAGGTGTACTGTATCAAATAAATTTGTAATTTAAAGTAAAATCTACTGCATTATACATTATTTCATAATCATAAGATTGGTCCTTCGAGCCGGAGAATGAACGACTGAACAATTAAATTAACCCGATCGTATCGTTTTTCCAAGCGATCCGACTCAAATTACCTCGCATGGGAGCATGGGCTCGCTTGGAAAAACGATACGATCGGGTTAAGTTAATTGTTCAGTCGTTCATTCAAACATTTTTATCGCTTCCGTCGGTCAGTGATGCTAATGTAAAAACTTTGCGAAAAATAACTGACGGGGCTGATGAAGTTGTACGGGGACTTAAGACATTGGATAAAGATGGTCGAAACCCATGGCTAATTTATCTGTTGCTGAACAAGCTCGATCATGATACGCGTCAAGCTTGGGCAGTGCACATCGGTTCGCAAGAAGACTGTACGATTCTGGAGTTAATAGAGTTTTTGGAGGCAAGGTGTGATGCTTTAGAATCGTGCAGCACGTTACGTTCTTCTGTTCTACCTCGCGCAAAAACTCTATCGAACATTAAAGCACATGTGTCTGAAACGCAAAATAGTGAACCCAAAATAGTGTTGAATTCGTCTCCAAGTGCAAAACCGCAATGTCCAATGTGCAAAAAATCCCATGTCTTATATCAATGTGTGAAGTTCGCTGAATTGGATGTCGAGTCGCGTAGAAATTTCGTTTATAAGAACTCCATTTGTTTTAATTGTTTTCGCGTTGGACATTCGTCAGCAAAATGTCGGTCTTCGTTTCGTTGCCATGATTGTCAATCACGTCATCATATCCTAGTGCACCCTTTACAATCTAATAAAACTAGTGAACCTACTCCATAGTCGGCTACACCCCTGTGATCATTAACAACCATTCTTTGGAACCAATCCAAAAACATAAAACTGTCCTTCCCACTCTTCTCGCAAAAATCAAAGACATTCGGGGAAACATAATGCTTTGTCGTTGTTTACTTGATTCTAGGTCGCAATCGTCGTTTGTCACAGAATCATTCGCCCAACGACTCGGGTATTCTCGTTCGCACGCCCGAATACCAATTCTCGGACTATCGTCATTGGAAGCTGGATACACCAAAGGATGTATCTCCTTAACTTTGTTTTCTCGGTTTTCTTCACATCACTTGTCTATTGATGCATACATTCTAAACAAGTTGACTTCGAACTTGCCTTCACGATCAATAGACATCTCATCGTGGACTCATATATCAAATCTAGATCTGGCAGACCCAGATTTTAATAAATCTGCTCCTATTGACGTCCTTCTGGGCGCTGATAAAATGTGGGTTATACTAAAAGGAGAGCAAATTCAAGGTGCGAATGGTTGTCCACTCGGTTGGGTGATAACCGGAGAATTCGTCGAGCCAAACCTGTCGGCTTATCAATCTTGAAAGTAGACAGTTCGTCTACCAAACTGAGGGTAGTCTTTGATGGATCTGTCAAGGACTCGAATGGATGTTCGTTAAATAATTCACTCTTGATAGGTCCTCCCATTCAGCGAGATCTTATTGGTGTATATCTTCGTTTTCGTCAACATCGGTAAGTTTTCACCGCCGACGTAGTGAAGATGTTTCGACAAATTTGGGTAGAGGAGTCACATACTCATTATCAGAGGATTGTGTGGCGAGAAAAACCCTCGGATCCCATTCAGCATTACCGTCTACTTACAGTGACATACGGTACAGCGTCTGCCCCATTTTTGTCTGTTCGGGTTCTAAAACAATTGGCGGAAGACTACAATTTTCAGTTTCCGAAAGCAGCTGAAGTGCTTATGCGAGATGTGTATGTCGACGACATCATGACCGGATCGAGCTCAGCAGAAGAACTCATTAAACTGCAGTCTGAACTGGTGGAAAAACTACGGAAATGGAGCTCGAATTGTTGGCCACTTCTCGCTTCCTTGCAACAGGATGACTGTGAGTTCTCGATCTACGACACTGAACGTTCCCATTCACTGATCAAGGTATTGGGTATGTACTGGAATCCGGTTGACAAATTCTCTCCCATCAATAACACTATCCAGACGATCGTTACTATCGGAAGTATCAGGTATTTTTGATCCCCTGGGACTCTTAGCACCATTAATTATACTGTTCAAAATGCTTTTTCAGGAGTTGTGGTCATCGAAACTGAATTTGGGATGGGATGATCCGCTGCCTGCTCAACTGGCAGAAAGATGGACGCAGTACAGGCAAGAACTTCCATTTTTTCGTTCGGGTTCGTTGGAGTTCGGGTGGAGAGAAATTGCTTTTCGACACTGGATGACGTTGAATTACATGGATTCTCCGATGCATCGTCACTCGCGTATGCAGCTGTCGTATACTCTAGATGTAGAGTTTCTGACGGACGATACAAAACAACCATCGTTGCAGCCAAAACAAAGGTCGCACCCTTAAAACCAGTGTCCAATCCTCGACTGGAACTTTGTGGTGCCTTGCTCTTAACACGGCTTATGACTTTAGTTAAAGCTGCGTTCTCAAATAAAGTCTCCAGGGTAATAGCATGGTGTGACTCGGAAATTGTTTTGCATTGGCTGTCATCTCCACCTCGTCGCTGGACAACTTTCGTCGCGAATCGAACAGCAGCCATAATCGAATTAATTCCGAGACAATCGTGGTATCACGTCCCTTCAGAGGTCAATCCAGCTGATTGTGCATCGCGTGGCTTAGTTCCTTCACTTCTTCCGGGTCATAGCCTTTGGTGGACAAGGCCCCCGTGGCTTTCGTTGGGCGAAGAACATTGGCCAGAGTCTCGGTTTGTGTCGCCACGTGATGAGGTACTCGAAAAACGGCAGTGTTCGCGTCAAGTGTTCGTAATTTCTAACGATTCGGGAACAGTTCGATATTTACTTGAAACCAAATCGTCGTGGTTAAAGATACAAAGGATACTCGCATTTTGCCTTCGTTTCATACACAATTGTCGAACCCCTAAACATAATCGCCTTACTTCGCTTATTTCCGTGAGTGAATTTCAAAAATCGAGAGCAATTATATTCAGAACCGTTCAAGAAGAATATTTCGGTGAAGACATTCGGTTATTATGTAACAACAAACACCTACCAAATAACTCTAAATTGCTTAGATATTCCGCCTTTGTGGGAGGAAGAATCAAGATCGCATAAATTTCCTACAATATAAAACATCCTATAATATTGCCTAAGTCTGATAAACTCTCTTGGCTTTTAATCACAGATATCCACAATAACTACTTGCATGAGGGGCTCTCTGCAACGTTTGCGATTGTCAGGCAGCAATTTTGGATCTTGGGTAGCCGCAACATCACTCGTCAAATTGTGCATAAATGCAGGAAGTGTTTTCTGCAGCGAAAGGTAACAAGTTCGCAATTGATGGGAGATTTGCCAACTCATCGTGTGCAGCCAAGTCGTCCATTCTGTCACACGGGATGCGATTATGCTGGCCCTTTGACGATCAAGCTATCTAGTGGACGGAAACCTAAGCTTTCAAAAGCATACATCATTTTATTTGTGTGCATGGCGACGAAAGCGATTCACCAGAAGTTGGTCTGTGATCTGACGACAGAGGCTTTCCTTGCTGCACTACGTCGGTTTGTGTCTCGTCGGGGGCTGTGTTCGGACATATACTCTTACAACGGCACGAATTTCCAGGGAGCACGCCGATGTCTAACAGAGATGCATAAGCTAGTCATGTCTGAAAATTTTAATACAAGCGTGGCGGCATCGTTGGCAAAGTTCAGCATCAACTGGCACTATATACCCCCAGCTGCTCCCCATTTTGGTGGCTTGTGGGAAGCTGGAGTCAAATCCGTAAAGCTACATTTACGACGAGTTATCGGCTCGTCAATTTGGCATTCGAAGAACTCTATACGGTTTTGACTCAAATCGAAGCCATACTCAATTCTCGTCCTCTATGTGCTGTGTCTGACGAAGATCTAAATGTTCTAACTCCTGCATATTTCCTTATAGGAGAGCCTTACACGGCTGTTCCGGAGCCAACCAAACTCAACACGCCAATTAATCGACTGTCTCATTGGAATCATATCCAGAGCATGATTCAAGGCTTCTAGAAGCGATGGCAAATGGAGTACGTAACCTCGCTTCAAATTCGACCGAAGTGGATGCAACCTAAACCAAATATGAAGCCTGCGGACATCGTTGTTATTAAGGAGCCAAATCTTCCGCCTACTAAGTGGCTTCTTGGTAAAACCGAGTCTGTCACACATGGGACTGATGGACGAGTACGAGTTGCTGTGGTCAAAACCAAAGCAGGAATGCTTGTGCGTCCTATTACAAAGTTAGCCAAGCTTCCCATGTCCTGAAATATATTCCAGGGCGGGCGGTATGTTTGTAAACCGTCACGCTGGTTATTTGTATATTTTTTCTTGTTTATTTGCCTTAACCTTCATATTATTTGCATTGTTTAAAGAAAGTTTAATTATTGCATTGTTAAAAGAAACTGTAATTTTGTAAAAATAATCTGTGAGTCACTGTACGATCTACATCGCGCCATCCGAAACCATCTGCATCTGATCGCACCATATTTTGCAGCATCCAATACGCGGACTTCAAGTCGAATCGGACGATGCACGCACACTTATAACGTATGCATACGATAGATGCATTGCATTGCATACAACGACGACGTGCGGCTGCTGATGGTCAATTGCAGATGGTCTCGGTCACTTGGATCGTGATCGCAGAAGACATCGGATGGAGCAAGGCAACGAGGTGTACTGTATCAAATAAATTTGTAATTTAAAGTAAAATCGACTGCATTATACATTATTTCATAATCACATATCGTTAGTGTAGTCCCTTTTGAAAATGAGCCGGTGGAAAGGACCGGATAGTGATAGCACAAAGGATCCAACCAGTATCTAATTGAGCCACAACTGCTTCAGTGGGGGCAATCGCCAAAACCTTACCTAACCTAATCGACATAGGAAAATACGGTAACTAATATTTGTGAGAAAAAACAATTCTCTGTACACAAACTTAAAGCAAATGGTTCGATGCTTATTGCTTGTTAATTGCAAATGTCATAGCATACATATTTTATGTACATCAAAGTCTTCAAAAGTTCTTCCACCATAACTGAATTATATTTTCCGTGACGCTAATAAATGGTATGCACACAGTCACTTCGTAAGAGCAAAAATTATGACGCTTACAAGCCTATATATGATGGCAACAAACCACTTAAGCTCTTATCACTTTGCAAAACCCGTTGCCTTTGTCATTTTGATGCGTTGAAACGTATTTATGATCAGTTTTTAGAACTGAAAACACATTTTCAAATAAGTGCAATTAATGAAAAGTGCTATGATCTTAAACAAACTCGTTCAGGATACAAGAATATACCTTCTTCTTTCCGGAAACATAGTGGACTTTCCCTAGGTCGAATTGTCAAGGGATAACATAATTTGTTCGAGTTAGAGAGAGTTTGACTTACAGAGAGGTTTTTGTATGGAAAATTAAGGGAAATATGTGTAAAATATGGCAAAAAAGTTCGAGTTAGAGAGAGTTTCGACTTTGGGAGAGTTCGACTTAGGGAGATTCAACTGTATATATACTAAACACTTATTTTCAAGCTTCAAACATAGATTTTTTAAAAGCGAAAAAAGAAATTGTTGACGGCTGGATAGGGCAGTTGGTTAAATGCCTGCACTTGGTTAGTGGGGTCCCCGGTTCGAATCCCAGAGAAAACAAACTCAATACAGTTTTATTTGGTTTCAAATCTCGTCCAGTCATCAATTGCGTTGGGATTAAGTTAACAGCACTATCACTGGAGTGGTTTATCAGTGGTAGTAATCTGACTGCGGTGTTGAGTGTGCTGGTGAATTCACTAGCAGCCTCCTACTTAATCTAACCTATATTGAGATTAAAGCACGTTGCTTTGCAAATAAAAGGATCTGCGTTACTTCTGGAAGGTGTTGTCAAGGGGAAGACTTAATTTTCCCATTACTTAATGCATATGCCCCCCAAAACCTTACCGCAGCTGTATGGAACAAAGAACAGAAGATAGATGGGTCGACAGTGGTGTGGGGTGGTGGCCGTGGCGTTGTGTGTATGTGCGTCGACCCTACCAAAACAGAGCATCTCTGCCTGGGTTCGTTTCCCGGCATTAATTTTTCACGGCTACACGTCTTTCGAGTCACTGACAATGCCCAAAAAGTAATACAGTGTAAATTCGATTATTGCAACTAATGAAAACTTGACCTGTTGCAGATATCCTGAATCATTATTTTATAAAAAGAAAACAAATTCATCTACATATAATGTAAAACTCAGCAGTCGATTGGTAGCAGCTCTGTCCTGCATATTTTGCGGTTGCATAATTTTGTTCAATGCGTAGGTCATTTTGTTCTGCCCACTACAAGCATGTGGTAAACCATTTTATTATGGCACCTAATTTCACTTTGGGCTGTATAGCAATAGCCCCCATTTCTGCAATATCATCTGAAATTTCTTCTTCTCGGACTTCAACGTTTTGTAGATTTTCGTAGATCCATTCAGGAATCTAATCGCTGCTCATATCTTAAAATCAGATCTTTATGAAACATTTTTATCTTGAATTAACGGCACAGTCTTTTCCCTCCCAATGATCAGATCTGATATATTTTTCCAACGTTTAGTGATTATAGTAGCATTTAGCTCTTTCCATGCCAAAAAAAGCCGCTTTTAAATTTTACAGTCTTTCCACGTGAGAAAAATATTGACGAGTAGTATTTCGTGAATAACCTTCGAAACGCCACTCAAATTCGTCGATAGGCAAAGGTTCAATCAGCTGTGAACTTGGCCATATCTATAGTACTCCATTTCTGCACGGAACTATATCTAGACGATTTATGATGTTGCTCTCGCTGTTACATTGCATAGTAAAGCGTACACACATATGTGTATTGATACATATAGTATCAATGTTGGTATATATTTCGAGTCGTACAATTTCAGGGTTACGAAAATCGAAAAAAAAATGTTCAATTTGTTGCATCGAAACAGCAAGGAAACTATTTCTACATCTGCTGAGTAATGTCACCAAGTTTCGCAAAGTTGATGCAAAAAAGCTGATGTCACCCTCGCCGATGGATATGTGCATCAACAAGGGATTTCCAAGGCTGAAACTAATATCATAACTGGAAAACGATTACAGCCTATTCTAGCCTATTCTGTAATATGTATTTAAGAAGAAATAAAAGCCATCCTTATTAACAATCGTAACGATTACAGCCCTATTAATAAATCCAACCCAAGGTTTCATATTTGTCACCTCCCACACCCCTTCGTATGGTATCTGACTAAGGTGATTGCCTTCAACATCTTTTAATTTTTTTAACATAATATGGCCCTTTGTATTTTGGAACGAGTTTCTTCCAAATTCCAGGTAAATGGACGAAATTTCATATGATCACAAAATCCACTTCCGCATACAGTTTTTTCCTTCTATTACGATCTCTGTTTTTTGTCATGTTCTTGACATTTCATAATTTTTGTTGCTGCTATACTCCTCATAGATTTCAGATCTCTTTCTACTGCTTTTTCTGAAACATTTTCCAACTTGTCTGTCAAAAACCCAACTACTAGTCCCTTCTGTTTGACTTCAAACAGCAATTCATTGTGCTTCGATGCATTGTGTTATTCATTGCAAATTCTATTTGAAGAAGTGCTTTATCGAGTGATAATCTAGAACAAGCATTCGTAATATTGGTGACCATTGGAGCTAGGCTCCCATTAATCCTCTCAACTTGCCCATTTGCTTGTGGCGAATCAGTATCGATTTTTACGTATTCTATATTATTATCCGTTATATAATAAATTCCTGAAACTATTTTGATGTGCATGCACTACCCCTATCTGACACTTATGTAAGTGGGCGACTGTATGATTTAAATTAGTAATTTAAGGATTGTATTTCTTTCCTTGTGTTTTTGGAATGAACTGCAAATTGACACATTTAGAAAATGCATCTACAATCAAAAATATATATAGTTTTCCAGATTTTGGAGAGAAAGCTAGTCTTTTAGGACAATTCAATATATATTTTTTTATTTTTTCCCTCAATTTAGGAAACCAATATACTCATTACATCGCCTCACACACTTTACCACTCTCTACGTGACCCATGTCATCATGATACATGTGAAGCAAATGTTGTTCCATATCTTTTGGAAGAAAAAACAATAAATTATTTTCTACTTTGCCTGTCGTAAGAGGCGACTAAAAATCCACCCATCGTATATGGGTTTAAATAGTATACATAAAACATGCAATGAACAAAACAAACAGATTAACTACCGCAGGTGGCAGCCCAGTTACACTGGAGAATCCACTCTCTTCGGAGACAGACTCTTAGGACTATGGGGAGAGCCAGTTATTGCATTTAATAATTCCCTTCGCGAAGAACTCAAGTGTAATCCGGTCTCCACCATCAAGTCCATGAATCTCCGAAAAAAGAAGTCCGCCGGATGTGGAAACACAACACCACATGGACTCAGCGAAATTTAAAAGTTTGAAGCAGGAAAATAAAGAGCTCTGCACCAAATTAATGAATATCGATCTTCTCTACCAAGAAAGAGAGCCCTTAAGAACTCAGAATGGAAAAAGGAGAATGAGGGCACCGCCCTTGTACCCAGTCCAAGGTACACAACGGACGAAGAACAGGATCGTGAAACAAACTGGGCATCGAAGAAAATGCCCAGTAAGAAGCGCAAAGCCGTCTCTTCACCGGAAGCTCAAAAGGAAGAACGCAAAGAATATGGGCTACGAAAAAAGCTAGTACAAGAGAAAGCAAACCCTCCGACAGCAATAAACGTCGTTGGTATGACGGATTACAATACATAGCGCTGTCTCCTCAAAGAAACGTTGGCGTCGGAATGTAAAATTACGTTGCTTCGGAATAACGCCTGGAAAGTCAACGTAACTGACCCCGATAGCCACAGAGCATTGTCACAAAAATTAAATAAGGAAAAAATACAGTGGTACACCTTTCAAAACAACAGGAATGACCACTCCGTGTCATAGCCAGAGGTCTTCACCCTTCATGCAATAAGGATGACCTTAAAGCAAAAGGTTTTAAAATTATTGACGCCGTCAACATCATAAAGAAGATTAAGCAGAAAACGGAACAATGTGAGGATATCCTGATCAAAACGGGACTGCCATTATTTATGCTTACATTTGAGACAAACGCATATATTGATAATATCTACAAGATTGAAACCATCTTAAAGTCTATTGTAAAAATTGAGCCTATGCATACGAACACAAGAACGATACCGCAATGTAAACGTTGCCAAGGGTTTAATCATACACGTTCTGGCTGGCCCGGATGGTATTCCCCCTATACTTCTGAAGAGGTGTTCTTCTGTGCTGGCAAAACCACTGCGTAAGCTTTTTCATCTATCCTACTCTTTAGGTCTCTTTCCGAGCAGATGGAAAACAGCATTTGTCCAGCCAGTCCCTAAAAAGGGCGAATCTTCGTCACCCACCTCGTACCGACCCATAGCACTTACGTCCCTTCTTTCTAAGGTCATGCAAACGCTGATAAATCGTCAGCTTATGAAATATCTTGAATCGCGGAAGCTTCTTAATGACCGACAATATGGTTTCCGCAGCGACAGGTCCACTGGTGATCTGATAGCTTATCTCACCGAAAAGTGGAACCAATCTTTGCACAATTCAGGCGAAAGCAAGATCGTTGCGCTTGATATTTCTAAAGCATTTGACAGAGTTTGGCATCAAGCTCTCTTGTCGAAAATGCGTGCCTATGGTATCGATGAATCTCTTCTTCTATGGATTAGAAATTACCTTTCGAACCGTTCAATTCAAGTTGTTTTGAATGGGTTCAAGTCTGATATTCACCAAATTAATGCTGGTGTTCCCCAAGGCTCAGTTCTGTCTCCGACACTCTTTCTCATTTTTATAAATGATCTCTTGTCTGCTACTTCTAATCCAATCCATTCCTTCGCTGATGACAGCACCCTTAGCTTTTCATATTCGTTCCTAGACTCACGACCCAGCCCTTCGGCCGTAGAATTGGAACGGCAGCGTATGTTAAGCACGTTGAATTCCGATCTTGACAGCATAATTAACTGGGGAAAAAACAATAGAGTGGAATTCAATGCTTCAAAAACTCAATGCCTTCTGCTGTCACTCAAGCGAACCCTTGATAATCAGCCATTATCCATGAATGGCGCTTGTGTCGTTGAAACCGGATAACTTTCCATCCTTGGTATGTGTATCAACACAACACTTAGTTGGAGCGATCACATATTTGAGGTCGCCAAAAATGCTGCGAAATGTTTAGGTTTTCTTAATCGATGCAAGAAATATTTCACCCCTTCTGATTTGGCTTTAATTTATAAGGCGTACATCCGCCCCAAGCTTGAGTATAACGCTCATATCTGGTCGGGTGCCCCCATGACCACACTCCACCTACTTGATAACATCCAAAAGCGAGCGATAAAACTTATAGGGGACAACAATATCGCAGAGTCATTAGACTCGCTCGAACATCGACGTACCGTCTCTTCTTTGTCCGTGTTTGATCGTTATTTCAATAAACGATGCTCAAGTGAGCTAGCCAACTGCATTCCTCCTCTCCATGAATTCAAACGCAATACTCGTCTCGCCAGGAATGCCCATCATTATTCCCTTAAGCCTACTTTCGGACGCACAGTTAAATTCAGAGACTCGTTCTTTAGCCGCACTGCACGAAATGGAATGCTCTTCCCAAACTAATATTTCCCACAGACTACAACCCGCAGATATTTAAAACCAATGTGCACAGGTACCTCCTCTCCCTTTCTATATTATAACCAATGTGCACAGGTACCTCCTCTCCCTTTCTCCCTCTATACCTTCGGCCCGTGCTGTGTCTTGACCCCGAACACATAAGGGTATTAGCAATCCCTTGAGCACGCGCAAATTATAAAAAAAAAAAAAAAAAAAATATTCCCACAAAGAACCTAAATGTGTAAAGTCGGAATAAAGCCGGAAATCATCTCTCTGAAAATTGTGATATTAGTAAAGAGGCGTCGGATATCTTTACGTCAAAACTTAAAGCCGTAGAGACTAAAACGCAAAAACAATAATAAAAAACGAAAGCAATAAAAATAATAAAGTAAAGGAGGCCACAACTGAAAAGGTGGGGAAAAGTAAATCTACCCTGCGTAAAATGGAGGATAAGCCAGAGTCCTCAAAGACTCTGCCGTATGCCCAAGCATTATCGATAAATAAATATCCTGCCGATTCGGCAGACCCGGTTGCGCACGTCTTGTGTTGGCCACGATTCTTGCTAAACTTGACGAGCAGTCCGCGAAAAATTAAATAATTTTTGACAAACTTAGCAAGCTTGAGCCTAAACCTGGTAAACACCACAGATCTTCTCGCAATATATGAAAACGGGAGGTACGATCAAAACATTAACATGGAATGCCAATGGAATAAAAAATAGAAGCAATGAACTGGAGATACTCTTGCGTAACACTAACGTTGAAGTTGAACCTGACAAAGGAGTCAAAATAAGAGGCTTTGTGCGTACCACGCTTTTCATCCCTCCGGAAGAGCCAGGATCCCCCCTCCTTATTTATTAGAGACAATATAGAGCACTTCATGAATACAATAACAGAAATTGACGCAATACAATCAGTGTCAATTAAAATAAAATACAAGACATCGTATCTGACCATAGCATCTGTACATTTTCCCCTTTCTGTATTATATCGCAGTAAAAAAAATTCCCAAATTTAAGGAAACAAATATTTCGCCAGAAATAAAAGAACTTATCCTCGAAAAAAGAAAAGCGCGCAAGAAATGGGAGAATTATTGCGCTCCGCAACACAAAACATACCTAAATCGCCTGTGCAATAAACTATGAAAATATTCGCAAGTCTTTAAAAACCACGAGATATCGACTTATCGTGAAGGCCTAACAAATGAAAAATTTACAAGCTACTCACTTTGGAAAGAAGTAAAAAATATCAAGAAGCCCCAAATGCAGGCCACGCCAATCAAGCAAGACAATGATGAGTGGGCAAAAAGTGAAAAAGGAATTGGGGATCTCTTTGCCGAACATTTGGAGGAAACATTCCAGCGCTTTGATTGACAAATATTGGAAGATGATCCAAGTGCAACTTCTATATCTGACGGCTCTAGTATAGAAAGTGTATCGCTAAACGAACTCTGCCAGGCAATCAAAAATCTAAAAAACAACAAGGCTCCTGGCTATGATCTAACAACCGGACAAATCCTGAAGAACTTTCCGAAAAAGGCAAGTAAACTCCTCTACTTAATTAACGCTTCCTTCAGGCTATTATATGTTCCAGACTCATGGTAGGCTGCAGAAGTGATTATGGTTCCAAAATCGGGCAAACCGTTTAACAACAAATTGTCGTACAGACTCGAAACTCGACAATTGAACAGGTATACAGAATAACGAATGAAACTGAAGGAGTATTAGAGGAGAAAAAGATCTGCTCCACCGCCCTACTTGACGTTTCCCATTCCTTCGACAAAGTCTGGCATGAAGCCCTAAAATACAAACTAAGCAGGCTTCTACCAACAAGCTTGTATAAGATACTAGAATCTTATCTCGATAACAAGATATTTAGAGTTAAACACGGAACTGGATACTCCGATTTAAAAGAGGTCCGAGCAGGAGTCCCTCAAGGTAGTGTCCTTGGCCCTACACTGTACCTGTTGTACACTAGAGACACACCTCAAACTGAGGGTGCACTTGTGGCTACATTTGCGGATGACACAGCGATCCTGGCAACGGGACGTTCAGTTGAGTCCTCAACTGAAAAACTGCAACGAGCTCTGAACAAAATAAACGAATAGTCAAAACGCTGGCGCATTGCTCCCAATGAGATCGAATCAACACACATAAATTTTACCTACATAAATATTTAAGATCTACCAGTTTTCATTAATTCTGCCCAAATACCGTACGCTAATGAAGCAAAATATCTTGGTATGACACTTGACGCGAAACTCAAGTGGAAGGCCCAAGTGAAAAAGAAACGGGATGTGCTCTAACACTAGTATGGAGAAATGTACCAGTTTTCATTAATTCTGCCCAAATACCGTACGCTAATGAAGCAAAATATCTTGGTATGACACTTGACGCGAAACTCAAGTGGAAGGCCCAAGTGAAAAAGAAACGGGATGTGCTCTAACACTAGTATGGAGAAATATACTGGTAACTTGGAAGGCACTCCAAGCTGGGCATGTACAACAAACTGCTATTATACAAGCAAGTACTTAAGCCTATATGGACTTAAGACTACCTTAAATATTACGAGTACAGGTTGCTGGCGTGGGTACTCAAATGACCGATGCATTCCTCGCTGGCGCGTGTATTTCCCAGACGCTACGTCGACACATTCTGTTTAGCATTTTCGTTGTTAGCTCCTCCACTCTTAAGTGCAAACGCCCCCGTTTGCTCGGTAGGATTAGAAGAGAGGTATTTTGCTGACTTGACATATCCTGGATGATGGCACCTGAGATTGACTGACGGGGATGTAAGGTTGTGAACTATGTGACATCGCGTCCTCTGGTATTTGCTCCAACCTGATGTTTTCTTGTGATTTGGCTGGCTGCCGCGTTCTTCTAATTTGGATGACCATGAGCGTTCTTTATATTATGACGATCAGTGCGAGGATAAGGTTGACGGTAACTCCCCATCTATGTTTTTCTTGTAGTAGATCAATGGTCTGAGTGTTTTTCACATTCAGCTCGTTGACCATTTCCAGGGAAAGTATTTTTTCAATGCTCGAGTTTGCAGCCTCTGGTTGATCAATTGGTGGCAGGAGACGCGTTCTTGTAACCTCATATGATGTGAATACTTGGTCTTTTACAGTAACAGTGGTGTTCTTGTACCTGATGATGAAGGTACCATTCAGCTGAAGTGGGTCAGTATCTATTTTGATAACGCCGTTGTATCCATTGAGTAGTAAGGTGCCAGGAACTATTTCTTTTACATCTAAGACATGTTGATTGCTGATCTTGCTGCAGCTGCTCGTTCGACTTGAGAGAAGATTTGGAATGCAGTCTGTACTCGTGGATATACTAGGTTACTAGAATTACATATGGCTATATTATTATCTGTTGTACATTTACTTATAATAGTAATGTTACTAACCTCTAAAATACAAAATATTTTCATAAATGATTTTAAGTATAAAATTTGATTTTCTTAATGCTTGTAAATGTTTACAAGAAGCTTACAAATTTCGGTGCTAGTCTTAGGATTTGATACAAGTGGAACCATTCGAAGCTATTTTAGCTTCAGCAAGGTCTGCTGCTTGTTCAATATTCAAGAAATTAACATTTTCCTTTTCTGATGTTTCTTTTATAATTCTTATTTCATCGTTACTTAAAATTTTAATATTTGATTTCGACAAATGTAGAGCATGGATAACATGTAATAGGTCTTCTTTAATTATTTTTAATTTATATTTTATTTCGCATTTCCTATTACTATTCACGTTTACAATTTTGATTACATTATTGGTTGTATTCGTAAGTTTCGTTATTTTTTCCAAACTAAGTCGGTTGAATATTACTTGATTATTATTGCTTTTCAATAATAAAAAAATCAACAGTATAAGGACTTACGGCATAAAATAATGGGGTTGCACCAAAGCAAATAACAGAGGATTTATTCAGTCCTTTCAAAATAAAACTATACGGGATATTGTGAAAGCTCTCTGGTATATCAGAAATTGTGATATACAAAGGAACTTAGGGATAACCACCGTCGACGAAGAAATAACAAACTCCGCTCGAAAGCTAAGTACTTCGTGGTCATTGTAAGAACGCCATCCTCCGAACTTTGGACATAAGACGTTTGGTAAGTCGATTTCAACGTACGAGACCGCTAGATTTGGCGCAATAGTAATAAACCATCCTAACGATGGTTATGGCAGGTGATTTTAACGAAGGTCTACCTGCACAACGCGAAATCATCTTTAAAAGTAAACCATGATTTGATAACATCCAAAAGCGAGCGATAAAACTTATAGGGGACAACAATATCGCAGAGTCATTAGACTCGCTCGAACATCGACGTACCGTCTCTTCTTTGTCCGTGTTTGATCGTTATTTCAATAAACGATGCTCAAGTGAGCTAGCCAACTGCATTCCTCCTCTCCATGAATTCAAACGCAATACTCGTCTCGCCAGGAATGCCCATCATTATTCCCTTAAGCCTACTTTCGGACGCACAGTTAAATTCAGAGACTCGTTCTTTAGCCGCACTGCACGAAATGGAATGCTCTTCCCAAACTAATATTTCCCACAGACTACAACCCGCAGATATTTAAAACCAATGTGCACAGGTACCTCCTCTCCCTTTCTCCCTCTATACCTTCGGCCCGTGCTGTGTCTTGACCCCGAACACATAAGGGTATTAGCAATCCCTTGAGCACGCGCAAATTATAAAAAAAAAAAAAAAAAAAATATTCCCACAAAGAACCTAAATGTGTAAAGTCGGAATAAAGCCGGAAATCATCTCTCTGAAAATTGTGATATTAGTAAAGAGGCGTCGGATATCTTTACGTCAAAACTTAAAGCCGTAGAGACTAAAACGCAAAAACAATAATAAAAAACGAAAGCAATAAAAATAATAAAGTAAAGGAGGCCACAACTGAAAAGGTGGGGAAAAGTAAATCTACCCTGCGTAAAATGGAGGATAAGCCAGAGTCCTCAAAGACTCTGCCGTATGCCCAAGCATTATCGATAAATAAATATCCTGCCGATTCGGCAGACCCGGTTGCGCACGTCTTGTGTTGGCCACGATTCTTGCTAAACTTGACGAGCAGTCCGCGAAAAATTAAATAATTTTTGACAAACTTAGCAAGCTTGAGCCTAAACCTGGTAAACACCACAGATCTTCTCGCAATATATGAAAACGGGAGGTACGATCAAAACATTAACATGGAATGCCAATGGAATAAAAAATAGAAGCAATGAACTGGAGATACTCTTGCGTAACACTAACGTTGAAGTTGAACCTGACGAAGGAGTCAAAATAAGAGGCTTTGTGCGTACCACGCTTTTCATCCCTCCGGAAGAGCCAGGATCCCCCCTCCTTATTTATTAGAGACAATATAGAGCACTTCATGAATACAATAACAGAAATTGACGCAATACAATCAGTGTCAATTAAAATAAAATACAAGACATCGTATCTGACCATAGCATCTGTACATTTTCCCCTTTCTGTATTATATCGCAGTAAAAAAAATTCCCAAATTTAAGGAAACAAATATTTCGCCAGAAATAAAAGAACTTATCCTCGAAAAAAGAAAAGCGCGCAAGAAATGGGAGAATTATTGCGCTCCGCAACACAAAACATACCTAAATCGCCTGTGCAATAAACTATGAAAATATTCGCAAGTCTTTAAAAACCACGAGATATCGACTTATCGTGAAGGCCTAACAAATGAAAAATTTACAAGCTACTCACTTTGGAAAGAAGTAAAAAATATCAAGAAGCCCCAAATGCAGGCCACGCCAATCAAGCAAGACAATGATGAGTGGGCAAAAAGTGAAAAAGGAATTGGGGATCTCTTTGCCGAACATTTGGAGGAAACATTCCAGCGCTTTGATTGACAAATATTGGAAGATGATCCAAGTGCAACTTCTATATCTGACGGCTCTAGTATAGAAAGTGTATCGCTAAACGAACTCTGCCAGGCAATCAAAAATCTAAAAAACAACAAGGCTCCTGGCTATGATCTAACAACCGGACAAATCCTGAAGAACTTTCCGAAAAAGGCAAGTAAACTCCTCTACTTAATTAACGCTTCCTTCAGGCCATTATATGTTCCAGACTCATGGTAGGCTGCAGAAGTGATTATGGTTCCAAAATCGGGCAAACCGTTTAACAACAAATTGTCGTACAGACTCGAAACTCGACAATTGAACAGGTATACAGAATAACGAATGAAACTGAAGGAGTATTAGAGGAGAAAAAGATCTGCTCCACCGCCCTACTTGACGTTTCCCATTCCTTCGACAAAGTCTGGCATGAAGCCCTAAAATACAAACTAAGCAGGCTTCTACCAACAAGCTTGTATAAGATACTAGAATCTTATCTCGATAACAAGATATTTAGAGTTAAACACGGAACTGGATACTCCGATTTAAAAGAGGTCCGAGCAGGAGTCCCTCAAGGTAGTGTCCTTGGCCCTACACTGTACCTGTTGTACACTAGAGACACACCTCAAACTGAGGGTGCACTTGTGGCTACATTTGCGGATGACACAGCGATCCTGGCAACGGGACGTTCAGTTGAGTCCTCAACTGAAAAACTGCAACGAGCTCTGAACAAAATAAACGAATAGTCAAAACGCTGGCGCATTGCTCCCAATGAGATCGAATCAACACACATAAATTTTACCTACATAAATATTTAAGATCTACCAGTTTTCATTAATTCTGCCCAAATACCGTACGCTAATGAAGCAAAATATCTTGGTATGACACTTGACGCGAAACTCAAGTGGAAGGCCCAAGTGAAAAAGAAACGGTATGTGCTCTAACACTAGTATGGAGAAATGTACCAGTTTTCATTAATTCTGCCCAAATACCGTACGCTAATGAAGCAAAATATCTTGGTATGACACTTGACGCGAAACTCAAGTGGAAGGCCCAAGTGAAAAAGAAACGGGATGTGCTCTAACACTAGTATGGAGAAATATACTGGTAACTTGGAAGGCACTCCAAGCTGGGCATGTACAACAAACTGCTATTATACAAGCAAGTACTTAAGCCTATATGGACTTAAGACTACCTTAAATATTACGAGTACAGGTTGCTGGCGTGGGTACTCAAATGACCGATGCATTCCTCGCTGGCGCGTGTATTTCCCAGACGCTACGTCGACACATTCTGTTTAGCATTTTCGTTGTTAGCTCCTCCACTCTTAAGTGCAAACGCCCCCGTTTGCTCGGTAGGATTAGAAGAGAGGTATTTTGCTGACTTGACATATCCTGGATGATGGCACCTGAGATTGACTGACGGGGATGTAAGGTTGTGAACTATGTGACATCGCGTCCTCTGGTATTTGCTCCAACCTGATGTTTTCTTGTGATTTGGCTGGCTGCCGCGTTCTTCTAATTTGGATGACCATGAGCGTTCTTTATATTATGACGATCAGTGCGAGGATAAGGTTGACGGTAACTCCCCATCTATGTTTTTCTTGTAGTAGATCAATGGTCTGAGTGTTTTTCACATTCAGCTCGTTGACCATTTCCAGGGAAAGTATTTTTTCAATGCTCGAGTTTGCAGCCTCTGGTTGATCAATTGGTGGCAGGAGACGCGTTCTTGTAACCTCATATGATGTGAATACTTGGTCTTTTACAGTAACAGTGGTGTTCTTGTACCTGATGATGAAGGTACCATTCAGCTGAAGTGGGTCAGTATCTATTTTGATAACGCCGTTGTATCCATTGAGTAGTAAGGTGCCAGGAACTATTTCTTTTACATCTAAGACATGTTGATTGCTGATCTTGCTGCAGCTGCTCGTTCGACTTGAGAGAAGATTTGGAATGCAGTCTGTACTCGTGGATATACTAGGTTACTAGAATTACATATGGCTATATTATTATCTGTTGTACATTTACTTATAATAGTAATGTTACTAACCTCTAAAATACAAAATATTTTCATAAATGATTTTAAGTATAAAATTTGATTTTCTTAATGCTTGTAAATGTTTACAAGAAGCTTACAAATTTCGGTGCTAGTCTTAGGATTTGATACAAGTGGAACCATTCGAAGCTATTTTAGCTTCAGCAAGGTCTGCTGCTTGTTCAATATTCAAGAAATTAACATTTTCCTTTTCTGATGTTTCTTTTATAATTCTTATTTCATCGTTACTTAAAATTTTAATATTTGATTTCGACAAATGTAGAGCATGGATAACATGTAATAGGTCTTCTTTAATTATTTTTAATTTATATTTTATTTCGCATTTCCTATTACTATTCACGTTTACAATTTTGATTACATTATTGGTTGTATTCGTAAGTTTCGTTATTTTTTCCAAACTAAGTCGGTTGAATATTACTTGATTATTATTGCTTTTCAATAATAAAAAAATCAACAGTATAAGGACTTACGGCATAAAATAATGGGGTTGCACCAAAGCAAATAACAGAGGATTTATTCAGTCCTTTCAAAATAAAACTATACGGGATATTGTGAAAGCTCTCTGGTATATCAGAAATTGTGATATACAAAGGAACTTAGGGATAACCACCGTCGACGAAGAAATAACAAACTCCGCTCGAAAGCTAAGTACTTCGTGGTCATTGTAAGAACGCCATCCTCCGAACTTTGGACATAAGACGTTTGGTAAGTCGATTTCAACGTACGAGACCGCTAGATTTGGCGCAATAGTAATAAACCATCCTAACGATGGTTATGGCAGGTGATTTTAACGAAGGTCTACCTGCACAACGCGAAATCATCTTTAAAAGTAAACCAAAAGGGAAGGGTGTTTTTAGTCAGTAAAAATCTGACACTACTATGTGGACACGGGTCACATAGTGTCTTGTTGAAGATTTTCACCAACCTGAATAACAAAAAAAAAAACCTTATAAATTCAATTATTATGCATCTCAAATATCTTGCTCTCCTCAGGTTATAACTTTTTTCTGATATCGTTTATAGTACTATCTTTATGTTGATAAAAATTTAAAAATTGATAGACTGTGTTCAAAGGTTTTTTCCTCCAGAACCAAAATACTAGACATTCTGCTGAGCAGTTACGTGTTGC
The DNA here is from genome assembly GCA_964034865.1 of Eristalis intricaria. Lineage (NCBI taxonomy): Eukaryota > Metazoa > Arthropoda > Insecta > Diptera > Syrphidae > Eristalis > Eristalis intricaria. The sequence goes on along the minus strand of OZ035878.1, from coordinate 8,918,145 downwards.
ATTTCTTGTTGGGTTGCACCAAAGCAAATAACAGAGGATTTATTCAGTCCTTTCAAAATAAAACTATACGGGATATTGGGAAAGCTCTCTGGTATATCAGAAATTGTGATATACAAAGGAACTTAGGGATAACCACCGTCGACGAAGAAATAACAAACTCCGCTCGAAAGCTAAGTACTTCGTGGTCATTGTAAGAACGCCATCCTCCGAACTTTGGACATAAGACGTTTGGTAAGTCGATTTCAACGTACGAGACCGCTAGATTTGGCGCAATAGTAATAAACCATCCTAACGATGGTTATGGCAGGTGATTTTAACGAAGGTCTAACTGCACAACGCGAAATCATCTTTAAAAGTAAACCAAAAGGGAAGGGTGTTTTTAGTCAGTAAAAATCTGACACTACTATGTGGACACGGGTCACATAGTGTCTTGTTGAAGATTTTCACCAACCTGAATAACAAAAAAAAAAACCTTATAAATTCAATTATTATGCATCTCAAATATCTTGCTCTCCTCAGGTTATAACTTTTTTCTGATATCGTTTATAGTACTATCTTTATGTTGATAAAAATTTAAAAATTGATAGACTGTGTTCAAAGGTTTTTTCCTCCAGAACCAAAATACTAGACATTCTGCTGAGCATTTACGTGTTGCATTCTTGACCCATTACGGTGCTGCAAGATATAATCGAAACTTTGTAGTTCGAGGGCCTCTCGATCTATTCTTGGATTAATTTCTTTTTCAATTAGAGTTAATGTTAGAGAGTTGCATATATGATATCCACGGTTGCAAGTTCAAAGCTACGCCTTATAGCTTGTCGTTCTTTTGGAAAAACAAGAATTGTATGAAACTTATCATCCGCTTTCTTTTGTAACAAAATTGCCCCGAAATGTCATTACATATATAGTTAAAATTGAGGCTCCAGATAATTTTTGTTTTAAATTTTCAAAACAGCAAATTTCTTCCTTGCCAAACTTACATGTTGAATCTTTCCTTATTACGTCAATGAGAGGCTTGGCAATGATTCAAAAATCGTTTATAAATCTTCTGAAAAGAAAGCATAGCCCTCAGAAGCTTTGAACTGATTTTGTTCCTCTTCCATCTGGTCTAACACCTTCATTTGAGACTACATACCCTAAATATCTTATTTCTGCATCCATAAAACGACGACAGTCGTCAAAAACATGTTTTACGAAAAGCTGAAACGTGGATGGAGAGTTTCTTAAACCAAAGGGCATCCGTAAAAATGTTTACCCAATGGAGTTACGAAGGATTTAGATTTTATGGCTTCTGAACGCATGTGAACATGATGAAATTAACTTTTCAAATCCAAAAACGAATATATAGTTTTGTTGGTCAACATATCATCGATCAGAGGAATTGGATAACTATCCTTCAAAGTGATCTTATTCAAAGTTCTAAGAACAAAAGAAAATTCGAATGTCACCCGTCTTGTTCTTCATTAAAACAATTGGAGAGGATTCTGATCTGATCTATTTGGCCTAATTACACTTTTCTCTATCAAATTGTCTGATATAATCTGTAATTTCTCCTTTTAGTAATACGACAATCTAAAATTCCATTACTCTACATCAGTTTAATTTCAGACAAAATCCCTGGCTCATGGGGACGACTGCTGTGCACATAACACTCATTTAGTATATTAAAGAACACTTTTTTTCGATTCACAGCTTATACTTTCATTATTCGCATTTCTCTTGCGACGCTTTGTTCATCCATTTCTATATTCATTAAACGTAAACACTCATTGCTATAATTTATACATTCAATTCGAATTGATAAATTTGCACTCTTTAGAAAATCCCTTCCCAAGATTGCAGAACAATTCGCTGTACTACCTGAAACTCCCAACAAATCCAATTTAATTTCCCTTTTATCAAATAAAATAAGAGTCTCTTCTTTTCATTTCCATTTCGGCACATACCCTTTTGCGTCACTCTGCAGCGACATGACCAATTGAATTGCAGTAATCTGAGTCGAAGCCTCTTCAGGCCGGAGCTAAGTTGTCCATACGCTCTACATGTTCTAGCCACAGGACCAAAGATCGCACACAGAACTTTTCTCTCGAAAATACACAGAACTTCCTCATCCGCTTTTGAGATTGTCTATGCCTCCGGACTGTCCTTCGAGAGATGACTCTACTGCTTGGAATGATCCTATTGGACATCGAGAAAGCCTTCGACACCGTTTGGCATGACGGGCTCATATACAAAATGACAAATTTCAATTGTCCGCCTTTTATATGTATAATTATTCGTAGCTTTTTGTCTGATCGTTCATATATGGTATATGTAAATAGCGGTGTCTCCAAAAGGATTCATTTTCATTCGGGTGTTTAACAAGGATCCGTTCTTGCGCCTGTTTTATATAATCTATTCATGTCCGATTTTCCGTCATTATCAAATTGTGAAACAGCTATGTTCGCGGATGACATAGCAATATTCTCATCTCATGTGTTCGCTCTTGACATTGAGAGGAATTTAAATAATGCGATGAGTATTTTCTATGGATACTGCAATAATTGGATGATAAAATTGAATGAAGATAAAATTCAAGCCATCTTCTTCACTAGGAAAAGAAAAGCTTTGCTTTCTCCCTAGTGGGCAGTTACAGATAAACGGAAAATACATTACTCGGTCAACTTCAGTTAAGTACCTTGGAATGTATCTCTACACAAGACTAACTTTTAATTCCCACATAACACAAACTTGAAATAAAGTATCTATTGCGAACATGATATTATACCCGTTCATTAACAGAAAATCGGAACTCTCAATAAAAAATAAAATTATTATCCATAAAGTAATTTTCCAAGCTATATTGTTGTATGGATGCCAAATATGGGGAAGCTGTGCAATGTGCCACATTAAGAAATTACAGGTCTCACAAAACAAGCTCCTAAAAATGATGCTCAACTTGTGGCATCACTCGACCCAGGGCATTCACAAAAAAGCTAATGTTTAATTGATCTTTAAAAGAATTCGGAAACTTAACCAACGTTTCCTTGTTCGCTGTGATTTTGCTGAGAACCCTCTCGTGAACAATTTAAAAATGAGTCGCTTAACTTCATAGCTGAAAATCATTGTTACTTTGTTGTTATTGCTCTCTTGTCTAACTGCGACTGTGTACTGATTTTGTCATGTTATGGTATTTATTTATTTATTTATATATTTAGTTATTTATTTATTTATTTATTTATTTATTTATTTATTTATATATTCATTAATTATTCATTATAATCATTTATTTTGTTTATTTTCTTGTTCAATTACATTAATATTATTTGCTTCCACTTTTTTCCAACTCAGGATGTAATATTTTTTCTCTTATCTTCTCCTTTTTTTTATTTTTTTTTTTTACTTTGAAGGTTTTTCTTTAGTTTTTCCTTCAAAAAGTAGCTATGCTTACATATTACTTCTCTCAATAATATATCAAATAATGTTTCAGAAGAAAGATATTTATAATATATCAAATCTCTGTAAAATGCGTGACAACTTAATATATTGTTAAAGATATTTATAATATATCAAATCTCTGTAAAATGCGTGACAACTTAATATATTGTTAAAAAACAATTTTTCACGAAATAAACTACTACTACTACTACTGCTCAATTCGGTCTTGAGCCCATAGAAACAGCGGTTGGCAAGAGTTACTCTGCGTTTGATCTTGGTGCTGATGTTATTTGTATTGTTCGTATTGACTGCGGAGCCGAGGTAGACGAAGTCCTTGAAGTTCGAAGTCATAGCTGCCCATTGTGACGCTCTGTCCAAGACGTCGATGTTGTGGGTCCTTCCTTGATGACAGCACAAACTTCGTTTTGCCCTCGTTCACCGCTTCACTCATTCCGTAGCAATACCAGCAAATGCTTCATTGACGGCTCGCCGTGTTCTGATAATCAGGTCAATGTCACCCCGTATGCTAAGAGTTGTTCGGACTTCTGGAAGATCGTGCCTCTAGTGTTGGCATGTGAGTCTTGCACGATCTTCTCCAGGATGAAGTTAAAGAAGTCACATGACAGCGCGTCGCATTGTCTAAAACCTTTTTTGGTCTTTGACGGTCTCGGTGAGTTCGTTACCGACCTTGATGGAGCAGCAAGAATTCTGCACAATTTTGACGAGTTTGGCAGGAATGTCAAAACTAGACATGGCGTTGTATAGCTGTCATATGCGGCTTAGAAATCAACGAAAAGGTGGTGGGTGTCGATTTCTATTTCGTGTGTCTTTTCCAGGATCAACCTTAGTGTGAAAATCTGTTCGATGGTGAAGTTCCCTGGCCAGAAGCCACAATGATATGGACCTATTGAGCTGTTTATAAACGAATTCAGGCGAGTACACGAAAAGGTAGAGAAGATCTTGTATGCGATGTTCTGGAGACTTATCCCTCTATAATTGGCGCAGTCAAAGGGGTCTCCTTTGTTGTGAATCGGGCAAAACATATCATCGTACCACCGCCTTGTATATTTCTGGCAGTTTGTCAAGTTGCACATTCCATCTGCAGTTGAGTCAATCGCTAATTTCATTCTTTTGAACTTGCAGTTCTGAAAATCAAAGAAATTTTATCTTCTTCCACCCGGTCAGAATATTCAACAATTTTGTTTATACCAGGTCAAAGGAACCTACAAACGCAGTGCCAAAACGAACTTGTAGAATACGAAGAAATTCTCTTAAGAATTCAGCTTATCAAAGGTGGTGCCAAATAATCTGTTCGAGTTATCAAGACATTCGAGTAATAGAAGTTCAACTTATTGACGTCAGATTACATGTTAATTTCAGTCTTTGCGCTATTGCCAACCAATTAAATTCGAGTTATCAAATAGCAGAGTTATCGAAGTTCGACTGTATTTCTGTATGTATGTTAATTAAAAATGCGGTAGCAAATGAATAAAGAAAACCGTACTTATTGAAAGAGCATTCCATATTTGATAATCGGTGTGAAAAGATTCAGTTTTTAATTTAAACAGTTAGCTTTTGCTGTGTAATGTGCCAGACATAAATGATGGGGAGTCGAGCCGTTTAAGTTTCACTATACTGATACTGCAAAGTGATAGGACTCGAATAAATAAAACGATAAGCGGAATAAGGATGACTGACATAGCTTGCCATCGCCATACTTTACAACTGGACACATTCTAATGTCCGGTTTCACAGTGCAACATTATCTGCTGGTTTAGCTAAGTATAGGCTCGAACTTAAACTTCACCCAAGAATATTTCATTTTCACACTCAATATTTGGGGGTGGTTTAGGCAAGCCATGGATTGCCTGGCATTATGAACTATTGAATCCACCAACCATGTGATACGGGAACGAAATAGTAATTGTGATTGAACACGAACAGCACCCAGCTGAAGAAAGGAAAAGATAACACACCAACTCATCAAGCGAATGTTCATGCATGTAAGGATATTGTTATAATATGCGTGCATCTATAAATTCGTGAGCTCTCTGTTCTTTTCAGGAGCATTGTCAGACAAATTAATTGGTTGCTTATGCGGGCTTTCCCCTTGAATTTTTGGGTTGAAATTATTTTAATACATTAGTGGCAATTATGTACACTCTGGTTACACCTAAGCCGGTGGTTTTAGTTAAACCACTATTTAATTGGAATCTATCACTTAACTTCCACTGTGAAAACGAAATTTCTATTGATTCAGAGTTTAGCGATGGATTGACACTTAAGCTGACACTGTGGAATTTCAAAGTTGGACACAGCAAATGCACTTCTCAAATGAGAACCTCAAATGAATTTACAGCAGCATGTATGGGTGACCTGAAGGCCTTACCAGCGCGAGCGTTGCGGCGTGTTCGCTTAGAACAACACCTTTGGTTTTTTGTCCTTTGAAAAGGTGATGATGTTTTTTTTTAACGTGGTACCTTCTTTTAGTCCTGAAACCATCCTGATTCATATTTGAACGTTATTTTCCAGTTCAAAACCGCTTAAGTCCACCAGCTCTACGAAGAGTGTCTCCTTTCCTTTACAAGGCTGTTGTTCGATTATTTATAATAATGTTGCATAAATTTTATTTCGCCCTCGTCCCTGCACCTTCAGAAAAAACCGTTATGCCGTATGTTTCTGCTGCTCGAATGCCCACCCAAAGCCATTAAGCTCGGTTTGGAATAGTTGTTTTTTGTATTTTTTTTTTTGTTTTTCAACAAGGGGAGTATATATTTAAGAAATTTATGTAATACATATTTTTACAATTTTTTGCACATTTTGTGTATCAAAATATAAGACAATACGTGGAACTCAATAAATTATCGCTGAGTCCAATAAAAGAAGGGTTTGCGGTGATCACTGTAGCTCCTCGGTTGATTACCTGAAATCAATAAAAAAATATTAGTCATCGTTTGTTGAAATAGCCATAAGACAGGGACAAAAAATACACGGTACGTCCGTGTTCGAGCGAATCTAATGACTGCGATATTATTGTCTCCTATAAGTTTAATCGCTCGCTTTCGGATCCTATCTAATAGGGGCAGGGTGGTCGTGGGAGCACCATACCAGATATGAGCGTTGTACGGGGATTGCAGCGACTTATAAATTAAAGCCAAATAAGAAGGGGTTATATATTTCTTGAATCGACTAAGGAATACTAAACATATTGCAGCATTTTTGGCAACGTCAAATATGTGATCGTTCCAACTTAGTGTTTTGTTGATACACATACGAAGAATACATGGATAATTGCTGATTATCAACTATTTTTTTTGAGTGAAAGCAGACAGCATTGAGTTTTTGAAGCATTGAATTAATAATTGAAATTATACACTATTGTTTTTCCCTAGTTAATTATTTTATTAAGCTGAACATATGCTGCCATTCGAATTCAACTACCGAAGGGCGGGGTCGGGAGTCATTGAACCAATATCAAAAGCTGCGATGGAATGGATTGGATTAGAAGTAGCAGACTAGTATCATTTATAAAAATGAGAAAGAATATCGGATACAGAACTTGGAACATCAGCATTTATTTGGTGGGTATCGGACTTAATCCCATCCAAAACAACTTGAATTGAACGGTTTTTCGGTGAGATGAGCTATCAGATCATCAGTGAACCTGTTGCTACGGAAACAGTACTTCCGGTCATTAAGAAGCTTCCGCGATTCAAGATATTCCATAAGCTGACGATTTATCAGCGTTTCCATAACCTTAAAACGAACGGACGCAAGTGCCATGGGTTTTCTTTTTTTTTTTCGAGGGTGGGTGAAAAATTTCAAAAAACCGGGGGGACCGTCCCCACATAGTGAAAGGGATTTTTACCAAGTAAAAACACCTCTCTTCAAATAAAATATTTTTCCACTACAACTAAGTCTTACACTTATCTTGTAATTTTTTTTTTGATTCTCCATTGAGAGTTCCTGCTAACACCGCAGCTACGCGCGGGTTGAATTCACTGTGCTAGGTAAAGACGGCGAAAGAGTTTCTTTAGAATTGGAAGGACAGCAGAGTTTACGTGCTCTTCCAGGCGACGCTTATCCTTACGAGCAAAATTCGTAACTTCTTCTTGGACTGATGAAATTCCAAGATATCTGTGGGTATCCAATGTGCGTTGACCATGGCCCTTAGCACTTTATTTTGGAAAGTTTGTAGTATGTTTCTATTAATTTCTTTGATATTGTTGTATACCATACGTCCAGACGGGTCTTAGCACTTGCTTGCATATAAGCAATCTGTTGTCAGTACTTGGCTTCCGCATCAAGGCTACATTCGGCAACATCAGCCTGATCTTCGCCCACGCCCGAACGGAGGATAAAGATGACGACAGCAAAGATGACTTTTATGATCTCGTTGAAAGAACATACAATCAATGCCCAAGTACGACACCAAGATAGAAGAAAGACATCTTTGGTAGAGTCATCAGGAAGCACAGCCTGCACGACAACACGCCCGAGAACAAACTCAGGCTGTTGGACTTCGCAACGAGGTGAAACCTCTTTGTAGCCAGTAGGCGGTACCCTCACCTCAACATCTACAAAGGGACCTGGCGGTCTCCTGATCAATCAACCGTCAACCAGATTGATCACATTGCGCTCGACGTCAGACACTCCTCCAGTACAACATCGACTCGGATCATTTCCTTGTTCTAGCCAAGGTAAGAACACGGATATCGATAGGACAACGGAGTAGAGCAAGACCAAAACAGTTTGACGTCGGAAAGCTGCGATCGCAATTGACCGCATGAAACTTTGCCGATCGAGTAAAGCTCTCAGAGAGTACATCCCTGCCAGGCAAAACAATCGACGAAAGATGAAACCGTTGTCAAAACGCCATCAGAGAAACTGCATCTGATGTGCTGGGTTTTAAAACGCCACCCCAAAAACACCCCTGTTTTGACAACGAGTGCAGGCAGGCACATTCAGCGAAGCAAGCAGCATACAAGGCGACGCTGGACAGAAGGACGAGAGCGGTTCGTGAGCTTTACGAACTTAAAAGAAGGGAAGAGCACCGGCTTCTCAAAAAGAAAAATAAAGAGCATGAGAAGCGCGCGATCGAGAAAATGGAGACGTGTTACGGCAGAAATGACGTCCGAAAGTTCTACCAACGGGTAAAACAACAATCCAATGGAAACAATATTCGGACAGAAGCCTGGCGTGACGCAGAGGGACAACTCGTAGTAGATTAACAGTCGATACTGAGAATCTGGAATGATCATTTCTGTAGACTGTTAAACGGCGAGAAAGACTCCAATACCGCTGTCAGGCAGAATGTTCCACTCCAGGCAATTGACGATGATCGACGAGAATTCCGTCCCCCCGACCTAGACGAAGTCAAGATAGCGATATCGAGAGTAAAGTCGAATAAAGCTGCTGGTGCATACGGACTGTCTGCAGAACTGTTTAAGGCAGCTGGAGATGAGCTGGTAAGGTACATGCACCAACTCATCTGTAAGATATGGTCAGAGGAAAGCATGCCCGACGAGTGGAATCTCAGTATTGCTTGCCCGATCCACAAGAAAGGAGACCCATTCAACTGCGCTAACTACCGAGGGATAAGTCTCCTCAACATCACCTATAAGATTCTTCTGCCGTTTTGTGTGAGCGCCTGAAAACATTTCGTCCTCGGTCGGATAGGTCCTTGGTTTCAGGCCGGGGAAGTCCACCATCGACCAAATCTTCACATTAAGGCAGATCCTGGAAAAATCCCAAGAAATGCAGATCGACACCCACCACTTGTTCGTCGATTTCAAGGCCGCATATGACAGCGTCTATAGGGACGAGCTATACAAAGCCATGTCTAGTTTTCACTTCCCTGCTAAACTCGTCAGGTTGTGCAGGATGACTATGGAGAATTCTCGCTGCTCCTTCAAGGTCGGTAACCAACTCACCGAGACCTTCAATGTCAAAAAAGGTTTTAGGCAGGGCGACGCGCGGTCATGTGACTTTTTCAACATTATTCTTGAGAAGATCGTGCAGAACTCACACGCTACCACAAGAGGCACGATCTTCCAGAAGTTCGTACAACTGTTAGCATACGCGGATGAGATTGACGTGATTGGTCGAACACACCGAGCCGTTAATAAAGCGTTTGCTGGTATTGAAGCGGAGGCGGCCAAAACGGGCTTAGCGGTGAACGAGGGCAAAACGAACTATTTGATATCATCGAGAAACGACGCACACCATCGACGACTTGGCGGAAACGTCACCATAGGCAGCTATAACTTCGAGGTAGTGAAGGACTTCGTCTGCCTCGGCTCTCAAGTGAACAGTACCAACAACACCAGTACCGAGATTAAACGCAGAATTCCTCTTGGCAATCGCTGTTTCTTTGGGCTCAAGAGGCAATTGAGTAGTAGAGTAATCCCTCGAAGGACCAAGCTAACATTATATAACACCTTGATCATCTCTGTCCTGTTCTATGGTGCGGAGGCATGGACAATCTTAAAAGCGGATGAAGAAGCACTTAGTCTTTTCGAGAGAAAAGGTCTACGTTCAGTCTTTGGTCCTGTATGCGTTGATGGTTATTGGAGAAGAAGGTTCAACCACTATCATAGGATCATCATAGTCATCCAATATCACTACGAAGTCTGTGTATGGTACATCCATATTTGAAAATCTGTATCTGTTCGATTATTGCATCTTTTCAATTTTTGCAACAGGTCATGTTTTCATTAGTTGCAAAAATCCAGATTACACTGTATGTATATGCGAGGGATTTCCTATTAGTTTTTTAATTTTACATATTTTTTATTCTAATTTGTTTGTGAGATTTTTGGGGATACTCTAGCCCAAGCCATTGCTGGGTGGAGGTCAATTCCTTGAAAATGGCGTGTGAGCGGTTTGGACATTTCTTTTTCTCGCATGGCCAATTATATATTGCTTGCTCCATGTCCGGAACACTAAAAATCTTTATTTTTATACTCCTATCGGAAAAAATATGATTTTCCCGCTAGCATTAAGAACCAAAAGATAGTAAATAAACGAAAAAGTAAATATATAAAATTTGCTTTATAGCGCATGCTACTGAGCCGGGTGTCCAATCGTAATAATTAAATGAAATTAATTATTAGCTAATAATTTTTTATTATGTAATATAATCAGAAAAACGGTACGAATATCACCCGCTATCTTAGTTAAAGAAAACGTTGAAAAAGGTGTAATTGTCGAATTTTGTTCATGCAAAGCTATACTGAAAGGCTCAATTCAAGTGACATAGAATTTCATCCAACACTTAAGACTTTAACACCCAGTAGTTTTTGAAAAATGTGTGAAAGCCAAATCAGAAGGCCAAAGAACGGAGTCCAAGAACATTTTTTCCGAATTTTACGGTGCGCTGTAATGCAAACAATGTTTATGCTGCCAGGGTCTATAGTAGAAGATAAGTCATTCAAGGATCTAATGAAATGTGCTAAAACCAACATCGAGGTCATGAGCAGACCAACAGCTGTGAAAGCCATAAATGAAACGTATACATCAATGAACGGACAAATTGAAAGCAACTTATATTACAGCTTACACAAAAGGTCACACATATTTTCGTTGTGGGAAAATGTTTAATATGTTCGTAAGCAGCACTAGCTTCCCTCTCAAAAGAATCCACAAAGCAACCTGGCGATCTCCGGACGGTCGTACCGCCAACTAAATCGACCATGTGCTCATTGACGCAAGGCATACGTCAAATTTCCTGGATGTGCGAACATTCGGGGGGCAAACGTCGACTCTAACTATTTCCTCGTAGCAGGAAGATTCTGAGCTCGACTGTCCAATGTCAGAAAGCTCCACCAGCCAACAAAGAAGAGTTTTGACATTGGACGCCTGAGAAGAACCGAAATTGTCAGAGCCTACGAAGAGCAACTGAGTGAGGTATGCCCACGTTATACACAAACTCCAACGAGATATGTTTGCATTGCCGCTCGGCCATCAAAGAGGCAGCCGAAACCACCTTAAGCTACCTATCACCTCCGACGAAGAACCCGTGGTATGATGGCGATTGTAAGCAGCGACAAAAAACTAGAGCAGCGCAGGAGGAGTACCTAGAAGGCTAGAAGGGAATAGTGGATGTGTTTAAGCAGCACAGCAACAGCTGCTTAACGGGTCTGACCAGGAGAGAGTGATAGGGAATCAAAAAATCCCAACTCCAGTCGATAAAGTAGTCCTCCCACATAGCTTTGAAGAAGTCGGCACAGCGAGCAAAAGGCTGAAAAACAACAAAGCCGCAGGCTCAGATGGCCTACCATCAGAGCACTTCAAGGCCGGTGGCGATGTACTGGTAAGGAGCATGCACCAGATCATCTGTAGAATTTGGGAGGACGAAAGCATGCCCGACGACTGGAATATCAGCTCCATATGCCCCATCCACAACAAAGGTGATCCTACCTCATGCAATAATTATAGAGGTATATATCTGTGGTCAACGTTTCCTACAAAAAAAAAATCCTGTCCAGCGTATTGTGTGAACGTCTAAGGCCGTTTTGCACCGCACTAATCGGCACGTACCAGTGCGGCTTCCAGCCCGGCAAATCGACAGTAGACCAAATCTTCACACTAAGGCAATCCTGGAAAAGACCAGCGAGTTTCAAATCTATACGCACCACCTTTGTATCAATTTTAAAGCCGCATACAGAAGAATTCATCGCAAAGAGTTATTCGGTGCGATCTCTGAATTCGGAATCCCAGGAAAACTGATCCGGATGTGTCGCGCTACGCTTAAAAATACGCGATGCACCGCGCAGTTTGGCTCGAGGACTTCGCAGCCGTTTGAGACGTGCACCGGATTTCGGCAAGGAGATGTACTGGAGATGATAGTGCGGCGGGCAGCTAACACGGAAGGAAGTATCTTCTACAAGTCAGTCCAACTGTTGTGATATGCAGACGACATCGACATCGTCGCGCGTTCCCAACGTGCCGTAGTGGAAACATTTACGGCAATTGAAGAAGAGTCGAAGCGAGCTGGTCTTAAGGTCAATGATCATCAAAATATATGCTGCCGACCAAAAAACGATTCGTCACACACCACCTAGGACAAAATATCACAATCGACAGCTACAATTTTGAGGTAGCAAAGGAGTTTGTCTACCTCGGGGCAAACGTAAACTCCACAAACGACATCACTGTTTGTCATAACAACAGGCGTCAAAACTCCTGACTCGAAGGACTAAGATCATGCTCTACAAAACCCTTATTTTGCCAGTTCTGCTATATGGAGTCGAAAGCTGGACGATAAGCAAATTTGAGGAGCTGATTCTTTGTTCCTTCGAAAGAAAATTTCTAAGTCGGATATATGGTCCCGTCTGCGAGGAAGGTGAAAGGAGGAGAAGACATAACCGCGAACTCAACGAGCTGTACCAGAATGTAGATGTAGTCCGGAAGGCAAAGATCCGTCGACTGCACTGGCTCGGCCATATCGAGCGCATGGACAACAATGCTCCAGCTAAGAGGGTCTGCGAATCCGAGCCTCCTGGTTCGAGAAGGAGAGGAAGAACGAATCTCCGGTATAAAGACCAAGTAGTCACGGATGCAAGACAACTTGATCTTGATGAATAGAAGCAGCGTGCCCAGGACCGTCAACAATGGAAAACAGCTATCGCTCAGCCTCAGATCCTGCATGGGTCGTCAGCCTGGTAAGTAAGTAAGTAATCCGTCGCTCTATCCTGCGCACGTGTTGAAGGTTCACACAGTTTCGACAAAATTAATGGCATTATCCAGGAAATCTTTACACAATGTGAAATTCACAGCAATAGCATTTCAGTTGCTACAACTGAAATGACTGAAAATGGCGGTAAAAATGTTGTCAGAGCGTTTAATGAGTTCTTAGTAATTTGGTTCATGTTGGCAGTGAGGAGAAATTTGAAAATGACGAGCGAGAGGCACCTGAGCTTCAGAACCATATTTTCGAAAACTCCTATCCTAAACACAATAAATGCGTTACACGCACACAGCCTTCTTTCTCTTACCGGTTTTTCTAGAATTTGAAAAGCAAATATTTTGATTTATAATAAACAAAAAGCGGTTAGCTTTTATATATAAATTCTGTTATACATTAATTGTAAGCTTAAACACTATTTTGTCAAAAAACAAAAATGCTCAGATACGTACATGGAGCAAAGTCATTTGACCTAAAACGTTTGAGCATATTGTCGAGATTATAGGTGAAACTCGCCATATGACTCTCGTCGTTGATTTGTGCCGAGAGTTAGGCATTCCAACAAATGTGGAAACTGACTTTGACTACCTCCAGGCGTATCTGCATTTGCCTACACCTATTTTGGATGCCATCGACTTCCGGCAAAAGGAAAAGTGTAGTTATGGTATACATAAAATAGATATGTATTTCCAACATTTTTTTACGATCGCATACAAATATCGAAAACTCCGCTTAAGTAATGCATGTTAAAGCATTCATTTGGAAATAGTCGAAATATTGGTGTATTAGTGAAACGATTTCAATCACATTTGAAGTTTTCGCAAGAAGTAAATGACGAAGTTCCATCAGTGTTCTGCTAAATCGAAGTGGAGAAAAGCACTGAATGTACCCTTTATATGCTAAAATAGGGGAAAAAATCTCTGTGAAGTTAGAAAATGTACGTCTTACCAGTAACAATGAAACTAAGTTACCAAAAGAACGGGCACCATCGCCAATTAATGTACTCGGAATACCAGAAGTCAACAATCCAATCTGAGTAAAAAAAAATTTTAAATAACGGTGCTCAAAAACAATGCGTGGAAGATAAATGTCAAGGACTCTGACAGCTATATGTTACTCTCGCAAAAACTGAATGCGCAAAAAATCCAGTGGTACACGTATAAAAATAAATCCGACTGACTTGTTCGTGTCATAGCTAGGAGACTGGATGCGTCCTGTCAAAAGAAGATATTAATGAGGACATGAAACTTAAAGGTCTAAAAATAGTAGACGCTGTTAATTTATTATCCAGAAGGAAATAACTGACAGATGGACCCGAAACTGTGAGACGTGTCGGATTGCTTAGCTTCGACAAATGTGAAATCATAGACAAAATTTATGGGTTAAAAACAATTCTAGATGTGACTGTTAAAATAGAAGCCTTGCGCAAGAACTCGAACTCAATACCGCAATGCAAACGTTGTCAGGGATTCAACCACACACAGAAGTATTGCCAGAAAGTTCCGCGATGTGTCAAATGCGCCGGCGAACATCTGTCGGCAGAATGTAATGCCATTAAAACTACACCAGCTACTTGTACTAAATGTAAGGGAAAGCATCCGTCGAACTATCGAGGCCGCGAAGTAGAAAAAAAACTTCAATAAAGACGATCATATCAAATCGAAACTCCGTCAACAACCAAAATCGGCAACAAAGGCCGTAGTTCTAAGATCCGTGCCGAAACCAACAGTGACTTGATCGAAAACTGCTGAAATAAAAGTGCACACTCAACCTGCGCCCCAATACTTCAAAAAAGTAAATCAGCTATTGTAAAACCATCGCACGTAGGGGCAAAACCTTCGCCCAAACAGCAGCATCTACAAATGGAAAAACCTGTGAAGAGCAATCAACTCAAATATATATAATGTCATTTTAGAGAAACTTGACGAACAAACTTATTTTCGATCGCAAGCGTATTTTAACATGAAAGTGTCAGTTAAGATTTTAAATTGGAATGCGAATTGTCTGCTACAAAAAATTGACGAACTAGAATTATATATTAGAAAAAATGATATCAATATTTGTCTAATCTCTAGGACACACTTGACGAAGCAATCCTGTGTAAACCTAAAAGGGTACTGTGTTTACCATGCCTGCCATCCGTTCATCCCTGTTTATACGCTATAATATAGATAATTTAGTAGGAATAAGTATATAATTTGATTAAATACAGCTATATACGGTTCGTGTAAAAAATAAACATTACTCATTTAACGTCGCGTCCATTTACTGCCCTCCTGATCAAAGCGAGCTCGATCGAACTTTCCACACTCTAAGCCTAAATATCGTAATTGGTGGAGATTTTAATGCGAAACACACTTTTTGGGGATCGAGATTAATCTCACAAAAGGCAGAAATGTATACAGAGCTGGTATAAAACTAAACTGCGATTTAATTTCGACAGGAAAACCAACCTGCTGGCCTTCGGATGTTACAAAAATACCTGACGATGTTGATTTCTTTGTCATAAAAGGTGTTTCTCGAAACAACTTACGAATTGAAGAAAGCTTTGATCTTAGTTCGGATAATTCTCCCATTGTACTTTGTGTAAATGATACCCTTCTAAAAAAGGAAGTTCCAACTACGTTAACTAATAAACGTACGTATTGGCAAGTATTTAGCAATCACTTACAAGATAATATCGAACTCAGAGTATTGTTGAGAACCCCATACTATTTAGAAATAGAACTAGATAAAATTATAGAAGTAATACAGTTCGCTGCGTGGAGCAATACACCTTTCGCTAGACGATAAAACATGTATTGCGATATCCACCGGAAATCTAATTCTCGTATTTCGTATTAAGAAATGGCAACAGACCCGTGCGTCGCAGCATAAAATGCGCATCAACCAACTGTCTAAACTTCTCAAAGGGAAAATTAAGTCGTTTAAAAAAATAATCTTAATTCCTATTAAACAGGCTTGTCAGCAACTACTCGGACCAACACGAGCGTGCCAAAGATGATAAAGCGAAAAAAGATCGCTTTGCAGATCATTTGGAAGCAACGTTTAAATCACGTGATGACCAAAAACCTCCTGTATACTCCTACGGTTCAGACTCAAATAATGACAATTTTTCTATAAGAAATGTTACTTTAACAGAACTTAAGAAAGAATTGAAAAAACTCAAACCCAAGAAAGCTCCTGGTTATGATTTAATCACAGGAGAAATTCTGAAAGAATTACCTCAGAAAGCGCTTCTTATGTTTCTCTACATTATTAACGCCCCCCTTAGATTATAACACTTCCCTAGTCAGTGGAAAGTAGCGGAAATAATAATGGTGCCGAAAACGAGTAAACCCCTAAAAGACAAAAAGTCGTATAGACCGATTTCACTATTTCCGACAATGTTTAAAGTGTTCGAAGGAATATTACTTAGATGATTAAGCCCGATTGTAGAAGAAAGACGAGTTATTCCTAACCACCAGTTCGATTTTAGAAGAAAGCATTCAACCATTGATCAAGTACATCGCATAACTGATGTTATTTTTCTGTAACGTTTGAACAAAAGCAAGTCTGCTCCGCTATATTTCTCGATGTTTCTCAAGCCTTTGGCAAGGTTTGCACCAAGGCTTGAAACACAAGCTTTAACAATTCCTCCTTCATTAATTTATTTACATATGTACATAATAACATTGCACATTTCACAGTCTTGAAGGTAAACTTCGGACGATGTTACATATATTTTTGGTTTGAGAAGGGTTCGCACAACAAATGGGAATGAATTCAACATTTTGAGAATGAAAATTGTACAGTATTGCTTTACCATTCAGTTGTCACCTCAATGAATAAATTCAATTGGGTTAAATCTATGAACACATTCCCAAATGAATTGTCTTTTAATCTTTTACGTCCCCGTTAAGTACTCGTGCTAATTTATATAAAATAAATAGAATTCATCTTACTTCTCATCATCATCACAGTAAGAGTCTTCGGCGCCGATAAGCACTTGCAGTGTAAGCCTAGCGGATAACCTGAAAAGAGTAAATGCTGCGGAACGGAACATTTTTACAACTTTTTCTGATTAAAAGAGGGAAAAGAAAAAAAGCAAATCAGTTATGAAAAATATAGGAAAGAGTGTTTCAGAAAAATTTGATTTCCAGAGGACGGCTCCCGATAGATGGACTTATGCACTCAAAAAAGAAATCAAGTTCGAAATATTTTCATCCATCTTGTGATCCTGAAACAGTTGATCTGTTGAAATTCAAAGGACTTGTCAATTCCCAGAGCAATGGATGGTCCCAATCAGTGCTTTGATATCAGAAAACAATTGCACCAAACGTTAGTCTGATTCCCGACCCAATACAGCATATTTCTCTTCTACAAGTACTAGCACTACTAGTGATTGCTGATTCCTCCAATTCGGAACCCGTTGTAAAAAGGATCAAAAGTTCATCACTCAATGATTTCCCACCATTTCCAGAAATTACTAATAACCCTAAAGTCGTAATTATTTTTTTCCCAAGGAAACAAATCAACATCTTTCGCTAACAAGTGTCTTTGAGATGTAAAAAGGAAAGAAATATGATATCATTTCACAACTAAAAAATAACAGCACATTAATCCTCACTAAATCACAGGTAATTGCCGAAAAATTCATACAAATCAATAAAATCTGTGGAATCCTCGTAACGGACAATATTCATGCCAATTTGTAATACTCAAAAGGTATATTGCCTAATTAACACATAAATAGAGGAAATAATAAGAGATACCATACGACAAGGCGTCATTGGAGTTTAAAAATTGCAAAAAAAAACATACGGGGAAACGACTTCGCCGCATAAGCCTGATGCTGTTTACTTTTCATCGTTATCAATATCCACCAATATAGTCGTGGAAAATTTTAAAAGATATGTCGGAAAAAATATGCACATGCAAACGCTTTCTGAAATTCAATCTTATTCTTTTAGTCATGCCACATGTTTTTCATACGGGGTACAAGTGACACAAAACAAGTGCAACAAGTGGTGATTAACTTCCACCTTGCTAGGAGCATGAACAACACACCAACCCACACGGTCAACAAAGCGAATAAGTTCCAGTGTTTAATTTTCGTTGAGATTTTTGAGACATAAATAAAGAGATACATACAAAGTTCACAAAATAAGTCGAAGAATTTGTAATGATTGCAAATGTGATCTATATTTTTTATCGCTGATCAGGCAACTTCTCAGAAGCTATCTATCTGTGATTATCTTAATTTCGTCTGTCACAGAGCCTCTGTGAGCTGATGCATGCGCCACGGATGTTGAATATTTGAAAACAGCCAGTAACCCCGCGAAGACGTATGTGTCTATTATAATTAACATTATTGTGTTAAAGTTTAGCACAGTAACAGCCATATTCAAACCCGATTTAGTTAGAAATCATTATCTCAAATAGCGCCAAGTTTTTCTTTATCATTGTTTAATATTTCTGAATCCGAGAGTCTGCAGAATGAAGGAGTTGGAGAGATATTACCATCCCTTCTTGACGGCAAGCTTTTTATAAACGGAATCCACGAAAACAAAAACAGAGACAATTTGACAAAATCCTGCGGACTTCCTTTGGTCCACAATTCGACATCAAACTTTGTAACTCATCTCAGACGAAAGAAAGGAGTAGATGTATGTATACAACGAGTATCAGAGCCACTTGGAAAATGTGAAAAAAATTAAACACTATTAGAGAAAATCTAGCGTTCTTCAGTCAGAAATTAGCGATCAACAAGTTGCGCGAACGGTTTCACAAAACCAATTTGATGAAAGAACTTTGAAATTTTTTGTTAATCCTATGATTCCCTTGCTAGCAATAGATGACCCATAATTTAAAGATTTCTTGAAAAATCTGAGTAGTGGTACACAGGGAGTGAATGTTGTAAGCAGAAGAACGTGGGAACGGTTGATTGATGACTATAACATACAGGATGAATGAATTTGTTTACACAATACAATATAAATGCGGTTAATATGAATATTAAAATATAAGTTATGCGGTTGATGCAATTGAATTAATAAGTAACAAATAAGTACAGAGATATAAATGAATATGTAAATAAATATATAAGTAAATGAATAAATGCATAAATAAGCGAATAAATAAATAAATAGCCGAATATATATATATAAATAAACAAATAAACCAATAATTAAAAAAAGCAAATTAACAAATAAACAATGAATGTTGTAAGCAAAAGAACTTTGGAACGTTCGCAACAGCGAACTCGATGCGAGGGTGAAGGTGATCTGATGCATGGCCCTTATTCGGCCGATGCTTGCCTATGGTTATCCCGTGTGGTTCAACGTGAGAGCCAGCTTGATGGAAAAGATTCGGGTGTTTGAGAGGGCTTGTCTTAGGGCCTGCCTTCGCCTTTACAGAACACCGGAGTCCCTATCGTAATGAAGTCCTATATAACAGGGTGAACTTGATAAGAGTGGACAATTTCCTTATCAAGGTGATTCGCAGACATGTTGCAAGGTCTATGCTCTCGACAAACAACTTGATCGCTGGGGCTCACTACCCCAATTACATGTACCATGATGGTCGTTTATTTAGACCAGACAGGTCTGATCCAGGATAAATTAGCAGTTCCGTTAATCTTCCACTTTGCTCGGACAACCGCGGATACGCCGCTCGACTACAGTCGAGACGTAGCACTGAGCACTGAGGAGCTTCTCCGATTCAGCAGATCGGTATCCATCCGAGATGTTAAAGATGTGAATAAGCAACACCATACATACTGGTGGTTAAAGGAAACAGCGACCTCGTCGATCCCTTTCGACCCACGCTAGACATCTGAAATAGTAGGCCCTATGGCCGACTTTCATCGTTTCTGAGGTTTTAAGTTAGTATTAAGTATAAAAAAAAAAATATACATAAAAAAAAGTACATACATACATACTTAGATCCATATAAAAGTATGACTAAAATAACGAACGAGTCATCGAAAGCATAGTTCTTGATGCTAACGATCACACACCAACTATAATAGCCGGTGATTTTAACGCATGGGCAGTAGAATGGGGAAGCGTGCTAACGAATAAAAGAGGAACCATTCTACTCGAAGCCCTCTCTAGCTTAGACGTCTTCATAGCTAGTCATAGCTAACGTGGGAAATGTGAACACCTTTAGTAGAGCGGGTGCGGGTTCGATTGTTGATATAACTTTCGTTAGTAGTAGCTTATATAGGCATACGACATGGCGCGCCAGCAATCACTATACCCACAGTGACCATAATGCAATTATAATAGATGTTCAAAGTGTTACGCGATCTCGAAACACTCGGTCACAAACTAGCAAGACGAAATGGTATGTGAACACCCTAGATGAGGAGCTCTTAGAGTACGCAATCGCGAAAGCTACAGTTGATGGGAGAACAGCAAACCAGATCGTACGCCAAGTAACGCGACAACTGCACGCTGCCTACGATTTATCGATGGCTCGACCGGGGACACAAAACCACCGGCGTCCAACGTATTGGTGGAATGACGACATCAAGGAACTTCGATCAGTCTGTCTAAAAGCACGGAGGAAATATCATCGGTCTAGACGTGATACGGATATACACTTGATATGAAGAACAGCGTATAAAGATGCACGTGCCGCGCTCATATCCGCCATTAAGGCTAGCAAAAGACAGTGCTTTAAGGATCTTTGTATGCAATTGAACGAAAATGTATGGGGTAAAGCGTACAAGATTTTAACCGCGAAGCTCAAGACGCCTCAGAGACCGGCGCCAACTTGCCAACTTGCCCACTATGCCCACTTGCCCACTATTACTCAGCAGAATTGTAGAAACTCTGTTCCCCTCTCAACAGGACGGAGTTCTACTAAGCGAGATCGGTGAAATACGCGAACACACTCCTGCCGCAACAGCTGATGAGCTCACCGCGGCAATAGAGAGGGTAGAAGATCGGAAAGACGGCATATCAAATCGGGTTTTAAATAAAGCAATGAAGGCCCGCCCGGACGTTTTCGTTGGCATGTATACTGCGTGCTTAAGCGAGGGAATATTTCCAGAAAAATGGAAAAAACGGTTAGTATTATTACAGAAAGGAAAAAAACCACCTGAGGGCAAAATATTAGAGCGAATTATATGTAACGGACTACAGCCTATCATTGAAGCCAATGATGGACTCTCGGAATATCAGTATGGCTTTAGAAAGGTCCAATCGACAATCGACGCGATTAAAGTCGTAATAGACAAAGTCCAATCGGCTATAGAAGGAAGACGATGGAAAGGAGGCAGTAAAAAGTACTGCGCCGTGGTTACACTTGACGTGAAAAATGCCTTTAACTCGGCGAACTGGTCTCGTATTTTACATTACCTCGAAAGACTAAATGTACCGAATTACATATTATGAATAGTCAGGAGCTACTTTACCGATAGGTTGCTCCTTTACGACTCCGACGACGGGACGAAATTGTATAAAATTACAGGGGGTGTTATTATGGGTTCCGACAGTTGAAAGGTTTTCACCTAGAAATATGCTACAGATTCGTTATGGTAGGTGGGTGAGTGGGGCATTGATGCTGACGGTGTCACATTCCAGGACACTTGTGTGATCGTGTTAGCGCCAGATGTGGGTGGTCGTTTCCAGTATGAGGGGTGTCCGGTTCGATACCGCCGCAGGGCTTCTGTGTTTTTTTTTTGTCTTCCCTTTTCTGATGCGAACCTGTTGGTGCTCCCTCGGCTTCCCCCTTTCCAGGAACACACTAGCCGTTCTTAGGGTGGCGTGATTGGTACTTAGCGGACTCCTTGATCGGGTGATGGCTCGAATAGGCGTACGTCCCGCAAGTGGAACTGATAGCCAACATCTGATCGGGTTGGCGTTAGGGACATTGGGCGGGTTTGAGCGTGGTTTTGGGGAGTTGGTGAGAAGCGACGGTTGAGTTCAGACGCGTGAGTTCTCGGTAGGTTGGCCGCGGAATTATTACAAAATAAATGAAAAAAAAAAAAAAATAATAAAAGGAGCAAAATATAGATAGAATAAGAGTGGGAGGACGGGATCTCGCGCAGGAAAAGACGTTTTTGTGCTTCCCTCGTTTTTTTTTTCTTGTGTTATTGGTGACTACCTTCCGAGCGTTTTCTGGGTTTCGGTGGATCGTTGTCGACCGTGCAGCGCCGGAAAAGTGACCCGAGTTCGGACCGTGAGTGGAAGCCTAAAGAGGAAAACTGCAAGCCGAGTGTAAAAGTGATTCGGGAACAAGAAAAGGGAAAAGTGAGGCCCTCAAAGGTGATAGAGTGAGGTGAAAAGGAAAGAAGAGTACATACTAAATTTACCCGTCAAAAGCAAAAAAAAAAAGGAAAAAAAGTGAAAGCTTGAGATTGGGAAACGCGGCCAGATCCGACTGTAGAAGAGGAGGGAAAATTGAAGCCCTGAAAGGTGATACCGTGAGGTGTAAGATAATAAAACTACACTCCAAATCACAAGTGAAAAACCAAAACAAAAAAAAAGTGGTGAAAAATTAAGAGTGAGAAACTTAG
The DNA here is from genome assembly GCA_964034865.1 of Eristalis intricaria. Lineage (NCBI taxonomy): Eukaryota > Metazoa > Arthropoda > Insecta > Diptera > Syrphidae > Eristalis > Eristalis intricaria. The sequence continues at coordinate 8,895,532 of OZ035878.1, read as the reverse complement.
AAGAAGTTGAGTTAGAAAGGATCCAATCAAATAGAAAAGTGAACGCAGGTTGAAGAAGGAAAAGAGGACAGGTGACTTCTCCCACACGGGGAAGGAGACTCATTACTATTTCTTTTTTTTTTTTTTTTTCTTTCTTGTTTTTTTTATTCTTATTATTAATTCAGTTCATTACTATTGTTTGCTTTAGCCTGTTTATACTTCTTTTTCATTCCTTTTTTTTAATTTGAATTATATACCTATTTTGGGGATAAGAGTACACCCTGTTTTACTTTTTTTATATAATTACAATTACATAGTTAATTACGAATTGTGAAGCTCGTTTATTGTCTCTTTTGTGACGCCGGTTTTCGCAATAAGTTCGGTGGCCGAATTGTCTAGGGCGGGGCGCGAGATTTCTTTCGGGTAGCGATCACGTAGGTTCGAAACCCGGTGGTGGCGCGTTGAATTTCGGGTATTATATATATATTTTTTTTTTTTTTTTTTTTGCTTTCGGTGTTTTGTTTTGGAACCGGGTGTTGTTTTTGTGGAGATTGGATTCCTCCCCCTAGTCGCAGTTCTAGAGGTAAGAAACGTGTTGAGCGGAAGGGCAACTGCGTGGCGCCCAAACTTAACATCTTTAGCTCACGGCCATTCTCCATTGAGCGGCTGGCGTCCTTCCGCCCGACCCCAATCGGTTTCGGGGATTTCGACGGTAACATTTTGGCGCCCAACGTGGGGCCAGAAAGGCTTTGGCAAAGTTTCGAAAAAAAAAAAAAATACGTGCCAGGATCGTTATCGCGAATATCATCTTAACAGTCTTTTTTTATATACATTTTTTTTTTGTTGGGTGCCTTATCCCCTGAGAGGATAACTCTGTAGTCTTCCTTGCCTCGTCTTCGAGAATAGAAAAAAAAAAAACAAAAAAAAAAAAGAAAACATGAATATGGACATAAATAGGTTGAGTGCAGAGGAGTTAACCTACGAGTTAGATGTGAGGGGTCTAAAGGGTGCCACGGTAGATGAGATGAGGAAGATGCTGCGTACAGCCATCAGAAGGGACGCTAGTTTTATTCCACCGGAGTATCCTTTCAGCTTCGAAGAGGATAAGACGGCAGTTACTGCGAAGCTAGACGAGCTGTTCAAACTGACAGGAGATTTCGTAGGCAATGAGCACTCAGGCGAATTTAAAAAAATAGTAGCGAAAGCAGAATGGGTGTTACGGCGTCTAGGTAGGTCGATCGGTGATACGGCCGAAGACAAGGCTTTTGTGGCAGACGCTAGGCAGCAGGTGGTAGGCATTCTATCCAATTTGGATGTCAAGGCAGCGGTAGATGTAGGAGGTGCGGCTGCACCTGTACAGGGAGCGCAGGGACTCAACCTACACGTAGACGAAAGGTTTGACGCTCCAGTAAGCCCAGTTACCTATTCCCATCCAAGAGCCACGTCATCACCGCTCTTGCCACCGACGAAAAAGGTCCCGGTGATGAAATGGGGCCTTAAATTTAGCGGGGACTCGGGTCAGTCGGTCACCTGTTTCCTTGAGAAAGTGGAGGAGTTGAGGGAAGCCAGGGGCTTCACAGCGGATGAGGTGTATTTGTCCGCTTACGATTTGTTCGAGGGGAAGGCTGCCATATGGTACAGGGCGAATAAACTCCGTTTTCGAAATTGGCAGGGTCTGTTGGATAGTTTGAGGGCTGAGTTTCTACCGCCGGGGTACGAGGAGCGGCTGTGGGCGGAGATCAGAGGTAGAACCCAGGGACAGTCGGAGACAATCGGGATCTACGTTAGTGTAATGCAGTGCCTTTTCGACCGACTAAGTGAGCAGTGTAGTGAAGATACGAAGCTGAAACAGATTCGTCGGAACCTTTCACCATTTTACCAATCGCAAATGGCCTTAATAGAGATAAAATCTCTGGACCATCTTGTGGAGGTTGGGCATCGTCTCGAAGCTACACGCTACTTAGTGGAGAGTTTCGCTCCTCCCCCGACCCGGAAAACGACACTGCTTGAGCCGGATCTGGCCTACGTTGGGGTTCCAACTCGAGAGGTAGCACCAGCTGTTGCCGCAACATCGCTCAGGGCTTCGACACCTTTATCTTGCTTCAGGTGCAAGGAGCTGGGTCATATCGCGGCCAGGTGCCCCCAACCGGTTCGGTGCTATGGGTGCAACACTGCTGGGGTTATTCGCAGTCGTTGTCCACGTTGCTCTCCTCAGACGTCCGCCGCGGGAAACGGGGTAGGGACTCAAGGACAGGCGGGTCGTTGAGTCAGGTGTCCGAATCCGCGTGTCAAGCGCTATTTCCTTCTGCGGCGCTTGACTTTATGTTACAAAGCAGGGGAGGTGATCGTCGTCCATATCTTCATGTGGATATTTATGGGGTGCAGTTGTTAGGGTTGCTGGATTCTGGAGCTTCTCGCACGATTCTTGGTGGGCCAGGGTGGGCATCGGTAAGGTCGTTAGGCTGTTCTTTAGTAAAGGTCTATATAGAATCCGTAACCGTAGCAAATGGGGAAGGGGTTGAAGTCTTAGGGGCAGTTAGCGTTCCTCTCAGGTTGGAGGGAAACGTGAAGGTAATGGAGGTGCTCGTCATTCCGAAGCTAGCACACAGCCTTATCCTGGGGGCCGATTTTTGGGAGCAGTTCGGTATTGTGCCAGACTTAGCCAAGCGAGTGTGGAACTTCGCCGACGAGGTGTGCGTCAGTGAAGGGAAGGGGAGGCTTACTTCAGCGCAACGGGAGGAGCTAGAGGTCTTGGTGGACAACATTTTCAGCACCATGGGTGAAGACCTGGGTTGTACCAACAGGGTGGAGCACGTTATCAGAACCCGCGCCGAACCCATCAAACAACGGTATTATCCAGTTTCTCCGATTGTACAGGAACAAATCAACAAGGAGGTGGATGAGATGCTCCAAGCTGGAGTGATTGAGCCTTCGTCCAGTCCTTGGTCTTCACCTATACTGCTGATTAAGAAAAAGGATGGGAAGTACCGCTTCTGCGTAGACTTTCGCAAGCTCAACCAAGTCACCGAGCGCGATGCGTATCCCATTCCTTATGTGTCCGCAACTCTCGACAAGCTGAGAAACGCAAAATTTCTCTCCTCCTTGGATATCAAGTCTGCTTACTGGCAGATACCCATGGCCGAGTCTTCGAAGAGGTACACCGCGTTCACTATTCCCGGGAAGGGGTTGTATCAGTTCCGCCGCATGCCATTTGGCCTTCATAACGCTCCAGCGACGTGGCAGCGTTTTATTGACACAATCATCGGAGCTGACCTTGAACCCAACGTGTTTGTGTATCTCGACGATGTCATTATTGTCACGGAGACTTTTGAGCGGCATCTGGAAGTCCTGAAGGAAGTGTTGGCGCGTATCCAGGAGGCGGGGCTAGTGTTAAGTCGGGATAAATGCGAATTCTGCAAGTCGGAGTTGAGGTATTTGGGCTATCTGGTGAACGAGAAAGGTCTTCTGGTCGATCCGGAGAAAGTACGGTGTATGGTCGAGTATCCGAGGCCCACCACGGTATCAGGGGTGCGGAGGTTCATCGGTATGGTCTCCTGGTATCGTCGTTTCGTCCACAACTTCTCCGATCTCATTGCTCCGATCACCGAGCTGTTGAAAAAGAAAAGGAAGTTCGAGTGGACAGACAAGTGTGAGGTGGCTTTCCGGACACTGAAGGACAGATTGGTACGGGCACCGATTCTTACTTGTCCGAACTTTGACCTGCCCTTCACTGTGCACACTGATGCATCTGGCGTAGGTATAGGGGCTGTTCTTACTCAGGAGATACCTGGCGAGGGAGAGAAAGTCGTGAGCTATCTTAGCCGTTCGCTTACCAGAACTGAGCGAAACTTCTCTACGACCGAGCGAGAGTGTCTTGCGGTGATTTGGGCAATAGAGAAGCTTCGCCCATATCTGGAAGGCAGTAAGTTCACGGTAGTGACCGATCATCACTCTTTAGTCTGGCTGAACAATTTGAAGGACCCACAGGGTAGGTTGGCTCGGTGGGCCGTCAGATTGCAGCAGTTCGACTTCACCATCGTACATCGGAAAGGGAAGGAACATCTGGTACCCGATGCTTTATCTAGGGCAAATGAGGAAGTAGCAACGCTCACCGTCGCTACCCAGGATCCCTGGTACCTCAAGATGCTTCAGATGGTGAATAAGAGTGGTGAGAGGTACCCGGATTGGCGCGTCGATAGCGGAGCCCTTTTCAAACATGTGCCGGCGAAATTTCCGAGATTAGTGTCAGAGGAGGAACAGTGGAAACGGGTCATTCCAAAAGAAGGAAGAGCTGAGATCCTCCAGAAGTGCCACGACGACGTCCTAAGCGGGCATAGCGGCGTCCAAAAGACCATGGACAAGGTGTCCCGGCGATACTTTTGGCCCCGGATGAGGCAGAGTATTGCGCGTTATGTGCGGGGGTGTCCGGTTTGCCAAGCAGTTAAGCCTGAACTGCAGAAGCCCGCAGGACTTTTAGCGTCCCGGTGCAACGTTTCCAAGCCGTGGGAGATGTTATGCGTGGACTTTGTGGGACCGCTGCCGAGATCTACGAGGGGATTCCAGTATATCCTTACAGTAGTTGACCATTTCTCTAAGTTCCCGCTGTTCTTCCCGGTCAGGTCTGCTACTGCAAAATCGGTCAGGATGATTCTCGAGGAGCAAGTGTTTCTGGTGTTCGGTGTGCCTAGGTGGATAGTTTGTGACAACGGCGTGCAATTTAGGAGCAGGGAAATTTCGGAGATGGCAGCTACGTACGGCGTGACGTTGGACTTTACGGCCTTTTATCACCCACAGGCCAACCCCGCTGAGCGGTACAACCAGACCGTTAAAACCATGCTCCGAGCATACGTGTCTGATAACCACCGCACTTGGGACGTACTTCTTCCGAAGGTAGCGTGTGCGATCCGGAACTCAACGCACGAGGTTCTGAAGACTACTCCGTTCTTCGTCTTGTTCGGTAGGGATATGTCGGTTAGTGGGGAAAATCCAACTATTCCCGCAGAAGGTTATAGGGCGGATAGGTCCGAGGGCATGGAAGCGCGAACAGCAGCTCTAAGGGAACTTTTCGCTGATGTACGTTGCCGTTTGCAGGTCGCAGCTCAAAAGTCTAAGACGTTCTATAACTTGAGGCGGAGGGACGTCACATACTATCCGAAGGATATGGTGCTACGGAGGAACTTCGTGTTGTCTGATGCGGCGAAGTTTTTCACTGCCAAACTAGCGCCAAAGTATGTAGGACCGTTTGAGGTGACGCGGAGAGTGTCCCCCTGGACATACGAATTGGCGGATAGGGACGGGAAATTAGCGGGGGTATGGAACGTCAAGGATCTGAAACCATATCACCGCCAGACCGATGCTCTCTAGGATGTTTCTTCGGTGAAAACCTTTCGAAAGGAAGGGAGGAGTATTATGGGTTCCGACAGTTGAAAGGTTTTCACCTAGAAATATGCTACAGATTCGTTATGGTAGGTGGGTGAGTGGGGCATTGATGCTGACGGTGTCACATTCCAGGACACTTGTGTGATCGTGTTAGCGCCAGGTGTGGGTGGTCGTTTCCAGTATGAGGGGTGTCCGGTTCGATACCGCCGCAGGGCTTCTGTGTTTTTTTTTTGTCTTCCCTTTTCTGATGCGAACCTGTTGGTGCTCCCTCGGCTTCCCCCTTTCCAGGAACACACTAGCCGTTTTTTTTTTTTTTTTTTTTTTTTTAATGCAATTTTATTTGATTAATTCTATATTTCTTACTTGCTAGACAAAATTACTTAAAACTAGCTTAACTATCTTAAGAATTACAATTGTTCTTAATACTAACCTACTGACCCCATGCGGGTACTCTAAGCTAATCTAATCTATGTTATAAATGTGCCTTTCGGCTTAATCTACGTTTTTTTTTAGTCTTTAGTGACAATCTTTTATTTATTTATTGCTTTGCCAAGAAAACTTATAAAAAACTTGGCTAAACCTAACTACTTAACCTACCTTATACTAACTTACCCTAAAATAAAACTTAATACTATCTTAACTATGTCCGTAACAGTACGGACACGTGCACCAGGGCGTATATGTTGTGTATATGCATAACATATATAATTTATACGCCGTGATGCACCTTTTTTTTTTGTTTTTGATTCATGTTTTTTTTTGGTTTTGTTGTTTTATTAATTTTTTTGGATTTTTTGTTTTTTAATTTTTTTTTTTTTTTTTTTTTTGGATTTTTTTTTCTTAATATCTACCTTAGAAACTATGTAAGCTGGCCACTATGGTCAGCTATCTGATCCTCTTGAAAAGCTAGCGGTGGCGGAGGCTGGTTTTGGTGTAACCACCAGTAAAATTGCCGTTCTTTGGCAGACTCTTTCCTATCTCGAGCGGGGATCGCTCTACTGAACCGGAGGAGATCCTCGTGGGTGCGAACGACATCCGGTTCGTATTGAAGTCGCCTATCCACTGTTCGGCGTACGACATGGAAGATGATAGGACATCCTTGTGGATCCTGTATTAGGCCAATTGTGTCTAGATAGAGGAATGCTTCGGGAGGAATAAAGCCGTTAAGGCGCACCCTTTCATGGTACATACTATTGGGGTAGTAAGCCCCAAAGATCAGACTGTTGGAAGAGGTCATAGCTCGTGCAGTGTGCCTTCTGATTAGTTTAATTATAAAATTATCTACCCTATTCACGTTTGCCTCGTTGTACAGGACCTCGTTAGGGAAGTACTTCTTGTACTCAGACTCGGGTGTGCGATACAGACGGAGACAGCTCCTAAGACACTGCCTCTCGAACACCCTCATCTTTTCCATCTGGGAAGGACTCACGTTGAACCACAATGGACAACCGTACACCATAATAGGCCGTACTAGGGCCATGTAGCAGATTACCTTCACTCTGGTATCAAGTTGGCTGCTGAAAAACAACCTTCTTGCCGCAGCAAAGGCTTTTCTGGCTTTCGTCAGAGCAATATCTATATGTTTGTCAAAATACAGATATTGATCCAGCCAAATGCCTAGGTATCTAACTACACTTTTTACAGCTAACGGCCGACCAAGCGGGTAAACTATGCCGAACTTACGCCAATTTTGGCGCGTATCCCGCGATGCCCTGTCCAACGGGGTCCGGAAAAGACTAGTTTCGCATTTCTGGAAGTTGATAAGCAACTTCCAGTCGTCGCAAAATCGCTGGATTTTCTCGAAGTCACGCTGCAACAAGATGTTTATAACCTCTACCTTCGGACCTGATCTGTACGCAACTAGGTCGTCGGCGTACGCAATTAAGTGCGGCATGGAACCTATAAGATCTGCAGTGAATATGGAAAACAAGATCGGGGAACCGATGGCCCCCTGTTGCAGACCGTTTTTAATGTTAAAGACCGTAGTGGAAGTTACGTCACCATTTTTCACAACGAACTTTCTACCTGTTATCATGTCATAGACCATGTATAGCAATGGTTTACTTATGCCAAGCCTGACCAACTTGAGGAAGAGGCCCTCTAACCAAACGGTGTCGAACGCCTTCTCCAAGTCAATCAGGCAGGCACCCGTGCACTGATTTTTGTTTTTATTCCATTGTATGTCGGACACCAGTTTTGACGCGGCATTAATGGTATCATGCCCCGCTCGGAATCCGAACTGGTTGTCCGGTATGATTTTCTTTTCATCAGCCCATTGCTTCAGAACTCGAATGACTATCTTTTCAAAAACCTTGCTTATGCAGGGAAGAAGACTGATCGACCGAAGATTTGTCGGAATGGACTTATCTTTGTCCCGTTTAGGGATCGGTTGAACAACAGCTGTTTTCCAGTGCGTGGGGTAATGTGCATTACTCAGCGCATTGTTAAACAAGGTTGTGTATATTTGGACCGCTTCGGGGGGAAGATGGCGAAGCACAATGTTCGGTATTCCATCGATTCCCACTGACTTTTTCTTCTTCAGCGAGTGGAAGATACCCTGGAGATCGTCTTGAGAAATCAAGATGTGATTCCCATCATTGGCGACGGCACTATGTGCCATGTTCTCGTCATTGAACCTGGTGAAACCTGGATTCTCTGATCGCCATTGACTTATCTCATTGCGGAGATAGAAATGGTTTAGCAGGGCTCTGTTCTCCAGATCGTGATTCGGCCTACTAACCTCGTTGACCGTATACACTCTCTGGCACACTGCACCAATAGCTGTAACCTTCTCCTGAGGATCTTCCACCGCAAAGAAGTCATTGTCTAGCACTGCCTCATCTGGATCGATGCCAACTGAAGTCAGTAAGTGTTCGTTGTCTGTCGTCCTGGGAAGCCTTACGATTTGAATGTCGTTTTGATCTTTCCTCCGAAATATTTTATTTACTTGCGGGAACATACCCGGGTTGTTGGATTGTACAGCCCGGATTTTGTTGCCCCAGTACAAGCTTATAGCCAAGCTATAGTTTATGCGTATTAACTGTTGGAGGTTCTTGATCTCCGACTTCAATGCTCTGACTTCCGCGTTTTGCGGATCTGTAAAACGCCTGTGCAAGAGTTTGAGTCTTGACAGCAGCCTACTTTTGTGCACGTGAAGTGCGTCGATGGTAGCATTTCGATAAACATCGCTGTTGTCGATTTGAACTACCTTCGGAATTGTTTTGTCCATCGTACGTTTGACTACGTCGTCCATTTGTATGAGGTACCTGTCAACCTCTTCGTTCGTCAGGTTTCTGTTTGTCGGCGGATTGATCCCACTCGAACGTAGTTCTGTGGATAAAGTCCTGGAGAAGCGTGGCCAGCGGGCCTTATTATAATTATAAGGGTGCCTCTGGACATACTCTTCCAGTCCTTCCACCTCGTTCGGGAGCTGAATAACTGCGAAGAGCCCGCAGTGATCACTCTCGTACTCAACCGCAGTTAGACAGTTCCGTGTGCGTCTTTCCACGTCTAGTATAGTCAGTCGTTTGTCTATCAGCATCAGATCCAGATAGGACCCGCTTCTGGGATACGATGGCCTATCGGTTGCTAGCAAATCTAGCTTGAACTCAACATTGTGTTCTACCACCCAGTTATACAATGAGGTCCCCCTGGTGTTATGCACCACATTGCCCCACTCTATATGCCTAGAGTTCAAGTCCCCGGCTACGATATAGTAGTTCTCCTCCGAGCTCAGTCGAAGGCTAGTGAAAAGAGTATCGAGCTCTGAAATGAAATATTGGTTGATGCGTGACTTGTCAGTCGCATAGATAGCGATCACATATAGCCGCTTACCACCCCGAAGGGGGATGCGTGCGATACACGTTTCTATGGCCTGGAATCTCCGCACTTCACCGCTATACACGACCTTATGACAAAGGCCTTTTTTGATTAAGAGTGCGACTCCACCAGCTAGGTAGTTTCGGTCTCTTCTAATGATATTGTAATTTTTGTACCTGAGTGGGTGCGTCTGGCTTAGCTTAGTTTCGCAAACCATCAACACATCAGGATTATGGGTCTGCAACAAGTTACCGAAATTTAATTGACGTTCAGGGCGGATCAGTGAATTCACATTCACTGCTAGAATTTTCAGGTTGCAGGCTGCCTGCGCAGCCATTATACCGATGTTGCGTTTGGCTCTCCAAACAGCGTCGAATATATGAGGTCTATTCGCGCTGCTTGTTCTTGTAATTGGTTTGGAACTGGGTATGGAGTTGAGCGATCTGCCTCTGGATAGAGAGCAGGATCGTCTGCACATCCAAAGTTGCTTCTGGTTGCCTGGCCACTGGGACCTGGGTAACTTTCGGCACTGTCTGTTGAACCGGTCGCCCAGCCGATGCCACTTGGGCATAGGAGACTGCCGGTGTAACAGTGGTAGCTGGAGCACGAGGCACTGGTCTCGCTTCTACCATTTTTCCATTACGTTTGGCCTGTATAATTTTTCTTATTTCTTGGACCTTAGGACATCCCCGATAGTTTGCAGGGTGTCCGCTGGTCTTACAGAGCACGCACGTCAGTTTGCTCCTGTCCTCGACTTTATCGGTCCCTAAGGGACATTCCCCGCGATTGTGGGTTCCTGCGCATTTGACACAGCGAGACTGCATATTGCAGTTCGCCGCGGCATGCCCAAACCTCTGACAACGAACACACTGGAGTGTGTTCTTTGTCTTTTTTATTGTTTCCCATGTAACAGACAGAGTGCCTAAATGGGTAATTTTTTTTAGACTCTCTAGTTTGCTGTCTGGGGTGACCTGCACTAGGAAGAAAGGAAGTTTCCTATTCTCCCTTCTCGATGCCGCAGTGATGAAGGGCTTAACCCCTACGACCTGGACATCGTCGCTCTGCGCTTGGCGCAGAATAGCGAGGATCTCATCGGGATCAGTGTCGGGATCCACGTCCTTAAGGAGCATGGTCTGCACCTTTTCCCCTTTCGGAGTGTACGAGAAAAACTCGGCCTCCGACACCGCTAACCTTTCTTTCACTACGTGATAGTCTGCCATTGATAAGCAATGGACAGAGACACGTAGTGGACCCTTATACTTAATAAAGTAAGCATTTTTAGTGACCAACTTACATAGAATGTCAACGTCCTTCGTCTCCAGTCCGAAGACGTTGATTGGAGGGCATCTCTCTTTGTTGGTTGGTTGCTGCTTCTGCTGTGTTGTCTTCTGTTTATGTTGTTGTTGTTGCTGCTTTTCTGCTGCTTTCTGACGCTGTCCCTTTGGCAGCGGTTGGGACGTTCCGGGTTGTTGCTGCTTCTGCTGATGCTGCGGTTGCTTCCCCTTGGTCTGCATCTGTTGTTGCTGCTTTGGCTGCTGCTGTTGTTGTTGCTGCTGCTGCTTTGGCTGCTGCTGTTGTTGTTGCTGCTGCTGCTTTTGTAGCTGCTGCTGTTTTTGTTGCTGCTGCTGCTTTGGCTGCTGCTGTTGTTGTTGCTGCTGCTGTTGTTGGGCAGCCTCTTTAGCTGCTCTCCTGGCCCTTAGTTTGGTTTGGAGGGCTCTGATGTGGGCGTCAAGCTCCTCCCTCTCTCGCTGGCTCTTTTCCAGCTGCTCCCGGTCCTCTTCATCTTCGTCTTCCGATTCCGAGGAAGTTAGTGCATGGAAGGGGTTCTCTCTACCGCTGTAGGAGAATCTGCCCTCCCCTTCTGTCGACTCGTATTCGACGTCGTCGACCATTTGTTGCTGCCTTCGGGCTGCTGCCGCTGTAGTTGTGGCTACAGTTGTTGTTGTTGTTGTTGGTTTTTCTTCTGCTGTTGTGCTTGCGGCTTTTGCCGCAGTTTTCAGATCGCCTGATCCAAGGCTGGATCGTCGCTTCACGAGGTGAGGTTGAGGCTGAAGCTTCTTCCTCCTCTTCTTCCTCCCTTCTTCTTGTGTTGACTGGTGGTCTGATGTCCCAGCCACCGGTACAACATCACCCGATTTTTCGAGCTCGGGTCGCTCCACTGTCTCCATCTCACTTTGTTTTCACACTTGGTGTCTGTATTATTAATGTAATTGAAAAAAAAGATTTCACTTTTTCTTCGGGATTCGAACCCGGCACCGTGAAGTCACCGGCGAGCACTCTACCCCGAAGCTACCGATTCTTGTTAGATTGTTGTAATCCTTTCCGCACTTGACACTTTACAATTTCCGCACTAAGTCGAGACACGTCTGCGCTCCTTGGAGGTCTGTGAACGACTCACACACTAGCCGTTCTTAGGGTGGCGTGATTGGTACTTAACGGACTCCTTGATCGGGTGATGGCTCGAATAGGCGTACGTCCCGCAAGTGGAACTGATAGCCAACATCTGATCGGGTTGGCGTTAGGGACATTGGGCTTGTTTGAGCGTGGTTTTGGGGAGTAGGTGAGAAGCGACGGTTGAGTTCAGACGCGTGAGTTCTCGGTAGGTTGGCCGCGGAATTATTACAAAATAAATGAAAAAAAAAAAAAAATAATAAAAGGAGCAAAATATAGATAGAATAAGAGATATAGTGGGAGGACGGGATCTCGCGCAGGAAAAGACGTTTTTGTGCTTCCCTCGTTTTTTTTTTCTTGTGTTATTGGTGACTACCTTCCGAGCGTTTTCTGGGTTTCGGTGGATCGTTGTCGACCGTGCAGCGCCGGAAAAGTGACCCGAGTTCGGACCGTGAGTGGAAGCCTAAAGAGGAAAACTGCAAGCCGAGTGTAAAAATGATTCGGGAACAAGAAAAGGGAAAAGTGAGGCCCTCAAAGGTGATAGAGTGAGGTGAAAAGGAAAGAAGAGTACATACTAAATTTACCCGTCAAAAGCAAAAAAAAAAGGAAAAAAAGTGAAAGCTTGAGATTGGGAAACGCGGCCAGATCCGACTGTAGAAGAGGAGGGAAAATTTAAGCCCTGAAAGGTGATACCGTGAGGTGTAAGATAATAAAACTACACACCAAATCACAAGTGAAAAACCAAAACAAAAAAAAAGTGGTGAAAAATTAAGAGTGAGAAACTTAGAAGAAGTTGAGTTAGAAAGGATCCAATCAAATAGAAAAGTGAACGCAGGTTGAAGAAGAAGCGGAGCTGAGCGACGAGGCCAGGAAGAGGACAGGTGACTTCTCCCACACGGGGAAGGAGACTCATTACTATTTCTTTTTTTTTTTTTTTTTTCTTTCTTGTTTTTTTTATTCTTATTATTAATTCAGTTCATTACTATTGTTTGCTTTAGCCTGTTTATACTTCTTTTTCATTCCTTTTTTTTTAATTTGAATTATATACCTATTTTGGGGATAAGAGTACACCCTGTTTTACTTTTTTTATATAATTACAATTACATAGTTAATTACGAATTGTGAAGCTCGTTTATTGTCTCTTTTGTGACGCCGGTTTTCGCAATAAGTTCGTTGGCCGAATTGTCTAGGGCGGGGCGCGAGATTTCTTTCGGGTAGCGATCACGTAGGTTCGAAACCCGGCGGTTTTTTTTTTTTTTTTTTTTTTTTTTTTTTTTTTTTTTTTTTCTGTGTAGTGTCCTGTTTATGTGCTTGCTCGTTAGGTTAATTAGTATTAATTAGTTAAGCCAGTTAATAAGTTTCTGAATTTATATTTTTTTCTTTTTTTCTTTCTCATGATTAAGTTATTTGAATAAATTGTAATTGGTGAAGTCAAGTGTCTGTGGTCCTCCTTTTTTTTTTTTTTTTTTGCTTTCGGTGTTTTGTTTTGGAACCGGGTGTTGTTTTTGTGGAGATTGGATTCCTCCCCCTAGTCGCAGTTCTAGAGGTAAGAAACGTGTTGAGCGGAAGGGCAACTGCGTGGCGCCCAAACTTAACATCTTTAGCTCACGGCCATTCTCCATTGAGCGGCTGGCGTCCTTCCGCCCGACCCCAATCGGTTTCGGGGATTTCGACGGTAACAGTGTACCCCAAGGATCAGTGTTAGGTCCTCTACTGTGGAACGTGATGTATGACGACGTATTACGACTCCCAGTCCCCAGGGAAGTATGCATCGTAGGTTTTGCGGACGATATTGCTGTTGTAGTCGTGGCGAAACGGCTTGAAGAAATCGAGTTCTATAGCAACGAAGCAATAGCACTGATAAAGAACTGGCTACGCGGTATGAGCTTAGACCTCGCGAATCACAAGACGGAGTCTGTTCGCATTACGAGTAGAAAAGTGCTAGACCATGACAATACAAGTCGGAGAGCACACCATTATTTCCAGTCCGTTTATAAAATACCTGGGAGTGATGATTGATGCTCGGCTGAATTTCAAACATCACCTCGCATACGCTTGCGAGAAGTCGTCAAAAGCGATAGGCGCTCTTTCAAGCCTCATGTCAAATATCGGCGGCCCGAAGCAAGGCAAACGATTAATGCTTGCGAGAGTTGTAGCTTAAATACAGCTGTATGGGGCACAAATATGGTCTGACGTTGCGAACAAGAAGACACACATGAAGGAAATCAAATCCGTCTACGGACTCTGTACACTGCGAGTTAGCAGTGCATTTCGAACGGTATCCTCTATTATACCAATCGATAACCTAGCCTTAGAAGCTAGATGGTTCTAGACAATCGCGTGCAAGGCGAGCCAAACACAAATCATGCGAAGAAATTCGTAAGAAGCCGCAGTATTGAAGCGTGGCAACAACTATGGAACGAGTCCCAAAAAGGGATATGGACGTGCCGACTAATCCCACGGATTGAAAGTTGGGTAAATAGAAAACACAGCGATCTGAACTATTATCTTAAACAGTTCTTGACTGGTCATGGTGGTTTCCGAAAACGTGACTCGAGTCCGGCCTGTCCTCACTGCGTAAACGCGGCAGAGAACGTGGAACACGTCTTCTTCGAATGCGCTCTATATGCAAACGAACGAGCTGTATTGCGGAACGCATTTGGTTAACCGCCAACTCCAGAAAACAGTGTCCAACATATGTTGAGCTCTGAAGACCTTTGGTCTGCTGTGAATGACACAGCAGTACGAATAATGTGGGATCTAAGAAACTTAGAACGGCAGCGGAAAGCGAATTCGCTAAACGACACGTGACGAAGCAAAAAGCTCGAATCCATCCCTCGCGAAGTAATACCTAGCGGTAGTTCCGCGAGGGAATAAACGGAAAGTTTCCACGGGAGGTGGTCTTAGTCAGTAAGAATCTGACACTACCAATGGGCGTCGGACCATATTTTCCACCTACCCACGAAAAAAAAAAAAAAAGTATGACTGCATGCATGTACGTGCAAGTAAAGATTACTTACATATTGTGAAATATATATAAATCAAATCATGCATATATGCCTTTCACTTAGCGTTAAGTAGTTTAATATTTACTTTTAAGGTATGCTTAAGTTTTATTTTTAGGTTTAGGTTAAAAACAAAAGAAAAGTTCATATACTAAGTTTTTTGCTTTCTTTCTAAATTTTTCTTAGTTTTGAAATGTAGATAGGATAATTCGAAATACATAGTTAAGATTTTTAAGTTTAGCTTAGCAAAGGGCCAGTAAGTTAGATCCAATAAGTTAGTTAAGTTAGTTTTAGTCAGTTCTGTTCGGAGCTTTGACCGAGAAAGTCTTTCTTCTCAACCCCTCGCGCAGAATAAAAATGCAAAATTCCAAAACGCGATCGTTCTCCAAATGTTGAAGACCAAAGGTCTTCGAACAAACAACTATTTCAAATGAGTGAACTAAACTCGAGAAGTAACTACTACGCACCGCTGCCGTGCCTACCGGATTCGCAAAACGACGGCATTGAATGTGATGAAGTTCTTAGTCCACCAGTTAGCAATAAAAATATTAATGTCCCGTCGATATGTGTCTTACAAAAAAACTTAAATGACATGCTCTCTTCCGCGAAGTTAAAATAGACAATTATTCAGTGAAGAAAATGAGTATTGGTATCAAAATTAACCTTGATAGTGCTGACTTGCATGAAAAATTGTGTAATTTATTAAAGTTAAAAAACGTGCAGTTCTTCACTCATGACCTACCAACATCAAGGTCATTTAAAGTGTTTTTGTATGGGCTAGAGGAAATATCTCCCGAAGAGCTTAAAAATGAACTTGTGTCACTCGGATTGAAGTGTCAAAATATTAAACTAATTAAACAACATTATGAACGTTTCGTGGATATATTTTATTTAGTTTTCCTTGAAAGCGGTTCCAAAAGACTTGCTGAACTTAAAAAAAAACTTCAAAGCAATATTTAAAACGCAAGTTAAATGGGATATTGCAAGAAGACAACTCAACCGAGTAACGGATTGCTTTAACTGCCAAATATATGGGCACGGCGAGAAAAACTGCCACATTAAAAGAAGAGCACAACCTACTTTTGAAGCTGAGGTCATGGAGTTTCCCTCACTCCCACCTCATCGCAATTCACCAGCTGACGTGAGACCGAAATCTGCAAACATATGCAACACATCGAATGCGTGGGTCAAGTCTACCAACAACAATAGTATGCAGAACAAAGATCTCTTTTCTTTGGAAGAAATAAATGCACTCACTGCAGAGATGATCATCAAGCTTGGAAATTGTACTACGAAGGCGGAACAATTCAACACTATAACTCAACTTGCAATTAAGTATTTATATAATTCTAAGTAATGACATGTAGCTTAAACATTATATGTTGCAATGCTAGAAGCATTCGAGGGAAACTATTAGAATTTTACTCATTCCTTAATTCGTTTAATATTGACGTGGCTTTAATCTTTGACGTAGCTGAAACTTGTTTAAATTCAAATGATCGTTTGTCAAACTCTGCCTATAAGTGTTACCGTTTGGATAGGGAAGAGAGAAGTGGTGGCGGTGTTGCCGTTGTAATAAAACGTTCTATTAAACACAAAGTACACAAAGTATTTGAAATTAATTGAAGCCATTGGTATCGAAATTCCTTTTGTTAATGGAAACACATTGAACATTTTTAGTGCTTATTTTCCGGATGGGAAACCACACCTCAAAAAAAATTAGATCTCCGGAGCGACTTCCTAAGGCTAGTAAACACTAACGACCTTTTCATAATAGCTGGTAATTTCAACTGTAGACATAGGCGCTGGGGTTGTTTAAGGGCAAATAAATGGGGTAACAGTCTTGCTGACCTAAACTCAAGACATCCTTTTGAAATTTTGTTTCCTGACAGTCCTACTCACATCCCATCTAGTAGGAACAAAAACCCTTCTACATTGGATTTTTATCTAACTATCAGGTCTAATCTCTTTACCCCGCCCAAGACCCTTAACGAACTCAGCTCCGACCATCTACCCGTCAAGTGTAGTTTGAAAGCTTCTCCAGTGCTTTGTACAAATCAAATATATGATTACAAAAATGCAAACTGGAGCTTATTTAAAAGCCTTATACGGTCAGCACTTGAAAGTTCTCTGGTTCAAAACAACAGCCCATCTGATATCGACGAAAATGTAAAAACAATTACCTCAGCGATTTTGGAAAGCATTGAACAGTCAGTGCCAAAGAAAATGGTCGCAAGATGTGCATCAAAAGATCTTCCACATTTTATTCTCGAGATAAGAAGAAACACTTGTAGACCCAGGTGGAGGCGTACAAGAAACGTATTTTATCTCGAAGAATGCAACAAAATGAATGCTTTGGTGAAATTTGCAATCACAAACTTTAGAAACCAATCGTGGAACAATAAACTACAACGGCTAGATAAGGGTAGCAAGCCATTCTGGAATATCGTTAAGGTAGTGAAGAAAAGCACAATTACATTCCGCCACTTAAAATTGGCAATTCATCGCTGGCTTCTTGTTCTGAAAAAGCCAACGCACTAGCAAACCACTTCTTTAATTAGTGAATAATCATTCGATTGGTAGTAGCGTTACTCCAATCACACAGATTGAATCTTCTGTGGAACAATCGCTACACAGCGTTAATTCTCAGTCAGTGTGTGATAACATTAAGTTAATACAACTAAATGAATTGAAGGACATTATACGTAGTTTGAAGAATAGAAAATCATCTGCCTTTAATGGGATCAAAAATCAGTTCCTCAAAAACCTCCCCGATTTTGCACTTATAAAGTTGATAGATCTATTCAACAGCTGTCTAAGATTGGCCTACTTTCCTAATAATTGGAAAGTTGCTAAGTTAACCCCAATCTTGAAACCTGGTAAAGCTCCCAATTTACCTTGTAGTTACAGTCCAATTAGTCTGCTAAGCTCTCTTAGTAAGCGCTTGGAAAAAATCATTAAAAACAGAATTGTGTCTTTTGTTGACGAAAATGCAATTTTGCCCCCAGAGCAATTTGGTTTTAGGCCATCTCACAATACTACTCACCAAGTGCATCGTATCACAAAAGACATTAAAAATAACTTTTTAGAGGCCAAAAGCCACTGGACTGGCATGGTAATTTTGGACGTAGAAGAAGCATTCGATAAGGTTTGGCATAATGGTCTTATCCATAAACTAATAAGATTTAATTTTCCTTTGTATATTGTTAAAATTGTCCAATCGTTCTTGTGTTCCTGTAGTTTCAAGGTATCTATCAATAAAAGTCTTTCAGACAGTCATTTGATTAATGCAGGTGTTCCACAAGGATCTGTTCTTGCTCCAGTCCTCCTTAACATTTATACTTCGAATTTCCCCAACTTGACAAACTGTAATATTGCCTTATTTACTGACGATTTCCTTATTTATTTATTTATTTATATATTTATTTATTTATTTGTTTACTTATTTACTTCTATTTTTTTCATGTCCTTTATATTTCTACATGTAAATTATTTTATTTCGTATCTTCTCACTCAATATTATATTTTGAAATCAAGTGTTGAAACCGCTTCTCTCTTCCCCCAGCGGATTTCGTTTTAATGAATCTGTGATATAATATTTAATAAAAATTATACAAATATTTTAGTAGTAAGGTATCAAACCAAATTTCTGTATCCCTAAAATTGTATTTAAAAAATAAAGAATGTTGGGTGCCACCAAATAAATAAATAAATAAAAAAAAAATACTATGGTTAGTCTTAGTAATTTTTGTCCAGCACGTAAGAGTTTAAAGAAAAAAAAAAATAAGCAAAAATGAAAAAAAAGAACTTTGGAAAGCTTGATCGAAACCTATTACATACGGGAAATTGCTCGCATCAAGTGTGAAGTAAATGATGTAAGGGAATTCTGCACAACTGCTGATATTTGGTCGACAAATAGTAAATAAAAACAAACAAAAAATAAAAATTAAGTTGTATAAAAATGCAATATAAATGCGGTTAATGTGAAATGTATATTTAAAATATAAGTTCTGCGGATAATGCAATTTAATTAATAAATAACAGATAAGTACAGAGATATAAAGGAATATGTAAATAAATATATAAGTAAATTAATGATTGCATAAATAAGCGAATAAATAAATAAATAACCAAATATATAAATAAATAAAGAAATAAACCAATAATTAAAAAAGCAAATTAACAAATAAACAAAGAATGTTGCAAGCAGAAGAACTTTGGAACGATTGATCGAGGACTATTACATACAGGAAATTTCTCGCATCTAGTGTGAAGTAGAGGATGTAAAGGAAGTCTGCACAACTGCTGATATTTGGTCGACAAATAGTAAATAAAAACAAACAAAAAAATAAAATGAATTTTTATACACAATACAATATAAATGCGGTTGATGTGATATGTGTATTTAAAATATAAGTTATGTGGTTGATACAATTGAATTTATAAATAAAACCCAAGTAAAGAGATATAAGCGAATATGCAAATGAATATAAAAGTTAATAAATAAATAAATAAATAAATAAATAAATAAATAACAATACTATATACAAAGTATTGTAATAACAATATAATAACAAATAAACAAATAAACCAATAAACAATAAATAAATAAGAAAAATAAGTAAATAAGAAAATAAATAAAGAAACAAATAAATAAATTGTTGAAAAACTGTGCAAATAGAGTGGCGCAAGCTCAGTAACCGGTGCGTTTTTAACAGTCAGGCATTTAGAAAAAAGTTTAAATTAAGTACTTCAATTCTTCTGGCAACTTGAATTATGCCAGCATCATGTACAATAACGGTGCTGAAAAGTCCCAAGAGAGACTTAACATCATTTTAAGATTTAGGTTTTGTGCGATATGAAGATTCGTAATATGTTGTTTAGCGCAATTATCCCACACAGGAGAACCATAAGTAATTATTGCTTGAAAGACAACTTTGAACAACGTAAGCTTGTTTTCACGACTAAACATTGATTTTCGATTAACCAGTGGATACAACATTTTTGTGGCTATGTTTAGCTTATTTAAGGTTCACATAAACACAGCTAAGGATGTAAACACACACATACCCAAAAGCAACCAGAACAAAATCCTTCAATTTTGCTGAAAATATGATTATCAAACTTCTGAACGGATTGGCCGATTTAGATACAATTTTGGAGCCAAACTTATCACATAATGTGTTACAACATGAACTATCTTGGTTCATGAAATTTGACTTCAATTTGCACAACAAGTGAGCAACGTGCGCAGGTAGATGGAATACCCAAGAAGCCTTGTTATTGAAGCTTTTAATATCCCTAACTTCGCTGTGTTATAATTTGTTGTTGTCTCCAGACCAATCCAAAGAAATCGATTTTGCCTTCTGTTTTGCTCCAGCACACATAGATAATTCTACTTCATTCATGTATGCACACGCTCAACAAATTGGAATGAGTAGGGTTAAAAATGTGAGATCAGGATAGGCATCAATAGCAAAACAGTATGGGTTGTATACATGGGCCTACGTATATGTTCCCACATTACATTCTTCCAAATTCCCTTTTGTGATCGCAAGCCACTTTCACACAGTAAATCTTTCAGCCTCTCCAATTGAGATCTCAATGATAAACTTTTTCTATTTCCTACCCCCTCTCACACATGCGTCATCTCTTTCTCACACATGTACAGCATGCATCCAATACCCAACATTGAGAACATAAGAATAAAGCAACTTAAAGAAAAAACGAAGAGAGATAAAAGAGAATAGAAAATCCAAAGGCAAACCCCGCGCACACGAGACGCGGGCTACCCCTATCACGTCCCACCTCCCTTGCAAGCAAGATGGAAAAATCGCAGGCGAAATTTTTGTGTGTGAAAGCGGCCTTAGCAAACCCAGACTCCAGGCAGGAAAGGAAGCAATAAGAAAAACAAACAACAAATCCGTTAAAGCTCTGAGAACCGCAGATCTTTTGAGAGAAGAAAAGCTGGGGTCGTATTATAGAACCCCCGAATAAAGTTTTCCAAGCGAATTTTTGTATGGCGTGAACTATCTTGGTATTATTTGGTATTTGCTTTAGTTTCTACGACAAATTCCATTTTTGTGAGTGGGTACGAAAAAAAATCTGTCGAAGATATCGGGTCCGTCCGCTCAGTGGATTTGTGCGTTGGTCATTCTTTTTCACGATCTGTGTTCAAATCTATATGAACTTACTCTTTGTTTTCATGGGCATACGATTACAGATTAGATTTCGCCCTGCACAGTAGTGTTGTGTGTATTTCAGATGTGTGTGCGATGTGCGTAGAGCAATATAACGAAATTAAACTCCAATTTTCTATGCTTTTGTTTTGCTTTTGGTTGGTCGAATTTGTCGCGTGTAAGTGCAGGTGTAGGACACACAGAAATATTATGTTTATATGCGCAGATTAAAATTCGTGTTGCTTGTTAAATGTATACAATGTTGAAAATCAGAATATTAAAAAGGTAACTCGGAAGGAATCGTGTTATATGGACGCCACGCCACTGAAAGCTTGCTAAGAAACAAAAGTCCAGAAATGCATACCTAGTCCAATGATATGTAGGTAAGGTTAGGTTTGGGTGATTGCCACCACTGTAGCAGTTGTGGCCCACTTAGGATCGTCCGTGCTATCACTACCCGGAGCTTTCCACCGGCTCCTTTTAAAAGGGACTACACTAACGAAAATTAAATAAGCCTAGAGACTACCTAATTGTATTACAGTGGCCTACTTTGACAAATACACTCGTGTGCTGATTTACCACCAATTAGTTTTCCTGATAAACTTGGCTATGTCTTGTATCTTTAAATGTAACATTTCCTCAGTGACATTTTCTAGTTATTGCAAGGGCTGGAAAATTGTCGAGGAGATGAAGCGTATTTTCTTCATCTTCCTCGTCTGTACAGATTCTGCAGTATTCGTTGTGGGGAGCTCCCATTCTTCTGTCATGGATACCGAGAAGGCAGTGGTCGATGATAATTCCCACTACAATCCTTATTACATTCTTGTTTAGGTTTATGAGTGTATTTATTTTGTTTAGATTTAGTGAGGGCCAAATAAGCCTCGAAGCCCTACATGTATCTAATTCCATCCATCTCATACGGCATTCCATCCATCTCATAACGGCATCTGTAAGTAACACGCTGTTCATTACTTGGAGAGAGACATATGGGGTGTCCTGATAGGCAGTCAGTGGCAGTCCCAGCCCTATTCTTGCTAACTCGTCTGCCCTTTCGGTGTCTGGAAAACCACTATGCCCAGGTACCCAACATAGGGTTAAGTTTGCATCTAACCGCAATCTGCAAAGTTGTACCATCTTCTTCTTGGTGTATACAGAGTCTCTATGGCTGCCTTGTTCTGTTCTGTGCCATCCTCCGACGCGTGCACTTGTCTCCGTCCGTGCATTACGCGAGTGGAAAAAAAAAATAAACCCCGTGGTCCCTCCACCCTCAAAAGCTCCGCGAGTGCCCGGAAAAAAAATAATATAAAAAAAAAAAAAAGTGCTAAGTGCTAGTGAGAAGTGTTTCAGTGTCGAGTGCGTCCGGTCCGCTCCCTCGCCCCTTTCCCTCACAAGCCACTGTTGCGCGTTCTCGGCCGCAACTCCCGTTTGATTCCATCAAGCAGGCTGATGCAATGACTGAGAGTGCGTAGCATCTGACATAGCGGATCTTAGAATTGTGAATTTGTTGATGGACCAACTCGAATCGATGTATGGGCATAACACCTACATCGATTGATGTTGGGAAGCTAATTTTGAATTTGCACTTCTCATTTCTGCTTCACCACTTGCAGTCGGAGTTGGCTTTTCATATCTGCGTTTTGTCCTTTATAGGGAGTTTTAGGGTTGATGTGAGCAATGTGCGTGGGCTTAGAGCGAATCTCTTCGCTGTGTATGTCCACCTATCCCCTTACAAACCAGCTGTCTTGGCGCTGAGTGAAACACAGGTAGGTGAGAATACCGAATTATCGGATTTGAACCTGCCCGGATATAGCTTGGTGTCTTTCTTCTTTTTACACCGCGGTCTCGCCATTTACATGCGTAGTGATGTAGCTTACAAAATTCAACCACAATACGGCCTCTGTTTCAATCCGGAATTTAATTTTCTGTGGTTAAAACTCCATGTCCGTAAGCATTTAATCCACTACTGCTTTATTTATAGAAGTTCAAGCTTGGATAGCAATACAGCTTTTAACGAATTTGATGCGCTATCCGATTCCATCTCGAGAATTGTATCCATGTATCCTCGCACTGAAATTGCCATTGCGGGCGATTTCAATGTACACAATTCTAATTGGCTTTGGCATTCAGGCCAGACAACACCCGAAGGAAGGTACGTCGAAATCTTTGCTGAGGTAAACAATCTGACCCAGATAGTAAATGAGGCCACACGAATACCTGACATTGCAGATCATTCCGCCAACACCCTGGACCTGTTTCTCACCTCTCATCCTGATAAATATTCTGTTGACATACTGTCACCTCTAGGCTCGTCGGACCATTGTGTCGTATCAGCAAAATTCTCGTTATCACCACACATAGTTAGAGAACAAATTCCTAAAGGAACAGTTTGGCTGTACGAGAAAGCCGATTGGAACAAACTTAACAACTTCTTTAGGAATTTTAACTGGTCACTGTGCTTCCTCGATAGTGACGTGGATGCCGCTGCTGATATGATCACAAATATTGTTCTGGTGGGCATGAGAACCTTCATTCCTCACAGAGTGAAGAGTATCAAGCCCAAAGCAAACGCATGGTATGACTCGAGCTGAATTTCCGGACATACAAAGCCAACCCCACTGAGGGAAACCGGAAGAAGTTTAAACGGGCCAGAAATGACTGCAATTCAACTATCAGACGTGTGAAATTCTCTTATGAGCAAAAGTTGAGGCAAAAAGTGCTACAATATCCCAAGGGTAGCAAAAACTTTTGGTCATTTGTAAAAAACGTAAAGAATTCCGCCTCGTCTTCAATTCCCACGCTCATTTACAATGACATTCCAGCTGTCAGCTCCTTAGACAAAGCTAATCTGCTTGGGGCTCATTGCAGCTAGCTCAACACTCTCAGATTCCAATTTGTCCCCACCTGTACTTGACGCACTCGTACAGTTGCAAGAGTACTGAAAGATCTCGACGTGCATAAATCCGCTGGCCCGGATGGTATTCCCCCTATACTTCTGAAGAGGTGTTCTTCTGTGCTGCCAAAACCACTGCGTAAGCTTTTTCATCTATCCTACTCTTTCGGTCTCTTTCCAAGCAGATGGAAAACAGCATTTGTCCAGCCAGTCCCTAAAAAGGGCGAATCTTCGTCACCCACCTCGTACCGACCCATAGCACTTACGTCCCTTCTTTCTAAGGTCATGGAAACGCTGATAAATCGTCAGCTTATGAAAAATCTTGATCTGAATCGCGGAAGCTTCTTAATGACCGACAATATGGTTTCCGCAGCGACAGGTCCACTGGTGATCTGATAGCTTATCTCACCGAAAAGTGGAACCATTCTTTGCACAATGCAGGAGAAAGCAAGATCGTTGCGCTTGATATTTCTAAAGCATTTTACAGAGTTCGGCATCAAGCTCTCTTGTCGAAAATGCGTGCCTATGGTATCGATGAATCTCTTCTTATATGGATTAGAAATTACCTTTCGAACCGTTCAATTCAAGTTGTTTTGGATGGGTTCAAGTCTGATATCCACCAAATAAATGCTGGTGATCCCCAAGGCTCAATTCTATCTCCGACACTCTTTCTCATTTATATAAATGATCTCTTGTCTGCTAATTCTAATCCAATCCATTCCTTCGCTGATGACAGCACCCTTAGCTTTTCATATTCGTTCCAAGACTTACGACCCCGCCCTTCAGCCATAGAATTGGAACGGCAGCGTATGTTAAGCACGTTGAACTCCGATCTTGACAGCATAATTAACTGGGGAAAAAACAATAGAGTGGAATTCAATGCTTCAAAAACTCAATGCTGTCTGCTGTCACTCAAGGGAACCCTTCATAATCAGCCATTATCCATGAATGACGCTTGTGTCGATGAAACCGGAAAACTTTCCATGCTTGGTATGTGTATCAACACAACACTTAGTTGGAGCGATCACATATTTGAGGTCGCCAAAAATGCTGCGAAATGCTTAGGTTTTCTTAATCGATGTAAGAAATATTTCACCCCTTCTGATTTGGCTTTAATTTATAAGGCGTACATCTGGTGTCCCTAAGACCACACTGCACCTACTTGATAGAATCCAAAAGCGAGCGATAAAACTTATAGGAGACAACAATATCGCAGAGTCATTAGACTCTCTCGAACATCGACTTACCGTCTCTTCTTTGTCCATGTTTTATCGTTATTTCAACAAACGATGCTCAAGTGAGCTAGCCAACTGCATTCCTCCTCTCCATGAATTCACCCGCAATACTCGTCTCGCCAGGAATGCCCATCAGTATACCCTTAAGCCTACTTTCGGGCACACAGTTAAATTCAGAGGCTCGTTCTTCAGCCGCACTGCACGAATGTGGAATGCTCTTCCCAAGCTAATATTTCCCACACACTACAACCCGCAGATATTTAAAACCAATGTGCACTGGTACCTCCTCTCCCTTTCTCCCTCTATACCTTCGGCCCGTGATGTGTCTTGACCCCGTACACATAAGGGTATTAGCAATCCCTTGAGTAGGCGCAAATTATAAAAAAAAAAAAACCTGATTATCTATATAAGTGGCGATAGATAGGCCGTCTATCGGGCTCATCGACAGTAAGCGGGCAGCCTCTTGGATAGCTTTAACTTCTGCCTGGAATACAATACAATGGTTGGGCAGTCGAAGAGAGAGGGAAAAGGATATGTCCGGCGATATCGCGAATACTCCTAGTCCGGTGCCCTCGGCTCTTTTCGAGCCATCTGTGCAGATTTCTAGGTAGCCTGGTTTTCTTACCAGATCTTTTTCATAATCTTCTCTGTCTGGGATAAGTGTTTTGAACCCAAACTCGAAGTCTAATCTGTATGCGTTGGTAGTCTCGCACTTCTGATGACCTAAGCTGTGTGGACTGCTCCAGCGGTTGCACTCCCGTAGCCTTAACGCTTAGTGGCTACGAGCTTCCCATAGATGTCCATGAGAAGAAGCTGTAGCAATGTTTCCATGACGGCTGTAAGGGTGGATCGCAATGCCCCTGTGATGCCGATACGCTTTGATCTTTGATCTTTGAATACTGCTGATACATTTAAGATTGGACGTGTTATTCAGTGCTGGCCACCAACAAGGATACCGTATCTTAAGATAGGTCTTACAACAGCCGTTAACATCCAGTGAGCCATTCTTGGTTTAGTTACCGTTGTGGAGCCAAGAATTCTCTAACATGTGTAATTAGTAGCCGCCGCCCTTTTAATCCGTTCCCTAATGTTTGGTTTCCAACTTAACTTGCTGCCTAAGATTACTACTAAGTACTTGGCCTGACTAGTGAAGCTGAATTCATTCTTCTTCGGCTTAAGGGGCTCTATCGGAGGTATGGTACGTGTGATGTAAGAAGTGCCAACTTTTGAATCACACCTCAAACAAGTTCGAAGACGACGAGGGATGCGAAGTTTGAAGTCTTTCAAAGGATTCCCAACAGCTTTCAATATGTACAAGCAATGACAAAACAATAGCATCGATTAACAATGAGTACAGTTCAAATACCACATAAAGTAAAAATAAACCACCAACCCAAAAGAAGAACTTCCACAAACAATTTTCTCAAAAAAAACATCAACAAACAAAACGCAATATGCGCCGCAAAACCTACATACACACTGGAAAAAACAAATAATCTGTTCTATAAGAACATGCCTATTTCATGGAAACATCTGTCAATGATCATTAATAAGATAGACATTCCTCGAATGAAAGGTCGTGGACCTCATTGAAACGAGAGGAAACAAGAAATTAAGGCGGACAGCCTTTTTGGTTTCTTTCCGGTCAGGGACGTTCAAAAACATATAATAATTACCCGCAAGTATATGCCAACAGTAAACACAATTAATAATAATAATAATATGGGTGGCGCGACAGTCCGAGACGGACCTGGGCCTAGCTTCTCAACAACCACTCGTGTTGTGCGTGCTATTGTTTTTTCAAACACAATTAAAAACAATAATTAACCAACAACTAACAACAGCAAGAAAATGAACATACAAATTAATCAATGGAACTTTCAATGATACTACAACAACCTAGCGCACTTGGATATACTTGTCCAAAAATAATAATCCAGAAATGATATTTTCGCAAGAATCGAAAATCCTTATTATGAAAAACGCATAATTCCCTAGAACGAAATGACCTTTCCCGATCCTTATTCACACAATATTCCTGGAACAGAACGCGGATTGGGTAAAATTCAGGAAGAGTGCATGCTAGATCTCCAAAGACATGCTCTTATCAGAAAACATTGACGTTTACAAATTCCAAAAAAAAACCTACAAAGGACTGCATTTGGCGTGGAAAATTTTAAAAGGTATATCGGCAAAAACATGTAGCTGCAAAAACTTTTCGAAATTCAACCTTATTCTCGTAGTCCAGTCATATGTTTATTCATAATGTTGATGCACATAAAAAAATGATTAGCTTCCAACCTACGAGGAGCATAAACAACCTACCAACCCACACCACCAACAGCGCCAATAAATTCCAGTGTTTAGTTTTCGTTGAAATTTTTCAGACACAAATAAAGAGATAGATACAAAATTCAGAAAATAAGTGGCAGAAAAGCGGTTATTTTTTGCATAAGAAAGCGTGTATTAGACAGCGGGGAATGAAACACAATCAAAGATGATTACTTCTGTAATCAAATTATCAATCCAAAATGCGGTTGACGGATGGAAATGAATCCTCCTTAATTTAGTCTGCCACAGAGGCTCTGTGAGCTGATGCATGCGCCACGGATAGTGAGTATTCAAAACAGCCAGGAACACTGTGAAGACGAACATATCTATTATAATTAACATTATCGTGATCAAATTTAGTACCGTAAAACTAGAGTAAAGCCATATTTAAACCCGATTAAGTTATCATTATCTCAAATAGCGTCAAGTTTTTTTCCTCATTGTTTAATATTTCTGAATCCGAGAGTCTACAGAACGACAACAGAGACAATGTGTACATCCTGTGGGCCAAAAGAGGCTTAACAATTCGACATCAAACTTTGTAACTCATCTCAGACGAATGAAATTAGTAGATGTATGTATACAACGAGAATCAGAGCCACTTGGAAAATGTGAAAAAAATTAAACACTATTAGAGAAAATCTAGCGTTCTTCAGTCAGAAATTAGCGATCAACAAGTTGCGCGAACGGTTTCACAAAACCAATTTGATGAAAGAACTTTTTTTGTTAATCCTATGATTCCTTTGCGAGCAATAGATGACCTATATTTTAAGGATATCTTTAAAAATTTGAGTAGTGGTACAAAAGGACTGAATGTTGTAAGCAGAAGAACTTGGGAACGGTTGATTGATGACTATAACATACAGGAAAATGCTCGCATGATGAATGAATTTGTTAACACAATACAATATAAATGCGGTTAATGTGAATATTAAAATATAAGTTATGCGGTTGATGCAATTGAATTAATAAGTAACAGATAAGTACAGAGATATAAATGAATATGTAAATAAATATATAAGTAAATGAATAAATCCATAAAGAAGCGAATAAATAAATGTATAAATAACCAAATATATAAATAAATGAACAAAAAAATCAGTAATTAAAAAAAGCAAATTAACAAAAAAACAATGAATGTTGCAAGCAGAAGAACTTTGGAACGCTTGATCGAGGACTATTACATACGGGAAATTGCTCGCATCAAGTGTGAAGTAATGGATGTAAAGGAAGTCTGCACAACTGCTGATATTTGGTCGACAAATAGTAAATAAAAACAAACAAAAAATTAAAATGAATTTGTAAATGCGGTAAATGTGAAATGTGTATTTAAAATATAAGTTATGCGCTTGATGCAATTGAATTAATAAATAACAGCGAAGCTACGAGGTACAAACGAATGTAAATAAATATATAAGTAAATAAATAAATAAATAAATAAATAATCAAATAAACAAATAAACCAATAAGCAAATAAATAAATAAAAACAAAAAACAAATTAAAAAATTGACAAATAAGTCAATAAATAAATAAATAAATTGTAAAAAAAAACTATGCAAATAGAGTGGCTCACGCTCAGTAAGCGATGCATTTTTAACAGTCAGGTATTTAGTATTTATCATATATTTTGACGGATAAAATCAAAGCTACTGCAAATGTTTTTTTTTTTTAAATCTTACTTCACTTCACTATCGATAGCGATGAAAAAACAAGACTGGTTCCTCTAAGGAAACAAACCAATCCCTTTCTCTTAAAAGTTTCTTTGTAGTGAAAATAGACGTGTCTTTATGCTGAAAATGGAATTCTTGATTTGAGCAAGAAGAATTATTACATTTCATAACTAAAAAATGGCAACATCTTAATACGCACTAAGTCACAGCAATTGCTGATAAATGCAAAAAAATCAATAGCATCCTCGTTACGGGCAATCTTGATGGCAAATTGAAATCCTCAAAAGGTATATTGCCTAATTAACACCGAAGTAGAAGAAATAATATCAGAACCAACACGAAAAGAAACCACAAGGCGTCATTGACGTTTACAAATTCAAAAAAAAAAACCTACAAAGGACTTGGTTCTATAGGCCTGATGCTCTTCACCAGTGAACGTTATCAATATCCACCATTAATGTATATAGCTTGCCATTTTATTTGGCGTGGAAATTTGGAAAAAAAGGTATTTCTTCAAAGACATGCACCTGCAAACGCTTTCTGAAATTTAACCTTATTCTCGTAGTCCAACCATATGTTTATTCATAAGGTTCGATTAGCTTCCAACCTGCGAGGAGCATGAACAACGCATCAACCCACACCGCCAGTTAATTCCAGTGTTTAGTTTTAGTGAAATTTTTCAGACACAAATAAAGAGATAGATACAAAATTCAAAAAATAAGTCGAAGAAAAGCGGTTATTTTTGCATAAGAAAGTGTGTATTAAGAAGCAAAGAGTCAAACACAGTCAACGATGATTACCTCTGTAATCAAATTATCAATCCTATTGATTGTATTTACAAAATGTCATCTGATTACACATTACAAAATGTAATCTGAAATCTGATTAGTCTTTATTCAGATTACAAATGTATTCTGTAATCTGATTACTTTTTGTAATGACAAATGGGATCTGTATTTTTTATCGCTGATAAGACAACTTCTCAGAAACGTAACCAGGCCACAAAACGAGGACATGCGGATGCGGTTGACGGATGGAAATATATCCTCCTTAATTTCGCCTGTCACAGAGGCTGTGTGAGCTGATGCATGCGAGTTATGTATATAAGCAGACCTACAGGAAATGCTGACTAGAACCTAGCAAACGAACTTAGCATTGCAGACCAACGTGCAAGCACAGCCAAACCGTTTCTTTGGTGTTCATCTTGAGGTTCGTTCTTTGTCATCAGGTATCTAATTGCAATAAGTTGATGAGTCGATATCATGTTGGCGAGTTAACGTATTGTAAGCGTAGGTCATACGTTGTATTAAAAATATATGAATAATTAGTCAATAAAGAGACTCCACAACGGATATTTGTGTTATTTAGTATTTTATTCGAGTTACGAATTTAACTGTAGCTGTCGTCGGAGACGAAGGAAAGCAAAACAATACAAACGAAATCATTTACTTCATCCAAAAAGGAAATAATCATCCAAAAGAATAAGCTGAAATTCGGTCGATTCTTAACAAATTTATTGGGCAAGACCAATTTAGTATTAAGTATTTCTAAAATTCGTATAATTATTCTAAAAGTTTGAATAACGAAAGAAGAAACAATAAGGGTGACAATTTATATAGAAATTCGAATTATAATTCGGTTCAAACTCAAGGAACAGATTACAAACAAAATCCCGATTGTAAGAATACTGACAACAATAATGCATGCTATGATTCTAGTCAAGTAAGAGATCAGTCAAGACAACACAAGAATCAAAATAGTTCTAATTCAATCAATAATAATCATTCTCAGCAATCTATACAAACTTCTAGTTATATGTCAGTGGGTGGATTAAGTACAGAGGTAGAAGATAACACATTTTTTATAAATTAGCCTCGGAAAAAAATTAAATTTATGTTATACTAACATTTAACAAACAGCAATATGCAACTCTTGTAGATACTGGTTCAACAATTAGATTACTTAATTCAAAAATCGTTTCAATTGAAATTTATGAAAGCATACGGTGAAGCTAATATTTGTAGAATAGACGGTAAGGTAAATAAGAGGAGTCAATATGTAAGAACAAAATGTCCACTTTGAATTGAAATTGAAAACAAACAGGACAAAAATGCTAGAATGAAATGGGTTCCAATGAATTTAGAAAAACTATATGGTTTTATTAGGAATGGATTGGATTTGTAAAAATGTCAGACTTATAGATATACATAATCAAGAAATAGTTTGAACAAATAATGAACGAATTCCTTTTTTCAATAAGAAAATAGTTGATGATGTTAATATTTTAGAGGAAGGTAAATTTGAAAACATTTAATTAGATCATTTAAATGAAGAAGGAAAGCTGCGAGTTACATAGAATAGAAAAGAAAAAGAGTTAATGAATAAATATAAAAATTTGTTTTATACAGATGGCGATCAACTAACGAACTTCTAGGTTGTATAGGTATCCACCTCAACATGAGGATGAAGTAAGAAAACAAATGAGAGACATGGAATTTGAGGGCATAGTAAGAAAAAGTAAAAGTAGATATGGTTCTCCCATTATTGTCATACCGAAAAAGTCGGATAATTCTCGTGTGGATAAATTCCGGATAGAACTCGATTACAGAAGACTCACTCAAATTAAGATTGATGACAAGAAACCACTTCCTCATATGGCATATTAGGCAAGTTGGGAAAAGCTCAGTATTTTGCAATTGATTGGGCGAAAGGTTGCCACCAAATTTTAGTAGCAGAAAAAATATATAAAAAAAAGAAAGATAGAGAGAGAGTCTCATATATTAAAAATACAAGCCGATAAATGCAATTTTATGCAAAAAGATACAAAAATTCTAGGACAGATACTATCAAAATATGCATATCCACTTATTAAATATTTGAAGAAAGATTGTGAAATTAATAAAAAAGATCCCCATATATTAGAGCATTTGAAAAGCTGAAGTTATTAATAGCATCTCCACCAATTCTGAAATTTTCCAATTGTGAAAAAGAATTAACTGTCACAACAGATGCTAGTGAATATGATATTGGAGCAGTTCTTTCACAAGATGGCCATCCAGTATGTTATGTCTCTAGAACATTGAATAAACACGAAAAAAGCTACAGTGTTACCGTTAAAGAGTTCCTGGCTATAGTTTATTCAGCATTATTAGACAAATTAATAGTCCTCTAACAAATGGTGAAAACAGTAGTGAATCTAATATGCACTTATCTCATACCATCCATTCAGCAGAGGAACAGTTCCAAGATAATATTTTCATAAAAGAAGAAATCATTAATAGGTAGAGATGTCAATTTATATTGACTTACAATCCAAGTAAAGAAATAGAGGTACTTCATGGCAGAAGAATAATAGAAATTAACCCACAAAACGAACATAAAGGAATAAAATAATTACTTCTTAAGCATATTAAGCCAGGCAAAAATAGAAATTATTCTTATGTTGAAGAAAAGATTATAATAAAACCCAACAGTCGATAATACAGGTTTTTTTCAAATGATACAAGAACTTAAATTATGAAAACTACTAAAAGGGCACAAGAAATGAAAACAGATGAAGAGTGTCATAAGCGAATCTCACAATAAATGAGACTTATCGAGCTCTTTAAGACAACATTTATTTTCCAAAGTTGCAAGAACATATTCAGCTTATTATAAGTAATTCCGGCAAATGTCAAAAAATAAAATGTGATAGGAATCCTATTAAACCAATTATGAGTGTTACAGAAACGCCAAAGGATAAGGGCAATATTGTTCATGTACTATAAACAAACATTCATTACTATAATTGATAAGCTACCCAAATTTGCTGTTGCATACTTAATCAACGATAGGAATTTGGTTAAAAAGACACCTATATTAGAAGGATATTTAGCAACTTTTGATGAGCCAACTGAAATGATCATGGACCATGAGCCTAAATCTGAACGACTCATTAAGTTCTTAAATGATAAAGGTATCGAAGTACATTGGGCCAAAGCAAACAGTCATACTGGAAATGCAGATGTTCAAAAGGCTCCATTGGACGTTACTAAAAAAGATTCAGGCAATTTAAAATTGAAGACGATACTACAGTTGAAGAAAATATTCAAAAACCTATTGGTCACTATAATGACAGTTATCATTCCACAATCGAAATGACCCCAAGGCAAACTGACAGTTCATATATGCAAAAATGAGTGGATCTTGTAAGCAGTAAGAAAATTAAAAATATTACAAAAATTAATAACACTAGGGAAAATTATATAGAAAACAGAGCTGAGGGTTATATAAAAAAACTATAAAAGAGTAAGGCATAAGGACCCAACATATTCTAGACAATTTCATTAAAAAATCATCCCAAGTAATTCTAGATCATCTAAAAGTTCACCAAGAAATTCTAGATCATCTAAAAGTTGCTGAGCAAAATAATCATGCAGCTATCTTATTATTTCTTATATATTCATTAACGAACAAATGAAAATGAATAACCACTTCAACAAATCCTTATTGGATTTGAAACTTACTATAGAAAATGACAGACTTAAAGTTTTGGAAAGTTACAACATATTGAATGATTATGTTCGTAAGTTAGATTATAAAATATTACTCTTAGAAAAGTCAACTAAGTAAAGATATTTTGA
Organism: Eristalis intricaria; assembly: GCA_964034865.1. Classification (NCBI taxonomy): domain Eukaryota; kingdom Metazoa; phylum Arthropoda; class Insecta; order Diptera; family Syrphidae; genus Eristalis; species Eristalis intricaria. The sequence goes on along the minus strand of OZ035878.1, from coordinate 8,862,031 downwards.
AAATGAAATCAATCGAATTGGTGACAATATAATGGCAGCTAAGAATGACATAATTCATCCAACACTAGAGGAATTATACAATATAGATTTTCACTCTATTCAACTCTTTGAGGCAGGAGTATAGGAATAGGAATATAATGATAACTTTTTAGTACTAGCTATTAAGATTCCAATTAACTATAAAACTACAGAATTACAAGTTATTAAATCTATTCCTAATTCAAGTTACTTACAAATTAATGAAGAAGAAGAAATTATTGTAATAATTAACGAAAATATATACTTACAAAAACATTCTTTAAGCATTTAAAGAAAAGTAAAAGTTGTGTTATTACTAGTTCATGTCATTTAAGATATAATAATGTAACATCAATCGAAAAAATATATGATAAGTCCATAATGCTTAATTGTGGCAAAAGATATATAATGTAATGTTATATGGAGATTATTAAATTAACTACAATAACTGTTCATTGAAAATAAAACAAAATAGATTTTCCAACAAAAAAATTATTGTACCAGATAAATATTTGTACCCTTCAACTAAAAATAATGAAATGTTTTTAAAACCCATCGATTTCAACAAGATAATAATTTTAATTGAAAAAGAAATTAAGGAACTGTAATATCATTAGAGTGTTATGTACTGTTCGAACAAGTTTAATGTTCACATGTATACTAAGCTTAATTGGTATAGCTAACTTTAAAGTCTTACAAAACAGAAAAGCCACAGTCAAAATTGTAAATTATACGAAACTAGTGGCTTCTGATTCAAAGCGAGGAGGAGTTATGTATATGAGCAGAACAACAGGAAATGCTGACCCGAAACTAGTCAACAAAATTAGCATTGCACACGCAATGTGCAACAGCCAAACCGCTTGCTTGGTGATCACCTCGAGGTTCTTTCGTCGACATCAGGTATCTAATGGCAATAAAGTGATGAGTCGATATCATTTTGGCTAGTCAACGCATTGTCAACGTAGGTCATAAGTTAGATTAAAAAATGAATGAATTTGCCAATTAATAGACTCGACACCGGATAGTTGTGTTGTTTATTATTTTATTCGGGTTACGAATTTAACTTCCGCCAAGGATATTGAGTATTCAAAAACAGCCAGTAACACTGTGAAGACGTATATATCTATTATAATTAACATTATTGTGCTAAAGTTTAGTACAGTAACGTAGAGTAAAGCCATATTCAAACCCGTTTTAGTTGAAAATCATTATCACAAATGGCGTCAAGTTTTTGAGTGTCAGAATCAGAGGGTCTGCAGAATGAAGGAGCCGGAGAGATATTAACATCCATTCTTGACGGCAAGCTTTTTATAAAATCTAAAACGGAATCCACGAAAACAAAAACAGTTGCAATTTGTCCATCCTGTGGACCAAGAGAAGTGCACATTAGTGGTTTTAACAATTCGACATCAAGCTTTGTTACTCATCTCAGACGAAAGCACGGAGTAGATGTATGTATACAACGAGTATCAGAGCCACTTATAAATTGTGAAAAAAATAGATCAGTCAGAAATTAGCTATCAACAAGTTGAGCGAACGGTTACACAAGACACATTTCATGAAAGAACTGCGAAATTTTTTGTTAATCCTATGATTCCCTTGCGAGCAATAGATGACCCATGTTTTAAGGATATCTTCTGTTGTAAGCAGAAGAACTTTGGAACGGTTGATCGAAGATTATTACATGAAATAAAGGATGTAAAGGAAGTCTGCAAAATTTTTGACATTTTGGCGATAAAAACTCGAAGTTTTTTGGGTGTCACAGCAAACTGGGTAGAATCAAACATAGAAGAAAATCTAAGAGGCTGGCATGTCGAGGATTTGTATGTATGCACAGCTATGACCGTATAGCTGTTTTACTTGAGCCAATAGATGCGGAATTTGGGCTAGACTCAATAAAAGTTTCGTCAAAGCGTTTAAATAGTTTGGGATACATATTGATAATTGTGAAAACCTTGATGAAAGTGAAAGTGATAGCAATGGTGAAAACTTAGAGCCAGAACGAATTGTTGCAAAGTCAACGGATCTTGAAATGTAATATGTTATGAAATATATCATGACAAACTGCAACAATTTGTGGAAATGCGCCGGACGTCCGACATCAGCAGGAATAAGACGGGGTATTGTTGGGCAAACCTTTTCCAAACCGGGAATTACTGGATGGAATAGTCTTTACGATGGGCTAACAAAAATGTTGTATAAACAGGATAAAAGTGTACAATTAAGCGAGGCACTGGAACTGAAAAACATTTTACGTATCGACGATTTTCCATGTAATAGTGAATCCTTGCGGTGTTTAAAACCAAAAGTAGACTCACTGGACTTATTGCAAGCCGAAGGAATATGTATTTAGGCATGTTACTGAAATGGTTAGAATCCCTAAGAAAAAAATAGAGAAAGCTGAACAGAGAATCATTTGATTAATGAAAACCGTTGGCAGAGAGTTATTTACGGAATGTGGATTTTGCCATTTGCTGATACTTTTACATAGATGCAAATGCAGCAGTTGCTGCAATGTCTTTTCCTATGTTCAAAGACAGATGGATGACTTGTTTTAAATTAAGAACATCATTCAAGAATAAAATTCATTTTCAAAAGAGCTGTAACCAAAGAAATTCACGAGGCTCCTAAAAACGTTCAAGATGCAGCAAGTAGGAAATACCAATACAGATATTTTAAATTCGATACCAATTATTAAGACACGGATTCAACAGTTCAAGTTCAACGACCTAGGACAACGCTATTATTTCTCTTTATTTAGCAGATCAGGATAAAGATGTATCCATGCTAAATAAATATCCTCAAATAAAAAATGTGAATAATAATACGCCTGTACCGTCCTCGGGTTCAGTTGAAAGGCGTTTTTCATATGCTACTATGACAAATTCACCAAAGACGCAAAGACTCTCAGGTGAAATGTAGAAGAGGATATACTTAAAATCACAGTACACAACAATCAACAATAATTATTCTTTTTGAACATGAGGAGCAACAATACAATAAACAACAAAACACTTTTTTAGTACCTTCTCTTTTTCATTAAATTAATTTTGTAATCTGGGGCCTATTTCACAGAACGTACATCTCATACATTGTATAATTCTGACACTTCTGCTGTATGATTTCTGTTTCTCTGTTTGTATGAGCCGTTGTAATACAACATGTACCACTTAAAGCTTACACTGGAAATATGGGATAAATGTATGATTCATACAACAGTTTCTTTTTAAAGTTAAGCATACATTTCATACAGCGCTTAAGACTGCTGTAGTCATTACAAAATGAGTTTTCAAATGAGAAAATACACAAAAATAAGCATTTTTCGTCTTATCATTTTTGAATATGAATGATTGTTCATCTTCTTTTTTAAATTAAACTTGTAGGAACAATGTATGCTAGTTCGCCAAGAAATTTTTATTAAGAATCATGTACTATTCGGAAAAATTGTCTTCTAACAGCTGAATTAATCTCTGAGGAACTGAATTATTTAGTTTCTTGTTTGTTTGTAATTCACTTATATAGGTAGCATGGGTTTAGTTCACGACACTATTTAGTTTGCAATGAAATTTGTCATTCAAAATTAGACGTCAAAAAAACACACATCATACAACAAAGAACATATCATACAATACTTCCAGTGGAATCTGTGAAACAGAAAATAGTATGATATGCATGATGTATGATAGTTTTGTATGTTGTATGAAATGTATGTGATGTTGTTTTGCCCAGCACTGCACCAACATGTGACTACACATGTGACATAACATATAAGTAGGCCACTAGTGCCAAATCAAGTGTTACTGTTCTCAAATGTGTTATTCTACGGTTACGTATTCTTGCCCACTGAGCCAAGGCAAGAATAGGAAAACGATCTACCGAATACGGTTAACCGAGGCAATTCGATAACGAGGTTGACCTAGGGCAGGAAGTACGATCGGAGGTTATGAGGGAATGCAGAATGGGCAGTGGAGGCAGTCTGCAGCTGATCGCAACGGAAAATAGTTGATTTATTCTTCAAAGACAACATAGGTGGCAGCGGTGGGATGTTAAGGTAAAGCATCTGCCTTAACTCCAAAAAGTTCTTACGATTTCCCAATGCATTTTCTCTAATCAAATACTCGTGAATTATAACCGACTATAACAAAGTAAAAGTCAAACGATAAAGTAAACATAAAAGTGCAAGTTAGTGCAAGAAGTTGAAGAGATATAAATAAGACAAGAACAGTGGAACAAGCGAGATAGAAAAAAAAACAACATTGGTCACAATTGGATCGAAAAATAAAAACCCTGCAAAACTCCACAGTTTCATGTGGTAGTCATGGAAGGAAGGAAGAAACTGCCACGCCGAGGCAGAAAAACGGAAACATCAACAATAAGACCCTCAATAGGAAAAGCATCAACCACAGAATCAGGAGCGTGAACATCAACAGGAGGAGCATCAGCAACATGAAACAATGTTCGTGTAACCTGTTGTAAGTTTTAGTCGTATAAAAAAATCCTATAGATAAACTAAACCCTTTTACAACCTTAAAAAAAATTAAAAAAAAAAATAAATTTTATTAAATAAAACTCTTGAAACACTTTACACCCAACCATACTTTCAAACCTACTTCCCCCTCAAGTTATCGTTAGCCTGCCAGTTCTAAACTTGATACGAATTTCGGGTAGCGTGTTTCAAGTGGAATATGCATGTCGAGCTTAAACCCTAATATATCACCAAGAAGCGGCAAGGAAAGTCCACAAAAAATCGGAGTTAGTCGACATAGTCATCAAATTTTCAAGAAAACGCGATTGCAGCAAGTAATTCAAACGGAGGTATTTCAGTTTAGACAAGGTTAAGCTGAATCAGTAGCTTCATACACGGAAAGAGCATACTCGTTGTTTGATGATCTGAGTAATGCAAACGCAAGTAGCTCATTAGATCTCTGAACAGCAGCATGATATTGATATTGGTATCATACCCCAAATTAAACTATTAGTAAAAAGCGCTAGATGCACTGATTTAGACGCAGCAGTCGACATAGCGATGGAAGAGGAAAACCCCTCACTTCCACGACCTTCACCAATTTCACGAACCACAGAGCAATTCATACAAATGGCCAACAATCCCCACACTATGTTAACACGATACAAAATACGAATTCCTGTAGATACTGTAAAAAGCAAGGTCACACTATCGAAGAGTGTCGAAAATGAGCCTTCAAAAACAACAGAAATTCGGGGAGAATCTCCAATTTGAATCAGGGAAACTCATCGCGACCTGGCACGTCCAGCTCCCGGCACCCGGAGTCAGGTGAAGAATATCAGCCAAGGTGCGCAAACAAACTAAATCTAAGAATCTCTAAATATAAAAATGTTGAACCAAATCCAATTCTAACTCTACATCGAAATCAAGATACGAAATTCTCAAATCTTACTCCAAACCGAAATCGATTATCAAATCCATTTAAAACACGAAATCCAATGCATCCGAACCTAAATATATCACAAGAGGAAAAGCCTCATGTGCAAAATCGCGAAATCATTTGTCAGAATCCAAATCGAGATCAACCCAATGCACTAAATAGGTATAATATAGTTCAGAACAAATCAAAATCACTAGACCAACACAAAAAATATACAGAAATAATACCAAATATAATCAATGAAGTACAAAGTGAAATCCTACATCAAAACTCAAGGTAAAACTTAACTCATACAGGAAATCGAAGTCCAAGTCAAACTCAAAACTTAAAGCAATTTCTAATACAAAACCCCACTACCACCACGAACACTGAAAAGCACCACAAATCTGTCGCCAATTTCAGTTCTGTTACTAGAACTACGAATTTCAAAAGTCAGATAAGAATATCATCAAAGGAGTTTAAACCACAGAACGCTCGTCAGGTGCTGAATTAAGGTTGAAAAATTAAATTCATTAAAACCTGACGAATGGAAATGACGAATGGAATAAACACAGACACCATTACCTCATTAACAGGCGATATGCCCACATCTACTATTGGCACTATAAAGCTTAATCTAGAACTCAGACTATAGGTCTTCGAACATTAAATCATTCAAAATGGATTCTAGAAATAACAATACTAGAACCAATTCTTTCGCGGCATTAGCAAATCTACCGACTTCGTGCAACGAAGATATCGACTGTGATGAAATCTTAAGTCCCACTGCTTCCTAACAGAAAAGCAAAAATCCCCTCTGTGTGTGTTTTGCAAAAGACTCTTAGTGAAGTCCATGCTTTACTTCGTGAAGTTCAAATTACCAACTACTCCTTGAAAAAAATGAGCATTGGCATTAAAATTAATTGCGATAGTGTTGTTTCGCACAATAAACTGTGCACTGTGTTACAAACTAAAAACATGTAGTTTTTCACTCATGACCTACCAGCGTTAGGGTCACTTAAAGTTATTTTGTATGGGCCGGATGAAATTTCTGTCGATGAACTAAAAAATGAACCGGTGTCCCTCGGCTTAAAATGCCAGAACATGAAGTTAATTAAAAAACAATATGAACGTTTTGTTGATACATTTTATTTAGACTTTCTTGAAATTGGTTCAATACGACTCGCTGAACTGGAAAAGAACTTCAAATCTGTATTTAAAACGCATTTTAAATGGGACTTTGCCAGAAGACAACGTAATCGAGACACGCAGTGTTATAACTGCCAAATGTATGGACATGGCGAAAAAAATTGTCACATAAAAACTCAGTGTGCTATCTGCTCCGAACATCACAAAACCAGTGAGTGCACCCCCAAGAGCATAAAATGCGCCAACTGCAATGGAATACATAAGTCCACTGAACTAACATGTGTAAGTTGCCAAGGCTTTCTTGAAATGAGGCAAAAGCTCTCGGACAAAAACAAAACACAGCTGATTAGAAGAGCACAGACGCCTTTCGTACCTAACATCATGGATTTTCCATCACTCCCATCCCATCGCAATTCAGCAGGTAACCGAGCACCTAGGGCTACAATCACTAACATCCACAAGTCATCGAATGCGTGGTCCAAATCTACCAACAACAATACTGTGCAGAATATCCAGGAGCTTTTCTCGTTAGAAGAAATTAATGCTCTCACTCCTGAGATGATCATCTTGCTCCGGAACTGTACTACAAAAGCGGAGCAATTTAATGTTATAACACAACTTGCAATTAAATACTTATACAAATCGAAATAATGAACAGTGGCTTAAAAATAATTTGTTGAAATGCTAGAAGCATTCGAGGAAAACAATTAGAATTTTTCACATTCCTTAATACATATGATATTGATGTAGCATAAATTTGAGAAACTTGGCTTAATTCTAATGATCGTTTATCAAACTCTGTGTATAAATGTTATCGTTTGGCCAGGGAAGAAAGAATTGGTGGCGGTATTGCCATAGTTGTGAAACGTCTAATACAACATAAAGTACTTCCAATCATAAGTACGAAATTAATTGAAACTATTCGTATTGAAGTTACTTTTGCTAATCGCTTATCACTAAAAATTTATAGTGCATATTCGCCTCAAAATCGAATTGATCTCCGAAGTAATATTTTGAGATTGATAAACACAAATGATATCTTTCTAATAGGTGGTGATTTCAACTGCAGGCATAGACGTTGGGGTTGTCTTAGAGCTAATTCTTGGGGTAATATTCTGGCTGACTTAAACTGTAGACATCCTTTCGATATACTCTATCCTCCTAATTCATCCTACATACCTTCTAATAGTAACTGGAACCTATCTACACTAGATTTCTTTTTAACTAATATTTCTGACCTTTTTACGCCTCCTACAACACTTAACGAACTCAATTCCGATCATTTACCTGTAATATGTAGTACTATTCTTTCCCCAGTACAATGTTCATCTTCTGTCTATGATGTGAAAAATGCTAACTGGAACTTATTTAAGACTTTAATACGTTCGAAGCTAGATAACTGCTTAGTTTAAAATAACAGCCAAACCCATATAGATCAAAACGTGAGTACGTTTACAAATGCTATTCTGGAAGGCTTTGAGCAGTCAGTGCCTAAGAGAACGAATTCAAGACAGGCATCTAATGTGCTACCACACTTCATTCTTCAATTTATTAAGCTGAGAAACATCTGCAGATCCAGATGGAGACGAACAAGGAATGATGTCCTCATCTTATTTAAAAAAATGAACTCTTTAGTTAAATATATGAAACTTCAGAAATCAATCATAGAACGATAGACTCCAAAGTTTGGAGAAAGGCAGTAACCCATTTTGGAATTTGGTGAAGGTAATAAAGAAAAAAACATAGCTACATTCCTCCACTGAAGGTAGATAACTCTGTGATACTCTCTTGTTCTGAAAAAACCAATGCGCTTGCTAACCACTTTTCTATAAGTCATTCGATAACCAACAACATTATCCCACCCACGGATATTAAATGTTCCGTCGAGCAGTCTATTCATTTTCTTAATTCATAAACAATAATGGGCGATTTCAATCGTTATAGACAGCTTAAAAGTTAAGAAATCTTCTGGCTTTGATGGTGTTAGAAATGTGTGTCTCAAAAATTTGCCACATTTTGCTCTCACTAAGTTGACAGACCTGTTTAATTGTTGTCTTACTTTGGGATATCTTCCAACCCAATGGAAAACTGCCAAGGTAATCCAATCTAAAAGCCTGGCAAGGACCCTAATCTAGTCGTAAGTTACAGACCAATCAGTCTGCTCAGTACTCTTAGTAAGTACCTTGAAAAGATCATAAAGAATAGAGTTGTATCTTTCATTGAGAGTAATTCTATTATACCCTCTGAGCAATTCGGTTTTAGATCTTTACACAGTACCACACACCAAGTGCATCGTATCGCAGGTGATATCAAAAAAAGTACTGGCATGGTAATTTTAGATGTTGAATAGACTTTCGATACTGTTTGGCATTATGGATTGATTCATAAGTTAGTAAGTGTTAATCTTCCGTTGTGTCTTGTCAAAATCATCCAGCCATTTTTGTCTCACAGAAGTTTTAATTTTTCCATAAATGGAAATTCTTCTGTAAATAAACCGATAAATGCAGGAGTTCCACAAGGATCCGTCCTTAGTCCAGTTTTATATAACATTTATACATCCGATTTCCCTAACTTGACAAACTGTAGTATCGGCTTTTTCGCTGACGATACTTGCATTTATTCATCAGATGTAATTGGTTTCAACGTTGAAACTAATCTACAATCTGCTTTAAATGCGATCGAAACATATTGCATTAACTGGAAAATTAAAATTAATGCTTCTAAGACACAAGCTATCTTTTTTACTCGTAAAAGACTTATTGTCAATGGAATTGCGGTGGAATGGAAACCGAATGTAAAATATCTTGGGGTTTATTTAGGCAAGCGCTTAACATTCAATCTTCATGTGCAAGAAACAATTAAGAAGGTTAACACAACTACGAGAATACTGTATCCATTTATATGTAGACGTTCAAAACTCAATGTTGCGAACAAACTACTCATTTTCAAAGCTATTTTCTATCTATTATATTTTATGGGTCTCCTGTCTGGGGTAAATGTGCGAACGTTCACTTACGCTAGCTGCAGATAGCTCAAAATGAACTGCTTAAAAAGATTCTGGATTTTTCATGGTTTTTCCCAACAAAAGAATTACATGAAATGGCCAACATTGAAATGGTAGCACAAAGGATTGAAAGAATTCTGTTAAAATACAATATTTCGTGATTATCTTCTGACAATGTCTACATCTCTAATTTGGCTTTACAATTTGATAGGAGATTGAATGAAAATACTATACCAGACGCATATCCAATCCCCAACATCTAAGACATACTCGGACAACTCGGAGACTCTAAATATTTCTTAACGTTGGATCAAACGAACGGTTTCCATCAGACAGAAGTTTCAGAAGACGATAGAGAAAAAACCGCATTCAGCACACCCACCGGTCATTTCGAGTTCAACCGAATGCCCTTTGGTCTACGAAATGCTCCTCCAACATTCCAGAGACTCATGAATGCAGTACACTCTGGATTGCAGGGCATAAAGTGTTTAGTCCTCCTCGATGATATTGTAATCTACGGGAAAAAATCTACAAGATCACAATAAGAAACTAATAGAAGTCTTCCAGGTCTTAGACAAAGTCAATTTGAAAATTCAGTTATCAAAATGCAAATTCCTTCAAACAGAAGTAATGTATCTAGGGCACGTTATCACATCAGATGGTGTAAGGCCCGATCCTGAAAAAATAACAGCCATACAAAAAATCGAACCTCCCCAAAATCAAAAAAAAAAATTAAATCTTTCTTGGGCTTAGTGGGGTACTATAGAAAACTTATCAAAAACTTCTCGAAAATATCTAACCCGATAAACAAACTCCTCCGTAAAGACGTACTATATAAATGGGACGTATTTTGTGATGAATCGTTCAGAAAACTAATAAAGTTTTCTAATGAAGTTTTCGGTGCAGTAATTTCTCAAGGAGAAAAGGACACAGACGACTTGCCCATGGCATATGCTAGTAGAATATTAAATAAGGCAGAAAAGAATTACTCTACCATCGAAAAGGAAGCTGTTACTGTTGTCAGAGCAGTTACACACTTTCGACCATACGTATTCGGTCGTCAGTTCGAAGTTATCACCGACAATAAACCGCTTGTATGCATCTTTAATTCAAAAAAATCCCTCTTCCAGAATAATGCGCTGGTGAATCAAGCTAGAAGAGTACGATTTTATTGTGACGCATAAAGCTGGACGTTTAATTACAAACGCAGACCCACTATCACGGTTAAAAACAGCGGAAGTAAAAGTAGTGACACGCAGTCAGAGTAAACTAAGCCCGGATAAAGTTATGCAAGAAACGTAATGTAGATCTCGAATCCAGACAAAATCAAGCAGATAATGCATGAATTCCATGATACACCTTTAGGAGGTTATCAAGGAGTCAAACAGACTGTAAAACCCATCAAAAGACACTACAAATGGGAAAATATGCACACAATTGTGAAAAAATTACATCAAATCTTGTGATTTGTGTCAAAGAAACAAAATGTACTCACGTAATAGGATACCAATGGTCATCATTACAACGGCAAAAATCCCATTCGAAAGAATAACCCTTGATATAGTGGGACCCCTCCCGATTAAAGGGGATCATAACACATACATACTTAAATTTCAAGACGACCTCACTAAATTTGTACAAGCAGTTCCAATACCCAACCAAGAAGCCCATACAGTGGCCGAATCGCTAGTTAAGCAAATCATTTGTACATTCGGAATACCACAAACCATTCTCACAGATCAATTCAAAAACGTTTGTAATCTCCTAAAAATACAAAAGACACAAACACGCCCATATCATCCACAATCAAACGGAGCACTTGAACGATCGCATAGAACTTTAGGCGAATATCTGAGAAACTACGCAAGTAACGATCAAACCAATTGGGATAGGTACATTAATTATGCAGTGTTCTGTTATAACACTACAGGCCACACAAGTAACAACTACAGTCCCTATGAAGTCATTTTCGGGCTAGTACCACCAATTCCCTCTATCTTAAATAGACAATCGCAACCCGTATACAATAACAATGACTACATAAGTGGAATTAAAGGTAAACTACAAACAGGCTACGAAACAATACGAAAAAACCAAAGAAAAGTCAAAGCATTACTTCGATCAGAAATCAAAACAGGTCAAACAATATAACGTACGTGATACAGTTTGGTTAGAAGCAAAAAACCGATCGAACAAAAAACTTACCCCCATCTATGAAGGACCCTATGAAATTGTAGAGATCATATCCCCAACAAATACCAAATTAAAAAAACACAGAAATATAAACACATAAAATCAATTAAAATATCATAATTGACAAACATCAAACACCTAAGCATAAACAAATTCGATAGAACCCCTACCCTTGTTTTCTTTCTTCTTCCCAGTTTCTGTATCATGCTATGCTTTATAAGCACTACATTAACACAAGCAGTGGTGCAACCGCTAGAACCAATCGGTGTACTAGAGAAATCATTCACTAAATGGACATTCCTGTTCAACTTTAATAACTTCATGATAAAAAGCAGTACAAAAACCCTAGACAAAATATGAAAACGTTGTCGGAACTCTGCACAAGTACGATAAAAGAATACCCATTAGATCACTGCAAAATAACGATGAAAATCTTGCACAACATCCTAACAGAGATTCAGCAAAATGATAAAGAACTAGACGCAACATTAGTCAAGAAAACGAGAGATAGAAGAAGCACATTCATGCAGAACGAAGACAGCCTATTCAACGGAATAAGGCATGCCCAAAAGTTCCTATTTGGTACAATGGACCAGCAGGACGTGTCCATGATACACACTGCATTTCAAGAACTATCGGAAAAGCAAAAGGACTTGTATCACTTGTCAGAAAACTAGATAACCATAATCTCAGGCCTCGTAGACGCATTCAACGAATCAACGCGACAAATGAACAAGAATTTCAATACAATTGTCGAAGAAATAAACAAAAACACGATTTAGATAACCAATCCAACAAACTTCGAAAAAACTCTACACAATTTCAACGAAATTACAAATATAGTAACAATGTTCGCCTCAAAAATTATAGAGAAACAGATTGAGTTCCTTGGGATAATCCAGGACGCCAAATTAGGAAAAATGAACATTCGATTTTTAAACTCAAACAGATTTATTTCAATCTTAGAAAAAATATAGCTAGACCTTTCACACAACATAAGATTCCCACAAAGGATCTCTAGACTAAATCTACCCACAATAAACCTAATAGCAACTACTACACCCATATACGTAAACAACAAATTAATGATCCAAGTTAGTATACTCCTCGTTAGCGAAGAATTTAATTTGTTTAAGAGAACATCCATCCCAATAAAACTAAAACAAAACATTTACAAATTTATGTCAGTAAATAGCGAACTTATAGCGATAAACGAGAACTACAGACGATATTCCTTAACACAAAAGATCTAAACAAGTGTCCAGAACTCGAACCAAACCACTTCATATTCCAACAAAACTTCGTGATACATAATCACAAGGTCAATAACTGCATTATTAAATTAACTTCAGGAAACACAACCCCAAAATCTTGCGAAACCAAAATATTCCAACTAAGCCACGAAAACTCGTTCAACCTAGTAAATAAAAATTCATGGCTTTACGTCATACCGAAAAACTCAAACGTGAAAATACTATGTGGCACCACGCCTCAAACCCTCAAACTGTCCGATAGTGGAATTTTAACAATAAATCAATACTGTCAAGCAATGACCGACGAAGTACATATACTAGCAAGCCTCAAACGAAATCTATGACAAAACTCCAACCATGTACCGTTCCAGTACTCGAATTTGTCGCGAAAACCTTCCACAAACAGATTTTTCAACAAAACCATCAACAAGCAAAAACGCAAAAAGCCGTGCAAGAACTACATACACACAGGAAAAACAAACAATCGGAATGTTCTTAATGCCTATTTCATGGAAACATCAGTCCATGATAAAAAAAAAACATAGTTTCATCGAACAAAAGTCATAGACTTAACTGGAAGGAGAGGAAACAAGAAATTAAAGCGGCCAGCCGTCGTTTCTCCCCGGCCATATATTAAAACCTGTAATAGTTAACCGAAAGCGTATGCCAACAGTAAACACAATTAAAAATAATAATTAAACATCAAATAGTATACAAATTAATCAATATAACTTTCAAGGATATTACAATAACCTAGCACACTTAGAGACCCTTGTTCAAATTATAATCCAGGAATAATATTTTTGTATGAAAGGAAAATTCATATAGAAATAGTACCATTCAAATACAAAAACTACATTGGATACTTCAACTACAGGCTACATGACAGAAACAATGATAAAGCTGCCATTCTCATAAAACCGAATATACCACACACACATACAATTTGCCAAAATGGTATTCTCACCAAAACTGAGCTCCAACCAAATCGACGAAAAGTATTGTATAAGGCGACCTTAATGCCAATAACTTAATGTGGGGTTCGACACACAACAAACATGAGGGAAATGTTGTTGCTGAATAGCTACAAAAATATCAGTCGCTTAGATCACCTGCACACCTTCCTACAACAAATAATCTAATGCGGTTGACTTAACATAACCTTCTATCACAGGTAGCCCGCCATAAAAATCACTTAATTATTAAGAAGGAATTGGCCATTTCTCAATCCTTATTGACACATGTTCGCAGTACAGTCTCATTACAATATTAATGGAACAAAACCCGGATTGGGTAAAATTCAGGAAGAATGCATGTCAGATCTCCAAAGGCATTCTCCTATCCGAAAACATAAGCAACAAGCAAACGATTTAAGAAAAATAATAAGAAGCAGCGGCAAAGCAGATGGACATTTTTCCCTTCCAAAAACAAAGAACCTATTTGGTTCAATCCTTTGAAAAACGGTGAACTTGGTGAAATCCAAGGAACAATCCCAACATTGTTGCATCATTAACATTATTACGAACAGAAGATTAGACGCCAAAATTAAAACAATGGTGCGTTACGCAAGAAGCACAGCCTAGACAAACTTCTTGAACTCTATCAGGACTCAACGATCCTTTGCTTTTGAGAATTCGCGCAACTGTTTCCAAAAAAATGGGCTCAAATGCCAATTTCTCACAAAAAATACTCAATTAACAACAAATAATTTTACTTTAGAAAGATCTAGTTTCAGAAGCTACTCTCTCGGGCCTGAGGGAATCGCTATCCTCAACCAAACACTCTACACCTGGACAAGACAAAAAAATACATGCACAATCCTTAAGAAATAAATTGTCCAGTTGAGTTCTTCCTATGATTTACAAAATTTTATAACAACAAACTGAAAGAAGGTACATTTCCACATGAGTGGAAAAGCTATTTTGATCCCTATACCGACACACAATCTTTAGAAAGTTATCGCCCGATTTCATTACTTTCTGTTCTATTCAAGTTATTTGAGAAAATAATCGGTAATTGAATCAAATGGACATTGGAATAACATCTTAACACGGGACAACACGGCTTTAGACCATGTAGAGGTGTAACCACTTTGTTGCACATGCTTGATCAAGCAGTACGCACAGAGTTAACCCTACGACATCATTCCGCTCTTTTGGCCATGGATCTGAAGAAAGCTTTTGAAAGAGTTACAACATTCAAGGTAATAAAAAAAACTCCATGGTTTGGATCTCAATACCAATGTCTTGAAAGTGATACATTCGTTTATGACGAACAGAATTATAAGAATAAGGGCAAATAGTTATTATTCGAGGATAATGAAAACGAACTCTCTTGCCAACATTACTTTACAACGCTTACCTTGACTCACTCTTAAAAGAGTTTAAAGAGTTTGTTTCCATTATTCGAACTCGACCAAAGGTAATGCAAAAAAAAAACAAAACTTAGCTAACTACTTCGTTAATCTGCTGGAGCGTTGCCTTGTGCACAAATAGAAGCGGTAGAGGTGAAAATGATTTCGGTCGTACCAGATTCAATTGCGTAGGAGTCGACGCACTAACCCACTACGCCACTACGACCCACACATCACATTGGTACTTCTCAAATAATGCCAAAAACACATCCTTATCCCAAACACTAAAAGGTGGATTTAACCTGTGACTTATAAGAAAGTGTTTGTTGAGATCAGTGCAACAGGACAAACTGATGGCTTTCTATCAAAGTCCATTTAGAATACCAAGATAGTGCACGCCCCATTCACATTCCTACTCATTATATAATTTATTGAGCGTGTGCATACATGGCATTGTAGAATTCTCTATGTGTACTGCAGCAAAACGGAACTGCCAGCAACAATTTTACACAGCGTGGTTAGGGATATCATCAGATTCATAAAAAAGGGATCTTGGGAATTCCGTCTACCTGTGTGCGATGTGCAGTTGTCATTCGAATTGAAGGCAAACTTTATGAACCAAGAAAAAAATTAGCCTTTACTGTAACACATTATGTGATAAGTGTAGCTCTCAAATACTATCCAAATCAATTAAACCTCACAAGTGTGATACTCATAATTTCAGTTAAATTTAATGATTATTTGAAAAATCCCTCTCGAAGCAGAGAAGTATAATATTGTGTCTGGTCTTGGGTATGTGTGTGTCCACAGCCATTGCTGTTTTTATCTACCTCTACATGCATTGATAGAATGGGTATATGACAATAAGAATAGGGAAAGAAAGGAAAAGGTTTGTTTTCGTTCGATAAAGGGTGATCACTCAGTAAAAGCTTTCCTCTCTCTCAATGGGATTTCATCCACCCGACCAACCGTAACAGGGAGAGCACAAATGCATCTACAATTGTTCACCGGAATCAAACGGCTACTGCATTTATAGACACGGCGACAAGTGCAACAGAATCATGACACAGAAGCTAACAACACCCAACAGCAGCTCGTTTGTTGGAGAAGTTATAGCAATAGTGGACGTGATCAAGGTTGCTAGTACAACCCCTTGGGCGCATTACGCATCATATTCAGCAACAAAACCAGAACTTCGATTTTCTAGTTCATCTTTACATTTACAATTTTCAAAATATGTGGTCACCACGGTGCCAAGCAATTTTAGGAAATGAGTCACAAAAGGATCAATGCATTTTGTACCCCGGCAAATCTATTCATCAATTCTTAAAACTGCCTCAACTTTATTTAATTTGCCTTAAATTAAATCAATAATTTGAAATCGTTACACTTTAGAGCAAATCAAATACCTTCTTAAGAAATAATATGGAACAATAGGAAAAGTGATCTATAACAATGAATTCAATCGTTTGCAATCGGTACAACTAATTCTAATGCGTTTAGGGCATGTAGTGTTCAACAAAGAGCAATTATTTAACTTAAATTATCGCCCTAACTATGTGACATTTACCAAGATGCACTAACTATAAGACATTTCCTAGAGAGTTGTCCATAAACGATGAACTATTTTGCGAACAACGTTCCATCACTACAAGATCTCCTAGATATCACAATGCCACCACAAAAACGCTGTTGTTAAGGCTCATGATCAACAAAAATAAACCTAATCTGTTATATTTGATTAGGATCTTAACTAATATAATATTAAGTCATGCTCATAAACAGCCATATGGGTATTGTTCCCCGGCGTTTAAGGTATAACGGATAATACAAATGTGTTATACCAGCGATAAAATAAAATTTCGAATCTTCAAACTACTGCGCACTGCACAATATGTATAGCTTATTAACTTAATTCCATTAATTGCTTTTAACAGCTGAAATAATTTCCATTGAAAACAGAGTGAAATAACGTTTAATAGTAATCGTAATCGTTTTAATTGTAAGCCCCATACCAAACACATAAATACACGTACCATAGGCATTAAATGTTCTCGTGTAAATAATGTTGCAGGGAGACTCAAGTAATAACTATAAAGCATCGTAATATATCTCAATAAAATAAAAATTATAAAAAAAAATCCCGATGCACTCACTGAAACGGATTAACAATCGTCCTCGAAAAATTTCAATGCCCGCATCCCATTTCCAAAGAAAACTTTTCATCCACCTTGTGACAGCGAATTTCCCTGTAAAACGAAGAAGAATAGATGAAATAATTGCGAATAACATCAAATATAAAATGACACTCAATTCAATTTTCTCTTCACAAATCGTCTTTGATTGCTATTTGTCTGAAATTCGTATTGCGTATTATTTTCCTTGAAACTGGTCCAGTTTAAACAAATCTTTTTATTCTTCGCAAACTAACTTTTTTCTTTAAAAATAATATGTAGTAAAAAATTTGTTCTGCTCGGCAAACGCCATTAATCAATCAGGAATGCACACAGCGAATAGAACGTCAAATGATTCACCTCCTTTGTTTGGAGGGGAAGACCATCAATTGTTCGAAGCGACTCACGCGCTTTACCGCCAAGGGAGGGACAACAGTATAAAAAACGGTGGCAGATAGATTTAAGGGTGGTACAAACTGAATATCTACCTACACATTGATTTCTAACTTGCGCTTTCATCTTAATTATTTGCTAATGATGTTGCCAAGTCTCAGATGTTAATTATTTTATTTATTTATTTTTTTTAATATACTATTATTTTATATTTTTAAATATGGGTGACATTTTTTATTTTTTATACTTCAAGTTTTAAAATAGTGTCAAATGGCACTTCAATTGGCTTCAGTGAACAGTTTTAATTATGGGTGGGGTGACCCTAGGAATCAATTTACATAATTGAAGAAAAACAAAAATATTTAAGGATATATAAGGATATATAAAATACATGTAAAAGATTTAAATTCAAAAGGAAAATAGATAAAAAAATATAAATGCACAAAGGAAAGCTTGTAGGTACAACGCCTAAGATGATTTTCAAGTGGAGGAGAATTTTCATATCACAAAACAATATATAGCTAGGATGTCGGCGGTGTTTTCGGCATATCGTTTTCAGCACTTTTTACCGCAGAATTAACAGAGGCTGTCTTTTATTTTTGTATGCACCGCCCCTACAGGCAATACCATATTGGACCTTTGAATGGAAAATACCATAATAATTAATTCTAAGTAGTTTATTCGAATAAACATTTTTCAGGTAAAAAAAACTTCTGAGAGAGCGACAAAAATATTTCCTTAGACACTCCATATGGTTTGCAAAACTCATCCTAGAGTCAACAGTGAGACCCAAGTACTTAAACTCATCCACTTTTTCGATTGGGAAGCACTTGTCACTGCAGCTAGTAGCCCTACAAAAAGTAGGGAAGGATAAGTCGGGAGCACATTTGCAACTTGCCAGTTTGTATCTTTGACACTCCAGTGCATGAAGGCAAACTTCTGCATTGGCACCAACTGGGGTGGATAGATTAAAAAACATAATTTTGGTCTTAGGGCTAATGCTCAAACCATGTACAGCAAACCAAGTCCGTAATAAATTAAGATGCCACTTGATGTTAGTAACGCTATGAGATCCCTATGACCAGCCTACATCATCAGCGAAAGCAGTAAGTGCACCTTTGAATTTAAGGTCAAACAGCGAATTGATGTAGACCAAAAACAGAATGGGTCCCAACACAAAACCTTGTGGTACTCCCAAAATGAAGAACTGGATTTCGCTTCTTATCACACCAACCTTTACTCTTTATGTTCTATTAGAAAGGTAAGACCTAAACCTAGCGAGCATGAAGCCACGAAAACCAGCTTTTTCAAATTTCCTCAACAAGATAGTGTGGTTAACTAAATCAAATGCTTTTGTGATATCCACAACTAGGCCTGCAGTGAACTTTTTGCCATCAAGGTTACAGGAAATGCGAGAACAAAAATGTAGGAGGGCATCTTCAGTTGATTTCCCTTTCTGAAAACCAAATTTCACTGAATTAAAAAATTTAGAGATTGTCATTAATGACTTCTCAAGAACTTTAATTGGAGAGGGCTATTTGTTGCGCGATGTTACATTTCTGTCACAAAATATTTGTTCAAACCCATTTTGAGTGCATGTAGCATGTCTGTAAGAATTGGTTGTATCGATTTTTCATAATGCAAATGTACACAGATAGCATTGGTGCCCACGAGCGACCTTCTTTGTCGATTAATCGTGACTACCTACGTCCTTTTAAAAAATCAGTAAAAAAGGAAAAGCGTGATAAATACTGTATATTTTTCAAAAATATACAAGGTGAGTAGATGGTTTTGTACTTTGTAGCGTAGCATGGGTTTTTATGAACAGTGATCCTGCTGTAAGAATTCATAAAGCCAAATTTCCAGCTCGGATAAGAAAAGTAAAAACAAAAAAGAAATTTAGCCGGTACGAGATATTCCGCTTTACTAAAAGAGTCAACAGGCATATCGCTATGTAAATACTTGCATATTTGAATACGATATTTTTCAAAAAATGGTTATTGTAACGTTATTAATTACCTCGGCATTGTTGAAGTCACAGAGTGTACAGGAAAAAATTCTTGCCGAAAAACTTGTAATTTTTCAAAAATACCCTCAACTAAATTTAAGTGACATTATCGACACAGGAGGCTACCTGAAAATCTGCATAAATGGCTCAAAAACGGACGAGGGAACTGGACTAGGAGTATTCGCGATATCGCCGGACATATCCATTTCCCTCTCTCTTCGACTGCCCAACCATTGTAGTGTATACCAAGCAGAAGTTAAAGCCATCCAAGATTCTGCCCGCTTGCAGTCGATGAACTCGATACACGGGCTATCTATCGCCATCTACATTGATAGCCAGACGGCCATAAAGGTTCTGCATAAACCATCAATTAAATCGAAGATGGAAAAACTTTGCCGTCTATCTCTTAGGGAGATAGTGGTTTAATGCAACCATACCCTATGCTGCGTATCTGCGCATAGTGGTTTGTGCAGACAACGAAAGGGCCGACGAGGTAGCAGGAATTGGGACTGCCACTGCTAAATAATCAGGACAACCCATATCCCTCAGTCCAAGTAATAAACACCGTGTTACTTACAGATGCCGTCAACTTCGCTAATTGGAGATGGATGGAATTACATGTACGACTTCGAGGCTTATTTGGCCCTCACTAAATCCAAGCAAGACAAATAGACTCCTAAAAATATACATATCCATATCACCGACCACTGCCTTTTCGGTATCCATGCCAGAAGATTGGGAGCTCCCCACAACGACTACTGCAGAAGCTGTAGAGACGATGAGGAGGAAGAAAATACGCTTCATCTCCCCGGCACTCGTCCAGCCCTTGCAAAAACTAGAAAAGATATTCTAGGCAACTACTTTTCAGAAACCTAGAGGAAATGTCAAATTTAAAGATACAAGACATAGCCAAGTTTATCGAAAAGCTATTTGGCTGTAAATCAGCACAGGAGTGGACTTGTCATAGTAGGCCACTAGAATACCATTAGTCAGGTTATTTGTATATTTTTTGTATATTTTTTCTTGTTTATTTGCCTTAATCTTCATATTATTTGCATTGTTTAAAGAAAGTTTAATTTTGTTATTGTACATATGAATAATTGTTAATCACTGTAATTTTGTAAAAATAATCTGTGAGTCACTGTACGATCTATATCGCGCCATCCGAATCCATCTGCATCTGATCGCACCATATTTTGCAGCATCCAATACGCGGGCTTCAAGTCGAATCGGACGATGCACGCACACTTATAACGTATGCATACGATAGATGCATTGCATTGCATACAACGACGACGTGTGGCTGCTGATGGTCAATTGCAGACGGTCTCGGTCACTTGGATCGTGATCGCAGAAGACATCGGATGGAGTAAGGCAACGAGGTGTACTGTTTCAAAAAAATTTGTAATTTAAAGTAAAATCGACTGCATTATACATTATTTCATAATCATAAAATTGGTCCTTCGAGCCGGAAAATGAACGACTGAACAATTAAATTAACCCGGTCGTATCGTTTTTCCAAGCGACCCGACTCAAATAACCTCGCATGTGAGCATGGGATCGCTTGGAAAAACGATACGATCGGGTTAAGTTAATTGTTCAGTCGTTCATTCAAACATTTTTATCGCTTCCGTCGGTCAGTGATGCTAATGTAAAAACTTTGCGAAAAATAACTGACGGGGCTGATGAAGTTGTACGGGGACTTAAGACATTAGATAAAGATGGTCGTAACCCATGGCTAATTTATCTGTTGCTGAACAAGCTCGATCATGATACGCGTCAAGCTTGGGCAGTGCACATCGGTTCGCAAGAAGACTGTACGATTCAGGAGTTAATAGAGTTTTTGGGGACAAGGTGTGATGCCTTAGAATCGTGCAGCACGTTACGTTCTTCTGTTCTACCTCGCGCAAAAACTCTATCGAACATTAGAGCACATGTGTCTGAAACGCAAAATAGTGAACCCAAAATAGTGTTGAATTCGTCTCCAAGTGCAAAACCGCAATGTCCAATGTGCAAAAAATCCCATGTCTTATATCAATGTGTGAAGTTCGCTGAATTGGATGTCGAGTCGCGTAGAAATTTCGTTTATAAGAATTCCATTTGTTTTAATTGTCTTCGCGTTGGACATTCGTCAGCAAAATGTCGGTCTTCGTTTCGTTGCCATGATTGTCAATCACGTCATCATACCCTAGTGCACCCTTTACAATCTAATAAAACTAGTGAACCTACTCCATAGTCGTCTACACCCCTTTGATTATTAACAACCATTCTTTGGAACCAATCCAAAAAAATAAAACTGTCCTCCCCACTCTTCTCGCAAAAATCAAAGACATTCGGGGAAACATAATGCTTTGTCGTTGTTTACTTGATTCTAGGTCGCAATCGTCGTTTGTCACAGAATCATTCGCCCAACGACTCGGGTATTCTCGTTCGCAAGCCCGAATACCAATTCTCGGACTATCGTCATTGGAAGCTGGATACACCAAAGGATATATCTCCTTAACTTTGTTTTCTCGGTTTTCTTCAGATCACTTGTCTATTGATGCATACATTCTAAACAAGTTGACTTCGAACTTGCCTTCACGATCAATAGACATCTCATCGTGGACTCATATATCAAATCTAGATCTGGCAGACCCAGATTTTAATAAATCTGCTCCTATTGACGTCCTTCTGGGCGCTGATAATATGTGGGTTACACTAAAAACGTACCTCTTTCGGTTGGGTGATAACCGGAGAATTCGTCGAGCCAAACCTGTCGGCTGATCAATCTATTGCATCACTTCATGTCACCTTGGATCTCGACCAAATGCTTCAACGGTTTTGGGAGTTGGAGGATGTCGCTTCAATCTCACGCTTACATTCCATGGAGCGTCGATTTGCCCGCAATAGAAAACTGAAGGAGATGTATTCGGAATATATGCGGGAATATCTAGAGCTCGGACACATGGCAAAAATTCCACCAGAAGAAATCAAGTCTCGTCTAGGCAAACATTTTTATTTACCTTTCATGCGGTCTTGAAAGTAGACAGTTCGTCTACCAAATTGAGGGTAGTCTTTGATGGATCTGTCAAGGACTCGAATGGATGTTCGTTAAATAATTCACTCTTGATAGGTCCTCCCATTCAGCGAGATCTTATTGGTGTATATCTTCATTTTCGTCAACATCGGTAAGTTTTCACCGCCGACGTAGTGAAGATGTTTCGACAAATTTGGGTAGAGGAGTCACATACTCATTATCAGAGGATTGTGTGGCGAGAAAAACCCTCGGATCCAATTCAGCATTACCGTCTACTTACAGTGACATACGGTACAGCGTCTGCCCCATTTTTGTCTGTTCGGGTTCTAAAACAATTGGCGGAAGACTACAATTTTCAGTTTCCGAAAGCAGCTGAAGTGCTTATGCGAGATGTGTATGTCGACGACATCATGACCGGATCGAGCTCAGCAGAAGAACTCATTAAACTGCAGTCTGAACTGGTGGAAAAACTACGGAAATGGAGCTCGAATTGTTGGCCCTTTCTCGCTTCCTTGCAACAGAATGACTGTGAGTTCTCGATCTACGACACTGAACGTTCCCATTCACTGATCAAGGTATTGGGTATGTACTGGAATCCGGTTGACAGATTCTCTCCCATCAATAACACTATCCAGACGATCGTTACTATCGGAAGTATCACGTATTTTTGATCCCCTGGGACTCTTAACACCATCAATTATACTGTTCAAAATGCTTTTTCAGGAGTTGTGGTCATCGAAACTGAATTTTGGATGGGATGATCCGCTGCCTGCTCAACTGGCAGAAAGATGGACGCAGTACAGGCAAGAACTTTCATTTTTTCGTTCGGGTTCGTTGGAGTTCGGGTGGAGAGAAATTGCTTTTCGACACTGGATGACGTTGAATTACATGGATTCTCCGATGCATCGTCACTCGCGTATGCAGCTGTCGTATACTCTAGATGTAGAGTTTCTGACGGACGATACAAAACAACCATCGTTGCAGCCAAAACAAAGGTCGCACCCTTTAAACCAGTGTCCAATCCTCGACTGGAACTTTGTGGTGCCTTGCTCTTAACACGGCTTATGACTTTACAAATAAAGTCTCCAGGGTAATAGCATGGTGTGACTCGGAAATTGTTTTGCATTGGCTGTCATCTCCACCTCGTCGCTGGACAACTTTTGTCGCGAATCGAACAGCTGCCATAATCGAATTAATTCCGAGACAATCGTGGTATCACGTCCCTTCAGAGGTCAATCCAGCTGATTGTGCATCGCGTGGCTTAGTTCCTTCACTTCTTCCGGGTCATAGCCTCTGGTGGACAAGGCCCCCGTGGCTTTCGTTGGGCGAAGAACATTGGCCAGAGTCTCGGTTTGTGTCACCACGTGATGAGGTACTCGAAAAACGGCAGTGTTCGCGTCAAGTGTTCGTAATTTCTAACGATTCGGGAACAGTTCGATATTTACTTGACACCAAATCGTCGTGGTTAAGGATACAAAGGATACTCGCATTTTGCCTTCGTTTCATACACAATTGTCGAACCCCTAAACATAATCGCCTTACTTCGCTTATTTCCGTGAGTGAACTTCAAAAATCGAGAGCAATTATATTCAGAACCGTTCAAGAAGAATATTTCGGTGAAAACATTCGGTTATTATGTAACAACAAACACCTACCAAATAACTCTAAATTGCTTAGATATTCCGCCTTTGTGGATAAAAGTGGCCTTCTTCGGGTGGGAGAAGAATCAAGAACGCATCAATTTCCTACAATATAAAACATCCTATAATATTGCCTAAGTCTGATAAACTCTCTTGGCTTTTAGTCACAGATATCCACAATAACTACTTGCATGAGGGGCTCTCTGCAACGTTTGCGATTGTCAGGCAGCAATTTTGGATCTTGGGTAGCCGCAACATCACTCGTCAAATTGTGCATAAATGCAGGAAGTGTTTTCTGCAGCGAAAGGTAACAAGTTCGCAATTGATGGGAGATTTGCCAACTCATCGTGTGCAGCCAAGTCGTCCATTCTGTCACACGGGATGCGATTATGCTGGCCCTTTGACGATCAAGCTATCTAGTGGACGGAAAACTAAACTTTCAAAAGCATACATCGCTTTATTTGTGTGCATGGCAACGAAAGCGATTCACCTGGAGTTGGTCTGTGATCTGACGACAGAGGCTTTCCTTGCTGCATTACGTCGGTCTCTATACGGTTTTGACTCAAATCGAAGCCATACTCAATTCTCGTCCTCCATGTGCTGTGTCTGACGAATATCTAAATGTTCTAACTCCTGCACATTTCCTTATAGGAGAGCCTTACACGGCTGTTCCGGAGCCAACCAAACTCAACACGCCAATTAGTCGACTGTCTCATTGGAATCATATCCAGAGCATGATTCAAGGCTTCTGGAAGCGATGGCAAATGGAGTACGTAACCTCGCTTCAAATTCGACCGAAGTGGATGCAACTTACACCAAATAAAGCCTGCTGACATCGTTGTTGTTAAGGAGCCAAATCTTCCGCCAACTAAGTGCCTTCTTGGTAAAATCGAGTCTGTCACACATGGGACTGATGGACGAGTACGAGTTGCTGTGGTCAAAACCAAAGCAGGAATGCTTGTGCGTCCTATTACAAAGTTAGCCAAGCTTCCCATGTCCTGAAATATATTCCAGGGCGGGCGGTATGTTTGTAAACCGTCACGCTGGTTATTTGTATATTTTTTCTTGTTTATTTGCTTTAACCTTCATATTATTTGCATTGTTTAAAGAATGTTTAATTTTGTTATTGTACATCTGAATAATTGTTATTCACTGTAATTTTGTAAAAATAATCTGTGAGTCACTGTACGATCTACATCGAGCCATCCGAAACCATCTGCATCTGATCGCACCATATTTTGCAGCATCCAATACGCGGACTTCAAGTCGAATCGGACGATGCACGCACACTTATAACGTATGCATACGATAGATGCATTGCATACAACGACGACGTGTGGCTGCTGATGGTCAATTGCAGATGGTCTCGGTCATTTGGATCGTGATCGCAGAAGACATCGGATGGAGCAAGGCAACGAGGTGTACTGTATCAAATAAATTTGTAATTTAAAGTAAAATCGACTGCATCATACATTATTTCATAATCACATATCGTTAGTGTAGCCCCTTTTGAAAAGCAGCCGGTGGAAAGGACCGGATAGTGATAGCACAAAGGATCCAACCATTATCTATTTGAGCCACAACTGCTACAGTGGGGGCAATCGCCAAAACCTTACCTAACCTAATCGACATAGGAAAATACGCTAAGTAATATTTGTGGGAAAAAACAATTCTCTGTACACAAACTTAAAGCAAATGGTTCGATGCTTATTGCTTGTTAATTGCATATGTCATAGCATTAATATTTTATGCACATCAAAGTCTTCAAAAGTTCTTCCACCGTAACTGAATTATATTGTCCGTGACGCTAATAAATGGTATGCACACAGTCACTTCGTAAGCGCAAATATTATGACGCTTACAAGCTTATATATGATGACAACAAACCACTTAACCTCTTATCACTTTGCAAAACCCGTTGCCTTTGTCATTTTGATGCGTTGAAACGTATTTATGATCTGTTTTTAGAACTGAGAACACATTTTCAAATATGTGCAATTAATGAAAAGTGCTATGATCTTAAACAAACTCGTTCAGGATACAAGAATATACCTTCTTCTTTCCGGAAATACAGTGGACTTTCCCTAAGTCGAATTGTCAAGGGATACCATAATTTGTTCGAGAGTTTGACTTGGAAAATTAAGGGAAATGTGTGTAAAATATGGCAAGAAAGTTCGAAATCGGGTCCAGTCACCATTTGCGTTGGGATTAAATTAACAGCACTATCACTGGAGTGGTCAATTAGTGGTAGTAATCTGAATGGCGGTATCAATATGGACCACCATGGTTGAGTATGCTGATGAATTCACTAGCAGCCTCCTAATTAATCTAAGATATCCTGAATCATTATTTTATAAAAAGAAAACAATTTCATTCACATATAATGTAAAAGCAGTCAGTCGGTTGGTAGCAGCTTTGTCATTTTGTTCTGCCCACTTTAAGCATGTGGTAAACCATTTTATTACGGCATCTAATTTCACTTTGGGCTGTATAGCAATAACCCCCATTTCTGCACTATCATCTGAAATTTCTTCGTCTCGGAATTCTACGTTTTGTAGATTTTCGCAGATCCATTCAGGAATCTAATCGCTGGTCATATCTTAATGTCAGATCATTATGAAAAAAATGTATCTTGAATTAACGGCAAAGGAACGCAGTCTTTTCCCTACCAGTGATCAGATCTGATATATTTTTCCAACGTTTAGTGATAATAGTCGCATTTAGCTCTTTCCAATCAAAAAAAAGTAACAATGCGAATCGCTTTTAAATCTTTCAGTCTTTCCATGCAAAAAAAAAAGTAGCGTCGAGTAGTATTTCGTGAATAACCTTCAAAACGCCACTCAAATTCGTCGATAGGCAAAGGTTCAATCAGCTGTGTACTTGGCCATATTTATAGTACTTAATTTCTGCACGGAACTATATCGAGACGATTTATGATGTTGCTCTTTCTGTTACATTGCAGAGTAAAGCGTACAAACATACGTGTATCAATGTTGGTATATATTTCGAGTCGTACAGTTTCAGGGTTAAAAAAAATCGAGATTGCACTGTAAATGTATAGAAAAGCCTTCTCAAACATTCGAAATCGGCATAAAACTGTAGGTTTCTTTCACTGACGAGAGAAGAATAGCACTCGCAATAAAAGTGACTGAGGTGTAAGCTTGACCCTGGCCCTCAACGGGCTGTAGCGCCACCAATATTATTATTATTACTATTGATGGGTGGGCAGATGATTTTATTACCATAAAAAAAATACTCTTAGTACAACTCCCATACGTAATTTCAGTTGCGATCATGGTATACGCGATGGTGTCCCAAGAGCCAGTTTTACTGCCTTTTAAGAGTTGCTGCCCAAAGTTAGAGCAGTTGAAATCTCCATTCCTTAAAAAAACAGCAAGGAAACTATTTCTACATCTGCTGAGTAATGTCACCAAGTTTCGCAAAGTTGATGCAAAACAGATGATGTCACCCTCGCCGATGGATATGTGCATCAACAAGGCATTTCTACGGCTGAAACTAATATCATAACTGGAAAACGAATACAGCCTATTCTAGCTTATTCTGTAATATGTTTTTAAGAAGAAATAAAAGCCATCCTGATTAACAATCGACACGATTACAGCCCTATTAATAAATCCAATGGAACCAACCCAAGGTTTCATATTTGTCACCTGCCACACCCCTTAGTATGGTATCTCACTAAGGTGATGTCCTTCAACATCTTTTACTACGTACCGGAAGATTTTTTTAACATAATATGGCCCTTTGTATTTTGGAACGAGTTTCTTCCAAATTCCAGGTAAATTGACGAAATTTCGTATGATCACAAGATCTCCTTCCGCATAAAGTTTTTCCCTTCTATTACGATCTCTGTTTTTTGTCATATTCTTGACATTTCATAATTTTTGTTGCTGCTATACTCCTCATCTCATACATACATCAGATCTCTTTCTATTGCTTTTTCTGAAACATTTTCCAACTTGTCGGTCAAAAACTCAACTACTAGTCCCTTCTGTTTGAGTCCAAACAGCAATTCACTGTGCTTCGATGGTACGAATGAAGAAACTCGTGGAGGAATCTATATATACGAACTAAAACTCATAGCTCATTTGTGGCAAGAAGCTGTGCTTATTACATTATCTTTATATTATGTTTATTATGCTGAATGAATAAACGAAACACAGGAAAACAAATAAGTGAATTAATTGAATGTTAAATATTATGGAGTAATATTTCCAGTATGATTACTTTAACTGATTATAACTTTGTATTACTTTTACTAGTTTATATTTCATCATTCAGTTATTGTTGTGAAACTGCAGAATACACGTTACAAATTTTTTTTAATTTAAAATTATTCAATGAAAGAATGGAAGGAGTTACGTAAATATACCCTGGTAACCCTATGCACCGGCTGCACAAAGGTATTCCCATTCGACTCCTTTCCATTTTCCCTATCCAATCCTATTTGTTTACGCCTTTGTCAACCATTGTGTTGTATCTGATCATTTGATAGTGGCGTCAAATGAGATGAAGCAGCAGTCAGTTATTTTTAAAGTGTAGTGTAGAGTGGATGTATGTGCATAGTACATTACAATTTTAAGAAAATGAAATTCTAAGTAAGTAAAAAATAAAATAAAATCGTGTGTTTATTTATTAAAACCTAATTCTCGGGAACAGATTTTTAGGTACGAATGTAGCAACTCGTCGAGGTGCCTCGTCAACTGCCGATAGAATGAAATGAACTTATATATACGAACTTAAACTCATAGAACATTTGTAGCAAGAATCTGTGCTTATTACATTATATTTATATTATGTTTATTATGATGAATGAATTAAAGGAAATCTGTACAGGAAAGCAAATAAATGAATTAATTAAATGTAAAAAATTATGGATTAATATTGACAGTATGATTACCTTAACTGATTATAACCTTGCATTTCTTTGCATTATATGATATCATCATATTATCTTATATTTCATCGTATTCAATTATTGTTTTGAACCTAATTTTTTCTTAATTTAAAATTATTCAATGAAAGAATGGGAGGAGTTACGTAAATATACCCTGGTAACCCTATGCACCGGCTGCACAAAGGTATTCCCATTCGACTCCTTTCCATGTTTCCCTATACAATCCTATTTGTTTACGCCTGTGTCAACTATTGTGTTGTATCTGATCATGACGAGATGAAGGAGCAGTCAGTTATTTTTAAAGTGTAGTGTAGAGTGCATGTATGTGCATAATACATTACAATCTTAAGAAAATAATATTCTAAGTAAATAAAAAATAAAATAAAATCGTGTGTTTATTTTTTAAAACCTAATTCTCGGGAACAGATTGTTAAGTACGAATAAAGAAACTCGTCGAGGAATTTATATACACGAACTTAAATTCATAGCACATTTGTAGCAAGAAGCTGTGCTTATTACATTATATTTACATAGTAATGTTTATTATGATAAATAAATAAAAGAAAATCTGTACAGGAAAACAAATAAATGAATTAATTAAATGTTAAATATTATGGAGTAATATTGACAGTATGATAACTTTAACTGGTTATAACTTTGTATTACTTTTACTATCTTATATCTTATCATATTCAATTATTGTTGTGAAACTATGCAGAATACATGTTACCAATTTTTTTTTAATTTAAAATTATTCAATGAAAGAATGGGAGGAGTTACGTAAATATACCCTGGTAACCCTATGCACCGGCTACACAACGGTATTCCCATTCGACTCCTTTCCATGTTTCCCTATCCAATCCTATTTGTTTACGCCTTTGTCAACCATTGTGTTGTAACTGATCATTTGATAGTGGCGTCAAAGGAGATGAAGGAGCAGTCAGTTCTTTTTAAAGTGTAGTGTAGAGTGCATGTATGTGCATTATACATTACAATTTTAAGAAAATGTAATTCTAAGTAAATAGAAAATAAGATAAAATCCTGTGTTTATTTATTAAAACCTAATTCTC
Source organism: Eristalis intricaria (assembly GCA_964034865.1). Taxonomy (NCBI): domain Eukaryota; kingdom Metazoa; phylum Arthropoda; class Insecta; order Diptera; family Syrphidae; genus Eristalis; species Eristalis intricaria. Next base: position 8,831,455 of record OZ035878.1, on the reverse strand, counting down.
GGGGACAGATTTTTAGATACGAATGAAGAAACTCGTCGAGGAATTTATATACACGAACTTAAATTCATAGCACATTTGTAGCAAGAAGCTGTGCTTATTACATTATATTTATATTGTGTTTATTATGATAAATGAATAAAAGAAAATCTGTACAGGAAAACAAATAAATGAATTAATTATATGTTAAATATTATGGAGTAATATTGACAGTATGATTACTTTAACTGGTTATAACTTTGTATTACTTTTACTATCTTATATCATATCATATTCAATTATTGTTGTGAAACTATGCAGAATACATGTTCCTATTGTTGTGAAACTATGCAGAATACATGTTACTAATTTTGTTTCTTAATTCAATGAAAGAATGGGAGGAGTTACGTAAATATACACTGGTAACCCTATGTACCGGCTGCACAACCGTATTCTTATTCGACTCCTTACCATGTTTCCCTATCTAATCCTATTTGTTTACGCCTTTGTCAACCATTGTGTTGTATCTGATCATTTGACAGTGGCGTCAAAGGAGATGAAGGAGTAGTCAGTTCTTTTTAAAGTGTAGTGTAGAGTGGATGTATATGCATTATACATTACAATTTTAAGAAAATGAAATTCTAAGTATATAAAATATAAAATAAAATCGTGTGTTTATTTATTAAAACCTAATTCTCGGAAACAGATTTTCAGGTACGAATGAAGAAACTCGCGAAGGATTTTATATATACCAACTAAAACTCATAGTACATTTGTAGCAAGGAGCTGTACTTATTACATTACATTTATATTATGTTTATTATGATGAATGAATAAAAGAAAATCTGTACAGGAAAACAAATAAATGAATTAATTAAAGGTTAAATATTATGGAGTATATATTGACAGTATGATTACTTTAACTGGTTATAACTTTGTATTACTTTTACTATCTTATATCTTATCATATTCAATTATTGTTGTGAAACTATGCAGAATACATGTTCCTATTGTTGTGAAACTATGCAGAATACATGTTATCAATTTTTTTTTTAATTTAAAATTATTCAATGAAAGAATGGGAGGAGTTACGTAAATATACCCTGGTAACCCTATGCACCGGCTGCACAAAGGTATTCCCATTCGACTCCTTTCCATGTTTCCCTATCCAATCCTATTTGTTTACGCCTTTGTCAACCATTGTGTTGTATCTGATCATTTGACAGTGGCGTCAAACGAGATGAAGGCGCAGTCAGTTCTTTTTAAAGTGTAGTGTAGAGTGGATGTATATGCATTATACATTACAATTTTAAGAAAATGTAATTCTAAGTAAATAGAAAATAAGATAAAATCCTGTGTTTATTTATTAAAACCTAATTCTCGGGGACAGATTTTTAGATACGAATGAAGAAACTCGTCGAGGATTTTATATATACGAATTTAAACTCATAGCTCATTTGTATCAAGAGGCTGTGCTTATTACATTATATTTATATTATGTTTATTAAGATGATTGAATACAAGAAAATCTGTACAGGAAAACAAATAAATGAATTAATTAAATGTTAAATATTATGGAGTAATATTGACAGTATGACAACTTTAACTGGTTATAACTTTGTATTACTTTTACTATCTTATATCTTATCATATTCAATTATTGTTGTGAAACTATGCAGAATACATGTTACCAATTTTTTTTTAATTTAAAATTATTCAATGAAAGAATGGGAGGAGTTACGTAAATATACCCTGGTAACCCTATGCACCGGCTACACAACGGTATTCCCATTCGACTCCTTTCCATGTTTCCCTATCCAATCCTATTTGTTTACGCCTTTGTCAACCATTGTGTTGTATCTGATCATTTGACAGTGGCGTCAAAGGAGATGAAGGAGCAGTCAGATCTTTTTAAAGTGTAGTGTAGAGTGCATGTATGTGCATTATACATTACAATTTTAAGAAAATGAAATTCTAAGTACATAAAAAATAAAATAATCGTGTGTTTCAGTCATTTTTAAAGTGTAGTGTAGAGTGCATGTATGTGCATAATACATTACAATTTTAAGAAAATGAAATTCTAAGTAAATAAAAAGTAAAATAAAATCGTGTGTTTATTTATTAAAACCTAATTCTCGGGAACAGATTGTTAAGTACGAATGAAGAAACTCGTCGAGGAATTTATATACACGAACTTAAATTCATAGCACATTTGTAGCAAGAAGCTGTGCTTATTACATTATATTTATATTGTGTTTATTATGATAAATGAATAAAAGCAAATCTGTACAGGAAAACAAATAAATGAATTAATTAAATGTTAAATATTATGGAGTAATATTGACAGTATGATTACTCTAACTGGTTATAACTTTGTATTACTTTTACTATCTTATATCTTATCATATTCAATTATTGTTGTGAAACTGCAGAATACATGTTCCTATTGTTGTGAAACTATGCAGAATACATGTTAGCAATTTTTTTTTCAATTTAAAATTATTCAATGAAAGAATGGGAGGAGTTACGTAAATATACCCTGGTAACCCTATGCACCGGCTACACAACGGTATTCCTATTCGACTCATTTCCATGTTTCCCTGTACAATCCTATTTGCTTACGCCTTTGTCAACCATTGTGTTGTATCTGATCATTTGACAGTGGCGTCAAAGGAGATGAAGGAGCAGTCAGTTCTTTTTAAAGTGTAGTGTAGAGCATGTGCATTATACATTACAATTTTAAGAAAATGAAATTCTAAGTAAATAAAATATAAAATAAAATCGTGTGTTTTTTTTTATTAAAACCTTCTTCTCGGGAACAGATTTTTAGGTACGAATGAAGAAACTCGTCGAGGAATTTATATATACGAACTTAAATTCATAGAACATTTGTAGCAAGAAGCTGTGCTTATTATATTATATTTATATTGTGCTTATTATGATAAATGAATAAAAGAAAATCTGTACAGGAAAACAAATAAATGAATTAATTAAATGTTAAATATTATGGAGTAATATTGACAGTATGATTACTTTAACTGGTTATAACATTGTATTACTTTTACTATCTTATATTTCATCATATTCAATTATTGTTGTGAAACTGCAGAATACACGTTACAAATTTTTTTTAATTTAAAATTATTCAATGAAAGAATGGGAGGAGTGACGTAAATATACCCTGGTAACCCTATGCACCGGCTACACAACGGTATTCCCATTCGACTCCTTTCCATGTTTCCCTATACAATCCTATTTGCTTACGCCTTTGTCAACCATTGTGTTGTATCTGATCATTTGACAGTGGCGTCAAAGGAGATGAAGGAGCAGTCAGTTCTTTTTAAAGTGTAGTGTAGAATGGATGTATATGCATAATACATTACAATTTTAAGAAAATGAAATTCTAAGTAAATAAAATATAAAATAATATCGTGTGTTTATTTATTAAAACCTAATTCTCGGAAACAGATTGTTAGGTGCGAATGAAGAAACTCGTCGAGGAATTTATATATACGAATATAAACTCATAGCACATTTGTAGCAAGGGACTGTGCTTATTACATTATATTTATATTATGTTTATTGTGATAAATGAATAAAAGAAAATCTGTACAGGAAAACAAATAAATGAATTAATTAAATGTTAAATATTATGGAGTAATATTGACAGTATGATTACTTTAACTGGTTATAACTTTGTATTACTTTTACTATCTTATATCTTATCATATTCAATTATTGTTGTGAAACTATGCAGAATAAATGTTCCTATGGTTGTGAAACTATGCAGAATACATGTTACCAATTTTTTTTTTAATTTAAAATTATTGAATGAAAGAATGGGAGGAGTTACGTAAATAGACGCTGGTAGCCCTGTGCACTGGCTGCACAACGGTATTCCTATTCGACTCATTTCTATCTTTCCCTATACAATCCTATTTGTTTACACGTTTGTCAACCATTGTGTTGCATGTGATAATTTGACAGTGGCGTCAAAGGAGATGAAGGAGCAGTCAGTTCTTTTTAAAGTGTAGTGTAGAGTGGATGTATATGCATAATATATTACAATTTTAAGAAAATGAAATTCTAAGTAAATAAAATATAAAATAATATCGTGTGTTTATTTATTAAAACCTAATTCTCGGAAACAGATTTTTAGGTACGAATGAAGAAACTCGTGAAGGATTTTATATATACCAACTAAAACTCATAGTACATTTGTAGCAATGAGCTGTACTTATTACATTATATTTATATTATGTTTATTATGATGAATGAATAAAAGAAAATCTGTACTGGAAAACAAATAAATGAATTAATTAAATGTTAAATATTATGAAGTAATATTGACAGTATGTATACTTTTACTATCTTATATTTCATCATATTCAATTATTGTTGTGAAACTATGCAGAATACATGTTACTCATATTTTTTTTAATTTAAAATTATTGAATGAAAGAATGGGAGGAGTTACGTAAATATACACTGGTAACCCTGTGCACTGGCTGCACAACGGTATTCGCATTCGACTCCTTACCATGTTTCCCTGTACCATAATATTTGCTTACGCCTTTTTCAACCATTGCGTTTTTTGTGATCATGGGATAGTGCAGTCCTTTCCCAATTCTCCCTCCTCATATTTGTTCACGCCTTTGTCAACAATTGTGTTGAATCTGATCATTTGATAGTGGCGTCAAACGAGATGAAGAAGCAGTCAGTCATTTTTAAAGTGTAGTGTAGAGTGCATGTATGTGCATAATACATTACAATTTTAAGAAAATGAAATTCTAAGTAAATAAAAAGTAAAATAAAATCGTGTGTTTATTTATTAAAACCTAATTCTCGGGGACAGATTTTTAGATACGAATGAAGAAACTCGCCGAGGATTTTATATATACAAATTTAAACGCATAGCTCATTTGTATCAAAAGGCTGTGCTTATTACATAATATTTATATTATGTTTATTATGATGAATGAATAAAAGAAAATCTGTACAGGAAAACTAATAAATGAATTATTTAAATGTTAAATATTATGGAGTAATATTGACAGTATGATTACTTTAACTGTTTATAACTTTGTATTACTTTTACTATCTTATATCTTATCATATTCAATTATTGTTGTGAAACTATGCAGAATACATGTTCCTATTGTTGTGAAACTATGCAGAATACATGTTACCAATTTTTTTTTTAATTTAAAATTATTGAATGAAAGAATGGAAGGAGTTACGTAAATATACACTGGTAACCCTATGTACCGGCTGCACAACCGTATTCTAATTCGACTCCTTACCATGTTTCCCTATGTAATCCTATTTGCTTACGCCTTTGTCAACCATTGTGTTGTATCTGATCATTTGACAGTGGCGTCAAAGGAGATGAAGGAGTAGTCAGTTCTTTTTAAAGTGTAGTGTAGAGTGGATGTATATGCATTATACATTACAATTTTAAGAAAATGAAATTCTAAGTACATAAAAAATAAAATAATCGTGTGTTTCAGTCATTTTTAAAGTGTAGTGTAGAGTGCATGTATGTGCATAATACATTACAATTTTAAGAAAATGAAATTCTAAGTAAATAAAAAGTAAAATAAAATCGTGTGTTTATTTATTAAAACCTAATTCTCGGGGACAGATTTTTAGATACGAATGAAGAAACTCGCCGAGGATTTTATATATACAAATTTAAACGCATAGCTCATTTGTATCAAAAGGCTGTGCTTATTACATAATATTTATATTATGTTTATTATGATGAATGAATAAAAGAAAATCTGTACAGGAAAACTAATAAATGAATTATTTAAATGTTAAATATTATGGAGTAATATTGACAGTATGATTACTTTAACTGTTTATAACTTTGTATTACTTTTACTATCTTATATCTTATCATATTCAATTATTGTTGTGAAACTATGCAGAATACATGTTCCTATTGTTGTGAAACTATGCAGAATACATGTTACCAATTTTTTTTTTAATTTAAAATTATTGAATGAAAGAATGGAAGGAGTTACGTAAATATACACTGGTAACCCTATGTACCGGCTGCACAACCGTATTCTAATTCGACTCCTTACCATGTTTCCCTATGTAATCCTATTTGCCTACGCCTTTGTCAACCATTGTGTTGTATCTGATCATTTGACAGTGGCGTCAAAGGAGATGAAGGAGTAGTCAGTTCTTTTTAAAGTGTAGTGTAGAGTGGATGTATATGCATTATACATTACAATTTTAAGAAAATGAAATTCTAAGTACATAAAAAATAAAATAATCGTGTGTTTCAGTCATTTTTAAAGTGTAGTGTAGAGTGCATGTATGTGCATAATACATTACAATTTTAAGAAAATGAAATTCTAAGTAAATAAAAAGTAAAATAAAATCGTGTGTTTATTTATTAAAACCTAATTCTCGGGGACAGATTTTTAGATACGAATGAAGAAACTCGCCGAGGATTTTATATATACAAATTTAAACGCATAGCTCATTTGTATCAAAAGGCTGTGCTTATTACATAATATTTATATTATGTTTATTATGATGAATGAATAAAAGAAAATCTGTACAGGAAAACTAATAAATGAATTATTTAAATGTTAAATATTATGGAGTAATATTGACAGTATGATTACTTTAACTGTTTATAACTTTGTATTACTTTTACTATCTTATATCTTATCATATTCAATTATTGTTGTGAAACTATGCAGAATACATGTTCCTATTGTTGTGAAACTATGCAGAATACATGTTACCATTTTTTTTTTAATTTAAAATTATTGAATGAAAGAATGGAAGGAGTTACGTAAATATACACTGGTAACCCTATGTACCGGCTGCACAACCGTATTCTAATTCGACTCCTTACCATGTTTCCCTATGTAATCCTATTTGCTTACGCCTTTGTCAACCATTGTGTTGTATCTGATCATTTGACAGTGGCGTCAAAGGAGATGAAGGAGTAGTCAGTTCTTTTTAAAGTGTAGTGTAGAGTGGATGTATATGCATTATACATTACAATTTTAAGAAAATGAAATTCTAAGTAAATAAAATATAAAATAAAATTGTGTGTTTATTTATTAAAACCTAATTCTCGGAAACAGATTTTTAGGTACGAATGAAGAAACTGGTGAAGGATTTTATATATACCAACTAAAACTCATAGTACATTTGTAGCAAGGAGCTGTACTTATTACATTATATTTATATTATGTTTATTATGATGAATGAATAAAAGAAAAACTGTACAGGAAAACAAATAAATGAATTAATTAAATGTTAAATATTATGGAGTAATATTGACAGTATGATTACTTTAACTGGTTATAACCTTGTATTACTTTTACTATCTTATATCTTATATTCAATTATTGTTGTGAAACTATGCAGTATACATGTTCTTATTGTTGTGAAACTATGCAGAATACATGTTACCAATTTTTTTTTTTAATTTAAAATTATTCAATGAAAGAATGGGAGGAGTTACGTAAATAGACGCTGGTAGCCCTGTGCACTGGCTGCACAACGGTATTCCTATTCGACTCATTTCTATCTTTCCCTATACAATCCTATTTGTTTACACGTTTGTCAACCATTGTGTTGCATGTGATAATTTGACAGTGGCGTCAAAGGAGATGAAGGAGCAGTCAGTTCTTTTTAAAGTGTAGTGTAGAGTGGATGTATATGCATAATATATTACAATTTTAAGAAAATGAAATTCTAAGTAAATAAAATATAAAATAATATCGTGTGTTTATTTATTAAAACCTAATTCTCGGAAACAGATTGTTAGGTGCGAATGAAGAAACTCGTCGAGGAATTTATATATACGATTATAAACTCAGAGCACATTTGTAGCAAGGGACTGTGCTTATTACATTATATTTATATTATGTTTATTGTGATAAATGAATAAAAGAAAATCTGTACAGGAAAACAAATAAATGAATTAATTAAATGTTAAATATTATGGAGTAATATTGACAGTATGATTACTTTAACTGTTTATAATCTTGTATTACTTTTACTATCTTATATCTTATTATATTCAATTATTGTTGTGAAACTATGCAGAATACATGTTACCAATTTTTTTTTAATTTAAAATTATTCATTTAAAGAATGGGAGGAGTTACGTAAATTGACACTGGTAACCCTGTGCACTGGCTGCACAACGGTATTCCTATTCGACTCCTTACCATGTTTCCCTATCCAATTCTATTTGTTTACGCCTTTGTCAACCATTGTGTTGTATCTGATCATTTGACAGTGGTGTCAAAGGAGATGAAGGAGCAGTCAGTTATTTTAAAAATGTAGTGTAAAGTGGATATATGTGCATAATACATTACAATTTTAAGAAAATGAAATTCTAAGTAAATAAAAGTAGAATATAGAAAATCTGTACAGGAAAACAATACATATATAATAATACATTACAATTTTAAGAAAATGTAGGTAAAATATAAGTAAATAAAATATAAAATAATATCGTGTGTTTTTTTATTAAAACCTTCTTCTCGGGAACAGATTGTTAGGTACGAATGAAGAAACTCGTCGAGGAATTTATATATACGAACTTAAATTCATAGAACATTTGTAGCAAGAAGCTGTGCTTATTACATTATATTTATATTGTGCTTATTATGATAAATGAATAAAAGAAAATCTGTACAGGAAAACAAATAAATGAATTAATTAAATGTGAAATATTATGGAGTAATATTGACAGTATGATTACTTTAACTGCTTATAACTTTGTATTACTTTTAGTATCTTATATCTTATCATATTCAATTATTGTTGTGAAACTATGCAGAATACATGTTCCTATTGTTGTGAAACTATGCAGAATACATGTTACCAATTTTTTTTTTAATTTAAAATTATCTGTGAGCTGATGCATGCGCCACGGATAGTGAGTATTCAAAACAGCCAGTAACACTGTGAAGACGAACATATCTATTATAATTAACATTATCGTGATCAAATTTAGTATCGTAAAACTAGAGTAAAGCCATATTCAAACTCGATTAAGTTATCATTATCTCAAATAGCGTCAAGTTTTTTTTTCCTCATTGTTTAATATTTCTGAATCCGAGAGTCTACAGAATGACAACAGAGACAATGTGTACATCCTGTGGGCCAAAGGAGGCTTAACAATTCGACATCAAACTTTGTAACTCATCTCAGACGAAAGAAATTAGTAGATGTATGTATACAACGAGAATCAGAGCCACTTGGAAATTGTGAAAAAAAAAATTAAACACTATTAGAGAAAATCTAGCGTTCTTCAGTCAGAAATTAGCGATCAACAAGTTCCGCGAACGGTTTCACAAAACCAATTTGATGAAAGAACTTTGAAATTGTTTGTTAATCCTATGATTACTTTGCGAGCAATAGATGACCTATATCTTAAGGATATCTTTAAAAATTTGAGTAGTGGTACAAAAGGACTGAATGTTGTAAGCAGAAGAACTTGGGAACGGTTGATTGATGACTATAACATATAGGAAAATGCTCGCATGATGAATGTTAACACAATACAATATAAATGCGGTTAATGTGAATATTAAAATATAAGTTATGCGGTTGATGCAATTGAATTAATAAGTAACAGATAAGTACAGAGATATAAATGAATATGTAAATAAATATATAAGTAAATGAATAAATGCATAAATAAGCGAATAAATAAATATATAAATAACCAAATATATTAATAAATAAACAAAAAAACCAGTAATTAAAAAAAGCAAATTAACAAAAAAAACAATGAATGTTGCAAGCAGAAGAACTTTGGAACGCTTGATCGAGGACTATTACATACAGGAAATTGCTCGCATCAAGTGTGAAGTAAAGGATGTAAGGGGAGTCTGCACAACTGCTGATATTTGGTCGACAAATAGTAAATAAAAACAAACAAAAAATTAAAATGAATTTGTAAATGCGGTAAATGTGAAATGTGTATTTAAAATATAAGTTATGCGGTTGATGAAATTGAATTAATAAATAACAGCGAAGCTACGAGATACAAACGAATGTAAATAAATATATAAGTAAATAAATAAATAAATAAATAAATAAATAAATAATCAAATAAACAAATAAACCAATAAGCAAATAAATAAATAAAAAACAAAAAACTAATTAAAAAATTGACAAATAAGTCAATAAATAAATAAATAAATTGTTAAAAAAAACTGTGCAAATAGAGTGGCTCACGCTCAGTAAGCGATGCATTTTTAACAGTCAGGTATTTACGAACGGTTTCACAAAACCAATTTGATGAAGGAACTTTGAAATTGTTTGTTAATCCTATGATTACTTTGCGAGCAATAGATGACCTATATCTTAAGGATATCTTTAAAAATTTGAGTAGTGGTACAAAAGGACTGAATGTTGTAAGTGGCGCGACAGTCCGAGACGGACCTGGGCCTAGCTTCTCAACAACCACTCGTGTTGTGCGTGCTATTGTTTTTTCAAACACAATTAACAACAATAATTAACCAACAACTAACAACAGTAAGAAAATGAACATACAAATTAATCAATGGAACTTTCAATGATACTACAACAACCTAGCACACTTGGATATCCTTGTCCAAAAATAATAATCCAGAAATGATATTTTTGCAAGAAACGAAAATCCTTATTATGAAAAACGCATAATTCCCCAGAACGAAATGACCTTTCCCGATCCTTATTCACACAGGTTCGCCGTACGCTCTCATTACAATATTCCTGGAACAGAACGCGGATTGGGTAAAATTCAGGAAGAGTGCATGCCAGATCTCCAAAGACATGCTCTTATCAGAAAACATTGACGTTTACAAATTCCAAAAAAAAAAACCTACAAAGGACTGCATTTGGCGTGGAAAATTTTAAAAGGTATGTCGGGCAAAACATGTAGCTGCAAAAAATTTTTGAAATTCAACCTTATTCTCGTAGTCCAGTCATATGTTTATTCATAATGTTGATGCACATAAAAAAATGATTAGCTTCCAACCTACGAGGAGCATGAACAACGCACCAACCCACACCGCCAACAGCGCCAATAAATTCGTGTTTAGTTTTCGTTGAAATTTTTCATACACAAATAAAGAGAGATACAAAATTCAAAAAACAAGTCGCAGAAAAGGGGTTATTTTTTGCATAAGAAAGCGTGTATTAGACAGCGAGGAATGAAACACAATCAACGATGATTACTTCTGTAATTAAATTATCAATCCAAAATGCGGTTGACGGATGGAAATGTATCCTCCTTAATTTAGTCTGTCACAGCATGCGCCACGGATAGTGAGTATTCAAAACAGCCAGTATCACTGTGAAGACGAACATATCTATTATAATTAACATTATCGTGATCAAATTTAGTACCGTAAAACTAGAGTAAAGCCATATTCAAACTCGATTAAGTTATCATTATCTCAAATAGCGTCAAGTTTTTTTTCCTCATTGTTTAATATTTCTGAATCCGAGAGTCTACAGAATGACAACAGAGACAATGTGTACATCCTGTGGGCCAAAAGAGGCTTAACAATTCGAATTCAAACTTTGTAACTCATCTCAGACGAAAGAAATTAGTAGATGTATGTATACAACGAGAATCAGAGCCACTTGGAAAATGTGAAAAAAAAAATTAAACACTATTAGAGAAAATCTAGCGTTCTTCAGTCAGAAATTAGCGATCAACAAGTTACGCGAACGGTTTCACAAAACCAATTTGATGAAAGAACTTTGAAATTGTTTGTTAATCCTATGATTACTTTGCGAGCAATAGATGACCTATATCTTAAGGATATCTTTAAAAATTTGAGTAGTGGTACAAAAGGACTGTGATGTCTGTGATGGAATGTGAAATGTGTATTTAAAATATAAGTTATGCGGTTGATGAAATTGAATTAATAAATAACAGCGAAGCTACGAGATACAAACGAATGTAAATAAATATATAAGTAAATAAATAAATAAATAAATAAATAATCAAATAAACAAATAAACCAATAAGCAAATAAATAAATAAAAAACAAAAAACTAATTAAAAAATTGACAAATAAGTCAATAAATAAATAAATAAATTGTTAAAAAAAACTGTGCAAATAGAGTGGCTCACGCTCAGTAAGCGATGCATTTTTAACAGTCAGGTATTTACGAACGGTTTCACAAAACCAATTTGATGAAGGAACTTTGAAATTGTTTGTTAATCCTATGATTACTTTGCGAGCAATAGATGACCTATATCTTAAGGATATCTTTAAAAATTTGAGTAGTGGTACAAAAGGACTGAATGTTGTAAGCAGAAGAACTTGGGAACGGTTGATTGATGACTATAACATACAGGAAAATGCTCGCATGATGAATGAATTTGTTAACACAATACAATATAAATGCGGTTAATGTGAATATTAAAATATAAGTTATGCGGTTGATGCAATTGAATTAATAAGTAACAGATAAGTACAGAGATATAAATGAATATGTAAATAAATATATAAGTAAATGAATAAATGCATAAATAAGCGAATAAATAAATATATAAATAACCAAATATATAAATAAATAAACAAAAAAACCAGTAATTAAAAAAAGCAAATTAACAAAAAAAACAATGAATGTTGCAAGCAGAAGAACTTTGGAACGCTTGATCGAGGACTATTACATACAGGAAATTGCTCGCATCAAGTGTGAAGTAAAGGATGTAAGGGGAGTCTGCACAACTGCTGATATTTGGTCGACAAATAGTAAATAAAAACAAACAAGAAATTAAAATGAATTTGTAAATGCGGTAAATGTGAAATGTGTATTTAAAATATAAGTTATGCGGTTGATGAAATTGAATTAATAAATAACAGCGAAGCTACGAGATACAAACGAATGTAAATAAATATATAAGTAAATAAATAAATAAATAAATAAATAATCAAATAAACAAATAAACCAATAAGCAAATAAATAAATAAAAAACAAAAAACTAATTAAAAAATTGACAAATAAGTCAATAAATAAATAAATAAATTGTTAAAAAAAACTGTGCAAATAGAGTGGCTCACGCTCAGTAAGCGATGCATTTTTAATAGTCAGGTATTTACGAACGGTTTCACAAAACCAATTTGATGAAGGAACTTTGAAATTGTTTGTTAATCCTATGATTACTTTGCGAGCAATAGATGACCTATATCTTAAGGATATCTTTAAAAATTTGAGTAGTGGTACAAAAGGACTGAATGTTGTAAGCAGAAGAACTTGGGAACGGTTGATTGATGACTATAACATACAGGAAAATGCTCGCATGATGAATGAATTTGTTAACACAATACAATATAAATGCGGTTAATGTGAATATTAAAATATAAGTTATGCGGTTGATGCAATTGAATTAATAAGTAAAAGATAAGTACAGAGATATAAATGAATATGTAAATAAATATATAAGTAAATGAATAAATGCATAAATAAGCGAATAAATAAATATATAAATAACCAAATATATAAATAAATAAACAAAAAAACCAGTAATTAAAAAAAGCAAATTAACAAAAAAAAAAAACAATGAATGTTGCAAGCAGAAGAACTTTGGAACGCTTGATCGAGGACTATTACATACAGGAAATTGCTCGCATCAAGTGTGAAGTAAAGGATGTAAGGGGAGTCTGCACAACTGCTGATATTTGGTCGACAAATAGTAAATAAAAACAAACAAAAAATTAAAATGAATTTGTAAATGCGGTAAATGTGAAATGTGTATTTAAAATATAAGTTATGCGGTTGATGAAATTGAATTAATAAATAACAGCGAAGCTACGAGATACAAACGAATGTAAATAAATATATAAGTAAATAAATAAATAAGAAACAAAAAACAAATTAAAAAATTGACATGACGGACAGCCTTCTTGGTTTCTTTCCGGTCAGGGACGTTCAAAAACATATAATAATTACCCGCAAGCATATGCCAACAGTAAACACAATTAATAATAATAATAATATGGGTGGCGCGACAGTCCGAGACGGACCTGGGCCTAGCTTCTCAACAACCACTCGTGTTGTGCGTGCTATTGTTTTTTCAAACACAATTAACAACAATAATTAACCAACAACTAACAACAGTAAGAAAATGAACATACAAATTAATCAATGGAACTTTCAATGATACTACAACAACCTAGCGCACTTGGATATCCTTGTCCAAAAATAATAATCCAGAAATGATTTTTTTAAAATGAAATTAAAATGAATTTGTAAATGCGGTAAATGTGAAATGTGTATTTAAAATATAAGTTATGCGGTTGATGAAATTGAATTAATAAATAACAGCGAAGCTACGAGATACAAACGAATGTAAATAAATATATAAGTAAATAAATAAATAAATAAATAAATAATCAAATAAACAAATAAACCAATAAGCAAATAAATAAATAAAAAACAAAAAACTAATTAAAAAATTGACAAATAAGTCAATAAATAAATAAATAAATTGTTAAAAAAAACTGTGCAAATAGAGTGGCTCACGCTCAGTAAGCGATGCATTTTTAACAGTCAGGTATTTACGAACGGTTTCACAAAACCAATTTGATGAAGGAACTTTGAAATTGTTTGTTAATCCTATGATTACTTTGCGAGCAATAGATGACCTATATCTTAAGGATATCTTTAAAAATTTGAGTAGTGGTACAAAAGGACTGAATGTTGTAAGCAGAAGAACTTGGGAACGGTTGATTGATGACTATAACATACAGGAAAATGCTCGCATGATGAATGAATTTGTTAACACAATACAATATAAATGCGGTTAATGTGAATATTAAAATATAAGTTATGCGGTTGATGCAATTGAATTAATAAGTAACAGATAAGTACAGAGATATAAATGAATATGTAAATAAATATATAAGTAAATGAATAAATGCATAAATAAGCGAATAAATAAATATATAAATAACCAAATATATTAATAAATAAACAAAAAAACCAGTAATTAAAAAAAGCAAATTAACAAAAAAAACAATGAATGTTGCAAGCAGAAGAACTTTGGAACGCTTGATCGAGGAATATTACATACAGGAAATTGCTCGCATCAAGTGTGAAGTAAAGGATGTAAGGGGAGTCTGCACAACTGCTGATATTTGGTCGACAAATAGTAAATAAAAACAAACAAGAAATTAAAATGAATTTGTAAATGCGGTAAATGTGAAATGTGTATTTAAAATATAAGTTATGCGGTTGATGAAATTGAATTAATAAATAACAGCGAAGCTACGAGATACAAACGAATGTAAATAAATATATAAGTAAATAAATAAATAAATAAATAAATAATCAAATAAACAAATAAACCAATAAGCAAATAAATAAATAAAAAACAAAAAACTAATTAAAAAATTGACAAATAAGTCAATAAATAAATAAATAAATTGTTAAAAAAAACTGTGCAAATAGAGTGGCTCACGCTCAGTAAGCGATGCATTTTTAATAGTCAGGTATTTACGAACGGTTTCACAAAACCAATTTGATGAAGGAACTTTGAAATTGTTTGTTAATCCTATGATTACTTTGCGAGCAATAGATGACATATATCTTAAGGATATCTTTAAAAATTTGAGAAGTGGTACAAAAGGACTGAATGTTGTAAGCAGAAGAACTTGGGAACGGTTGATTGATGACTATAACATACAGGAAAATGCTCGCATGATGAATGAATTTGTTAACACAATACAATATAAATGCGGTTAATGTGAATATTAAAATATAAGTTATGCGGTTGATGCAATTGAATTAATAAGTAACAGATAAGTACAGAGATATAAATGAATATGTAAATAAATATATAAGTAAATGAATAAATGCATTAATAAGCGAATAAATAAATATATTAATAACCAAATATATAAATAAATAAACAAAAAAACCAGTAATTAAAAAAAGCAAATTAACAAAAAAACAATGAATGTTGCAAGCAGAAGAACTTTGGAACGCTTGATCGAGGACTATTACATACAGGAAATTGCTCGCATCAAGTGTGAAGTAAAGGATGTAAGGGGAGTCTGCACAACTGCTGATATTTGGTCGACAAATAGTAAATAAAAACAAACAAGAAATTAAAATGAATTTGTAAATGCGGTAAATGTGAAATGTGTATTTCAAATATAAGTTATGCGGTTGATGAAATTGAATTAATAAATAACAGCGAAGCTACGAGATACAAACGAATGTAAATAAATATATAAGTAAATAAATAAATAAATAAATAAATAATCAAATAAACAAATAAACCAATAAGCAAATAAATAAATAAAAAACAAAAAACTAATTAAAAAATTGACAAATAAGTCAATAAATAAATAAATAAATTGTTAAAAAAAACTGTGCAAATAGAGTGGCTCACGCTCAGTAAGCGATGCATTTTTAATAGTCAGGTATTTACGAACGGTTTCACAAAACCAATTTGATGAAGGAACTTTGAAATTGTTTGTTAATCCTATGATTACTTTGCGAGCAATAGATGACCTATATCTTAAGGATATCTTTAAAAATTTGAGTAGTGGTACAAAAGGACTGAATGTTGTAAGCAGAAGAACTTGGAAAAGGTTGATTGATGACTATAACATACAGGAAAATGCTCGCATGATGAATGAATTTGTTAACACAATACAATATAAATGCGGTTAATGTGAATATTAAAATATAAGTTATGCGGTTGATGCAATTGAATTAATAAGTAACAGATAAGTACAGAGATATAAATGAATATGTAAATAAATATATAAGTAAATGAATAAATGCATAAATAAGCGAATAAATAAATATATAAATAACCAAATATATAAATAAATAAACAAAAAACCAGTAATTAAAAAAAGCAAATTAACAAAAAAAACAATGAATGTTGCAAGCAGAAGAACTTTGGAACGCTTGATCGAGGACTATTACATACAGGAAATTGCTCGCATCAAGTGTGAAGTAAAGGATGTAAGGGGAGTCTGCACAACTGCTGATATTTGGTCGACAAATAGTAAATAAAAACAAACAAAAAATTAAAATGAATTTGTAAATGCGGTAAATGTGAAATGTGTATTTAAAATATAAGTTATGCGGTTGATGAAATTGAATTAATAAATAACAGCGAAGCTACGAGATACAAACGAATGTAAATAAATATATAAGTAAATAAATAAATAAGAAACAAAAAACAAATTAAAAAATTGACATGACGGACAGCCTTCTTGGTTTCTTTCCGGTCAGGGACGTTCAAAAACATATAATAATTACCCGCAAGCATATGCCAACAGTAAACACAATTAATAATAATAATAATATGGGTGGCGCGACAGTCCGAGACGGACCTGGGCCTAGCTTCTCAACAACCACTCGTGTTGTGCGTGCTATTGTTTTTTCAAACACAATTAACAACAATAATTAACCAACAACTAACAACAGTAAGAAAATGAACATACAAATTAATCAATGGAACTTTCAATGATACTACAACAACCTAGCGCACTTGGATATCCTTGTCCAAAAATAATAATCCAGAAATGATATTTTTGCAAGAAACGAAAATCCTTATTATGAAAAACGCATAATTCCCCAGAACGAAATGACCTTTCCCGATCCTTATTCACACAGGTTCGCCGTACGCTCTCATTACAATATTCCTGGAACAGAACGCGGATTGGGTAAAATTCAGGAAGAGTGCATGCCAGATCTCCAAAGACATGCTCTTATCAGAAAACATTGACGTTTACAAATTCCAAAAAAAAAACCTACAAAGGACTGCATTTGGCGTGGAAAATTTTAAAAGGTATGTCGGGAAAAACATGTAGCTGCAAAAATTTTTTGAAATTCAACCTTATTCTCGTAGTCCAGTCATATCTTTATTCATAATGTTGATGCACATAAAAAAATGATTAGCTTCCAACCTACGAGGAGCATGAACAACGCACCAACCCACACCGCCAACAGCGCCAATAAATTCGTGTTTAGTTTTCGTTGAAATTTTTCATACACAAATAAAGAGAGATACAAAATTCAAAAAACAAGTCGCAGAAAAGCGGTTATTTTTTGCATAAGAAAGCGTGTATTAGACAGCGAGGAATGACACACAATCAACGATGATTACTTCTGTAATTAAATTATCAATCCAAAATGCGGTTGACGGATGGAAATGTATCCTCCTTAATTTAGTCTGTCACAGAGGCTCTGTGAGCTGATGCATGCGCCACGGATAGTGAGTATTCAAAACAGCCAGTATCACTGTGAAGACGAACATATCTATTATAATTAAAATTATCGTGATCAAATTTAGTACCGTAAAACTAGAGTAAAGCCATATTCAAACTCGATTAAGTTACCATTATCTCAAATAGCGTCAAGTTTTTTTTCCTCATTGTTTAATATTTCTGAATCCGAGAGTCTACAGAATGACAACAGAGACAATGTGTACATCCTGTGGGCCAAAAGAGGCTTAACAATTCGACATCAAACTTTGTAACTCATCTCAGACGAAAGAAATTAGTAGATGTATGTATACAACGAGAATCAGAGCCACTTGGAAAATGTGAAAAAAAATTAAACACTATTAGAGAAAATCTAGCGTTCTTCAGTCAGAAATTAGCGATCAACAAGTTACGCGAACGGTTTCACAAAACCAATTTGATGAAAGAACTTTGAAATTGTTTGTTAATCCTATGATTACTTTGCGAGCAATAGATGACCTATATCTTAAGGATATCTTTAAAAATTTGAGTAGTGGTACAAAAGGACTGAATATTGTATGCAGAAGAACTTGGGAACGGTTGATTGATGACTATAATATATAGGAAAATGCTCGCATGATGAATGAATTTGTTAACACAATACAATATAAATGCGGTTAATGTGAATATTAAAATATAAGTTATGCGGTTGATGCAATTGAATTAATAAGTAACAGATAAGTACAGAGATATAAATGAATATGTAAATAAATATATAAGTTAATGAATAAATGCATAAATAAGCGAATAAATAAATATATAAATAACCAAATATATAAATAAATAAACAAAAAAACCAGTAATTAAAAAAAGCAAATTAACAAAAAAAAAACAATGAATGTTGCAAGCAGAAGAACTTTGGAACGCTTGATCGAGGACTATTACATACAGGAAATTGCTCGCATCAAGTGTGAAGTAAAGGATGTAAGGGGAGTCTGCACAACTGCTGATATTTGGTCGACAAATAGTAAATAAAAACAAACAAAAAATTAAAATGAATTTGTAAATGCGGTAAATGTGAAATGTGTATTTAAAATATAAGTTATGCGGTTGATGAAATTGAATTAATAAATAACAGCGAAGCTACGAGATACAAACGAATGTAAATAAATATATAAGTAAATAAATAAATAAATAAATAATCAAATAAACAAATAAACCAATAAGCAAATAAATAAATAAAAAACAAAAAACTAATTAAAAAATTGACAAATAAGTCAATAAATAAATAAATAAATTGTTAAAAAAAACTGTGCAAATAGAGTGGCTCACGCTCAGTAAGCGATGCATTTTTAACAGTCAGGTATTTACGAACGGTTTCACAAAACCAATTTGATGAAGGAACTTTGAAATTGTTTGTTAATCCTATGATTACTTTGCGAGCAATAGATGACCTATATCTTAAGGATATCTTTAAAAATTTGAGTAGTGGTACAAAAGGACTGAATGTTGTAAGCAGAAGAACTTGAGAACGGTTGATTGATGACTATAACATACAGGAAAATGCTCGCATGATGAATGAATTTGTTAACACAATACAATATAAATGCGGTTAATGTGAATATTAAAATATAAGTTATGCGGTTGATGCAATTGAATTAATAAGTAACAGATAAGTACAGAGATATAAATGAATATGTAAATAAATATATAAGTAAATGAATAAATGCATAAATAAGCGAATAAATAAATATATAAATAACCAAATATATAAATAAATAAACAAAAAAACCAGTAATTAAAAAAAGCAAATTAACAAAAAAAACAATGAATGTTGCAAGCAGAAGAACTTTGGAACGCTTGATCGAGGAATATTACATACAGGAAATTGCTCGCATCAAGTGTGAAGTAAAGGATGTAAGGGGAGTCTGCACAACTGCTGATATTTGGTCGACAAATAGTAAATAAAAACAAACAAGAAATTAAAATGAATTTGTAAATGCGGTAAATGTGAAATGTGTATTTAAAATATAAGTTATGCGGTTGATGCAATTGAATTAATAAATAACAGCGAAGCTACGAGATACAAACGAATGTAAATAAATATATAAGTAAATAAATAAATAAAAAAATAATCAAATAAACAAATAAACCAATAAGCAAATAAATAAATAAGAAACAAAAAACAAATTAAAAAATTGACATGACGGACAGCCTTCTTGGTTTCTTTCCGGTCAGGGACGTTCAAAAACATATAATAATTACCCGCAAGCATATGCCAACAGTAAACACAATTAATAATAATAATAATATGGGTGGCGCGACAGTCCGAGACGGACCTGGGCCTAGCTTCTCAACAACCACTCGTGTTGTGCGTGCTATTGTTTTTTCAAACACAATTAACAACAATAATTAACCAACAACTAACAACAGCAAGAAAATGAACATACAAATTAATCAATGGAACTTTCAATGATACTACAACAACCTAGCGCACTTGGATATCCTTGTCCAAAAATAATAATCCAGAAATGATATTTTTGCAAGAAACGAAAATCCTTATTATGAAAAACGCATAATTCCCCAGAACGAAATGACCTTTCCCGATCCTTATTCACACAGGTTCGCCGTACGCTCTCATTACAATATTCCTGGAACAGAACGCGGATTGGGTAAAATTCAGGAAGAGTGCATGCCAGATCTCCAAAGACATGCTCTTATCAGAAAACATTGACGTTTACAAATTCCAAAAAAAAAAACCTACAAAGGACTGCATTTGGCGTGGAAAATTTTAAAAGGTATGTCGGGCAAAACATGTAGCTGCAAAAAATTTTTGAAATTCAACCTTATTCTCGTAGTCCAGTCATATGTTTATTCATAATGTTGATGCACATAAAAAAATGATTAGCTTCCAACCTACGAGGAGCATGAACAACGCACCAACCCACACCGCCAACAGCGCCAGTAAATTCGTGTTTAGTTTTCGTTGAAATTTTTCATACACAAATAAAGAGAGATACAAAATTCAAAAAACAAGTCGCAGAAAAGCGGTTATTTTTTGCATAAGAAAGCGTGTATTAGACAGCGAGGAATGAAACACAATCAACGATGATTACTTCTGTAATTAAATTATCAATCCAAAATGCGGTTGACGGATGGAAATGTATCCTCCTTAATTTAGTCTGTCACAGAGGCTCTGTGAGCTGATGCATGCGCCACGGATAGTGAGTATTCAAAACAGCCAGTATCACTGTGAAGACGAACATATCTATTATAATTAAAATTATCGTGATCAAATTTAGTACCGTAAAACTAGAGTAAAGCCATATTCAAACTCGATTAAGTTACCATTATCTCAAATAGCGTCAAGTTTTTTTTCCTCATTGTTTAATATTTCTGAATCCGAGAGTCTACAGAATGACAACAGAGACAATGTGTACATCCTGTGGGCCAAAAGAGGCTTAACAATTCGACATCAAACTTTGTAACTCATCTCAGACGAAAGAAATTAGTAGATGTATGTATACAACGAGAATCAGAGCCACTTGGAAAATGTGAAAAAAAATTAAACACTATTAGAGAAAATCTAGCGTTCTTCAGTCAGAAATTAGCGATCAACAAGTTACGCGAACGGTTTCACAAAACCAATTTGATGAAAGAACTTTGAAATTGTTTGTTAATCCTATGATTACTTTGCGAGCAATAGATGACCTATATCTTAAGGATATCTTTAAAAATTTGAGTAGTGGTACAAAAGGACTGAATATTGTAAGCAGAAGAACTTGGGAACGGTTGATTGATGACTATAATATATAGGAAAATGCTCGCATGATGAATGAATTTGTTAACACAATACAATATAAATGCGGTTAATGTGAATATTAAAATATAAGTTATGCGGTTGATGCAATTGAATTAATAAGTAACAGATAAGTACAGAGATATAAATGAATATGTAAATAAATATATAAGTTAATGAATAAATGCATAAATAAGCGAATAAATAAATATATAAATAACCAAATATATAAATAAATAAACAAAAAAACCAGTAATTAAAAAAAGCAAATTAACAAAAAAAAAACAATGAATGTTGCAAGCAGAAGAACTTTGGAACGCTTGATCGAGGACTATTACATACAGGAAATTGCTCGCATCAAGTGTGAAGTAAAGGATGTAAGGGGAGTCTGCACAACTGCTGATATTTGGTCGACAAATAGTAAATAAAAACAAACAAAAAATTAAAATGAATTTGTAAATGCGGTAAATGTGAAATGTGTATTTAAAATATAAGTTATGCGGTTGATGAAATTGAATTAATAAATAACAGCGAAGCTACGAGATACAAACGAATGTAAATAAATATATAAGTAAATAAATAAATAAATAAATAATCAAATAAACAAATAAACCAATAAGCAAATAAATAAATAAAAAACAAAAAACTAATTAAAAAATTGACAAATAAGTCAATAAATAAATAAATAAATTGTTAAAAAAAACTGTGCAAATAGAGTGGCTCACGCTCAGTAAGCGATGCATTTTTAACAGTCAGGTATTTACGAACGGTTTCACAAAACCAATTTGATGAAGGAACTTTGAAATTGTTTGTTAATCCTATGATTACTTTGCGAGCAATAGATGACCTATATCTTAAGGATATCTTTAAAAATTTGAGTAGTGGTACAAAAGGACTGAATGTTGTAAGCAGAAGAACTTGAGAACGGTTGATTGATGACTATAACATACAGGAAAATGCTCGCATGATGAATGAATTTGTTAACACAATACAATATAAATGCGGTTAATGTGAATATTAAAATATAAGTTATGCGGTTGATGCAATTGAATTAATAAGTAACAGATAAGTACAGAGATATAAATGAATATGTAAATAAATATATAAGTAAATGAATAAATGCATTAATAAGCGAATAAATAAATATATAAATAACCAAATATATAAATAAATAAACAAAAAAACCAGTAATTAAAAAAAGCAAATTAACAAAAAAAACAATGAATGTTGCAAGCAGAAGAACTTTGGAACGCTTGATCGAGGAATATTACATACAGGAAATTGCTCGCATCAAGTGTGAAGTAAAGGATGTAAGGGGAGTCTGCACAACTGCTGATATTTGGTCGACAAATAGTAAATAAAAACAAACAAGAAATTAAAATGAATTTGTAAATGCGGTAAATGTGAAATGTGTATTTAAAATATAAGTTATGCGGTTGATGCAATTGAATTAATAAATAACAGCGAAGCTACGAGATACAAACGAATGTAAATAAATATATAAGTAAATAAATAAATAAATAAATAATCAAATAAACAAATAAACCAATAAGCAAATAAATAAATAAGAAACAAAAAACAAATTAAAAAATTGACATGACGGACAGCCTTCTTGGTTTCTTTCCGGTCAGGGACGTTCAAAAACATATAATAATTACCCGCAAGCATATGCCAACAGTAAACACAATTAATAATAATAATAATATGGGTGGCGCGACAGTCCGAGACGGACCTGGGCCTAGCTTCTCAACAACCACTCGTGTTGTGCGTGCTATTGTTTTTTCAAACACAATTAACAACAATAATTAACCAACAACTAACAACAGCAAGAAAATGAACATACAAATTAATCAATGGAACTTTCAATGATACTACAACAACCTAGCGCACTTGGATATCCTTGTCCAAAAATAATAATCCAGAAATGATATTTTTGCAAGAAACGAAAATCCTTATTATGAAAAACGCATAATTCCCCAGAACGAAATGACCTTTCCCGATCGTTATTCACACAGGTTCGCCGTACGCTCTCATTACAATATTCCTGGAACAGAACGCGGATTGGGTAAAATTCAGGAAGAGTGCATGCCAGATCTCCAAAGACATGCTCTTATCAGAAAACATTGACGTTTACAAATTCCAAAAAAAAAAAAACCTACAAAGGACTGCATTTGGCGTGGAAAATTTTAAAAGGCATGTCGGGCAAAACATGTAGCTGCAAAAATTTTTTGAAATTCAACCTTATTCTCGTAGTCCAGTCATATGTTTATTCATAATGTTGATGCACATAAAAAAATGATTAGCTTCCAACCTACGAGGAGCATGAACAACGCACCAACCCACACCGCCAACAGCGCCAATAAATTCGTGTTTAGTTTTCGTTGAAATTTTTCATGCACAAATAAAGAGAGATACAAAATTCAAAAAACAAGTCGCAGAAAAGCGGTTATTTTTTGCATAAGAAAGCGTGTATTAGACAGCGAGGAATGAAACACAATCAACGATGATTACTTCTGTAATTAAATTATCAATCCAAAATGCGGTTGACGGATGGAAATGTATCCTCCTTAATTTAGTCTGTCACAGAGGCTCTGTGAGCTGATGCATGCGCCACGGATAGTGAGTATTCAAAACAGCCAGTATCACTGTGAAGACGAACATATCTATTATAATTAACATTATCGTGATCAAATTTAGTACCGTAAAACTAGAGTAAAGCCATATTCAAACTCGATTAAGTTATCATTATCTCAAATAGCGTCAAGTTTTTTTTCCTCATTGTTTAATATTTCTGAATCCGAGAGTCTACAGAATGACAACAGAGACAATGTGTACATCCTGTGGGTCAAAAGAGGCTTAACAATTCGACATCAAACTTTGTAACTCATCTCAGACGAAAGAAATTAGTAGATGTATGTATACAACGAGAAATGACCTTTCCCGATCCTTATTCACACAGGTTCGCCGTACGCTCTCATTACAATATTCCTGGAACAGAACGCGGATTGGGTAAAATTCAGGAAGAGTGCATGCCAGATCTCCAAAGACATGCTCTTATCAGAAAACATTGACGTTTACAAATTCCAAAAAAAAAAAAACCTACAAAGGACTGCATTTGGCGTGGAAAATTTTAAAAGGTATGTCGGGCAAAACATGTAGCTGCAAAAATCTTTTGAAATTCAACCTTATTCTCGTAGTCCAGTCATATGTTTATTCATAATGTTGATGCACATAAAAAAATGATTAGCTTCCAACCTACGAGGAGCATGAACAACGCACCAACCCACACCGCCAACAGCGCCAATAAATTCGTGTTTAGTTTTCGTTGAAATTTTTCATACACAAATAAAGAGAGATACAAAATTCAAAAAACAAGTCGCAGAAAAGCGGTTATTTTTTGCATAAGAAAGCGTGTATTAGACAGCGAGGAATGAAACACAATCAACGATGATTACTTCTGTAATTAAATTATCAATCCAAAATGCGGTTGACGGATGGAAATGTATCCTCCTTAATTTAGTCTGTCACAGAGGCTCTGTGAGCTGATGCATGCGCCACGGATAGTGAGTATTCAAAACAGCCAGTATCACTGTGAAGACGAACATATCTATTATAATTAACATTATCGTGATCAAATTTAGTACCGTAAAACTAGAGTAAAGCCATATTCAAACTCGATTAAGTTATCATTATCTCAAATAGCGTCAAGTTTTTTTCCTCATTGTTTAATATTTCTGAATCCGAGAGTCTACAGAATGACAACAGAGACAATGTGTACATCCTGTGGGTCAAAAGAGGCTTAACAATTCGACATCAAACTTTGTAACTCATCTCAGACGAAAGAAATTAGTAGATGTATGTATACAACGAGAAATGACCTTTCCCGATCCTTATTCACACAGGTTCGCCGTACGCTCTCATTACAATATTCCTGGAACAGAACGCGGATTGGGTAAAATTCAGGAAGAGTGCATGCCAGATCTCCAAAGACATGCTCTTATCAGAAAACATTGACGTTTACAAATTCCAAAAAAAAAAACCTACAAAGGACTGCATTTGGCGTGGAAAATTTTAAAAGGTATGTCGGGCAAAACATGTAGCTGCAAAAATTTTTTGAAATTCAACCTTATTCTCGTAGTCCAGTCATATGTTTATTCATAATGTTGATGCACATAAAAAAATGATTAGCTTCCAACCTACGAGGAGCATGAACAACGCACCAACCCACACCGCCAACAGCGCCAATAAATTCGTGTTTAGTTTTCGTTGAAATTTTTCATACACAAATAAAGAGAGATACAAAATTCAAAAAACAAGTCGCAGAAAAGCGGTTATTTTTTGCATAAGAAAGCGTGTATTAGACAGCGAGGAATGAAACACAATCAACGATGATTACTTCTGTAATTAAATTATCAATCCAAAATGCGGTTGACGGATGGAAATGTATCCTCCTTAATTTAGTCTGTCACAGAGGCTCTGTGAGCTGATGCATGCGCCACGGATAGTGAGTATTCAAAACAGCCAGTATCACTGTGAAGACGAACATATCTATTATAATTAACATTATCGTGATCAAATTTAGTACCGTAAAACTAGAGTAAAGCCATATTCAAACTCGATTAAGTTATCATTATCTCAAATAGCGTCAAGTTTTTTTTCCTCATTGTTTAATATTTCTGAATCCGAGAGTCTACAGAATGACAACAGAGACAATGTGTACATCCTGTGGGTCAAAAGAGGCTTAACAATTCGACATCAAACTTTGTAACTCATCTCAGACGAAAGAAATTAGTAGATGTATGTATACAACGAGAATCAGAGCCACTTGGAAAATGTGAAAAAAAAAATTAAACACTATTAGAGAAAATCTAGCGTTCTTCAGTCAGAAATTAGCGATCAACAAGTTACGCGAACGGTTTCACAAAACCAATTTGATGAAAGAACTTTGAAATTGTTTGTTAATCCTATGATTACTTTGCGAGCAATAGATGACCTATATCTTAAGGATATCTTTAAAAATTTGAGTAGTGGTACAAAAGGACTGAATGTTGTAAGCAGAAGAACTTGAGAACGGTTGATTGATGACTATAACATACAGGAAAATGCTCGCATGATGAATGAATTTGTTAACACAATACAATATAAATGCGGTTAATGTGAATATTAAAATATAAGTTATGCGGTTGATGCAATTGAATTAATAAGTAACAGATAAGTACAGAGATATAAATGAATATGTAAATAAATATATAAGTAAATGAATAAATGCATAAATAAGCGAATAAATAAATATATAAATAACCAAATATATAAATAAATAAACAAAAAAACCAGTAATTAAAAAAAGCAAATTAACAAAAAAAACAATGAATGTTGCAAGCAGAAGAACTTTGGAACGCTTGATCGAGGACTATTACATACAGCAAATTGCTCGCATCAAGTGTGAAGTAAAGGATGTAAGGGGAGTCTGCACAACTGCTGATATTTGGTCGACAAATAGTAAATAAAAACAAACAAAAAATTAAAATGAATTTGTAAATGCGGTAAATGTGAAATGTGTATTTAAAATATAAGTTATGCGGTTGATGCAATTGAATTAATAAATAACAGCGAAGCTACGAGATACAAACGAATGTAAATAAATATATAAGTAAATAAATAAATAAATAAATAATCAAATAAACAAATAAACCAATAAGCAAATAAATAAATAAGAAACAAAAAACAAATTAAAAAATTGACATGACGGACAGCCTTCTTGGTTTCTTTCCGGTCAGGGACGTTCAAAAACATATAATAATTACCCGCAAGCATATGCCAACAGTAAACACAATTAATAATAATAATAATATGGGTGGCGCGACAGTCCGAGACGGACCTGGGCCTAGCTTCTCAACAACCACTCGTGTTGTGCGTGCTATTGTTTTTTCAAACACAATTAACAACAATAATTAACCAACAACTAACAACAGCAAGAAAATGAACATACAAATTAATCAATGGAACTTTCAATGATACTACAACAACCTAGCGCACTTGGATATCCTTGTCCAAAAATAATAATCCAGAAATGATATTTTTGCAAGAAACAAAAATCCTTATTATGAAAAACGCATAATTCCCCAGAACGAAATGACCTTTCCCGATCCTTATTCACACAGGTTCGCCGTACGCTCTCATTACAATATTCCTGGAACAGAACGCGGATTGGGTAAAATTCAGGAAGAGTGCATGCCAGATCTCCAAAGACATGCTCTTATCAGAAAACATTGACGTTTACAAATTCCAAAAAAAAAACCTACAAAGGACTGCATTTGGCGTGGAAAATTTTAAAAGGTATGTCGGGCAAAACATGTAGCTGCAAAAATCTTTTGAAATTCAACCTTATTCTCGTAGTCCAGTCATATGTTTATTCATAATGTTGATGCACATAAAAAAATGATTAGCTTCCAACCTACGAGGAGCATGAACAACGCACCAACCCACACCGCCAACAGCGCCAATAAATTCGTGTTTAGTTTTCGTTGAAATTTTTCATACACAAATAAAGAGAGATACAAAATTCAAAAAACAAGTCGCAGAAAAGGGGTTATTTTTTGCATAAGAAAGCGTGTATTAGACAGCGAGGAATGAAACACAATCAACGATGATTACTTCTGTAATTAAATTATCAATCCAAAATGCGGTTGACGGATGGAAATGTATCCTCCTTAATTTAGTCTGTCACAGAGGCTCTGTGAGCTGATGCATGCGCCACGGATAGTGAGTATTCAAAACAGCCAGTATCACTGTGAAGACGAACATATCTATTATAATTAACATTATCGTGATCAAATTTAGTACCGTAAAACTAGAGTAAAGCCATATTCAAACTCGATTAAGTTATCATTATCTCAAATAGCGTCAAGGTTTCACAAAACCAATTTGATGAAGGAACTTTGAAATTGTTTGTTAATCCTATGATTACTTTGCGAGCAATAGATGACCTATATCTTAAGGATATCTTTAAAAATTTGAGTAGTGGTACAAAAGGACTGAATGTTGTAAGCAGAAGAACTTGAGAACGGTTGATTGATGACTATAACATACAGGAAAATGCTCGCATGATGAATGAATTTGTTAACACAATACAATATAAATGCGGTTAATGTGAATATTAAAATATAAGTTATGCGGTTGATGCAATTGAATTAATAAGTAACAGATAAGTACAGAGATATAAATGAATATGTAAATAAATATATAAGTAAATGAATAAATGCATAAATAAGCGAATAAATAAATATATAAATAACCAAATATATAAATAAATAAACAAAAAAACCAGTAATTAAAAAAAGCAAATTAACAAAAAAAACAATGAATGTTGCAAGCAGAAGAACTTTGGAACGCTTGATCGAGGAATATTACATACAGGAAATTGCTCGCATCAAGTGTGAAGTAAAGGATGTAAGGGGAGTCTGCACAACTGCTGATATTTGGTCGACAAATAGTAAATAAAAACAAACAAGAAATTAAAATGAATTTGTAAATGCGGTAAATGTGAAATGTGTATTTAAAATATAAGTTATGCGGTTGATGCAATTGAATTAATAAATAACAGCGAAGCTACGAGATACAAGCGAATGTAAATAAATATATAAGTAAATAAATAAATAAATAAATAATCAAATAAACAAATAAACCAATAAGCAAATAAATAAATAAGAAACAAAAAACAAATTAAAAAATTGACATGACGGACAGCCTTCTTGGTTTCTTTCCGGTCAGGGACGTTCAAAAACATATAATAATTACCCGCAAGCATATGCCAACAGTAAACACAATTAATAATAATAATAATATGGGTGGCGCGACAGTCCGAGACGGACCTGGGCCTAGCTTCTCAACAACCACTCGTGTTGTGCGTGCTATTGTTTTTTCAAACACAATTAACAACAATAATTAACCAACAACTAACAACAGCAAGAAAATGAACATACAAATTAATCAATGGAACTTTCAATGATACTACAACAACCTAGCGCACTTGGATATCCTTGTCCAAAAATAATAATCCAGAAATGATATTTTTGCAAGAAACGAAAATCCTTATTATGAAAAACGCATAATTCCCCAGAACGAAATGACCTTTCCCGATCCTTATTCACACAGGTTCGCCGTACGCTCTCATTACAATATTCCTGGAACAGAACGCGGATTGGGTAAAATTCAGGAAGAGTGCATGCCAGATCTCCAAAGACATGCTCTTATCAGAAAACATTGACGTTTACAAATTCCAAAAAAAAAAAACCTACAAAGGACTGCATTTGGCGTGGAAAATTTTAAAAGGTATGTCGGGCAAAACATGTAGCTGCAAAAATTTTTTGAAATTCAACCTTATTCTCGTAGTCCAGTCATATGTTTATTCATAATGTTGATGCACATAAAAAAATGATTAGCTTCCAACCTACGAGGAGCTTGAACAACGCACCAACCCACACCGCCAACAGCGCCAATAAATTCGTGTTTAGTTTTCGTTGAAATTTTTCATACACAAAAAAAGAGAGATACAAAATTCAAAAAACAAGTCGCAGAAAAGCGGTTATTTTTTGCATAAGAAAGCGTGTATTAGACAGCGAGGAATGAAACACAATCAACGATGATTACTTCTGTAATTAAATTATCAATCCAAAATGCGGTTGACGGATGGAAATGTATCCTCCTTAATTTAGTCTGTCACAGAGGCTCTGTGAGCTGATGCATGCGCCACGGATAGTGAGTATTCAAAACAGCCAGTATCACTGTGAAGACGAACATATCTATTATAATTAACATTATCGTGATCAAATTTAGTACCGTAAAACTAGAGTAAAGCCATATTCAAACTCGATTAAGTTATCATTATCTCAAATAGCGTCAAGTTTTTTTTCCTCATTGTTTAATATTTCTGAATCCGAGAGTCTACAGAATGACAACAGAGACAATGTGTACATCCTGTGGGTCAAAAGAGGCTTAACAATTCGACATCAAACTTTGTAACTCATCTCAGACGAAAGAAATTAGTAGATGTAAGTATACAACGAGAATCAGAGCCACTTGGAAAATGTGAAAAAAAAATTAAACACTATTAGAGAAAATCTAGCGTTCTTCAGTCAGAAATTAGCGATCAACAAGTTACGCGAACGGTTTCACGAAACCAATTTGATGAAAGAACTTTGAAATTGTTTGTTAATCCTATGATTACTTTGCGAGCAATAGATGACCTATATCTTAAGGATATCTTTAAAAATTGGAGTAGTGGTACAAAAGGACTGAATGTTGTAAGCAGAAGAACTTGGGAACGGTTGATTGATGATTATAACATACAGGAAAATGCTCGCATGATGAATGAATTTGTTAACACAATACAATATAAATGCGGTTAATGTGAATATAAAAATATAAGTTATGCGGTTGATGCAATTGAATTAATAAGTAACAGATAAGTACAGAGATATAAATGAATATGTAAATAAATATATAAGTAAATGAATAAATGCATAAATAAGCGAATAAATAAATATATAAATAACCAAATATATAAATAAATAAACAAAAAAACCAGTAATTAAAAAAAGCAAATTAACAAAAAAAGCAATGAATGTTGCAAGCAGAAGAACTTTGGAACGCTTGGTCGAGGACTATTACATACAGGAAATTGCTCGCATCAAGTGTGAAGTAAAGGATGTAAGGGGAGTCTGCACAACTGCTGATATTTGGTCGACAAATAGTAAATAAAAACAAACAAAAAATTAAAATGAATTTGTAAATGCGGTAAATGTGAAATGTGTATTTAAAATATAAGTTATGCGGTTGATGAAATTGAATTAATAAATAACAGCGAAGCTACGAGATACAAACGAATGTAAATAAATATATAAGTAAATAAATAAATAAATAAATAATCAAATAAACAAATAAACCAATAAGCAAATAAATAAATAAAAAACAAAAAACTAATTAAAAAATTGACAAATAAGTCAATAAATAAATAAATAAATTGTTAAAAAAAACTGTGCAAATAGAGTGGCTCACGCTCAGTAAGCGATGCATTTTTAACAGTCAGGTATTTACGAACGGTTTCACAAAACCAATTTGATGAAGGAACTTTGAAATTGTTTGTTAATCCTATGATTACTTTGCGAGCAATAGATGACCTATATCTTAAGGATATCTTTAAAAATTTGAGTAGTGGTACAAAAGGACTGAATGTTGTAAGCAGAAGAACTTGGGAACGGTTGATTGATGACTATAACATACAGGAAAATGCTCGCATGATGAATGAATTTGTTAACACAATACAATATAAATGCGGTTAATGTGAATATTAAAATATAAGTTATGCGGTTGATGCAATTGAATTAATAAGTAACAGATAAGTACAGAGATATAAATGAATATGTAAATAAATATATAAGTAAATGAATAAATGCATAAATAAGCGAATAAATAAATATATAAATAACCAAATATATAAATAAATAAACAAAAAAACCAGTAATTAAAAAAAGCAAATTAACAAAAAAAAACAATGAATGTTGCAAGCAGAAGAACTTTGGAACGCTTGATCGAGGACTATTACATACAGGAAATTGCTCGCATCAAGTGTGAAGTAAAGGATGTAAGGGGAGTCTGCACAACTGCTGATATTTGGTCGACAAGTAGTAAATAAAAACAAACAAAAAATTAAAATGAATTTGTAAATGCGGTAAATGTGAAATGTGTATTTAAAATATAAGTTATGCGGTTGATGAAATTGAATTAATAAATAACAGCGAAGCTACGAGATACAAACGAATGTAAATAAATATATAAGTAAATAAATAAATAAATAAATAATCAAATAAACCAATAAGCAAATAAATAAATAAAAAACAAAAAACTAATTAAAAAATTGACAAATAAGTCAATAAATAAATAAATAAATTGTTAAAAAAAACTGTGCAAATAGAGTGGCTCACGCTCAGTAAGCGATGCATTTTTAAGAGTCAGGTATTTACGAACGGTTTCACAAAACCAATTTGATGAAGGAACTTTGAAATTGTTTGTTAATCCTATGATTACTTTGCGAGCAATAGATGACCTATATCTTAAGGATATCTTTAAAAATTTGAGTAGTGGTACAAAATGACTGAATGTTGTAAGCAGAAGAACTTGGGAACGGTTGATTGATGACTATAACATACAGGAAAATGCTCGCATGATGAATGAATTTGTTAACACAATACAATATAAATGCGGTTAATGTGAATATTAAAATATAAGTTATGCGGTTGATGCAATTGAATTAATAAGTAACAGATAAGTACAGAGATATAAATGAATATGTAAATAAATATATAAGTAAATGAATAAATGCATAAATAAGCGAATAAATAAATATATAAATAACCAAATATATAAATAAATAAACAAAAAAACCAGTAATTAAAAAAAGCAAATTAACAAAAAAAAAACAATGAATGTTGCAAGCAGAAGAACTTTGGAACGCTTGATCGAGGACTATTACATACAGGAAATTGCTCGCATCAAGTGTGAAGTAAAGGATGTAAGGGGAGTCTGCACAACTGCTGATATTTGGTCGACAAGTAGTAAATAAAAACAAACAAAAAATTAAAATGAATTTGTAAATGCGGTAAATGTGAAATGTGTATTTAAAATATAAGTTATGCGGTTGATGAAATTGAATTAATAAATAACAGCGAAGCTACGAGATACAAACGAATGTAAATAAATATATAAGTAAATAAATAAATAAATAAATAATCAAATAAACAAATAAACCAATAAGCAAATAAATAAATAAAAAACAAAAAAACTAATTAAAAAATTGACAAATAAGTCAATAAATAAATAAATAAATTGTTAAAAAAAACTGTGCAAATAGAGTGGCTCACGCTCAGTAAGCGATGCATTTTTAACAGTCAGGTATTTACGAACGGTTTCACAAAACCAATTTGATGAAGGAACTTTGAAATTGTTTGTTAATCCTATGATTACTTTGCGAGCAATAGATGACCTATATCTTAAGGATATCTTTAAAAATTTGAGTAGTGGTACAAAATGACTGAATGTTGTAAGCAGAAGAACTTGGGAACGGTTGATTGATGACTATAACATACAGGAAAATGCTCGCATGATGAATGAATTTGTTAACACAATACAATATAAATGCGGTTAATGTGAATATTAAAATATAAGTTATGCGGTTGATGCAATTGAATTAATAAGTAACAGATAAGTACAGAGATATAAATGAATATGTAAATAAATATATAAGTAAATGAATAAATGCATAAATAAGCGAATAAATAAATATATAAATAACCAAATATATAAATAAATAAACAAGAAAACCAGTAATTAAAAAAAGCAAATTAACAAAAAAAACAATGAATGTTGCAAGCAGAAGAACTTTGGAACGCTTGATCGAGGACTATTACATACAGGAAATTGCTCGCATCAAGTGTGAAGTAAAGGATGTAAGGGGAGTCTGCACAACTGCTGATATTTGGTCGACAAATAGTAAATAAAAACAAACAAAAAATTAAAATGAATTTGTAAATGCGGTAAATGTGAAATGTGTATTTAAAATAAGTTATGCGGTTGATGCAATTGAATTAATAAATAACAGCGAAGCTACGAGATACAAACGAATGTAAATAAATATATAAGTAAATAAATAAATAAATAAATAAATAAATAATCAAATAAACAAATAAACCAATAAGCAAATAAATAAATAAAAAACAAAAAACAAATTAAAAAATTGACAAATAAGTCAATAAATAAATAAATAAAATGTTAAAAAAAACTGTGCAAAAATAGTGGCTCACGCTCAGTAAGCGATGCATTTTTAACATTCAGGTATTTAGAAAATAACTTCTAATTAAGAATTTCAATTCTTCTACCAACTTGAATTATGCGAGCTTCATGTATAATATCTGTGTTGAAAAGCCCCAAGGGAGATTCAACATCATTTAAGATCTGAAGTCTCTTAATATGTTTTTTAACGCAATTACCCCACACAGGAGTACCATAAGTAATTATTGCTTGAAAGACAGCTTTGAACAACGTAAGCTGTTTTGACGACTAAACATTGATTTTCGATTAATCAGTGGATACAACATTTTGGTGGCTATTTTTAGTTTAGTTAAGGTCCACACAAACGCAGCTAAGCTTACCCAAAAGCTTACCCAAAAGCACCCACAAAAAAATCCTTCAATTTCGCTGAAAATGTGATTATCAAACTTCTGAACGGATTGGCCGATTTAGATACAATTTCGGAGCTGTTTGATAATTTGTTCTTGTCTCCAGACCAATCCAAAGAAGTCGTTGCTGTTTTGTTTTGCAGCAGCACACATATACAATTTTACTTCAAGCATGTATGCACACACTCAACAGATTGCATAATGGATAAGGTTGAGAATGAAAGATCGGGATAGGCATCAATGGCAAAACAGTGTGGGATGCATACATGTGCATAAGTATATGTTCCCACATTAGCAAACCCAGACTCCAGCCAATTAAGGAAACAATAAAGAAAAAAGAACAAAGAGAGTTTTAGGTCTGTTTTCAACAATCGCGCAGATTCAATAAGAAAAACAACAACAAATCTGTTAGGTTTCTGAGAACCGCAGATCTTCTGAGAGAAGAAAAGTTTGGGGTCGTACTACGGAACCCCCGAATAAAAGGAGAGCAGATGAACGACATGAAACTCGACGTTTACTATACAATATTCCTGAAACAGAAAGCGGATTGGGTAAAATTCAGGAAGAATCCATGGCAAATCTCTCTTATCCGAAAACATAAGCAGAAGCAGACAAGACAGTAGAAGAGACAAAAAATTTAAGAAAAATAATAAGAAAAGCAGCTGCAGCGGAGATGGACACATTTCCCTACCAAAAACAAATAACCCATTTGGTCCAATCCTGAAATAAAAAACCTCACTTTAGAAAAGTGACGAGTTTGGAGAAATTTATGAAACAATGATGTTGGAGTTGGAAAATAGTTAAATCCTTAAGCGGTGGCCAAGAGCGAAGTGGAATCAAGCCCGAAGGTGCAACTGTTTAAACCAAAAAAAGGGCTTGAATGTGATTTCAGTAATCGTCTACCTCTCACCTCGAATAGTTTCTTTCTACAAGTACTAGTGCTGTGATTGCTGATTCCACCAATTCGGAACCAATTACAAAAACAATCGAAAGTTCATCACTCTATGATTTCCCACCACGTGTGCGTGTTTTTTATTCAATCTATAAGTAGTGAAGTAGAATTTTTTACGTAAGACACATACAAAAACCTACTGCCTATCACTACCTATAATATCGGCAGTCAAAACTGGCCGCCCATAAAAATTCGACTTCGATTGTTTTCATATATTTTGACATCGATTTCGAACAAACAAAATGATTTATCATATATTTTGACGGATAAAATCAAAGCTACTGCAAATGTTTTTTTTTTTTAAATCTTACTTCACTTCACTATCGATAGCGATGAAAAAACAAGACTGGTTCCTCTAAGGAAACAAACCAATCCCTTTCTCTTAAAAGTTTCTTTGTGGTGAAAACAGATGTGTCTTTATGCTGAAAATGGAATTCTTGATTTGAGCAAAAAAAAAATTACATTTCATAACTAAAAAATGGCAACATCTTAATACGCACTAAGTCACAGCAATTGCCGATAAATGCAAAAAAATCAATAGCATCCTTGTTACGGGCAATCTTGATGGCAAATTGAAATCCTCAAAAGGTATATTGCCTAATTAACACCGAAGTAGAAGAAATAACATCAGAACCAACACGAAAAGAAACCACAAGGCGTCATTGACGTTTACAAATTCAAAAAAAAAAACCTACAAAGGACTTGGTTCGTAACGTGCAAGCACAGCCAAAGCGCTTCTTTGGTGATCATCTTGAGGTTCGTTCTTTGTCATCAGGTATCTAATTGCAATAAGTTGATGAGTCGATATAATGTTGGCGAGTTAACGTATTGTAAGCGTAGGTCATACGTTGTATTAAAAATGTATGAATAATTAGTCAATAAAGAGACTCGACAACGGATATTTGTGTTATTTAGTATTTTATTCGAGTTACGAATTTAACTGTAGTTGTCGTCGGAGACGAAGGAAAGCAAAACAATACAAACGAAATCATTTACTTCATCCAAAAAGGAAATAATCATCCAAAAGAATAAGCTGAAATTCGGTCGATTCTTAACAAATATATTGGGCAAGACCAATTTAGTATTAAGTATTTCTAAAATTCGTATAATTATTCTAAAAGTTTGAATAACGAAAGAAAAAGGGTGACAATTTATATAGAAATTCGAATTATAATTCGGTTCAAACTCAAGGAACAGATTATAAACAAAATCCCGGTTATAAGCATAATTACAACAATAATGCATGCTATGATTCTAGTAAAGTAAGAGATCAGTCAAGACAACACAAGAATCAAAATAGTTCTAATTCAATCAATAATAATCATTCTCAGCAATCTATACAAACTTCTAGTTATATGTCAGTGGATGGATTAAGTACAGAGGTAGAAGATAATACATTTTTTATAAATTAGCCTCGGAAAAAAATTAAATTTATGTTATACTAACATTTAACAAACAGCAATATGCAACTCTTGTAGATACTGGTTCAACAATTAGATTACTTAATTCAAAAATCGTTTCAATTGAAATTTATGAAAGCATACGGTGAAGCTAATATTTGTAGAATAGACGGTAAGGTAAATAAGAGGAGTCAATATGTAAGAACAAAATGTCCACTTTGAATTGAAACAGAGAGGACAAAAATGCTAGAATGAAATGGGTTCCAATGAATTTAGAAAAACCATATGGATTTTTATTAGGAATGGATTGGATTTGTAAAAATGTCAGACTTATAGATATACATAATCAAGAAATAGTTTGAACAAATAATGAACAAATTCCATTTTTCAATAAGAAAATAGTTGATGATGTTAATATTTTAGAGGAAGGTAAATTTGAAAACATTTAATTAGATCATTTAAATGAAGAAGGAAAGCTGGGAGTTACATAGAATAGAAAAGAAAAAGAGTTAATGAATAAATATAAAAATTTGTTTTATACAGATGGCGATCAACTAACGAACTTCTAGGTTGTATAGGTATCCACCTCAACATGAGGCTGAAGTAAGAAAACAAATGAGAGACATGGAAATTGAGGGCATAGTGAGAAAAAGTAAAATTAGATATGGTTCTCCCATTATTGTCATACCGAAAAAGTCGGATAATTCTGGTGTGGATAAATTCCGGATAGAACTCGATTACAGAAGACTCACTCAAATTAAGATTGATGACAAGAAACCACTTCCTAATATGGCATATTAGGCAAGTTGGGAAAAGCTCAGTATTTTGCAATTGATTTGGCGAAAGGTTGCCACCAAATTTTAGTAGCAGAAAAAATATATAGAAAAAAGAGAGATAGAGAGAGAGACTCATATATTAAAAATACAAGCCGATAAATGCAATTTTATGCAAAAAGATACAAAAATTCTAGAACAGATACTATCAAAATATGCATATCCACTTATTAAATATTTGAAGAAAGATTGTGAAATTAATAAAAAAGATCCCCAATATATTGGAGCATTTGAAAAGCTGAAGTTATTGATAGCATCTGCACCAATTCTGAAATTCTCCAATTGTGGAAAAGAATTGACTGTCACAACAGATGCTAGTGAATATGATATTGGAGCAGTTCTTTCACAAGATGGCCATCCAGTATGTTATGTCTCTAGAACATTGAATAAACACGAAAAAAGCTACAGTGTTACCGATAAAGAGTTCCTGGCTATAGTTTATTCAGCATTATTAGACAAATTAATAGTCCTCTAATAAATGATGAAAACAGTAGTGAATCTATTATGCACTTATCTGATACCATCCATTCAGCAGAGGAACAGTTCCAAGATAATATTTTCATAAAAGAAGAAATCATTAATAGGTAGAGATGTCAATTTATATTGACTTACAATCCAAGTAAAGAAATAGAGGTACTTCATGGCAGAATGAAGAAGAAGAAATTAACCCACAAAACGAACATAAAGGAATAAAAGAATTACTTCTTAAGCATATTAAGCCAGGCAAAAATAGAATTTATTCTTATGTTGAAGAAAAGATTATAATAAAACCCAACAGTCGATAATACAGGTTTTTTTCAAATGATACAAGAACTTAAATTATGAAAACTACTAAAAGGGCACAAGAAATGAAAACAGATGAAGAGTGTCATAAGCAAATCTCACAATAAATGAGACTTATCGAGCTCTTTAAGACAACATTTATTTTCCAAAGTTGCAAGAACATATTCAGCTTATTATAAGTAATTCCGGCAAATATCAAAAAATAAAATGTGATAGGAATCCTATTAAACCAATTATGAGTGTTACAGAAACGCCAAAGGATAAGAGCGATATTGTTCATGTACTATAAACAAACATTTATTACTTTAATTGATAAGCTACCCAAATTTACTGTTGCATACTTAATCAACGATAGGAATGTAGTTAAAAAGACACCTATATTAGAAGGATATTTAGCAACTTTTGATAAGCCAACTGAAATGATCATGGACAATGAGCCTAAATCTGAACGACTCATTAAGTTCTTAAATGATAAAGGTATCGAAGTACATTGGGCCAAAGCAAACAGTCATACTGGAAATGCAGATGTTCAAAAGGCTCCATTGGACGTTAATAAAAAAGATTCAGGCAATTTAAAATTGAAGACTATACTACAGTTGAAGAAAATATTCAAAAAGCTATTGGTCACTATAATGACAGTTATCATTCCACAATCGAAGTGACCCCAAGGCAAACTGACAGTTCATATATGCAAAAATGAGTGGATCTTGTAAACAGTAAGAAAATTAAAAATATTACTAAAATTAATAAAACTCGGGAAAATTATATAGAAAATAGAGCTGAGGGTTATATAAAAAAAACTATAAAAGAGTAAGGCACAAGGACCAAACATATTCTAGACAATTTCCATTAAAAAATCATCCCAAGTAATTCTAGATCATCTAAAAGTACACCAAGAAATTCTAGATCATCTAAAAGCTGCTGAGCAAAATAATCATGCAGCTATCTTATTATTTCTTATATATTCATTAACGAACAAATAAAAATGAATAACCACTTCAACAAATCCTTATTTGATTTGAAACTTACTATAGAAAATGACAGAAGTTACAACATATTGAATGATTATGTTCGTAAGTTAGACTATAAAATATTACTCTTAGAAATGTCAACTAAGTAAAGATGTTTTGAAAATGAAATCAATCGAATTGTTGACATAATTCATCCAACATAAGAGGAATTATACAATATAGATTTTAACTCTATTCAACTCTTTGAGGCAGGTGTATAGGAATAGGAATATAATGATAACTTTTTAGTACTAGCTATTAAGATTCCAATTAACTATATAACTACAGAATTACAAGTTATTAAATCTATTCCTAATTCAAGTTACTTACAAATTAATGAAGAAGAAGAAATGATTGTAATAATAAACGAAAATATATACTTACACAGAAAAAACATTCTTTAAGCATTTAAAGAAAAGTTAAAGTTGTGTTATTACTAGTTCATGTCATTTAAGATATAATAATATAACCTCCATAATGCTTAATTGTGGCAAAAGATATATAATGTAATGTTATATGGAGATTATTTAATTAACTACAATAACTGTTCATTGAAAATAAAACAAAATAGATTTTCCAACAAAAAAATTATTGTACCAGATAAATATTTGTACCCTTCAACTAAAAAAAATGAAATGTTTTTAAAACCCATCGATTTCAACAAGATAATAATTTTAATTGAAAAAGAAATTAAGGAATTGTAATATCATGAGAGTGTTATGTACGGTTCGAACATAAGTTTAATGTTCACATGTATAC
The DNA here is from genome assembly GCA_964034865.1 of Eristalis intricaria. Classification (NCBI taxonomy): domain Eukaryota; kingdom Metazoa; phylum Arthropoda; class Insecta; order Diptera; family Syrphidae; genus Eristalis; species Eristalis intricaria. The sequence goes on along the minus strand of OZ035878.1, from coordinate 8,790,505 downwards.
TAAGCTTAATTGGTATAGCTAACCTTAAAGTCTTAAAAAACAGAAAAGCCACAGTCAAAATTGTAAATTATACGAAACCAGAGGCTTCTGATTCAAAGCGAGGAGGAGTTATGTATATGAGCAGAACAACAGGAAATGCTGACCCGAAACTGGTCAACAAAATTAGCATTGCACACCAATGTGCAACAGCCAAACCGCTTGCTTGGTGATCACCTCGAGGGTCTTTCGTTGACATCAGGTATCTAATGGCAATAAAGTGATGAGTCGATATCATTTTGACGAGTAAACGCATTGTAAACGTAGGTCATAAGTTAGATTAAACAATGAATGAATTTGTCAATTAAGAGACTCGACACCGGATATTTGTGTTGTTTATTATTTTATTCAGGTTAAGAATTTAACTTCCGCCATGGATATTGAGTATTCAAAAACAGCCAGTAACACTGTGAAGACGTATATATCTATTATAATTAACATTATTGTGCTAAATTTTAGTACAGTAACGTAGAGGAAAGCCATATTCAAACCCGTTTTAGTTGAAAATCATTATCACAAATGGCGTCAAGTTTTTGAGTGTCAGAATCAGAGGGTCTGCAGAATGAATGAGCCAGAGAGATATTAACATCCATTCTTGACGGCAAGCTTTTTATATAATCTAAAACGGAATCCACGAAAACAAAAACAGTTGCAATTTGTCCATCCTGTGGACCAAGAGAAGTGAACATTAGTGGTTTTAACAATTCGACATCAAACATTATTACTCATCTCAGACGAAAGCACGGAGTAGATGTATGTATACAACGAGTATCAGAGCCACTTATAAATTGTGAAAAAAATAGCAACACTATTAGAGAAGATCTAGCGTTCTTCATTCAGAAATTAGCTATCAACAAGTTGAGCGAACGGTTACACAAGACACATTTCATGAAAGAACTGCGAAATTTTTTGTTAATCCTATGATTCCCTTGCGAGCAATAGATGACCCATGTTCTAAGGACATCTTCTGTTGTAAGCAGAAGAACTTTAGAACGGTTGATCGAAGATTCTTACTTGAAATAAAGGATGTAAAGGAAGTCTGCAAAATGTTTGACATTTTGGCGGTAAAAACTCGAAGTTTTTTGGGTGTCACAGCAAACTGGGTAGAATCAAACATAGAAGAAAATCTAAGAGGCTGGCATGTCGAGGATTTGTATGTATGCACAGCTATGACCGTATAGCTGTTTTACTTGAGCCAATAGATGCGGAATTTGGGCTAGACTCAATAAAAGTTTCGTCAAAGCGTTTAAATAGTTTGGGATACATATTGATAATTGTGAAAACCTTGATGAAAGTGAAAGTGATAGCAATGGTGAAAACTTAGAACCAGAACGAATTGTTGCAAAGTCAACGAATCTTGAAATGTAATATGTTATGAGATAACGGAACAACTTTTGCTGATACTCATGACAAACTGCAACAATTTGTGGAAATGCGCCGGACGTCCGAAAGCAGCGGGAATAAGACAGGGTATTGTTGGGCAAACCTTTTCCAAACCGGGAATTACTGGATGGAATAGTCTTTACGATGGGCTAACAAAAATGTTGTATAAACAGGATACGTATGGACGATTTTCCATGTAACAGTGAATCCTTGCGGTGTTTAAAACCAAAAGTAGACTCACTGGACTTATTGCAAGCCGAAGGAATATGTAGTTAGGGATGTTACTGAAATGGTTAGTATCCCTAAGAAAAAAATAGAGAAAGCTGAACAGAGAATCATTTGATTAATGAAAACCGTTGGCAGAGAGTTATTTACGGAATATGGATTTTGCCATTTGCTTATGCTTTTACATAGATGCAAATGCAGCAGTTGCTGCAATGTCTTTTCCTATGTTCAAAGACCGATGGATGACTTGTTTTAAATTTAGAACATCATTCAAGAATAAAATCCACTTTCAAAAGAGCTGTAACCAAAGAAATCCACGAGGCTCCTAAAAACGTTCAAGATGCACCAAGTAGGAAATACCAATACAGATATTTTAAATTTGATACCAATTATTAAGACACGGATTCAACAGTTAAAGTTCAACGACCTAGGACAATGCTATTATTTCTCTTTATTTAGCAGATCAGGATAAAGATGTATCCATGCTAAATAAATATCCTCAAATAAAAAATGTGTTTAAGAAATATAATACGCCTGTACCGTCCTCGGGTTCAGTTGAAAGGCGTTTTTCATATGCTACTATGACAAATTCACCAAAGTCGCATAGACTCTCAGGTGAAATGTAGAAGAGGATACACTTAAAATCACAGTACATAACAATCAACAATAATTATTCTTTTTGAACATGAGGAGCAACAATACAATAAACAACAAAACAGTTTTTCAGTACATTCTCTTTTTCATTAAATTAATTTTGTAATCTGGGGCCTATTTCACAGAACGTACATCTCATACATTGTATAATTCTGACACTTCTGCTGTATGATTTCTATTTCTCTGTTTGTATGAGCCGTTGTAATACAACATGTACCACTTAAAGCTTACACTGGAAATATGGGAAAAAATGTATGATTCATACAACAGTTTCTTTTTAAATTCAAGCATACATTTCATACAGCCCTTAAGACTGCTGTAGTCATTACAAAATCAGTTTTCAAATGAGAAAATACACAAAAATAAGCATTTTTCGTCTTATCATTTTTGAATATGAATGATTGTTCATCTTCTTTTTTAAATTAAACATGTAGGAACAAGGTATGTTAGTTCGCCAAGAAATTTTTATTAAGAATCATGTACTATTCGGAAAAATTGTCTTATAACAGCTGAATTAATCTCTGAGGAACTCCATTGTTTAGTTTCTTGTTTGCTTGTAATTCACTTATATAGGCAGCATGGGTTTAGTTCATGACACTATTTAGTTTGCAATGAAATTTGTCATTCAAAATTAGACGTCAAAAAAATACACATCATACAACAAAGAACATATCATACAATACTTCCAGTGGAATCTGTGAAACAGAAAATAGTATGATGTGTATGATGTATGATAGTTTTGTATGTTGTATGAAATGTATGTGATGTTGTTTTGCCCAGCACTGCACCAACATGTGACTACACATGTGACATAACATAAAGTAGTCACTAGTGCCAAATCAAGTGTTACTGTTCTCAAATGTGTTATTCTACGGTTACGTATTCTCGCCCACTGAGCAAAGGCAAGAATAGGAATACGATCTACCGAATACGGTTAACCGAGGCAATTCGATAACGAGGTTGACCTAGGGCAGGAAGTACGATCGGAGGTTATGAGGGAATGCAGAATGGTCAGTGGAGGCAGTCTGCAGCTGATCGCAACGGAAAATAGTTGATTTATTCTTCAAAGACAACATAGGTGGCAGCGGCGGGATGTTAAGGTAAAGTATCTGCCTTAACTCCAAAAAGTTCTTACGATTTCGCATTTTCTCTAATCAAATACTCGTGAACTATAACCAACTATAAAAAAGTAAAAGTCAAACGATAAAGTAAACATAAAAGTGCAAGATAGTGCAAGAAGTTGAAGAGATATAAATAAGACAAGAACAGTGGAACAAGCGAGAAAGAAAACACAGCATTGGTCACAATTGGATCGAAAAATAAAAACCCTGCAAAACTCCACAGAGGTAATCCGTTTCATGTGGTAGTCATGGAAGGAAGGAAGAAACTGCCACGCAGAGGCAGAAAAACGGAAACATCAACAATAAGACCCTCAATAGGAAAAGCATCAACCACAGAATCAGGAGCGTGAACATCAACAGGAGGAGCATCAGCAACATGAAACAATGTTCGTGTAAACTGTTGTAAGTTTTAGTCGTATAAAAAAATCCTATAGATAAACTAAACCCTTTTACAACCTTAAAAAAATTAAAAAAAAAAATAAATATTATTAAATAAAACTCTTGAAACACTTTACACCCAACCATACTTTCAAACCTACTTCCCCCTCAAGTTATCTTTAGCCTGCCAGTTCTAAACTTGTTACGAATTTCGGGTAGCGTGTTTCAAGTGGAATATGCATGACGAGCTTAAACCCTAATATATCACTAAGAAGCGGCAAGAAAAGGCCAAAGACCGCTCGTAGAACCTCAATGCCAGTCGAACCCTCCCCAGTAAAACAAAAAATCGAAAGTATAGAGTCACCCAAACTCAGTAACGAGGATAGTTTTCCACACACACCCGATCCTCTCGAATACGATTCGCAAGCCCCCTCGTGTAGCCATTACTCACATCTAAACACCATACAGATTTCGCAGAAACACAAAAGTCAACCCAAAATGACATTTAATTTGTCGCAAGCCATCATATGTCAGCGGATCCATCATATATGATGGATCCGCTAGAGCGATAGGTACATTCGTGCAGCTAGTCGACCTCCAGTCAAAGAAGACTGTTTCTCCATTCGACAAAGCGGAGTTAGTCGACATAGTCATCAAACGTTTCAAGAAAACGCGATTGCAGCAAGTAATTCAAACGGAGGTATTTCAGTTTAGACAAGGTTAAGCTGAATCAGTAGCTTCATACACGGAAAGAGCATACTCGTTGTTTGATGATCTGAGTAATGCAAACTCAAGTAGCTCATTAGATCTCTGAACAGCAGCATGATATTGATATTGGTCTCAAACCCCAAATTAAACTATAAGTAAAAAGCGCTAGATGCACTGATTTAGACGCAGCAGTCGACATAGCGATGGAACAGGAAAAACTCCTCACTTCCACGACCTTCACCAATTTCACGAACCACAGAGCAACTCATACAAATGGCAAACAATCCCCACACTATGTTAACACGATATAAAATACGAATTCCTGTAGATACTGTAAAAAGCAAGGTCCCACTATCGAAGAGTGTCGAAAATGAGCCCTCAATAACAACAGAAATTCGGGAAGAAACTCCAATTTGAATCAGGGAAACTCATCGCGACCTGGCACGTCCAGCTCCCGGCACCCGGAGTCAGGTGAAGAATATCAGCCAAGGTGCGCAAATAAACTAAATCTAAGAATCTCTAAATATAAAAATGTTGAACCAAATCCAATTCTAACTCTACATCGAAATCAAGATACGAAATTCTCAAATCTTACTCCAAACCGAAATCGATTATCAAATCCATTTAAAACACGAAATCCAATGTATCCGAACCTAAATATATCACAAGAGGAAAAGCCTCATGTGCAAAATCGCGAAATCATTTGTCAGAATCCAAATCGAGATCAACCCAATGCACTAAATAGGTATAATATAGTTCAGAACAAATCAAAATCACTAGACCAACACAAAAAATATACAGAAATAATACCAAATATAATCAATGAAGTACAAAGTGAAATCCTACATCAAAACTCAAGGTTAAACTTAACTCATACAGGAAATCGAAGTCCAAGTCAAACTCAAAACTTAAAGCAATTTCTAATACAAAACCCCACTACCACCACGAACACTGAAAAGCACCGAAGCAAATCTGTCGCCAATTTCAGTTCTGTTACTAGAACTACGAATTTCAAAAATCAGATAAGAATATCATCAAAGGAGTTTAAACCACAGAACGCTCGTCAGGTGCTGAATTAAGCTTGAAAAATTAAATTCATTAAAACATGACGAATGGAAATGACGAATGGAATAAACACAGACACCATTACCTCATTAACAGGCGATATGCCCACATCTACTATTGGCACTATAAAGCTAAATCTAGAACTCAGACTATAGGTCTTCGAACATTAAATCATTCAAAATGGATTCTAGAAATAACAATACTAGAACCAATTCTTTCGCGGCATTAGCAAATCTACCGACTTCGTGCAACGAAGATATCGACTGTGATGAAATCTTAAGTCCCACTGCTTCCTAACAGAAAAGCAAAAATCCCCTCTGTGTGTGTTTTGCAAAAGACTCTTAGTGAAGTCCATGCTTTACTTCGTGAAGTTCAAATTACCAACTACTCCTTGAAAAAAATGAGCATTGGCATTAAAATTAATTGCGATAGTGTTGTTACGCACAATAAACTGTGCACTGTGTTACAAACTAAAAACATGTAGTTTTTCACTCATGACCTACCAGCGTTAGGGTCACTTAAAGTTATTTTGTATGGGCCGGATGAAATTTCTGTCGATGAACTAAAAAATGAACCGGTGTCCCTCGGCTTAAAATGCCAGAACATGAAGTTAATTAAAAAACAATATGAACGTTTTGTTGATACATTTTATTTAGACTTTCTTGAAATTGGTTCAATACGACTCGCTGAACTGGAAAAGAACTCCAAATCTGTATTTAAAACGCATTTTAAATGGGACTTTGCCAGAAGACAACGTAATCGAGTCACGCAGTGTTATAACTGCCAAATGTATGGACATGGCGAAAAAAATTGTCACATAAAAACTCAGTGTGCTAACTGCTCCGAACATCACAAAACCAGTGAGTGCACCAAGAACATAAAATGCGCCAACTGCAATGGAATACATAAGTCGACTGAACTAACATGTGTCAGTCGCCAAAGCTTTCTTGAAATTAGGCAAAAGCTCTCGGACAAAAACAAAACACTTCTGATTAGAAGAGCACAGACGTCTTTCGTGCCTAACATCATGGATTTTCCATCACTCCCATCCCATCGCAATTCAGCAGGTAACGTAGCACCTAGGGCTACAATCACTAACATCCACAAGTCATCGAATGCGTGGTCCAAATCTACCAACAACAATACTGTGCAGAACATCCAGGAGGTTTTCTCGCTAGAAGAAATTAATGCTCTCACTTCTGAGATGATCATCTTGCTCGGGAACTGTACTACAAGAGCGGAGCAATTTAATGTTATAACACAACTTGCAATTAAATACTTATACAAATCGAAATAATGAACAGTGGCTTACAAATAATTTGTTGAAATGCTAGAAGCATTCGAGGAAAACAATTAGAATTTTTCACATTCCTTAATACATATGATATTGATGTAGCATAAATTTGAGAAACTTGGCTTTGTTTTGAAACGTCTAATACAACATAAAGTACTTCCAATCATAAGTACGAAATTAATTGAAACTATTGGTATTGAAGTTCCTTTTGCTAATGGCTTATCACTAAAAATTTATAGTGCATATTTTCCAGGTGGGAGGAATTCGCCTCAAAATCGAATTGATCTCCGAAGTAATATTTTGAGATTGATAAACACAAATGATATCTTTCTAATAGGTGGTGATTTCAACTGCAGGCATAGACGTTGGGGTTGTCTTAGAGCTAATTCTTGGGGTAATATTCTGGCTGACTTAAACTGTAGACATCCTTTCGATATACTCTATCCTCCTAATCCATCCTACATACCTTCTAATAGTAACTGGAACCCATCTACATTAGATCTCTTTTTAACTAATATTTCTGACCTTTTTACGCCTCCTACAACACTTAACGAACTCAATTCCGATCATTTACCTGTAATATGTAGTACTATTCTTTCCCCAGTACAATGTTCATCTTCTGTCTATGATGTGAAAAATGCTAACTGGAACTTATTTAAGACTTTAATACGATCGAAGCTAGATAACTGCTTAGTTCAAAATAACAGCCAAACCCATATAGATCAAAACATGAGTACGTTTACAAATGCTATTCTGGAAGGCTTTGAGCAGTCAGTGCCTAAGAGAACGAATTCAAGACAGGCATCTTATGTGCTACCACACTTCATTCTTCAATTTATTAAGCTGAGAAACATCTGTAGATCCAGATGGAGACGAACAAGGAATGATGTCTACCTCATCTTATTTAAAAAAATGAACTCTTTAGTTAAATATATGAAACTACAGAAATCAATCATAGAACGATAGACTCCAAAATTTGGAGAAAGGCAGTAACCCATTTTGGAATTTGGTGAAGGTAATAAAGAAAAAAACATAGCTACATTCCTCCACTGAAGGTAGATAACTCTGTGATACTCTCTTGTTCCGAAAAAACCAATGCGCTTGCTAACCACTTTTCTATAAGGCATTCGATAACCAACAACATTATCCCACCCACGGATATTAAATCTTCCGTCGAGCAGTCTATTCATTTTCTTAATTCATAAACAATAATGGGCGATTTCAATCGTTATAGACAGCTTAAAAGTTAAGAAATCTTCTGGCTTTGATGGTGTTAGAAATGTGTGTCTCAAAAATTTGCCACATTTTGCTCTCACTACGTTGACAGACCTGTTTAATTGTTGTCTTACTTTGGGATATCTTCCAACCCAATGGAAAACTGCCAAGGTAATTCCAATCTTAAAGCCTGGCAAGGACCCTAATCTAGTCGTAAGTTACAGACGAATCAGTCTGCTCAGTACTCTTAGTAAGTACCTTGAAAAGATCATAAACAATAGAGTTGTATCTTTCATTGAGAGTAATTCTATTATACCCTCTGAGCAATTCGGTTTTAGATCTTTACACAGTACCACACACCAAGTGCATCGTATCGCAGGTGATATCAAAAAAAGTACTGGCATGGTAATTTTAGATGTTGAATAGGCTTTCGATACTGTTTGGCATTATGGATTGATTCATAAGTTAGTAAGTGTTAATCTTCCGTTGTGTCTTGTCAAAATCATCCAGCCATTTTTGTCTCACAGAAGTTTTAATTTTTCCATAAATGGAAATTCTTCTGTAAATAAACCGATAAATGCAGGAGTTCCACAAGGATCCGTCCTTAGTCCAGTTTTATATAACATTTATACATCCGATTTCCCTAACTTGACAAACTGTAGTATCGGCTTTTTCGCTGACGATACTTGCATTTATTCATCAGATGTAATTGGTTTCAACGTTGAAACTAATCTACAATCTGCTTTAAATGCGATCGAAACATATTGCATTAACTGGAAAATTAAAATTAATGCTTCTAAGACACAAGCTATCTTTTTTACTCGTAAAAGACTTATTGTCAATGGAATTGCGGTGGAATGGAAACCGAATGTAAAATATCTTGGGGTTTATTTAGGCAAGCGCTTAACATTCAATCTTCATGTGCAAGAAACAATTAAGAAGGTTAACACAACTACGAGAATACTGTATCCATTTATATGTAGACGTTCAAAACTCAATGTTGCGAACAAACTACTCATTTTCAAAGCTATTTTCTATCTATTATATTTTATGGGTCTCCTGTCTGGGGTAAATGTGCGAACGTTCACTTACGCTAGCTGCAGATAGCTCAAAATGAACTGCTTAAAAAGATTCTGGATTTTTCATGGTTTTTCCCAACAAAAGAATTACATGAAATGGCCAACATTGAAATGGTAGCACAAAGGATTGAAAGAATTCTGTTAAAATACAATATTTCGTGATTATCTTCTGACAATGTCTACATCTCTAATTTGGCTTTACAATTTGATAGGAGATTGAATGAAAATACTATACCAGACGCATATCCAATCCCCAACATCTAAGACATACTCGGACAACTCGGAGACTCTAAATATTTCTTAACGTTGGATCAAACGAACGGTTTCCATCAGACAGAAGTTTCAGAAGACGATAGAGAAAAAACCGCATTCAGCACACCCACCGGTCATTTCGAGTTCAACCGAATGCCCTTTGGTCTACGAAATGCTCCTCCAACATTCCAGAGACTCATGAATGCAGTACACTCTGGATTGCAGGGCATAAAGTGTTTAGTCCTCCTCGATGATATTGTAATCTACGGGAAAAAATCTACAAGATCACAATAAGAAACTAATAGAAGTCTTCCAGGTCTTAGACAAAGTCAATTTGAAAATTCAGTTATCAAAATGCAAATTCCTTCAAACAGAAGTAATGTATCTAGGGCACGTTATCACATCAGATGGTGTAAGGCCCGATCCTGAAAAAATAACAGCCATACAAAAAATCGAACCTCCCCAAAATCAAAAAAAAAAATTAAATCTTTCTTGGGCTTAGTGGGGTACTATAGAAAACTTATCAAAAACTTCTCGAAAATATCTAACCCGATAAACAAACTCCTCCGTAAAGACGTACTATATAAATGGGACGTATTTTGTGATGAATCGTTCAGAAAACTAATAAAGTTTTCTAATGAAGTTTTCGGTGCAGTAATTTCTCAAGGAGAAAAGGACACAGACGACTTGCCCATGGCATATGCTAGTAGAATATTAAATAAGGCAGAAAAGAATTACTCTACCATCGAAAAGGAAGCTGTTACTGTTGTCAGAGCAGTTACACACTTTCGACCATACGTATTCGGTCGTCAGTTCGAAGTTATCACCGACAATAAACCGCTTGTATGCATCTTTAATTCAAAAAAATCCCTCTTCCAGAATAATGCGCTGGTGAATCAAGCTAGAAGAGTACGATTTTATTGTGACGCATAAAGCTGGACGTTTAATTACAAACGCAGACCCACTATCACGGTTAAAAACAGCGGAAGTAAAAGTAGTGACACGCAGTCAGAGTAAACTAAGCCCGGATAAAGTTATGCAAGAAACGTAATGTAGATCTCGAATCCAGACAAAATCAAGCAGATAATGCATGAATTCCATGATACACCTTTAGGAGGTTATCAAGGAGTCAAACAGACTGTAAAACCCATCAAAAGACACTACAAATGGGAAAATATGCACACAATTGTGAAAAATTACATCAAATCTTGTGATTTGTGTCAAAGAAACAAAATGTACTCACGTAATAGGATACCAATGGTCATCATTACAACGGCAAAAATCCCATTCGAAAGAATAACCCTTGATATAGTGGGACCCCTCCCGATTAAAGGGGATCATAACACATACATACTTAAATTTCAAGACGACCTCACTAAATTTGTACAAGCAGTTCCAATACCCAACCAAGAAGCCCATACAGTGGCCGAATCGCTAGTTAAGCAAATCATTTGTACATTCGGAATACCACAAACCATTCTCACAGAGACCATTCTCCTAAAAATACAAAAGACACAAAGACGCCCATATCATCCACAATCAAACGGAGCACTTGAACGATCGCATAGAACTTTAGGCGAATATCTGAGAAACTACGCAAGTAACGATCAAACCAATTGGGATAGGTACATTAATTATGCAGTGTTCTGTTATAACACTACAGGCCACACAAGTAACAACTACAGTCCCTATGAAGTCATTTTCGGGCTAGTACCACCAATTCCCTCTATCTTAAATAGACAATCGCAACCCGTATACAATAACAATGACTACATAAGTGGAATTAAAGGTAAACTACAAACAGGCTACGAAACAATACGAAAAAACCAAAGAAAAGTCAAAGCATTACTTCGATCAGAAATCAAAACAGGTCAAACAATATAACGTAGGTGATACAGTATGGTTAGAAGCAAAAAACCGATCGAACAAAAAACTTACCCCCATCTATGAAGGACCCTATGAAATTGTAGAGATCATATCCCCAACAAATACCAAATTAAAAAAACACAGAAATATAAACACATAAAATCAATTAAAATATCATAATTGACAAACATCAAACACCTAAGCATAAACAAATTCGATAGAACCCCTACCCTTGTTTTCTTTCTTCTTCCCAGTTTCTGTATCATGCTATGCTTTATAAGCACTACATTAACACAAGCAGTGGTGCAACCGCTAGAACCAATCGGTGTACTAGAGAAATCATTCACTAAATGGACATTCCTGTTCAACTTTAATAACTTCATGATAAAAAGCAGTACAAAAACCCTAGACAAAATATGAGAACGTTGTCGGAACTCTGCACAAGTACGATAAAAGAATACCCATTAGATCACTGCAAAATAACGATGAAAATCTTGCACAACATCCTAACAGAGATTCAGCAAAATGATAAAGAACTAGACGCAACATTAGACAAGAAAACGAGAGATAGAAGAAGCACATTCATGCAGAACGAAGGCAGCCTATTCAACGGAATAAGGCATACCCAAAAGTTCCTATTTGGTACAATGGACCAGCATGACGTGTCCATGATAGACACTGCATTTCAAGAACTCTCGGAAAAGCAAAAGGACTTGTATTACTTGTCAGAAAACTAGATAACCATAATCTCAGGGTCGTAGACGCATTCAACGAATCAACGCACCAAATGAACAAGAATTTCAATACAATTGTCGAAGAAATAAACAAAAACACGATTTAGATAACCAATCCAACAAACTTCGAAAAAACTTACGAAATTACAAATGTAGTAACAATGTTCGCCTCAAAAATTATAGAGAAACAGGTTGAGTTCCTTGGGATAATCCAGGACGCCAAATTAGGAAAAATGAACATTCGATTTTTAAACTCAAACAGATTTATTTCAATCTTAGAAAAAATATAGCTAGACCTTTCACACAACATAAGATTCCCACAAAGGATCTCTAGACTAAATCTACCCACAATAAACCTAATAGCAACTACTACACCCATATACGTAAACAACAAATTAATGATCCAAGTTAGTATACCCCTCGGTAGCGAAGAATTTAATTTGTTTAAGAGAACATCCATCCCAATAAAACTAAAACAAAACATTTACAAATTTATGTCAGTAAATAGCGAACTTATAGCGATAAACGAGAACTACAGACGATATTCCTTAACACAAAAGATCTAAACAAGTGTCCAGAACTCGAACCAAACCACTTCATATTCCAACAAAACTTCGTGATACATAATCACAAGGTCAATAACTGCATTATTAAATTAACTTCAGGAAACACAACCCCAAAATCTTGCGAAACCAAAATATTCCAACTAAACCACGAAAACTGGTTCAACCTAGTAAATAAAAATTCATGGCTTTACGTCATACCGAAAAACTCAAACGTGAAAATACTATGTGGCACCACGCCTCAAACCCTCAAACTGTCCGATAGTGGAATTTTAACAATAAATCAATACTGTCAAGCAATGACCGACGAAGTACATATACTAGCAAGCCTCAAACGAAATCTATGACAAAACTCCAACCATGTACCGTTCCAGTACTCGAATTTGTCGCGAAAACCTTCCACAAACAGATTTTTCAACAAAACCATCAACAAGCAAAAACGCAAAAAGCCGTGCAAGAACTACATACACACAGGAAAAACAAACAATCGGAATGTTCTTAATGCCTATTTCATGGAAACATCAGTCCATGATAAAAAAAAACATAGTTTCATCGAACAAAAGTCATAGACTTAACTGGAAGGAGAGGAAACAAGAAATTAAAGCGGCCAGCCGTCGTTTCTCCCCGGCCATATATTAAAACCTGTAATAGTTAACCGAAAGCGTATGCCAACAGCAAACACAATTAAAAATAATAATTAAACATCAAATAATATACAAATTAATCAATATAACTTTCAAGGATATTACAATAACCTAGCACACTTGGAGACCCTTGTTCAAATTATAATCCAGGAATAATATTTTTGTATGAAAGGAAAATTCTTATAGAAATGGTACCATTCAAATACAAAAACTACATTGCATACTTCAACTACAGGCTACATGACAGAAACAATGATAAAGCTGCTATTCTCATAAAACCGAATATACCACACACACATACAATTTGCCAAAATGGTATTCTCACCAAAACTGAGCTCCAACCAAATCGCCGAAAAGTATTGTATAAGGCGACCTTAATGCCAATAACTTAATGTGGGGTTCGACACACAACAAACATGAGGGAAATGTTGTTGCTGAATAGCTACAAAAATATCAGTCGCTTAGATCACCTGCACACCTTCCTACAACAAATAATCTAATGCGGTTGACTTAACATAACCTTCTATCACAGGTAGCCCGCCATAAAAATCACTTAATTATTAAGAAGGAATTGGCCATTTCCCAATCCTTATTGACACATGTTCGCAGTACAGTCTCATTACAATATTAATGGAACAAAACCCGGATTGGGTAAAATTCAGGAAGAATGCATGTCAGATCTCCAAAGGCATTCTCCTATCCGAAAACATAAGCAACAAGCAAACGATTTAAGAAAAATAATAAGAAGCAGCGGCAAAGCAGATGGACATTTTTCCCTTCCAAAAACAAAGAACCTATTTGGTTCAATCCTTTGAAAAACGGTGAACTTGGTGAAATCCAAGGAACAATCCCAACATTGTTGCATCATTAACATCATTACGAACAGAAGATTAGACGCCAAAATTAAAACAATGGTGCGTTACGCAAGAAGTACAGCCTAGACAAACTTCTTGAACTCTATCAGGACTCAACGATCTTTTGCTTTTGAGAATTCGCGTAACTGTTTCCAAAAAAATGGGCTCAAATGCCAATTTCTCACAAAAAATACTCAATTAACAACAAATAATTTTACTTTAGAAAGATCTAGTTTCAGAAGCTACTCTCTCGGGCCTGAGGGAATCGCTATCCTCAACCAAACACTCTACACCTGGACAAGACAAAAAAATACATGCACAATCCTTAAGAAAAAAATTGTCCAGTTGAGTTCTTCCTATGATTTACAAAATTTTATAACAACAAACTGAAAGAAGGTACATTTCCACATGAGTGGAAAAGCTATTTTGATCCCTATACCGACACACAATCTTTAGAAAGTTATCGCCCGATTTCATTACTTTCTGTTCTATTCAAGTTATTTGAGAAAATAATCGGTAATTGAATCAAATGGACATTGGAATAACATCTTAACACGGGACAACACGGCTTTAGACCATGTAGAGGTGTAACCACTTTGTTGCACATGCTTGATCAAGCAGTACGCACAGAGTTAACCCTACGACATCATTCCGCTCTTTTGGCCATGGATTTAAAGAAAGCTTTTGAAAGAGTTACAACATTCAAGGTAATAAACAAAAACTCCATGGTTTGGATCTCAATACCAATGTCTTGAAAGTGATACATTCGTTTATGACGATCAGAATTATAAGAGTAAGGGCAAATAGTTATTATTCGAGGATAAAGAAAAGGAACTCTCTTGCCAACATTACTTTACAACGCCTACCTTGACTCACTCTTAAAAGAGTTTAAAAAGTTAGTTTCCATTATTCGAACTCGACCAAAGGTGATGCAAAAAAAAACTAAACTTAACTAACTACTGGAGCGTTGCCTTGTGCATAAATAGAAGCGGTAGAGGTGAAAATTATTTAGGTCGTACAGATTCAATTGCGTAGGATTCGACGCACTAACCCACTACGCCACGACGACCCACACATCACATTGGTACTTCTCAAACAATGCCATAAACACATCCTTATCCCAAACACTAAAAGGTGGATTTAACCTGTGACTTATAAGAAAGTGTTTGTTGAGATCAGTGCAACAGGACAAACTGATGGCTTTCTATCAAAGTCCATTTAGAATACCAAGATAGTGCACGCACCATTCACATTCCTACTCATTATATAATTTATTGAGCGTGTGCATACATGACATTGTAGAATTCTCTATGTGTACTGCAGCAAAACGGAACTGCCAGCAACAATTTTACACAGCGTGGTTAGGGATATCATCAGATTCATAAAAAAGGGATCTTGGGAATTCCGTCTACCTGTGTGCGATGTGCAGTTGTCATTCGAATTGAAGTCAAACTTTATGAACCAAGAAAAAAATTAGCCTTTACTGTAACACATTATGTGATAAGTGTAGCTCTCAAATACTATCCAAATCAATTAAACCTCACAAGTGTGATACTCATAATTTCAGTTAAATTTAATGATTATTTGAAAAATCCCTCTCGAAGCAGAGAAGTATAATATTGTGTCTGGTCTTGGGTATGTGTGTGTCCACAGCCATTGCTGTTTTTATCTACCTCTACATGCATTGATAGAATGGGTATGTGAAAATAAGAATAGGGAAAGAAAGGAAAAGGTTTGTTTTCGTTCGATAAAGGGTGATCACTCAGTAAAAGCTTTCCACTCTCTCAATGGGATTTCATCCACCCGACCAACCGTAACAGGGAGAGCACAAATGCATCTACAATTGTTCACCGGAATCAAACGGCTACTGCATTTATAGACACGACGACAAGTGCAACAGAATCATGACACAGAAGCTAACAACACCCAACAGCAGCTCGTTTGTTGGAGAAGTTATAGCAATAGTGGACGTGATCAAGGTTGCTAGTACAACCCCTTGGGCGCATTACGCATTATATTCAGCAACAAAACCAGAACTCCGATTTTCTAGTTCATCTTTACATTTACAATTTTCAAAATATGTGGTCACCACGGTACCAAGCAATTTGAAAGAGTCACAAAAGGATCAATGCATTTTGTACCACCGCAATTCTATTCATCAATTCTCAAAACTGCCTCAACTTTATTTAATCTGCCTTAAATTAAATCAATAATTTGAAATCGTTACACGTTGGAACAAATCAAATAACTTCTTAAGAAATAATATGGAGTCCTAGGAAAAGTGATCAATAACAATGAATTCAATCGTTTGCAATCGTACAACTAATTCTAATGCGTTTAGGGCATGTACTGTTCAACAAAGAGAAATTACTTAACTTAAATTATCGCCCCTAATTATGTGACTTTTACCAAGATGTACTAACTATAACATATTTCCTAGAGAGTTCTCCATAAACGATGAACCATTTTGCGAACAAAGTTCCATCACTACAAGATCTCCTAGATATCACAACGCCACAACAACAAACGCTGTTGTTAAGATCAATAAAAATAAACCTAATCCGTTATATTTGATTAGGATTTTAACTAATGTAATATTAAATCATGCTCATTAACAGCCATATGGGCATTGTTCCCCGGCGTTTAATGTGTAACGGATAATACAAATGTGTTATACCTGTGATAAAATAAAATTTCGAATCTTCAAAACTGCTGCGCACTGCACAATATGTATAACTTAAGCTTAATTCCATTAATTGCTCCTAACTGATGAAATAATTTCCATTGAAAACAGAGTGAAATAACGTTTGATAGCCACGTTTGATCCGTAGTAGTTTTAATTGTAATCCCCATACCATACACATAAATACACGTACCATAGACATTAAATGTTCTCGTGTAAATAATGTTGCAGGGAGACTCAAGTAATAACTATAAAATATCGTAATATCTTTTAATAAAATAAAAATTTAAGAATTCATTTTAATTTAAAAAAAATCTCTATGCACTCACTGAAACGGATTAACAATCCTCCTCCAAGAAATTCAATGCCTGCATCCCATTTCCAAAGAAAACTTTTCATCCACCTTGTGACAGCGAATTTCCCTGTAAAACGAAGAAGAATAGATGAAATAATTGCGAATAACATCAAATATAAAATGACACTCAATTCAATTTTCTCTTCACAAATCGTCTTTGATTGCTATTTGTCTGAAATTCGTATTGCGTATTATTTTCCTTGAAACTGGTCTAGTTTAGGCAAATCTTTTTATTTAATTATTAATTAATTAATAATATGTAGCCAAAAATTTGTTCTGCTCGGCAATCGCCATTAATCAATCAGGAATACACACAGCGAATAGAACGTCAAATGATTCACCTCCTTTGTTTGGAGGGGAAGACCATCAATTGTTCGAAGCGATTCACGCGCATTCACCGCCAAGGGAGGGACAACTGTATGAAAAAAAGGTGGCAGATAGATTTAAAGGTGGTAGAAGCTGAACATCTATCTATATATTGATTTCTAGCTTGCGCTTTCATCTTAATTATTTTCTAATGATGTTGCCAAGTCTCAGATTTTTATTATTTTATTTATTTTAATATTTTAATGTATGGGTGACATTTTATATTTTGTATACTTCAAGTTTTAAAATAGTGTCAAATGCCACTTCAATTGGCTTCAGTGAACAGTCTTAAATATGGGTGGGGTGACCCTAAGAATCAATTTACATAATTGAAGAAAAACAAAATACTTAAGGATATATAAAAAATACATGTAAAAGATTTAAATTCAAAAGTAAAAATAGATAAAAAAAATAGAAATGCACAAATGAAAGCCTGTAGGTACAACGCCTAAGGTATTTTTCAAATTTTCCAGAAAAAGTTTAAATTCTGATTGATCGAGGGAGCTTATTAAATAGGCGGCAAGATAAAACGAAATAGAAATTACAAAATGCGGTAGTACGAGAAAAGGGCACTGATACAACATTCGAAGAGTTTCTACGTAGATCATGATCAGAAATTAATCTGCAGTTAAGATTTCCAGATCTCATAAAGAATGTCTTCAACACTTTAAAACAGTACAAATGACGGACGCGGAGAATTTTCATATCACAAAACAATATATAGCTAGGATGTCGGCGGTGTTTTCTGCATATCGTTCTCAGCACTTTTTTCCGCAGAATTAACAGAGGGTGTCTTTTATTTTTGTATGCACCGCCCCAACAGGCAATACCATATTGGACCTTTGAATGGAAAATACCATAATAATTAATTCTAAGTAGTTTATTCAAGCAAACATTTTTCAGGTAAAAAAAACTTCTGAGAGAGCGACAAAAATATTTCCTTAGACACTCCATATGGTTTGCAAAACTCATCCTAGAGTCAACAGTAAGACCCAAGTATTTAAATTCATCCACTTTTTCGTTTGGGAAGCACTTGTCACTGCAGCTAGTAGCGCTACAAAAAGTAGGGAAGGATAAGTCGGGAGCACATTTGCAACTTGCCAGTCTGTATCTTTGACACTCCGGTGCATGAAAGCAAACTTTTGCATTGGCACCAACTGGGGTGGATGGATTAAAAAACATAATTTAGGTTTTAGGGCTAATGCTCAAACTATGTTCGTAATAAATTAAAATCCCAATTGATGTTAGTAACCAAATTCAAAGCGCTATCAGATTCATATGAACAGCCTACATCATCAGCGAAAGCAGTAAGTGCACCTTTGAAATTAAGGTCAAACAGCGAATTGATGTAGACCAGAAACAGAATGGGTCCCAACACAGAACATTGTGGTACTCCCAAAATGAAGAACTGGATTTCGCTC
Source organism: Eristalis intricaria (assembly GCA_964034865.1). Taxonomy (NCBI): domain Eukaryota; kingdom Metazoa; phylum Arthropoda; class Insecta; order Diptera; family Syrphidae; genus Eristalis; species Eristalis intricaria. Next base: position 8,771,609 of record OZ035878.1, on the reverse strand, counting down.
CTTATCTCATCAATCTTTACTCTTTATGTTCTATTAGAAAGGTAAGACCTAAACCAATCGAGCATGAAGCCAAGAACCAAGTTTCCTCAACAAGATAGTGTGGTTAACCATATCAAATTCTTTTGTGATATCCACAAATAGGCCTGCAGTGAACTTTTTGCCATCAAGGTTACAGGAAATGCGAGAACAAAAATGTAGGAGGGCATCTTCAGTTGATTTCCCTTTCTGAAAACCAAATTGCACTGAATTAAAAAATTTAGAGATTGTCAGTAATGACTTCTCAAGAACTTTAATTGGAGAGGGCTATTTGTTGCGCGATGTTACGTTTCTGTCACAAAATATTTTTTCAAACCCATTTTGAGTGCATGTAGCATGTCTGTAAGAATTGGTTGTATCGATTTTTCATAAAACTAATGTACACAGATAGCATTGGTGCCCACGAGATACCATATTTGTCGATTAATCGTGACTACCTACGTCCTTTTAAAAAATCAGTAAAAAATGAAAAGCGTGATAAATACTGTATATTTTTCAAAAATATACAAGGTTAGTAGATGGTTTTGTACTTTGTAGCGTAGCATGGGTTTTTATGAACAGTGATCCTGCTGTAAGAATTCATAAAGCCAAATTTCCAGCTCGGATAAGAAAAGTAAAAACAAAAAAGAAATTTAGCCGGTACGAGATATTCCGCTTTACTAAAAGAGTCAACAGGCATATCGCTATGTAAATACTTGCATATTTGAATACGATATTTTTCAAAAAATGGTTATTGTAACGTTATTAATTACCTCGGCATTGTTGAAGTCACAGAGTGTACAGGAAAAAATTCTTGCCGAAAAACTTGTAATTTTTCAAAAATACCCTCAACTAAATTTAAGTGACATTATCGACACTGGAGGCTACCTGAAAATCTGCATAAATGGCTCAAAAACGGACGAGGGAACTGGACTAGGAGTATTCGCGATATCGCCGGACATATCCATAGTGTATACCAAGCAGAAGTTAAAGCCATCCAAGATTCTGCCCGCTTGCAGTCGATGAACTCGATACACGGGCTATCTATCGCCATCTACATTGATAGCCAGACGGCCATAAAGGTTCTGCATAAACCATCAATTAAATCGAAGATGGAAAAACTTTGCCGTCTATCTCTTAGGGAGATAGTGGTTTAATGCAACCATACCCTATGCTGCGTATCTGCGCATAGTGGTTTTTGCAGACAACGAAAGGGCCGACGAGGTAGCAGGAATTGGGACTGCCACTGCTAAATAATCAGGACAACCCATATCCCTCAGTCCAAGTAATAAACACCGTGTTACTTACAGATGCCGTCAACTTCGCTAATCGGAGATGGATGGAATTAAATACATGTACGACTTCGCGGCTTATTTGGCCCTCACTAAATCCAAGCAAGACAAATATACTCCTAAAACTATACATATCCATATCACCGACCACTGCCTTCTCGGTATCCATGCCAGAAGATTGGGAGCTCCCCACAACGACTACTGCAGAAGCTGTAGAGACGATGAGGAGGAAGAAAATACGCTTCATCTCCCCGGCACTCGTCCAGCCCTTGCAAAAACTAGAAAAGATATTCTAGGCAACTACCTAGAGGAAATGTCAAATTTAAAGATACAAGACATAGCCAAGTTTATCGAAAAGCTATTTGGCTGTAAATCAGCACAGGAGTGGACTTGTCATAGTAGGCCACTAGAATACCATTAGTCAGGTTATTTGTATATTTTTGGTATATTTTTTCTTGTTTATTTGCCTTAATCTTCATATTATTTGCATTGTTTAAAGAAAGTTTAATTTTGTTATTGTACATATGAATAATTGTTAATCACTGTAATTTTGTAAAAATAATCTGTGAGTCACTGTACGATCAATATCGCGCCATCCGAATCCATCTGCATCTGATCGCACCATATTTTGCAGCATCCAATACGCGGACTTCAAGTCGAATCGGACGATGCACGCACACTTATAACGTATGCATACGATAGATGCATTGCATTGCATACAACGACGACGTGTGGCTGCTGATGGTCAATTGCAGATGGTCTCGGTCACTTGGATCGTGATCGCAGAAGACATCGGATGGAGCAAGGCAACGAGGTGTACTGTATCAAATAAATTTGTAATTTAAAGTAAAATCGACTGCATTATACATTATTTCATAATCATAAAATTGGTCCTTCTAGCCGGAGAATGAACGACTGAACAATTAAATTAACCCGATCGTATCGTTTTTCCAAGCGATCCGACTCAAATTACCTCGCATGGGAGCATGGGATCGCTTGGAAAAACGATACGATCGGGTTTAGTTAATTGTTCAGTCGTTCATTCAAACATTTTTATCGCTTCCGTCGGTCAGTGATGCTAATGTAAAAACTTTGCGAAGAATAACTGACGGGGCTGATGAAGTTGTACGGGGACTTAAGACATTAGATAAAGATGGTCGTAACCCATGGCTAATTTATCTGTTGCTGAACAAGCTCGATCATGATACGCGTCAAGCTTGGGCAGTGCACATCGGTTCGCAAGAAGACTGTACGATTCTGGAGTTAATAGAGTTTTTGGAGGCAAGGTGTGATGCTTTAGAATCGTGCAGCACGTTACATTCTTCCGTTCTACCTCGCGCAAAAACTCTATCGAACATTAAAGGACATGTGTCTGAAACGCAAAATAGTGAACCCAATATAGTGTTGAATTCGTCTCCAAGTGCAAAACCGCAATGTCCAATGTGCAAAAAATCCCATGTCTTATATCAATGTGTGAAGTTCGTTGAATTGGATGTCAAGTCGCGTAGAAATTTCGTTTATAAGAATTCCATTTGTTTTAATTGTCTTCGCGTTGGACATTCGTCAGCAAAATGTCGGTCTTCGTTTCGTTGCCATGATTGTCAATCACGTCATCATACCCTAGTGCACCCTTTACAATCTAATAAAACTAGTGAACCTACTCCATCGTCGTCTACACCCCTGTGATCATTAACAACCATTCTTTGGAACCAATCCAAAAACATAAAACTGTCCCTCCCACTCTTCTGCAAAAATCAAAGACATTCGGGGAAACATAATGCTTTGTCGTTGTTTACTTGATTCTAGGTCGCAATCGTCGTTTGTCACAGAATCATTCGCCCAACGACTCGGGTATTCTCGTTCGCACGCCCGAATACCAATTCTCGGACTATCGTCATTGGAAGCTGGATACACCAAAGGATGAATCTCCTTAACTTTGTTTTCTCGGTTTTCTTCAGATCACTTGTCTATTGATGCATACATTCTAAACAAGTTGACTTCGAACTTGCCTTCTCAATCAATAGACATCTCATCGTGGACTCATATATCAAATCTAGATCTGGCAGACCCAGATTTTAATAAATCTGCTCCTATTCACGTCCTTCTGGGCGCTGATAAAAAGTGGGTTATAATAAAAGGAGAGCAAATTCAAGGTGCGAATGGTTGTCCACTCGCGGAACGTACCTCTTTCGGTTGGGTGATAACCGGAGAATTCGTCGAGCCAAACCTGTCGGCTGATCAATCTATTGCATCACTTCATGTCACCTTGGATCTCGACCAAATGCTTCAACGGTTATGGGAATTGGAGGATGTCGCTTCAATCTCACGCTTACATTCCATGGAGCGTCGATTTGCCCACAATGGAAAACTGAAGGAGATGTATTCGGAATTTATGCGGGAATATCTAGAGCTCGGACACATGGCAAAAATTCCACCAGAAGAAATCGAGTCTCGTCTAGGCAAACATTTTTATTTACCTTTCATGCGGTCTTGAAAGTAGACAGTTCGTCTACCAAACTGAGGGTAGTCTTTGATGGATCTGTCAAGGACTCGAATGGATGTTCGTTAAATAATTCACTCTTGATAGGTCCTCCCATTCAGCGAGATCTTATTGGTGTATATCTTCGTTTTCGTCAACATCGGTAAGTTTTCACCGCCGACGTAGTGAAGATGTTTCGACAAATTTGGGTAGAGGAGTCACATACTCATTATCAGAGGATTGTGTGGCGAGAAAACCCCTCGGATCCAATTCAGCATTACCGTCTACTTACAGTGACATACGGTACGGAAATGGAGCTCGAATTGTTGGCCCTTTCTCGCTTCCTTGCAACAGGATGACTGTGAGTTCTCGATCTACGACACTGAACGTTCCCATTCACTGATCAAGGTATTGGGTATGTACTGGAATCCGGTTGACAGATTCTCTCCCATCAATAACACTATCCAGACGATCGTTACTATCGGAAGTATCACGTATTTTTGATCCCCTGGGACTCTTAGCACCATCAATTATACTGTTCAAAATGCTTTTTCAGGAGTTGTGGTCATCGAAACTGAATTTTGGATGGGATGATCCGCTGCCTGCTCAACTGGCAGAAAGATGGACGCAGTACAGGCAAGAACTTTCATTTTTTCGTTCGGGTTCGTTGGAGTTCGGGTGGAGAGAAATTGCTTTTCGACACTGGATGACGTTGAATTACATGGATTCTCCGATGCATCGTCACTCGCGTATGCAGCTGTCGTATACTCTAGATGTAGAGTTTCTGACGGACGATAGAAAACAACCATCGTTGCAGCCAAAACAAAGGTCGCACCCTTTAAACCAGTGTCCAATCCTCGACTGGAACTTTGTGGTGCCTTGCTCTTAACACGGCTTATGACTTTACAAATAAAGTCTCCAGGGTAATAGCATGGTGTGACTCGGAAATTGTTTTGCATTGGCTGTCATCTCCACCTCGTCGCTGGACAACTTTCGTCGCGAATCGAACAGCAGCCATAATCGAATTAATTCCGAGACAATCGTGGGTCAATCCAGCTGATTGTGCATCGCGTGGCTTAGTTCCTTCACTTCTTCCGGGTCATAGCCTTTGGTGGACAAGGCCCCCGTGGCTTTCGTTGGGCGAAGAACATTGGCCAGAGTCTCGGTTTGTGTCGCCACGTGATGAGGTACTCGAAAAACGGCAGTGTTCGCGTCAAGTGTTCGTAATTTCTAACGATTCGGGAACAGTTCGATATTTACTTGACACCAAATCGTCGTGGTTAAAGATACAAAGGATACTCGCATTTTGCCTTCGTTTCATACACAATTGTCGAACCCCTAAACATAATCGCCTTACTTCGCTTATTTCCGTGAGTGAATTTCAAAAATCGAGAGCAATTATATTCAGAACCGTTCAAGAAGAATATTTCGGTGAAGACATTCGGTTATTATGTAACAACAAACACCTACCAAATAACTCTAAATTGCTTAGATATTCCGCCTTTGTGGATAAAAGTGGCCTTCTTCGGGTGGGAGGAAGAATCAAGAACGCATCAATTTCCTACAATATAAAACATCCTATAATATTGCCTAAGTCTGATAAACTCTCTTGGCTTTTAATCACAGATATCCACAATAACTACTTGCATGAGGGGCTCTCTGCAACGTTTGCGATTGTCAGGCAGCAATTTTGGATCTTGGGTAGCCGCAACATCACTCGTCAAATTGTGCATAAATGCAGGAAGTGTTTTCTGCAGCGAAAGGTAACAAGTTCGCAATTGATGGGAGATTTGCCAACTCATCGTGTGCAGCCAAGTCGTCCATTCTGTCACACGGGATGCGATTATGCTGGCCCTTTGACGATCAAGCTATCTAGTGGACGGAAAACTAAACTTTCAAAAGCATACATCGCTTTATTTGTGTGCATGGCAACGAAAGCGATTCACCTGGAGTTGGTCTGTGATCTGACGACAGAGGCTTTCCTTGCTGCATTACGTCGGTTTGTGTCTCGTCGGGGGCTGTGTTCGGACATATACTCTGACAACGGCACGAATTTCCAGGGAGCACGCCGATGTCTAACAGAGATGCATAAGCTAGTCATGTCTGAAAACTTTAATACAAGCGTGGCGGCATCGTTGGCTGTTCCCCATTTTGGTGGCTTGTGGGAAGCTGGAGTCAAATCCGTAAAGCTACATTTACGACGAGTTATCGGCTCGTCAATTGGCATTCGAAGAACTCTATACGGTTTTGACTCAAATCGAAGCCATACTCAATTCTCGTCCTCCATGTGCTGTGTCTGACGAATATCTAAATGTTCTAACTCCTGTACATTTCCTTATAGGAGAGCCTTACACGGCTGTTCCGGAACCAACCAAACTCAACACGCCAATTAGTCGACTGTCTCATTGGAATCATATCCAGAGCATGATTCAAGGCTTCTGGAAGCGATGGCAAATGGAGTACGTAACCTCGCTTCAAATTCGACCGAAGTGGATGCAACTTACACCAAATAAAGCCTGCTGACATCGTTGCTGTTAAGGAGCCAAATCTTCCGCCAACTAAGTGCCTTCTTGGTAAAATCGAGTCTGTCACACATGGGACTGATGTACGAGTACGAGTTGCTGTGGTCAAAACCAAAGGAGGAATGCTTGTGCGTCCTATTACAAAGTTAGCCAAGCTTTCCATGTCCTGAAATATATTCCAGGGCGGGCGGTATGTTTGTAAACCGTCACGCTGGTTATTTGTATATTTTTTCTTGTTTATTTGCCTCAACCTTCATATTATTTGCATTGTTTAAAGAAAGTTTAATTTTGTTATTGTACATCTGAATAATTGTTAATCACTGTAATTTTGTAAAAATAATCTGTGAGTCACTGTACGATCTATATCGCGCCATCCGAAACCATCTGCATCCGATCGCACCATATTTTGCAGCATCCAATACGCGGACTTCAAGTCGAATCGGACGATGCACGCACACTTATAACGTATGCATACGATAGATGCATTGCATTGCATACAACGACGACGTGTGGCTGCTGATGGTCAATTGCAGATGGTCTCGGTCACTTGGATCGTGATCGCAGAAGACATCGGATGGAGCAAGGCAACGAGGTGTACTGTATCAAATAAATTTGTAATTTAAAGTAAAATCGACTGCATTATACATTATTTCATAATCACATATCGTTAGTGTAGCCCCTTTTGAAAAGCAGCCGGTGGAAAGGACCGGATAGTGATAGCACAAAGGATCCAACCATTATCTTATTGAGCCACAACTGCTACAGTGGGGGCAATCGCCAAAACCTTACCTAACCTAATCGACATAGGAAAATACGGTAAGTAATATTTGTGGGAAAAACAATTCTCTGTACACAAACTTAAAGCAAATGGTTCGATGCTTATTGCTTGTTAATTGCATATGTCATAGCATAAATATTTTATGCACATCAAAGTCTTCAAGAGTTCTTCCACCGTAACTGAATAATGTGAATGAAAATATTATGACGCTTACAAGCTTATATATGATGACAACAAACCACTTAACCTCTTATCACTTTGCAAAACCCGTTGCCTTTGTCATTTTGATGCGTTGAAACATATTTATGATCAGTTTTTAGAACTGAGAACACATTTTCAAATATGTGCAATTAATGAAAAGTGCTATGATCTTAAACAAACTCGTTCAGGATACAAGAATATACCTTCTTCTTTCCGGAAATACAGTGGACTTTCCCTAAGTCGAATTGTCGAGGGATACCATAATTTGTTCGAGAGTTTGACTTGGAAAATTAAGGGAAATGTGTGTAAAATATGGCAAGAAAGTTCGAAATCTGGTCCAGTCACCATTTGCGTTGGGATTAAATTAACAGCACTATCACTGGAGTGGTCAATTAGTGGTAGTAATCTGAATGGCGGTATCAATATGGACCACCATGGTTGAGTATGCTGGTGAATTCACTAGCAGCCTCCTAATTAATCTAAGATATCCTGAATCATTATTTTATAAAAAGAAAACAATTTCATTCACATATAATGTAAAAGCAGTCAGTCGGTTGGTAGCAGCTTTGTCCTGTATATTTAGCGGTTGCATAATTTTGTGCAATCGGTAGGTCATTTTGTTCTGCCCACTTCAAGCATGTGGTAAACCATTTTATTACGGCATCTAATTTCACTTTGGGCTGTATAGCAATAACCCCCATTTCTGCACTATCATCTGAAATTTCTTCTTCTCGGAATTCTACGTTTTGTAGATTTTCGCAGATCCATTCAGGAATCTCATCGCTGGTCATATCTTAATGTCAGATCATTATGAAAAAAATTATCTTGAATTAACGGCAAAGGAACGCAATCTTTTCCCTACCAGTGATCAGATCTGATATATTTTTCCAACGTTTAGTGATTATAGTCGCATTTAGCTCTTTCCATGCAAAAAAAAGTAGCAATGCGAATCGCTTTTAAATCTTTCAGTCTTTCCATGCAAAAAAAAAAGTAGCGTCGAGTAGTATTTCGTGAATAACCTTCAAAACGCCACTCAAATTCGTCGATAGGCAAAGGTTCAATCAGCTGTGTACTTGGCCATATTTATAGTACTTCATTTCTGCACGGAACTATATCGAGACGATTTATGATGTTGCTCTTTCTGTTACATTGCAGAGTAAAGCGTACAAACATACGTGTATCAATGTGGGTATATATTTCGAGTCGTACAGTTTCAGGGTTACGAAAATCGAAAAGAAATGTTCCATTTGTTGCATCGAAAATACGTACGTCCATTACATTGTTAGCAAAAATCGAGATTGCACTGTAAATGTATAGAAAAGCCTTCTCAAACATTCGAAATCGGCATAAAACTGTAGGTTTCTTTCACTGACGAGAGAAGAATAGCACTCGCAATAAAAGTGACTGAGGTGTAAGCTTGACCCTGGCCCTCAACGGGCTGTAGCGCCACCAATATTATTATTATTACTATTGATGGGTGGGCAGATGATTTTATTACCATAAAAAAAATACTCTTAGTACAACTCCCATACGTAATTTCAGTTGCGATCATGGTATACGCGATGGTGTCCCAAAAGCCAGTTTTACTGCCTTTTAAGAGTTGCTGCCCAAAGTTAGAGCAGTTGAAATCTCCATTCCTTAAAAAAACAGCAAGGAAACTATTTCTACATCTGCTGAGTAATGTCACCAAGTTTCGCAAAGTTGATGCAAAACAGATGATGTCACCCTCGCCGATGGATATGTGCATCAACAAGGCATTTCTACGGCTGAAACTAATATCATAACTGGAAAACGAATACAGCCTATTCTAGCCTATTCTGTAATATGTTTTTAAGAAGAAATAAAAGCCATCCTGATTAACAATCGACACGATTACAGCCCTATTAATAAATCCAATGGAACCAACCCAAGGTTTCATATTTGTCACCTGCCACACCCTTTAGTATGGTATCTCACTAAGGTGATGTCCTTCAACATCTTTTACTACGTACCGGAAGATTATTTTAACATAATAAGGCCCTTTGTATTTTGGAACGAGTTTCTTCCAAATTCCAGGTAAATTGACGAAATTTCGTATGATCACAAGATCTCCTTCCGCATAAAGTTTTTCCCTTCTATTACGATCTCTGTTTTTTGTCATATTCTTGACATTTCATAATTTTTGTTGCTGCTATACTCCTCATCTCATACATACATCAGATCTCTTTCTATTGCTTTTTCTGAAACATTTTCCAACTTGTCGGTCAAAAACTCAACTACTAGTCCCTTCTGTTTGAGTCCAAACAGCAATTCACTGTGCTTTGATGGTACGAATGAAGAAACTCGTGGAGGAATCTATATATACGAACTAAAACTCATAGCTCATTTGTGGCAAGAAGCTGTGCTTATTACATTATCTTTATATTATGTTTATTATGCTGAATGAATAAAAGAAAATCTATACAGGAAAACAAATAAATGAATTAATTGAATGTTAAATATTATGGAGTAATATTGACAGTATGATTAATTTAACTGCTTATAACTTTGTATTACTTTTACTATCTTATATTCTATCATATCCAATTATTGTTGTGAAACTATGTAGAATACATGTTACTAAATTTTTATTTTAATTTAAAATTATTCAATCAAAGAATGGGAGGATTTACGTAAATAGATGCTGGTAGCCCTATGCACCGGCTGCACAACGGTATTCCCATTCGACTCCTTTCCATGTTTCCTTATCCACTTCTATTTGCTTACGCCTTTGTGAAACATTGCGTTTTTGTGATCATGGGATAGTGCAGTCCTTTCCCAATTCTCCCTTCTCATATTTGTTCACGCCTTTGTCAATCATTGTGTTGTATCTGATCATTTGATAGTGGTGGCAAACGAGATGAAGGAGCAGTCAGTTATTTTTAAAGTGTAGTGTAGAGTGGATGTATGTGCATAATACATTACAATATTAAGAAAATGAACTTCTAAGTAAAAAAAAACATAAAATAAAATCGTGTTTATTTATTAAAACCTAATTCTCGGGAACAAATTTTTAGGTACGAGTGAAGAAACTCGTGGAGGATTTTATATATACGAACATAAAATCATAGCACATTTGTAGCAAGAATCTGTGCTTATTACATTATATTTATATTATGTTTATTATCATGAATGAATAAAAGAAAATCTGTACAGGAAAACAAATAAATAAATTAATTAAATGTTAAATATTATGGAGTAATATTGACGGTATGATTACTTTAACTGATTATAACATTGTATTCCTTTGTATTATATGATATTATCATATTATCTTATATTTCATTATATTTAATTCTTGTTGTGGAACTATGCAGAATATATGTTATTAATTTTTTTTTAATTTAAAATTTTTCAATGAAAGAATGGGAGGAGTTACGTAAATATATCCCGGTAGCCCTATGCACCGGCTGCACAACGGTATTCCCATTCGACTCCTTTCCATGTTTCCTTATCCACTTCTATTTGCTTACGCCTTTGTGAAACATTGCGTTTTTTGTGTTCATGGGATAGTGCAGTCCTTTCCCAATTCTCCCTCCTCATATTTCTTTACGCCTTTATCAATCATTGTGTTGCATCTGATCATTTGATAGTGGCGTCAAATGAGATGAAGGAGCAGTCAGCTCTTTTTAAAGTGTAGTGTAGAGTGGATGTATGTGCATAGTACATTACAATTTTAAGAAAATGAAATTCTAAGTAAGTAAAAAATAAAATAAAATCGTGTGTTTATTTATTAAAACCTAATTCTCGGAAACAGATTGTTAGGTGCGAATGAAGAAACTCGTCGAGGAATTTATATATACGAATATAAACTCATAGCACATTTGTAGCAAGGGACTGTGCTTATTACATTATATTTATATTATGTTTATTATGATGATTGAATAAAAGAAAATCTGTACAGGAAAACAAATAAATGAATTAATTAAATGTTAAATATTATGGAGTAATATTGACAGTATGATTACTTTAACTGATTATAACATTGTATTACTTTTACTATCTTATATTTCATCATATTCAATTATTGTTGTGAAACTATGCAGAATACATGTTACTCATATTTTTTTTAATTTAAAATTATTCAATGAAAGAATGGAAGGAGTTACGTAAATATACCCTGGTAACCCTATGCACCGGCTGCACAAAGGTATTCCCATTCGACTCCTTTCCATTTTCCCTATCCAATCCTATTTGTTTACGCCTTTGTCAACCATTGTGTTGTATCTGATCATTTGACAGTGGCGTCAAACGAGATGAAGGAGCAGTCAGTTATTTTTAAAGTGTAGTGTAGAGTGCATGTAAGTGCATAATACATTACAATCTTAAGAAAATTAAATTCTAAGTAAATAAAAAATAAAATAAAATCGTGTTTATTTATTAAAACCTAATTCTCGGGAACAGATTGTTAAGTACGAATGAAGAAACTCGTCGAGGAATTTATATACACGAACTTAAATTCATAGCACATTTGTAGCAAGAAGCTGTGCTTATTACATTACATTTATATTGTGTTTATTACGATAAATGAATAAAAGAAAATCTGTACAGGAAAACAAATAAATGAATTAATTAAATGTTAAATATTATGGAGTAATATTGACAGTATGATTACTTTAACTGGTTATAACTTTGTATTACTTTTACTATCTTATATCTTATCATATTCAATTATTGTTGTGAAACTATGCAGAATACATGTTACCAATTTTTTTTTTAATTTAAAATTATTCAATGAAAGAATGGGAGGAGTTACGTAAATATACCCTGGTAACCCTATGTACCGGCTGCTTAACGGTATTCGCATTCGACTCCTTACCATGTTTCCCTATCCAATCCTATTTGCTTACGCCTTTGTCAACCATTGTGTTGTATCTGATCATTTGACAGTGGCGTCAAAGGAGATGAAGGAGTAGTCAGTTCTTTTTAAAGTGTAGTGTAGAGTGGATGTATATGCATAATACATTACAATTTTAAGAAAATGAAATTCTAAGTAAATAAAATATAAAATAATATCGTGTGTTTATTTATTAAAACCTAATTCTCGGAAACAGATTGTTAGGTGCGAATGAAGAAACTCGTCGAGGAATTTATATATACGAATATAAACTCATAGCACATTTGTAGCAAGGGACTGTGCTTATTACATTATATTTATATTATGTTTATTATGATGAATGAATAAAAGAAAATCTGTACAGGAAAACAAATAAATGAATTAATTAAATGTTAAATATTATGGAGTAATATTGACAGTATGATTACTTTAACTGATTATAACATTGTATTACTTTTACTATCTTATATTTCATCATATTCAATTATTGTTGTGAAACTATGCAGAATACATGTTACTCATATTTTTTTTAATTTAAAATTATTGAATGAAAGAATGGGAGGAGTTACGTAAATAGACCCTGGTAACCCTATGTACCGGCTGCTTAACGGTATTCGCATTCGACTCCTTACCATGTTTCCCTATCCAATCCTATTTGCTTACGCCTTTGTCAACCATTGTGTTGTATCTGATCATTTGACAGTGGCGTCAAAGGAGATGAAGGAGTAGTCAGTTCTTTTTAAAGTGTAGTGTAGAGTGTATGTATATGCATTATACATTACAATTTTAAGAAAATGAAATTCTAAGTAAATAAAAGAAGAATATAGAAAATCTGTACAGGAAAACAATACATATATAATAATACATTACAATTTTAAGAAAATGAAATTCTAAGTAAATAAAATATAAAATAAAATCGTGTGTTTTTTTTTATTAAAACCTTCTTCTCGGGAACAGATTGTTAGGTACGAATGAAGAAACTCGTCGAGGAATTTATATATATGAATATAAACTCATAGCACATTTGTAGCAAGGGACTGTGCTTATTACATTATATTTATATTGTGCTTATTATGATAAATGAATAAAAGAAAATCTGTACAGGAAAACAAATAAATGAATTAATTAAATGTGAAATATTATGGAGTAATATTGTTTAATTAATATATTGTTTAATTAATTTAAAATTATTCAATGAAAGAATGGAAGGAGTTACGTAAATAGATGCTGGTAACCCTGTGCACTGCCTGCACAACGGTATTCCTATTCGACTCATTTCCATGTTTCCCTATACAATCCTATTTGCTTACGCCTTTGTCAACCATTGTGTTGTATCTGATCATTTGACAGTGGCGTCAAAGGAGATGAAGGAGCAGTCAGTTCTTTTTAAAGTGTAGTGTAGAGTGGATGTATGTGCATAATACATTACAATATTAAGAAAATGAACTTCTAAGTAAAAAAAACATAAAATAAAATCGTGTTTATTTATTAAAACCTAATTCTCGGGAACAAATTTTTAGGTACGAGTGAAGAAACTCGTGGAGGATTTTATATATACGAACATAAAATCATAGCACATTTGTAGCAAGAATCTGTGCTTATTACATTATATTTATATTATGTTTATTATCATGAATGAATAAAAGAAAATCTGTACAGGAAAACAAATAAATAAATTAATTAAATGTTAAATATTATGGAGTAATATTGACGGTATGATTACTTTAACTGATTATAACATTGTATTCCTTTGTATTATATGATATTATCATATTATCTTATATTTCATTATATTTAATTCTTGTTGTGGAACTATGCAGAATATATGTTATTAATTTTTTTTTAATTTAAAATTTTTCAATGAAAGAATGGGAGGAGTTACGTAAATATATCCCGGTAACCCTATGCACCGGCTACACAACGGTATTCCCATTCGACTCCATACCATGTTTCCCTATACGGTAATATTTGCTTACGCCTTTGTCAACCATTGCGTTTTTTGTGTTCATGGGATAGTGCAGTCCTTTCCCAATTCTCCCTCCTCATATTTCTTTACGCCTTTATCAATCATTGTGTTGCATCTGATCATTTGATAGTGGCGTCAAATGAGATGAAGGAGCAGTCAGCTCTTTTTAAAGTGTAGTGTAGAGTGGATGTATGTGCATAGTACATTACAATTTTAAGAAAATGAAATTCTAAGTAAGTAAAAAATAAAATAAAATCGTGTGTTTATTTGTTAAAACCAAATTCTCGCGAACAGATTTTTAGGTACGAATGTAGCAACTCGTCGAGGTGCCTCGTCAACTGCCGATAGAATGAAATGAATTTATATATACGAACTTAAACTCATAGAACATTTGTAGCAAGAATCTGTGCTTATTACATTATATTTATATTATGTTTATTATGATGAATGAATAAAAGAAAATCTGTACAGGAAAACAAATAAATGAATTAATTAAATGTTAAATATTATGGAGTAATATTGGCAGTATGATTACTTTAACTGATTATAACTTTGTATTACTTTGTATTACATGATATTATCATATTATCTTACATTTCATCGTATTTAATTATTGTTGTGAAACTATGCAGAATACAGGTTCCTATTGTTGTGAAACTATGCAGAATACATGTTACCATTTTTTTTTTTAATTTAAAATTATTCAATGAAAGAATGGGAGGAGTTACGTAAATATACCCTGGTAACCCTATGCACCGGCTACACAACGGTATTCCCATTCGACTCCTTTCCATGTTTCCCTATCCAATCCTATTTGTTTACGCCTTTGTCAACCATTGTGTTGTATCTGATCATTTGACAGTGGCGTCAAAGGAGATGAAGGAGCAGTCAGTTCTTTTTAAAGTGTAGTGTAGAGTGGATGTATATGCATAATACATTACAATTTTAAGAAAATGAAATTCTAAGTAAGTAAAAAATAAAATAAAATCGTGTGTTTATTTATTAAAACCTAATTCTCGGAAACAGATTGTTAGGTGCGAATGAAGAAACTCGTCGAGGAATTTATATATACGAATATAAACTCATAGCACATTTGTAGCAAGGGACTGTGGTTATTACATTATATTTATATTATGTTTATTATGATGATTGAATAAAAGAAAATCTGTACAGGAAAACAAATAAATGAATTAATTAAATGTTAAATATTATGGAGTAATATTGACAGTATGATTACTTTAACTGATTATAACATTGTATTACTTTTACTATCTTATATTTCATCATATTCAATTATTGTTGTGAAACTATGCAGAATACATGTTACTCATATTTTTTTTAATTTAAAATTATTCAATGAAAGAATGGAAGGAGTTACGTAAATATACCCTGGTAACCCTATGCACCGGCTGCACATAGGTATTCCCATTCGACTCCTTTCCATTTTCCCTATCCAATCCTATTTGTTTACGCCTTTGTCAACCATTGTGTTGTATCTGATCATTTGACAGTGGCGTCAAACGAGATGAAGGAGCAGTCAGTTATTTTTAAAGTGTAGTGTAGAGTGTATGTATATGCATTATACATTACAATTTTAAGAAAATGAAATTCTAAGTAAATAAAAGAAGAATATAGAAAATCTGTACAGGAAAACAATACATATATAATAATACATTACAATTTTAAGAAAATGAAATTCTAAGTAAATAACATATAAAATAAAATCGTGTGTTTTTTTTTATTAAAACCTTCTTCTCGGGAACAGATTGTTAGGTACGAATGAAGAAACTCGTCGAGGAATTTATATATATGAATATAAACTCATAGCACATTTGTAGCAAGGGACTGTGCTTATTACATTATATTTATATTGTGCTTATTATGATAAATGAATAAAAGAAAATCTGTACAGGAAAACAAATAAATGAATTAATTAAATGTGAAATATTATGGAGTAATATTGTTTAATTAATATATTGTTTAATTAATTTAAAATTATTCAATGAAAGAATGGGAGGAGTTACGTAAATAGATGCTGGTAACCCTGTGCACTGCCTGCACAACGGTATTCCTATTCGACTCATTTCCATGTTTCCCTATGCAATCCTATTTGCTTACGCCTTTGTCAACCATTGTGTTGTATCTGATCATTTGACAGTGGCGTCAAAGGAGATGAAGGAGCAGTCAGTTCTTTTTAAAGTGTAGTGTAGAGTGGATGTATGTGCATAGTACATTACAATTTTAAGAAAATGAAATTCTAAGTAAATAAAATATAAAATAATATCGTGTGTTTATTTATTAAAACCTGATTCTCGGAAACAGATTGTTAGGTGCGAATGAAGGAACTCGTTGAGGAATTTATATATACGAATATAAACTCATAGCACATTTGTAGCAAGGGACTGTGCTTATTACATTATATTTATGTTATGTTTATTGTGATAAATGAATAAAAGAAAATCTCTACAGGAAAACAAATAAATGAATTAAGTAAATGTTAAATATTATGGAGTAATATTGACAGTATGATTACTTTAACTGTTTATAACTTTGTATTACGTTTACTATCTTATATCTTATCATATTCAATTATTGTTGTGAAACTATGCAGAATACATGTTACCAATTTTTTTTTAATTTAAAATTATTCATTTAAAGTATGGGAGGAGTTACGTAAATTGACGCTGGTAACCCTGTGCACTGGCTGCACAACGGTATTCCTATTCGACGCATTTCCATCTTTCCCAATACAATCCTATTTGTTTACGCCTTTGTCAACCATTGTGTTGTATTTGATCATTTGATAGTGGCGTCAAACGAGATGAAGGAGCAGTCAGTTCTTTTTAAAGTGTAGTGTAGAGTGGATGTATGTGCATAATACATTACAATATTAAGAAAATGAACTTCTAAGTAAATAAAAAATAAAATAAAATCGTGTTTATTTATTAAAACCTAATTCTCGGGAACAGATTGTTAAGTACGAATGAAGAAACTCGTCGAGGAATTTATATACACGAACTTAAATTCATAGCACATTTGTAGCAAGAAGCTGTGCTTATTACATTATATTTATATTGTGTTTATTATGATAAATGAATAAAAGAAAATCTGTACAGGAAAACAAATAAATGAATTAATTAAATGTTAAATATTATGGAGTAATATTGACGGTGTGATTACTTTAACTGATTATAACATTGTATTCCTTTGTATTATATGATATTATCATATTATCTTATATTTCATTATATTTAATTCTTGTTGTGGAACTATGCAGAATATATGTTATTAATTTTTTTTTAATTTAAAATTTTTCAATGAAAGAATGGGAGGAGTTACGTAAATATACCCCGGTAACCCTATGCACCGGCTACACAACGGTATTCCCATTCGACTCCATACCATGTTTCCCTATACGGTAATATTTGCTTACGCCTTTGTCAACCATTGCGTTTTTTGTGTTCATGGGATAGTGCAGTCCTTTCCCAATTCTCCCTCCTCATATTTCTTTACGCCTTTATCAATCATTGTGTTGCATCTGATCATTTGATAGTGGCGTCAAATGAGATGAAGCAGCAGTCAGTTATTTTTAAAGTGTAGTGTAGAGTGGATGTATGTGCATAGTACATTACAATTTTAAGAAAATGAAATTCTAAGTAAGTAAAAAATAAAATAAAATCGTGTGTTTATTTATTAAAACCAAATTCTCGCGAACAGATTTTTAGGTACGAATGTAGCAACTCGTCGAGGTGCCTCGTCAACTGCCGATAGAATGAAATGAATTTATATATACGAACTTAAACTCATAGAACATTTGTAGCAAGAATCTGTGCTTATTACATTATATTTATATTATGTTTATTATGATGAATGAATAAAAGAAAATCTGTACAGGAAAACAAATAAATGAATTAATTAAATGTTAAATATTATGGAGTAATATTGGCAGTATGATTACTTTAACTGATTATAACTTTGTATTACTTTGTATTACATGATATTATCATATTATCTTACATTTCATCGTATTTAATTATTGTTGTGAAACTATGCAGAATACAGGTTATTATTTTTTTTTAATGTAAAATTATTCAATGAAAGAATGGGAGGAGTTACGTAAATATACCCTGGTAGCCCTATGCACCGGCTGCACAAAGGTATTCCCATTCGACTCCTTTCCATGTTTCCCTATACAATCCTATTTGTTTACGCCTTTGTCAACCATTGTGTTGTATCTGATCATTTGACAGTGGCGTCAAATGAGATGAAGGAGCAGTCAGTTATTTTTAAAGTGTAGTGTAGAGTGCATGTATGTGCATAATACAATATTATTGTATATAAATATTATTACATTATATTTATATTATGTTTATTATGATGATTGAATAAAAGAAAATCTGTACAGGAAAACAAATAAATGAATTAATTAAATGTTAAATATTATGGAGTAATATTGACAGTATGATTACTTTAACTGATTATAACATTGTATTACTTTTACTATCTTATATTTCATCATATTCAATTATTGTTGTGAAACTATGCAGAATACATGTTACTCATATTTTTTTTAATTTAAAATTATTCAATGAAAGAATGGAAGGAGTTACGTAAATATACCCTGGTAACCCTATGCACCGGCTGCACATAGGTATTCCCATTCGACTCCTTTCCATTTTCCCTATCCAATCCTATTTGTTTACGCCTTTGTCAACCATTGTGTTGTATCTGATCATTTGACAGTGGCGTCAAACGAGATGAAGGAGCAGTCAGTTATTTTTAAAGTGTAGTGTAGAGTGCATGTAAGTGCATAATACATTACAATCTTAAGAAAATTAAATTCTAAGTAAATAAAAAATAAAATAAAAACGTGTTTATTTTTTAAAACCTAATTCTCGGGAACAGATTGTTAAGTACGAGTGAAGAAACTCGTCGAGGAATTTATATACACGAACTTAAATTCATAGCACATTTGTAGCAAGAAGCTGTGCTTATTACATTACATTTATATTGTGTTTATTATGATAAATGAATAAAAGAAAATCTGTACAGGAAAACAAATAAATGAATTAATTAAATGTTAAATATTATGGAGTAATATTGACAGTATGATTACTTTAACTGGTTATAACTTTGTATTACGTTTACTATCTTATATCTTATCATATTCAATTATTGTTGTGAAACTATGCAGAATACATGTTACCAATTTTTTTTTAATTTAAAATTATTCAATGAAAGAATGGGAGGAGTTACGTAAATATACCCTGGTAACCCTATGCACCGGCTACACAACGGTATTCCCATTCGACTCCCTTCCATGTTTCCCAATTCTATCCTATTTGTTTACGCCTTTGTCAACCATTGTGTTGTATCTGATCATTTGACAGTGGCGTCAAAGGAGATGAAGGAGCAGTCAGTTCTTTTTAAAGTGTAGTGTAGAGTGGACGTATATGCATAATACATTACAATTTTAAGAAAATGAAATTCTAAGTAAATAAAATATAAAATAATATCGTGTGTTTATTTATTAAAACCTAATTCTCGGAAACAGATTGTTAGGTGCGAATGAAGAAACTCGTCGAGGAATTTATATATACGAATATAAACTCATAGCACATTTGTAGCAAGGGACTGTGCTTATTACATTATATTTATATTATGTTTATTATGATGAATGAATAAAAGAAAATCTGTACAGGAAAACAAATAAATGAATTAATTAAATGTTAAATATTATGGAGTAATATTGACAGTTGTATTACTTTTACTATCTTATATTTCATCATATTCAATTATTGTTGTGAAACTATGCAGAATACATGTTACTCATATTTTTTTTAATTTAAAATTATTGAATGAAAGAATGGGAGGAGTTACGTAAATAGACCCTGGTAACCCTATGTACCGGCTGCTTAACGGTATTCGCATTCGACTCCTTACCATGTTTCCCTATCCAATCCTATTTGCTTACGCCTTTGTCAACCATTGTGTTGTATCTGATCATTTGACAGTGGCGTCAAAGGAGATGAAGGAGTAGTCAGTTCTTTTTAAAGTGTAGTGTAGAGTGTATGTATATGCATTATACATTACAATTTTAAGAAAATGAAATTCTAAGTAAATAAAAGAAGAATATAGAAAATCTGTACAGGAAAACAATACATATATAATAATACATTACAATTTTAAGAAAATGAAATTCTAAGTAAATAACATATAAAATAAAATCGTGTGTTTTTTTTATTAAAACCTTCTTCTCGGGAACAGATTGTTAGGTACGAATGAAGAAACTCGTCCAGGAATTTATATATACGAATATAAACTCATAGCACATTTGTAGCAAGGGACTGTGCTTATTACATTATATTTATATTGTGCTTATTATGATAAATGAATAAAAGAAAATCTGTACAGGAAAACAAATAAATGAATTAATTAAATGTGAAATATTATGGAGTAATATTGTTTAATTAATATATTGTTTAATTAATTTAAAATTATTCAATGAAAGAATGGGAGGAGTTACGTAAATAGACGCTGGTAACCCTGTGCACTGCCTGCACAACGGTATTCCTATTCGACTCATTTCCATGTTTCCCTATACAATCCTATTTGCTTACGCCTTTGTCAACCATTGTGTTGTATCTGATCATTTGACAGTGGCGTCAAACGAGATGAAGGAGCAGTCAGTTATTTTTAAAGTGTAGTGTAGAGTGGATGTATATGCATAATACATTACAATTTTAAGAAAATGAAATTCTAAGTAAATAAAATATAAAATAATATCGTGTGTTTATTTATTAAAACCTAATTCTCGGAAACAGATTGTTAGGTGCGAATGAAGGAACTCGTTGAGGAATTTATATATACGAATATAAACTCATAGCACATTTGTAGCAAGGGACTGTGCTTATTACATTATATTTATATTATGTTTATTATGATGAATGAATAAAAGAAAATCTGTACAGGAAAACAAATAAATGAATTAATTAAATGTTAAATATTATGGAGTAATATTGACAGTATGATTACTTTAACTGATTATAACATTGTATTACTTTTACTATCTTATATTTCATCATATTCAATTATTGTTGTGAAACTATGCAGAATACATGTTACTCATATTTTTTTTAATTTAAAATTATTGAATGAAAGAATGGGAGGAGTTACGTAAATAGACCCTGGTAACCCTATGTACCGGCTGCTTAACGGTATTCGCATTCGACTCCTTACCATGTTTCCCTATCCAATCCTATTTGCTTACGCCTTTGTCAACCATTGTGTTGTATCTGATCATTTGACAGTGGCGTCAAAGGAGATGAAGGAGTAGTCAGTTCTTTTTAAAGTGTAGTGTAGAGTGTATGTATATGCATTATACATTACAATTTTAAGAAAATGAAATTCTAAGTAAATAAAAGAAGAATATAGAAAATCTGTACAGGAAAACAATACATATATAATAATACATTACAATTTTAAGAAAATGAAATTCTAAGTAAATAACATATAAAATAAAATCGTGTGTTTTTTTTTATTAAAACCTTCTTCTCGGGAACAGATTGTTAGGTACGAATGAAGAAACTCGTCCAGGAATTTATATATACGAATATAAACTCATAGCACATTTGTAGCAAGGGACTGTGCTTATTACATTATATTTATATTGTGCTTATTATGATAAATGAATAAAAGAAAATCTGTACAGGAAAACAAATAAATGAATTAATTAAATGTGAAATATTATGGAGTAATATTGTTTAATTAATATATTGTTTAATTAATTTAAAATTATTCAATGAAAGAATGGGAGGAGTTACGTAAATAGACGCTGGTAACCCTGTGCACTGGCTGCACAACGGTATTCCTATTCGACGCATTTCCATCTTTCCCAATACAATCCTATTTGTTTACGCCTTTGTCAACCATTGTGTTGTATTTGATCATTTGATAGTGGCGTCAAACGAGATGAAGGAGCAGTCAGTTCTTTTTAAAGTGTAGTGTAGAGCATGTGCATTATACATTACAATTTTAAGAAAATGTTATTCTAAGTAAATAGAAAATAAAATAAAATCGTGTGTTTATTTATTAAAACCTAATTCTCGGGGACAGGTTTTTAGATACGAATGAAGAAACTCGTCGAGGATTTTATATATACGAATTTATACTCATAGCTCATTTGTATCAAGAGGCTGTGCTTATTACATTATATTTATATTATGTTTATTATGATGATTAAATACAAGAAAATCTGTAATATTGACAGTATGATTACTTTAACTGATTATAACATTGTATTACTTTTACTATCTTATATCTTATCATATTCAATTATTGTTGTGAAACTATGCAGAATACATGTTCCTATTGTTGTGAAACTATGCAGAATACATGTTACCAATTTTTTTTTAATTTAAAATTATTCAATGAAAGAATGGGAGGAGTTACGTAAATATACCCTGGCAACCCTATGCACCGGCTACACAACGGTATTCCCATTCGACTCCTTTCCATGTTTCCCAATCCAATCCTATTTGTTTACGCCTTTGTCAACAATTGTGTTGTATCTGATCATTTGACAGTGGCGTCAAAGGAGATGAAGGAGCAGTCAGTTCTTTTTAAAGTGTAGTGTAGAGTGGATGTATATGCATAATACATTACAATTTTAAGAAAATGAAATTCTAAGTAAACAAAATATAAAATAATATCGTGTGTTTATTTATTAAAACCTAATTCTCGGAAACAGATTGTTAGGTGCGAATGAAGAAACTCGTCGAGGAATTTATATATACGAATATAAACTCATAGCACATTTGTAGCAAGGGACTGTGCTTATTACATTATATTTATATTATGTTTATTATGATGATTGAATAAAAGAAAATCTGTGCAGGAAAACAAATAAATGAATTAATTAAATGTTAAATATTATGGAGTAATATTGACAGTATGATTACTTTAACTGATTATAACATTGTATTACTTTTACTATCTTATATTTCATCATATTCAATTATTGTTGTGAAACTATGCAGAATACATGTTACTCATATTTTTTTTAATTTAAAATTATTCAATGAAAGAATGGGAGGAGTTACGTAAATATACCCTGGTAACCCTATGCACCGGCTACACAACGGTATTCCTATTCGACTCACTTCCATGGTTCCCTATACAATCCTATTTGCTTACGCCTTTGTCAACCATTGTGTTGTATCTGATCATTTGACAGTGGCGTCAAATGAGATGAAGGAGCAGTCAGTTATTTTTAAAGTGTAGTGTAGAGTGCATGGAAGTGCATAATACATTACAATCTTAAGAAAATTAAATTCTAAGTAAATAAAAAATAAAATAAAATCGTGTTTATTTATTAAAACCTAATTCTCGGGAACAGATTGTTAAGTACGAATGAAGAAACTCGTCGAGGAATTTATATACACGAACTTAAATTCATAGCACATTTGTAGCAAGAAGCTGTGCTTATTACATTATATTTATATTGTGTTTATTATGATAAATGAATAAAAGAAAATCTGTACAGGAAAACAAATAAATGAATTAATTAAATGTTAAATATTATGGAGTAATATTGACAGTATGATTACTTTAACTGGTTATAACTTTGTATTACTTTTACTATCTTATATCTTATCATATTCAATTATTGTTGTGAAACTATGCAGAATACATGTTCCTATTGTTGTGAAACTATGCAGAATACATGTTACCATTTTTTTTTTTAATTTAAAATTATTCAATGAAAGAATGGGAGGAGTTACGTAAATATACCCTGGTAACCCTATGCACCGGCTACACAACGGTATTCCTATTCGACTCACTTCCATGGTTCCCTATACAATCCTATTTGCTTACCCCTTTGTCAACCATTGTGTTGTATCTGATCATTTGACAGTGGCGTCAAAGGAGATGAAGGAGCAGTCAGCTCTTTTTAAAGTGTAGTGTAGAGTGGATGTATGTGCATTATACATTACAATTTTAAAAAAATGAAATTCTAAGTAAATAGAAAATAAAATAAAATCGTGTGTTTATTTATTAAAACCTAATTCTCGGAAACAGATTTTTAGGTACGAATGAAGAAACTAGTGAAGGATTTTTTTTGTAGCAATGAGCTGTACTTATTACATTATATTTATATTATGTTTATTATGATGAATGAATAAAAGAAATTCTGTACAGGAAAACAAATAAATGAATTAATTAAATGTTAAATATTATGGAGTAATATTGACGGTGTGATTACTTTAACTGATTATAACATTGTATTCCTTTGTATTATATGATATTATCATATTATCTTATATTTCATTATATTTAATTCTTGTTGTGGAACTATGCAGAATATATGTTATTAATTTTTTTTTAATTTAAAATTTTTCAATGAAAGAATGGGAGGAGTTACGTAAATATACCCCGGTAACCCTATGCACCGGCTACACAACGGTATTCCCATTCGACTCCATACCATGTTTCCCTATACGGTAATATTTGCTTACGCCTTTGTCAACCATTGCGTTTTTTGTGTTCATGGGATAGTGCAGTCCTTTCCCAATTCTCCCTCCTCATATTTCTTTACGCCTTTATCAATCATTGTGTTGCATCTGATCATTTGATAGTGGCGTCAAATGAGATGAAGCAGCAGTCAGTTATTTTTAAAGTGTAGTGTAGAGTGGATGTATGTGCATAGTACATTACAATTTTAAGAAAATGAAATTCTAAGTAAGTAAAAAATAAAATAAAATCGTGTGTTTATTTATTAAAACCAAATTCTCGCGAACAGATTTTTAGGTACGAATGTAGCAACTCGTCGAGGTGCCTCGTCAACTGCCGATAGAATGAAATGAATTTATATATACGAACTTAAACTCATAGAACATTTGTAGCAAGAATCTGTGCTTATTACATTATATTTATATTATGTTTATTATGATGAATGAATAAAAGAAAATCTGTACAGGAAAACAAATAAATGAATTAATTAAATGTTAAATATTATGGAGTAATATTGGCAGTATGATTACTTTAACTGATTATAACTTTGTATTACTTTGTATTACATGATATTATCATATTATCTTACATTTCATCGTATTTAATTATTGTTGTGAAACTATGCAGAATACAGGTTATTATTTTTTTTTAATGTAAAATTATTCAATGAAAGAATGGGAGGAGTTACGTAAATATACCCTGGTAGCCCTATGCACCGGCTGCACAAAGGTATTCCCATTCGACTCCTTTCCATGTTTCCCTATACAATCCTATTTGTTTACGCCTTTGTCAACCATTGTGTTGTATCTGATCATTTGACAGTGGCGTCAAATGAGATGAAGGAGCAGTCAGTTATTTTTAAAGTGTAGTGTAGAGTGCATGTATGTGCATAATACAATATTATTGTATATAAATATTATTACATTATATTTATATTATGTTTATTATGATGATTGAATAAAAGAAAATCTGTACAGGAAAACAAATAAATGAATTAATTAAATGTTAAATATTATGGAGTAATATTGACAGTATGATTACTTTAACTGATTATAACATTGTATTACTTTTACTATCTTATATTTCATCATATTCAATTATTGTTGTGAAACTATGCAGAATACATGTTACTCATATTTTTTTTAATTTAAAATTATTCAATGAAAGAATGGAAGGAGTTACGTAAATATACCCTGGTAACCCTATGCACCGGCTGCACATAGGTATTCCCATTCGACTCCTTTCCATTTTCCCTATCCAATCCTATTTGTTTACGCCTTTGTCAACCATTGTGTTGTATCTGATCATTTGACAGTGGCGTCAAACGAGATGAAGGAGCAGTCAGTTATTTTTAAAGTGTAGTGAAGAGTGCATGTAAGTGCATAATACATTACAATCTTAAGAAAATTAAATTCTAAGTAAATAAAAAATAAAATAAAAACGTGTTTATTTTTTAAAACCTAATTCTCGGGAACAGATTGTTAAGTACGAGTGAAGAAACTCGTCGAGGAATTTATATACACGAACTTAAATTCATAGCACATTTGTAGCAAGAAGCTGTGCTTATTACATTACATTTATATTGTGTTTATTATGATAAATGAATAAAAGAAAATCTGTACAGGAAAACAAATAAATGAATTAATTAAATGTTAAATATTATGGAGTAATATTGACAGTATGATTACTTTAACTGGTTATAACTTTGTATTACTTTTACTATCTTATATCTTATCATATTCAATTATTGTTGTGAAACTATGCAGAATACATGTTACCAATTTTTTTTTTAATTTAAAATTATTCAATGAAAGAATGGGAGGAGTTACGTAAATATACCCTGGTAACCCTATGCACCGGCTACACAACGGTATTCCCATTCGACTCCCTTCCATGTTTCCCAATCCTATCCTATTTGTTTACGCCTTTGTCAACCATTGTGTTGTATCTGATCATTTGACAGTGGCGTCAAAGGAGATGAAGGAGCAGTCAGTTCTTTTTAAAGTGTAGTGTAGAGTGGACGTATATGCATAATACATTACAATTTTAAGAAAATGAAATTCTAAGTAAATAAAATATAAAATAATATCGTGTGTTTATTTATTAAAACCTAATTCTCGGAAACAGATTGTTAGGTGCGAATGAAGAAACTCGTCGAGGAATTTATATATACGAATATAAACTCATAGCACATTTGTAGCAAGGGACTGTGCTTATTACATTATATTTATATTATGTTTATTATGATGAATGAATAAAAGAAAATCTGTACAGGAAAACAAATAAATGAATTAATTAAATGTTAAATATTATGGAGTAATATTGACAGTATGATTACTTTAACTGATTATAACATTGTATTACTTTTACTATCTTATATTTCATCATATTCAATTATTGTTGTGAAACTATGCAGAATACATGTTACTCATATTTTTTTTAATTTAAAATTATTGAATGAAAGAATGGGAGGAGTTACGTAAATAGACCCTGGTAACCCTATATACCGGCTGCTTAACGGTATTCGCATTCGACTCCTTACCATGTTTCCCTATCCAATCCTATTTGCTTACGCCTTTGTCAACCATTGTGTTGTATCTGATCATTTGACAGTGGCGTCAAAGGAGATGAAGGAGTAGTCAGTTCTTTTTAAAGTGTAGTGTAGAGCATGTGCATTATACATTACAATTTTAAGAAAATGTTATTCTAAGTAAATAGAAAATAAAATAAAATCGTGTGTTTATTTATTAAAACCTAATTCTCGGGGACAGGTTTTTAGATACGAATGAAGAAACTCGTCGAGGATTTTATATATACGAATTTATACTCATAGCTCATTTGTATCAAGAGGCTGTGCTTATTACATTATATTTATATTATGTTTATTATGATGATTGAATACAAGAAAATCTGTAATATTGACAGTATGATTACTTTAACTGATTATAACATTGTATTACTTTTACTATCTTATATTTCATCATATTCAATTATTGTTGTGAAACTATGCAGAATACATGTTACTCATATTTTTTTTAATTTAAAATTATTCAATGAAAGAATGGGAGGAGTTACGCAAATATACCCTGGTAACCCTATGCACCGGCTACACAACGGTATTCCTATTCGACTCACTTCCATGGTTCCCTATACAATCCTATTTGCTTACGCCTTTGTCAACCATTGTGTTGTATCTGATCATTTGACAGTGGCGTCAAATGAGATGAAGGAGCAGTCAGTTATTTTTAAAGTGTAGTGTAGAGTGCATGTAAGTGCATAATACATTACAATCTTAAGAAAATTAAATTCTAAGTAAATAAAAAATAAAATAAAATCGTGTTTATTTATTAAAACCTAATTCTCGGGAACAGATTGTTAAGTACGAATGAAGAAACTCGTCGAGGAATTTATATATACGAATATAAACTCATAGCACATTTGTAGCAAGGGACTGTGCTTATTACATTATATTTATATTATGTTTATTATGATGATTGAATAAAAGAAAATCTGTGCAGGAAAACAAATAAATGAATTAATTAAATGTTAAATATTATGGAGTAATATTGACAGTATGATTACTTTAACTGGTTATAACTTTGTATTACTTTTACTATCTTATATCTTATCATATTCAATTATTGTTGTGAAACTATGCAGAATACATGTTCCTATTGTTGTGAAACTATGCAGAATACATGTTACCATTTTTTTTTTTAATTTAAAATTATTCAATGAAAGAATGGGAGGAGTTACGTAAATATACCCTGGTAACCCTATGCACCGGCTACACAACGGTATTCCTATTCGACTCACTTCCATGGTTCCCTATTCAATCATATTTGCTTACGCCTTTGTCAACCATTGTGTTGTATCTGATCATTTGACAGTGGCGTCAAAGGAGATGAAGGAGCAGTCAGCTCTTTTTAAAGTGTAGTGTAGAGTGGATGTATGTGCATTATACATTACAATTTTAAAAAAATGAAATTCTAAGTAAATAGAAAATAAAATAAAATCGTGTGTTTATTTATTAAAACCTAATTCTCGGAAACAGATTTTTAGGTACGAATGAAGAAACTAGTGAAGGATTTTATATATACCAACTAAAACTCAAAGTACATTTGTAGCAATGAGCTGTACTTATTACATTATATTTATATTATGTTTATTATGATAAATGAATAAAAGAAATTCTGTACAGGAAAACAAATAAATGAATTAATTAAATGTTAAATATTATGGAGTAATATTGACAGTATGATTACGTTAACTGATTATAACTTTGTATTACTTTTACTATTTTATATTTCAGCATTCAATTATTATTGTGAAACTGCAGAATACACGTTACAAATTTTTTTTAATTTAAAATTATTCAATGAAAGAATGGGAGGAGTTACGTAAATATACCCTGGTAACCCTATGCACCGGCTACACAACGGTATTCCCATTCGACTCCTTTCATCATCATTTGATCAGTGGCGTCAAACGAGATGAAGGAGCAGTCAGTTTATTATTAAAGTTTATTTTTAAAGTGTAGTGTAGAGTTGATGTATGTGGGTTATACATTACAATTTTAAGAAATTGAAATTCTAAGTAAATAAAAAGTAAAATAAAATCGTGTGTTTATTTATTAAAACCTAATTCTCGGGAACAGATTGTTAAGTACGAATGAAGAAACTCGCCGAGGAATTTATATACACGAACTTAAATTCATAGCACATTTGTAGCAAGAAGCTGTGCTTATTACATTATATTTATATTATGTTTATTGTGATAAATGAATAAAAGAAAATCTGTACAGGAAAACAAATAAATGAATTAATTAAATGTTAAATATTATGGAGTAATATTGACAGTATGATTACTTTAACTGGTTATAACATTGTATTACTTTTACTATCTTATATTTCATCATATTCAATTATTGTTGTGAAACTATGCAGAATACATGTTACTCATATTTTTTTTAATTTAAAATTATTGAATGAAAGAATGGGAGGAGTTACGTAAATAGACCCTGGTAACCCTATGCACCGGCTACACAACGGTATTCCCATTCGACTCCTTTCCATGTTTCCCTATCCAATCCTATTTGTTTACGCCTTTGTCAACCATTGTGTTGTATCTGATCATTTGACAGTGGCGTCAAAGGAGATGAAGGAGCAGTCAGATCTTTTTAAAGTGTAGTGTAGAGTGGATGTATATGCATAATACATTACAATTTTAAGAAAATGAAATTCTAAGTAAATAAAATATAAAATAATATCGTGTGTTTATTTATTAAAACCTAATTCTCGGAAACAGATTGTTAGGTGCGAATGAAGAAACTCGTCGAGGAATTTATATATACGAATATAAACTCATAGCACATTTGTAGCAAGGGACTGTGCTTATTACATTATATTTATATTATGTTTATTATGATGAATGAATAAAAGAAAATCTGTACAGGAAAACAAATAAATGAATTAATTAAATGTTAAATATTATGGAGTAATATTGACAGTATGATTACTTTAACTGATTATAACATTGTATTACTTTTACTATCTTATATTTCATCATATTCAATTATTGTTGTGAAACTATGCAGAATACATGTTACTCATATTTTTTTTAATTTAAAATTATTGAATGAAAGAATGGGAGGAGTTACGTAAATAGACCCTGCTAACCCTATGTACCGGCTGCTTAACGGTATTCGCATTCGACTCCTTACCATGTTTCCCTATCCAATCCTATTTGCTTACGCCTTTGTCAACCATTGTGTTGTATCTGATCATTTGACAGTGGCGTCAAAGGAGATGAAGGAGTAGTCAGTTCTTTTTAAAGTGTAGTGTAGAGTGGATGTATATGCATAATACATTACAATTTTAAGAAAATGAAATTCTAAGTAAATAAAAGAAGAATATAGAAAATCTGTACAGGAAAACAATACATATATAATAATACATTACAATTTTAAGAAAATGAAATTCTAAGTAAATAAAATATAAAATAAAATCGTGTGTTTTTTTTTATTAAAACCTTCTTCTCGGGAACAGATTGTTAGGTACGAATGAAGAAACCCGTCGAGGAATTTATATATACGAATATAAACTCATAGCACATTTGTAGCAAGGGACTGTGCTTATTACATTATATTTATATTGTGCTTATTATGATAAATGAATAATAGAAAATCTGTACAGGAAAACAAATAAATGAATTAATTAAATGTGAAATATTATGGAGTAATATTGTTTAATTAATATATTGTTTAATTAATTTAAAATTATTCAATGAAAGAATGGGAGGAGTTACGTAAATAGACGCTGGTAACCCTGTGCACTGCCTGCACAACGGTATTCCTATTCGACTCATATCCATGTTTCCCTATACAATCCTATTTGTTTACGCCTTTGTCAACCATTGTGTTGTATCTGATCATTTGACAGTGGCGTCAAAGGAGATGAAGGAGCAGTCAGTTCTTTTTAAAGTGTAGTGTAGAGTGGATGTATATGCATAATACATTACAATTTTAAGAAAATGAAATTCTAAGTAAATAAAATATAAAATAATATCGTGTGTTTATTTATTAAAACCTAATTCTCGGAAACAGATTGTTAGGTGCGAATGAAGGAACTCGTTGAGGAATTTATATATACGAATATAAACTCATAGCACATTTGTAGCAAGGGACTGTGCTTATTACATTATATTTATGTTATGTTTATTGTGATAAATGAATAAAAGAAAATCTCTACAGGAAAACAATTAAATGAATTAAGTAAATGTTAAATATTATGGAGTAATATTGACAGTATGATTACTTTAACTGTTTATAACTTTGTATTACGTTTACTATCTTATATCTTATCATATTCAATTATTGTTGTGAAACTATGCAGAATACATGTTACCAATTTTTTTTTAATTTAAAATTATTCATTTAAAGAATGGGAGGAGTTACGTAAATTGACGCTGGTAACCCTGTGCACTGGCTGCACAACGGTATTCCTATTCGACGCATTTCCATCTTTCCCAATACAATCCTATTTGTTTAAGCCTTTGTCAACCATTGTGTTGTATCTGATCATTTGATAGTGGCGTCAAACGAGATGAAGGAGCAGTCAGTTCTTTTTAAAGTGTAGTGTAGAGCATGTGCATTATACATTACAATTTTAAGAAAATGTTATTCTAAGTAAATAGAAAATAAAATAAAATCGTGTGTTTATTTATTAAAACCTAATTCTCGGGGACAGGTTTTTAGATACGAATGAAGAAACTCGTCGAGGATTTTATATATACGAATTTATACTCATAGCTCATTTGTATCAAGAGGCTGTGCTTATTACATTATATTTATATTATGTTTATTATGATGATTGAATACAAGAAAATCTGTAATATTGACAGTATGATTACTTTAACTGATTATAACATTGTATTACTTTTACTGTCTTATATCTTATCATATTCAATTATTGTTGTGAAACTATGCAGAATACATGTTCCTATTGTTGTGAAACTATGCAGAATACATGTTACCAATTTTTTTTTAATTTAAAATTATTCAATGAAAGAATGGGAGGAGTTACGTAAATATACCCTGGCAACCCTATGCACCGGCTACACAACGGTATTCCCATTCGACTCCTTTCCATGTTTCCCTATCCAATCCTATTTGTTTACGCCTTTGTCAACAATTGTGTTGTATCTGATCATTTGACAGTGGCGTCAAAGGAGATGAAGGAGCAGTCAGTTCTTTTTAAAGTGTAGTGTATAGTGGATGTATATGCATAAAAAATTACAATTTTAAGAAAATGAAATTCTAAGTAAATAAAATATAAAATAATATCGTGTGTTTATTTATTAAAACCTAATTCTCGGAAACAGATTGTTAGGTGCGAAGGAAGAAACTCGTCGAGGAATTTATATATACGAATATAAACTCATAGCACATTTGTAGCAAGGGACTGTGCTTATTACATTATATTTATATTATGTTTATTATGATGAATGAAAAAAAGAAAATCTGTACAGGAAAACAAATAAATGAATTAATTAAATGTTAAATATTATGGAGTAATATTGACAGTATGATTACTTTAACTGGTTATAACTTTGTATTACTTTTACTATCTTATATCTTATCATATTCAATTATTGTTGTGAAACTATGCAGAATACATGTTACCAATTTTTTTTTAATTTAAAATTATTCATTTAAAGAATGGGAGGAGTTACGTAAATATACCCTGCTAACCCTATGCACCGGCTACACAACGGTATTCCCATTCGACTCCTTTCCATGTTTCCCTACACAATCCTATTTGTTTACGCCTGTGTCAACTATTGTGTTGTATCTGATTATTTGACAGTGGCGTCAAAGGAGATGAAGGAGTAGTCAGTTCTTTTTAAAGTGTAGTGTAGAGTGGATGTATGTGCATTATACATTACAATTTTAAGAAAATGAAATTCTAAGTAAATACAAAGTAAAATAAAATCGTGTGTTTATTTATTAAAACCTAATTCTCGGGGACAGATTTTTAGATACGAATGAAGAAACATTTCATTTGTATCAAAAGGCTGTGCTTATTACATAATATTTATATTATGTTTATTATGATGAATGAATAAAAGAAAATCTGTACAGGAAAACTAATAAATGAATTATTTAAATGTTAAATATTATGGAGTAATATTGACAGTATGATTACTTTAACTGGTTATAACTAAATGAATTAATTAAATGTTAAATATTATGGAGTAATATTGACAGTATGATTAGTTTAACTGGTTATAACTTTGTATTACTTTTACTATCTTACATCTTATCAGATTCAATTATTGTTGTGAAACTATGCAGAATACATGTTCCTATTGTTGTGAAACTATGCAGAATACATGTTACCAATTTTTTTTTTAATTTAAAATTATTGAATGAAAGAATGGGAGGAGTTACGTAAATATACCCTGGTAACCCTATGCACCGGCTGCACAAAGGTATTCCCATTCGACTCCTTTCCATGTTTCCCTATACAATCCTATTTGTTTACGCCATTGTCAACTATTGTGTTGTATCTGATCATTTGACAATGGCGTCAAACGAGATGAAGGAGCAGTCAGTTATTTTTAAAGTGTAGTGTAGAGTTGATGTATGTGCGTTATACATGACAATTTTAAGAAAATGAAATTCTAAGTAAATAAAAAGTAAAATAAAATCGTGTGTTTATTTATTAAAACCTAATTCTCGGGGACAGATTTTTAGATACGAATGAAGAAACTCGTGAAGGATTTTATATATACCAACTAAAACTCATAGTACATTTGTAGCAAGGAGCTGTACTTATTACATTACATTTATATTATGTTTATTATGATAAATGAATAAAAGAAAATCTGTACAGGAAAACAAATAAATGAATTAATTAAATGTTAAATATTATGGAGTAATATTGACAGTATGACAACTTTAACTGGTTATAACTTTGTATTACTTTTACTATCTTATATTTTATCATATTCAATTATTGTTGTGAAACTATGCAGAATACATGTTACCATTTTTTTTTTTAATTTAAAATTTTTCAATGAAAGAATGGGAGGAGTTACGTAAATATACCCTGGTAACCCTAAGCACCGGCTACACAACGGTATTCCCATTCGACTCCTTTCCATGTTTCCCTATCCAATCCTATTTGTTTACGCCTTTGTCAACAATTGTGTTGTATCTGATCATTTGACAGTGGCGTCAAAGGAGATGAAGGAGCAGTCAGTTCTTTTTAAAGTGTAGTGTAGAGTGGATGTATATGCATAATACATTACAATTTTAAGAAAATGAAATTCTAAGTAAATAAAATATAAAATAATATCGTGTGTTTATTTATTAAAACCTAATTCTCGGAAACAGATTGTTATGTGCGAATGAAGAAACTCGTCGAGGAATTTATACATACGAATATAGACTCATAGCACATTTTTAGCAAGGGACTGTGCTTATTACATTATATTTATATTATGTTTATTATGATAAATGAATAAAAGAAAATCTGTACAGGAAAACAAATAAATGAATTAATTAAATGTTAAATATTATGTAGTAATATTGACAGTATGATTACTTTAACTGTTTATAACTTTGTATTACTTTTACTATCTTACATCTTATCATACTCAATTATTGTTGTGAAACTATGCAGAATACATGTTCCTATTGTTGTGAAACTATGCAGAATACATGTTACCAATTTTTTTTTTAATTTAAAATTATTGAATGAAAGAATGGGAGGAGTTACGTAAATATACCCTGCTAACCCTGTGCACTGGCTGCACAACGGTATTCCTATTCGACTCATTTCCATCTTTCCCTATACAATCCTATTTGTTTACGCCTTTGTCAACCATTGTGTTGTATCTGATCATTTGATAGTGGCGTCAAACGAGATGAAGGAGCAGTCAGTTCTTTTTAAAGTGTAGTGTAGAGTGGATGTATATGCATAATACATTACAATTTTAAGAAAATGAAATTCTAAGTAAATAAAATATAAAATAATATCGTGTGTTTATTTATTAAAACCTAATTCTCGGAAACAGATTGTTATGTGCGAATGAAGAAACTCGTCGAGGAATTTATACATACGAATATAGACTCATAGCACATTTTTAGCAAGGGACTGTGCTTATTACATTATATTTATATTATGTTTATTATGATAAATGAATAAAAGAAAATCTGTACAGGAAAACAAATAAATGAATTAATTAAATGTTAAATATTATGTAGTAATATTGACAGTATGATTACTTTAACTGTTTATAACTTTGTATTACTTTTACTATCTTACATCTTATCATACTCAATTATTGTTGTGAAACTATGCAGAATACATGTTCCTATTGTTGTGAAACTATGCAGAATACATGTTACCAATTTTTTTTTAATTTAAAATTATTCATTTAAAGAATGGGAGGAGTTACGTAAATATACCCTGCTAACCCTGTGCACTGGCTGCACAACGGTATTCCTATTCGACTCATTTCCATCTTTCCCTATACAATCCTATTTGTTTACGCCTTTGTCAACCATTGTGTTGTATCTGATCATTTGATAGTGGCGTCAAACGAGATGAAGGAGCAGTCAGTTCTTTTTAAAGTGTAGTGTAGAGTGGATGTATATGCATAATACATTACAATTTTAAGAAAATGAAATTCTAAGTAAATAAAATATAAAATAATATCGTGTGTTTATTTATTAAAACCTAATTCTCGGAAACAGATTGTTATGTGCGAATGAAGAAACTCGTCGAGGAATTTATACATACGAATATAGACTCATAGCACATTTTTAGCAAGGGACTGTGCTTATTACATTATATTTATATTATGTTTATTATGATAAATGAATAAAAGAAAATCTGTACAGGAAAACAAATAAATGAATTAATTAAATGTTAAATATTATGTAGTAATATTGACAGTATGATTACTTTAACTGTTTATAACTTTGTATTACTTTTACTATCTTACATCTTATCATACTCAATTATTGTTGTGAAACTATGCAGAATACATGTTCCTATTGTTGTGAAACTATGCAGAATACATGTTACCAATTTTTTTTTTAATTTAAAATTATTGAATGAAAGAATGGGAGGAGTTACGTAAATAGACGCTGGTAACCCTGTGCACTGGCTGCACAACGGTATTCCTATTCGACTCATTTCCATGGTTCCCTATACAATCCTATTTGCTTACGCCTTTGTCAACCATTGTGTTGTATCTGATCATTTGACAGTGGCGTCAAAGGAGATGAAGGAGCAGTCAGTTCTTTTTAAAGTGTAGTGTAGAGTGGATGTATGTGCATTATACATTACAATTTTAAAAAAATGAAATTCTAAGTAAATAGAAAATAAAATAAAATCGTGTGTTTATTTATTAAAACCTAATTCTCGGAAACAGATTTTTAGGTACGAATGAAGAAACTCGTGAAGGATTTTATATATACCAACTAAAACTCATAGTACATTTGTAGCAATGAGCTGTACTTATTACATTATATTTATATTATGTTTTTTATGATGAATGAATAAAAGAAAATCTGTACAGGAAAACAAATAAATGAATTAATTAAATGTTAAATATTATGGAGTAATATTGACAGTATGATTACTTTAACTGATTATAACTTTGTGTTACTTTTACTATTTTATATTTCATCATTCAATTATTGTTGTGAAACTGCAGAATACACGTTACAATTTTTTTTTAATTTAAAATTATTCAATGAAAGAATGGGAGGAGTTACGTAAATAGACCCTGGTAACCCTATGCACCGGCTACACAACGGTATTCCCATTCGACTCCTTTCCATGTTTCCCTATCCAATCCTATTTGTTTAC
This sequence comes from Eristalis intricaria, assembly GCA_964034865.1. NCBI lineage: Eukaryota > Metazoa > Arthropoda > Insecta > Diptera > Syrphidae > Eristalis > Eristalis intricaria. Next base: position 8,734,603 of record OZ035878.1, on the reverse strand, counting down.
GCCTTTGTCAACCATTGTGTTGTATCTGATCATTTGATAGTGGCGTCAAATGAGATGAAGCAGCAGTCAGTTATTTTTAAAGTGTAGTGTCGAGTGGATGTATGTGCATAGTACATTACAATTTTAAGAAAATGAAATTCTAAGTAAGTAAAAAATAAATTAAAATCGTGTTTTTATTTATTAAAACCTAATTCTCGCGAACAGATTTTTAGGTACGAATGTAGCAACTCGTCGAGGTGCCTCGTCAACTGCCGATAGAATGAAATGAATTTATATATAAGTTAACACCCGAAACATTCCATCATGCGAACAATGCATGATACGGTTCCCACGAGCGACAACATCAGCTTCGTACGTGACGGAATGCAGCGAATCATCTTCCCACCGGATATAGGAGACGACAACGTGCGGACACCTGAGCCACCAACGTTTGTGCTGACCTGTCGTCTGGCTGCATTGGACATGCACTTAGTTTTAAGAAATTATAATTTTTGTAGTTAGTCTTTAAGAAGCCGTGAAGGCGTGAAGTGAAAATAAAAAATATTTTTTTAAAGAAAAAAAACATTTAATTGTTTAATTGGCGCCCAACGTGGGGCCCAGTAAAATCACCGCATAAAGTGTAATCGCGTAAATTTATTTCCAAAGAGGAAAAAAACGCATAAGTCGACCTTTAAGAAAGCTCGCCCCGTGTGCGTATAAGTCGACCTTCAAGGAAGCTCGCCGCGGGTGTGTTACGCGTAATTGAAAATCTGTGTGTGGTGAAAAGAAACTGGGTCCCGGACAAAAGTAGCATCTGTGGATTCTGCTGCCAACGAGGGAGTGTGGAGAAAGGCCCCCCAGTAACGACAAGTGAAAAGGAATGATGCCCCTTCACCAGCGTTGGATTATATTAATGTAAGCTAGATTTAAGATTTATATTCTTCTTAACATTGATTTATATTTTTACGTACATTTATATTTTCATAACTATTGTTCAGTAAAAAGTAATTTTGTGAGAAATGATATAAAGTGATAGCCCTAAGTAATAATTATTGTTAGCACGAAAAAAAAAGAAGTAATTGTGTTAGAAAGAGTGTAAAGTGATAGTTATAAGTTGCAATTACCGAATTTCTGAATAATTATAGAAAACATAGTTGTGTTCCGATTTTAAAAAAAAAAGTTCTATCCTGTTCCTTTTGAAAACCCCTATCTAATTGTGAGCCCATATGCCTAAACGTCCTGCCACAATGACCGATCCAATTTTGCGTCCACCAGTGCTTAATGTTGAGAATCCATCAGTTCAGAATCAAAATCCATCCGTTCCGAACCAAAATCCACCAGTGTTGAATCCGAATCCGTCAGTTTCCAGTCAAAACCAATCGAGAGTTAATGCAACTCCAGAATTGGAATCGCTAATCGCAGGCATTGCAAGTCGCGTATGCATGACTGAATGCAGAAACCTAGTACAATCTATAGTGAATCATGATAATCAATTTCAAAGAGCAACTGATGAAACCATACATGAACGCTTTCGCACGAATCTAAGCGATCTGGACAAAGTACCAGACGTTGTGAGGTGCTTAAGAGAGTTCTCCGGAACTCCTGGCGAATTTAGTTCATGGCGCAAGAGCGTTGAAAGGGTTTTAAACATCTATAACCAATTTAAAGGAACACCAAAATACTTTGGTATCCTTAATATAATTCGTAACAAGATCGTGGGTAATGCGGATGCCATCCTGGAATCGTATAATACCCCACTCAATTGGGAATGTATATCGAAATGCTTAACGCTTCATTACGCGGATAAGCGTGATTTGGGAACTTTAGAGTACCAAATGACGACTCTTGTCCAAGGTAGTAGTAGCTTAGAGTATTATTATCAGTCGGTATATAACCACTTGTCATTAATACTGAATAAAGTTTCGAGCATGGACTTACCGCCTGATGCATTGTACCACCTTACAGCATCATACAGGGCTAAGGCCTTAGATACATTCATAAGGGGTCTCAGAGGCGATCTGCCCAGGCTCCTAGGTATAAGGGAACCGCAAGACCTTCCTACAGCTCTCAATCTCTGCTTAAAACTTGAAAATCAGCAATTCAGAGCTAACTATGCCCACCATAGTACCAGCCAAATTAGGAGACAACAACCTCCTCCTCCATTTCCTTCACGAAAAACACAAGAGCAGCAAACATTCTATCCACAACTAGCATATATACCTCAACCATCATATTTCCCACCGCGTCCTCCACCGCGTCAGCCTTTTAACCAGTTTCAACATAACCAACGGCAACCGTTCCATACTAACCAACGGCCTATATACCCTCCAAACCAATTTAACCAACCATTGAATTCTCAACCAAATCCACATCAATTCCAAAGGAATCAAAGTCAATCTGTGCAGAGGCCTGAACCAATGGATGCGACTACTATCCGTACGCATAATGTGAACTACATGAACCGGCCTGTAATGAAGAACTTCCCACCAGCTCAAAAACGACCTATGGTTCCTTCACGGGAATATCCAAATCCCAACAAGATTCAAAGAAATTTCCATTTGCAATCCTCAGAAACCGATTCTCTCAGTAATAATACATCCGAATCCCAAGAAATCAATAACTACAATACTATGATTTCAGCCATGACCAATCAGAAAGAAGATCATCAAAATCTCAATCAGTATGTAGATCAGCAAGGAAGCGAAGAACCAGTTGAAGCATTTTCTGATTTTGTTGATATTCATTTTTTAGATTAACGAACTCGTCATTACCTTATTTTGAGTGTAGGACGAGAGAAAATAAAATATTAAAATTCTTGGTAGATACTGGGTCGAACAAGAATTACATACAACCAAATTTAGTTCGAAACCCTATTCCAAATCAAAAAAATTTTTATGCTAATTCAGTTTGTGGTGCTATAGAAATTACTCACCATACGATAATAAATCTATTTGAACCAGGTACCGACGTTAAATTTTTCCTTTTACCCTCACTCCTTTCCTTTCACGCAATTCTTGGCAATGACAGCCTTCAGGAACTATCAGCTGTCATCTATGCTAAGGAAAGCTATATGACTATAAACAAGAACATCAAAATTAAATTGAAACAACAAGTATCTGAAGCAATCCATAATGTGAGTCTTAGAACTCAGCATTTGTCGCAAGAACATAGTGAACAACTTAATCGTATAACTATGAATTACGCCAATCTTTTTGGGATACCAAACGAAAAATTGACTTTCACCACCAAAGTCAAGGGTAGAATTCGCACGACAACGGAAGATCCCGTTTACTCGAAGCATTATCCATACCCGATGGCATTAAAAGAAGAGATTGACAAACAAATCAATCAATTATTAAGTGATGGAATCATTAGACCTTCACGGTCTCCGTACAACTCCCCAGTGTGGATTGTACCAAAGAAAGCGGACGCTTCTGGCGAAAAAAAGTACCGCATGGTAATTGATTACCGGAAGCTCAACTCGGTAACAATTCCAGACCGTTATCCGATTCCTGAAACCAATGAGGTACTAGCGCAATTAGGGAAAAACAAATTCTTTTCGGTGATCGATTTAAAAAGTGGTTTTCACCAAATACCTCTACACGAGGACGATATCGAGAAAACTTCATTCTCTGTAAATAATGGAAAATACGAATTTGTAAGACTTCCCTTTGGTCTGAAAAATGCACCATCTATTTTTCAGAGAGCCCTAGATGACATCCTACGAGAACACATCGGTAAGATATGTTATGTCTACATCGATGACATAATCGTGTTCAGTAAAGATGTTGAACAACACTTTAAGAATTTGGCAAATATTTTCGATACTCTTCAAAAAGCCAACCTTAGAGTGCAGCTGGATAAATGTGAATTTTTAAGACCAGAAGTTGAATTTCTCGGGTTTATCGTATCTTCGGAAGGTATAAAAGCCAACCCTGTTAAAGTCGAAGCCATCACTAAGTTTCCATATCCACGAACTTTAAAAGATCTGCGATCATTTCTTGGTCTGTCGGGATTTTACCGCAGATTTATTAAAGATTATGCGAAACTGGCAAAACCCCTTACAGCCCTTTTAAGAGGGGAGGATGGTCGTACGTCTAAACAAATGTCAAGCAAAAAAACTCATACATTTGGACAATTAGGCCATTGATACATTTGACAAAATCAAAAGTTCACTCACTTCAGAGGATGTTGTTTTAACTTTTCCGGACTTTAGCAAAGAATTCCACCTGACTACAGACGCTTCGGACTACGCCATTGGTGCGGTACTCGCTCAAGATAATAAACCGATAACCTTTATTTCTCGAACACTCTCAAAAGCTGAAGAGCACTATGCCACCAACGAAAAGGAAATGTTGGCCATAGTGTGGGCTCTAAATACTCTGCGAAATTACCTTTACGGTCCTACTGTTCTAAAAATATTTACTGATCACCAACCGCTGACATATGCATTAAGCAACAAAAATTCCAACAATAAATTAAAGAGATGGAAGGCTATACTCGAGGAATATAATTACGAGTTAAAGTACAAGCCTGGTAGATCGAACGTTGTTGCGGATGCTTTGTCAAGACCACCCAGAACCAGCGAAGTAAATAGTTTAACAGCAACCCAGCATAGCGATGAGAGCTCCAGTCAGTATCTAATCCCTATAGCAAATGAGCCGATCAACGTCTTTAAAAACCAAATTATACTTTCTCTTGGAACTACCCCATCTTATGACTTTGAAATTGTTTTCCCCACCTACCACCGCCATACAATAGTTGAAACCGAGTTCACTGATCGAATTTTAATAAACATTCTTAAACGATACCTTAATCCATCCGTAATCAATGGTATCAAAACTGATGAAAGCACTTTAGGCAAACTTCAAGAAATCTACCCATCTCATTTTAGCCAATACAGGGTACGTTTTGCAAGGAATCAAGTTATTGACCTAACAGATGAAACACAACAGGAAGCTGAAATTATCAAAGAACATAATAGAGCGCATCGCAATTCCCGCGAGAATAAATTGCAATTATTGCAAAAGTTTTACTTCCCGCAGTTGAGAGCGAAAATTGAGAAAATCACAAAACAGTGTAAAATCTGTAAAGAACATAAATATGATAGGCACCCGAACAAATGTGAACTACAGCCTACCCCTATTCCTGAATATCCCGGCCAAATTATTCATCTAGATATTTACTTCACTAACAAAAAAATAATTCTTACTGCAATCGACAAATTCTCCAAATACGCCCTAGCCAAAATCCTAAGATCAAGAGCTTCAGAGGACATTAAGCAACCTCTTAGAGAACTGATACTGGCTTTTGGTGTACCTCAAACAATTGTCATGGATAATGAAAAGTCCCTAGCTTCTAATTCTATAACATTCATGTTAGAGAATATGTTCAACATTAAAGTCTTCAAAGCACCTCCTTACACAAGTTCTGTCAATGGTCAAGTGGAAAGATTCCATTCAACACTTTCAGAACTAATTCGTTGCCTTAAGACAGATAATGTTCATACCACCTTTTCAGAATTGCTAGACCGATCAATCTATGAATACAACCGATCCATTCATTCAACCACAGGCAAAAAACCCATAGACACAACTCAACAACACAGAACAACTTATACAGGAAAGACAAGAAAACATGAATAAATTACGCGATAAACAACAAGCAGACTTAAAATACCATAACGCAAAGAAAAGCCCTCTTAAAACATATTCTACCGGTCAAGTCATATACGTTAGAACCAATAAAAGAATAGGCAATAAACTAGATCCCAGATATAAAAAGGAAACAGTAGCTCAGGACAAAAATACAACAGTCATTACTCAATCAGGAAGAATAATTCATAAAAATCTTATAAAAAATTAATTTTTTCAATAGAACATTATTACCACTGTGCAATGGCGAAGCACAAATACTGGATTACTCGAATTCACAGCTAATAAAGATCAATACGGGTCGCGCAAAATTGCAGAACGGATCGTTCAAGATCATACACTTGATCGACATCGAGATTTACGAAACAACACTAAACAACCTGGAAGCTACGATAAGGACATCCACTACTAGTACCCATATTCTTAGTCCTATCCTCTCCTTTGAAATATCCCGTATAAGAACATACCTAGATAGACTTAAGATAAATGATAGAAATAAGAGATCACTAGATTTCATAGGCTCAGCGTGGAAATGGATCGCGGGTAACCCGGACCACCACGACTACGAAATAATTACTAATAAGATGAATAATGTGTTAAGAAATAATAATAATCAAATAATAATTAACAAAATGTCATTAGATAAGATTAATGAATTAACAAATATTACAAATAAAATTATTAAGTCTTTCAAGGAAAACGAACTTAATAATAGCGAACAAATCTTGAAAATTAAATATAAGTTCGATGTAATTAAGGAAGAAATAATTAATGTAGTATACGCCATCCATTGGGCGAAATTAAACATAATAAATTCATTCATATTATCAAACAATGGAAACAATTATGAAAATTGAAAACATTCCTTATGTTAATATAGATGAGGCATTAGAATTTGCCGAAATTAAGATTGCCTCAAATAATAATAACTTAATATATATTTTAAGCATACCAACAACTACAAAAGAACTATGTAATTTGTCATTAATAAAACCTGTTAAAAGAAACAAAATTATTAATAAAATAAAATATGATTCAATACTAGAATGCAACAAAGAAGTTTATGGCATTACTAACAAATGTAAAACATACAATAGTATATCAATTTGTAATAAAAATAACATTGTTAATTTAAGTAACTCATCGTGCATCCCAATGCTCATAAAAAGCCAAAAAGCATCGTGTCCCATCATCAACAATGAACACGTTCCAGACGTAGACGAAATAGCTGCAGGAATCCTACTTCTAAATCAGTTTAGTGGCCCAGTTCTCATCAACAACGACACTGTCATGCTCAATGGAACATTCATCATCAAACATTTCAATACCACCATTCAAGTTGAAGGAAGAACAATCATGTCCAAAGAAGTCACAAGTCATCAACCTTTACCAGCGATACTCCAACCATCATATAAGCCTGACAAGATAGAAGAAGTACTGTCCCTCGAAATGATCAAGGATCTTTACGTTAACCGAACTAAAGAAATCAAGCTGCTTGAAACAAAACATAGGATCAACCTAACCGTGAACATCATCTTAATAGTTGCAGTCTTAATCATCGCAACCTTCGCATACAAAATGATAAGAAATAAAGGTATGATCAAGGGCGAACGCTCTAATACCAGCAGGCCATCACGAACAACTATAGGACTCGAAGACATCCCTCACCTAGTGACGTCAACTACATCTCACGAGGACGTTCGATTCTAAGGGTGGAGGAGTTAACACCCGAAACATTCCATCATGCGAACAATGCATGATACGGTTCCCACGAGCGACAACATCAGCTTCGTACGTGACGGAATGCAGCGACTCATCTTCCCACCGGATATAGGAGACGACAACGTGCGGACACCTGAGCCACCAACGTTTGTGCTGACCTGTCGTCTGGCTGCATTGGACATGCACTTAGTTTTAAGAAATTATAATTTTTGTAGTTAGTCTTTAAGAAGCCGTGAAGGCGTGAAGTGAAAATAAAAAATATTTTTTTAAAGAAAAAAAACATTTAATGGTTTAATTTATACGAACTTAAACTCATAGAACATTTGTAGCAAGAATCTGTGCTTATTACATTATATTTATATTATGTTTATTATGATGAATGAATTAAAGGAAATCTGTACAGGAAAGCAAATAAATGAATTAATTAAATGTAAAAAATTATGGATTAATATTGACAGTATGATTACCTTAACTGATTATAACCTTGCATTTCTTTGCATTATATGATATCATCATATTATCTTATATTTCATCGTATTCAATTATTGTTTTGAACCTAATTTTTTCTTAATTTAAAATTATTCAATGAAAGAATGGGAGGAGTTACGTAAATATACCCTGGTAACCCTATGCACCGGCTGCACAAAGGTATTCCCATTCGACTCCTTTCCATGTTTCCCTATACAATCCTATTTGTTTACGCCATTGTCAACTATTGTGTTGTATCTGATCATTTGACAATGGCGTCAAACGAGATGAAGGAGCAGTCAGTTATTTTTAAAGTGTAGTGTAGAGTTGATGTATGTGCGTTATACATGACAATTTTAAGAAAATGAAATTCTAAGTAAATAAAAAGTAAAATAAAATCGTGTGTTTATTTATTAAAACCTAATTCTCGGGGACAGATTTTTAGATACGAATGAAGAAACTCGTGAAGGATTTTATATAGGTTACATATCCCAAAGCGTGCGATTTTTCTATCTTTTCAATTCCCACATAATATCTTTTCGTTTTGTTTTTCAACGGTGTCAAAGAACTCATAAAGTTCACCGATGCACGCGCATGCAATAATGTAATAATATCCGCGCGATAAACATACTTTTTGCATTTAGAAGAATACGCTGAGCTAGCAATCCAAGTAGACATAAGGAACCGAAATGTGTAATTACAGTTAGTTAGTAAGAAATCATTGTATCATTCACAACAATAAAGATTTATTTTTTTTTAACACCGCACCGGACAGATTTCATTAGTGGCGCAGTCGGTAGGATCCTACTATATTTGGAGGATCCACAAGAGAACGAACCGGGAATAATACGCGAGTGATAAAAATAGTGACGTGTACAAATAAGCGAACAACGGTACCGCGTTAAAAAGGGAAACTAAAAATCAGTGAACCCATATTATACGGACCCAACTGTTCAAACTAACTCACAGTGATTTTAGCGAAAATAAAATCCACTTCAAAATTCCGTTAAAGGAGAAGACTGATAAGTTTTGGAAAGAAATTATCCAAAAGGAAGAAATGGAGAGCGAAGTTGCAGCACGAGTAGCAGCAGCCCTCGAGGCACTAGTGACTCTCAACCAAAACCAAAATACAATTCGACCAAGCAGAGCAGCAACACTGATGAAAGAAATCAGCTACATAAAGGAGTTCGACGGAGACAGGAATCATCTCACACAGTTTCTGAATGTGCTGGAAACGCACTTACGTGCAGTGGACGAGGCAGTTCGAAATGACGTATGGCAGGCGATTTACCAATCAAAAATCACCGGGAAGGCGAAGGAACTACTACTTAACAACACACCCCGAACCTGGGAGGAAGCAAGGAACCTATTGAAACAACATTTCAGACCAGCGTGCAATTATAAGGAAATATCAAGAAAAATAACTAACTTAAGAGTGAGTTCAATATATGATTTAAATATTAAAATCGAAAATATTATAAAAGATATTAATACATTCGCAACCTATGAAACTAACCCACTAGAAACAAAACAGACTTTTTACATATTGCTAGTAAATAGGATCAAACAGATAGTAGGCGGTAACTTATCTAGGGAAATTAAAGACACATTCGATCTGCATAAAATAAAAGAAATTCTTTACACTTATATTGGTTATGATCACCATAATTTAGACAAAGACTTCATGACTCAGACCCAAGATAGGCGACATACACCAAACACGAAACAACATAGACCAGATAATAACACCCTTGCAAGGAATTCTAATAATTATAATCCGCAATACAATAACTTCCCAAATAACAACCATCAGAATCACCACAATAATTATCCGAATGGGAACTCAGGACAATATAGGCAAAATTATCATCAACCAAATAATTTCCACAGAGGTCAAAACAGGAATTCAGGGCAGTATAGGCAACCAGCTTTTAATCCATCAGGGCAATTCAGAAACGCTAACCAACAACCAGAACCCATGGAAATAGGGCAGGTAACCCATAACGAACAAAAAGACGTTAGAAACGAGGAAATTCATAATATCGAACCACAGGTTTTTCTCATGTAGGCCTCGGAAACAAAATATTTATAAATCTAACAATTAACGAAAATAAATATAAGGCATTGATTGACACAGGCTCCACTATGAGCATCATCAATTCCAGTAAAGTAGATTGCAGCAAGTTTAGGGTATACGAACGCACAAAGATGCGTCTGCAGACAATAAATAACATTACCACAGAAATAGTTGAGAGAATAATTACTGACGTCCCGGAAGAATTTAATCTCGATAGGAACATGGCAGCTAGATGGTACAAGAGAGATCTAGGAGATAAGCCGTACGATATTTTAATCGGTATGGACCTCCTTAGCAAAATTGTTAAGACTCTGGATTTTGACAATAAATGTCTCGTTCTAAACAACAACTCCAAGATACCATTGAACCCTTCCGATACCGAAGCAACTTTCGATTGCTTCGAACTCAACTCAAATGAGGAAGAAGTAGATTTGAGCCATCTTAATATTGAAGAGAAGAGAGAAATAGGAAAGTTATTAGGGCAATTCAAGAATTTAATATATAAAGACGGCGATCAACTGACTAACACCAGATCTGTAATGCACGAGATTAAGACAACCACCGATCAACCAATCAACGCGAAACTTTATAGGCTACCCCCAAAGCACGAAGAAGAGGTTAGACGACAGGTGCAGGAAATGGAGGAACAGGGCATCATCCGAAAGTCAAGCAGTAGGTATGCCTCGCCTATCGTAGTTGTAGCAAAGAAAATGGATAATTCTGGAAGGCAGAAATTTCGGTTGTGCGTAGATTATAGAAAGCTTAATGAGATTACAGTAGATGATAAGTATCCCTTACCAAACATTAATAGTATATTAGATAAATTGGGACGAGCCCAATACTTTACATCCTTAGACTTAGCTAAAGGATATCACCAGATAAGAGTTCACCCAAACGATATATCGAAAACAGCATTCGTAACGCCGAACGGTTTATATGAGTATCTGAGGATGCCATTCGGGTTAAAAAATGCCCCGGCAACCTTCCAACGTTTGATGAATGAAATACTAAGGGAATATATCAATGTGTTCTGTGTCGTCTACTTAGACGACATCTTAATTTTCTCCACCAGTTTACAAGAGCATCTACAATCGTTAAAATTGATATTTAAAAAATTAGCTGAACATAACCTAAAACTACAATTCGATAAGTGTTCGTTTATGAAAAGAAACACCGAATTTTTAGGCCATGTGTTGACAGCTGAGGGAATGAAACCAAATCCCAACAAAATCCGATGTATTCAGGAGTATCCCCTCCCAAGTACAGAAAAACAACTAAAAGGTTTCCTAGGAGCCACAGGCTTTTACAGAAAATTTGTTAAGGACTATGCAAAAATAGCCGGTCCTATGATCAGGTATCTGAAAAAAGACAAAAAAATCAATGTTAATGACCCAGAATACATACAAGCATTCGAAACATTAAAACTAAATATTAGTAGCCACCCAATACTAAAGTTTCCGGACTTTAAGAAAAACTTCACGTTATTCACGGATGCAAGTAACTACGCGATAGGGGCAGTATTGATGCAAGAGGGACAACCGGTATGTTATGCTTCACGATCACTTAATGATCATGAAAAAATCTACTCGGTGACAGACAAAGAGTTCCTAGCAATCGTCTGGGCAGTTAATTACTATAGACCTTACCTATGGGGTAACAAATTCAAAATCGTAACAGACCACCTTCCTATTAAAATATCTTAACAAAAAATATACTGGGAAAGAATTTAGTCAAAGGAATCAACGATGGTTATTACAACTTCAGGAATACCAATTCGATATAGAATACCTAAAAGGAAGAGAGAACAAAGTCGCTGACTTCCTAAGTAGAATTCCTGATAACCCCAACAACAACGAAGTCGCAACCAGTCAATCAATAAATGAATTGACCGAAAGTGAAACAATAGATTCCGCGGATGGTGCAACAATTCATTCGGAAGACGAACAACAACTAGACCATATCCCCATCATCGAAACAATAGTCAACAAATACAAAACCCAACTCATATTATCTAACGACGTCGATAAAGAAGTCGAGATACTTCACGGTAGAAGAATTATTTCTATCAATATGACTAGGAATAAGGAATATTGGATAGATGTACTGCGAAGGTTTATTAAACCTGGTATCATAGGAATATACACAGAATTGTCGTACCACGAATTCAATAAAATACAGCAATTACTCATAGAATTGTTTAGTCATGATAAACAAATAAAGTTTATTAAAGCCACTCTACGAGCAAGAGAAATAAAAACTTTAGAGGAAGCTCAGAAACAAATAGCATTATACCATACTCAAGAAAGTCTCCATAGTGGAATTATAGAAACATATCATAGCCTCAAGAATAAAATATACTATCCCAATCTAATAAAAGAAATCACAAAAATTATAAATAATTGTAGGATTTGTTTAGGAACGAAGTACGAGCGTAAGCCAATTAAACTAAAGTACGCCATTAGCGAAACACCTTCTAGGCCAAACCAAATTCTTCACATCGACATATATTACTTTATGAAACAACCTTTTTTGACTATGATAGATAAACTTACTAAGAAAGCTTATGCCTATTACTTACCCAATAGGAACTGGACTAAAAAAATAGAAACACTGGAGGAACATTTCTCTAAATTCGGCAAACCAACCAAACTAATAGCCGACAACGAATTTAAGGCTGAAAATTTAAAAGAATATTTAAACGAACAACAAGTAGAATTGCATTTAACAAAACCCAACACACATACAGGCAATAGTGATGTAGAAAGGTTCCATTCAACCCTTCAAGAAAAACTAGTTACTTTGAGAAACTCTAACTTAACGTTAATTCAAAAAATGCATAGGGCCGTGAACAACTATAACAACAGATACCATTCCACTCTGAAAATGACCCCAGAAGAGGCAATGTATGCAGATATTGCAACCATAATAAAACGCATAACAACTCAGAAGGAAAAACAGATTAGGAAACTTAATAGGAATAGAGAGGATTATGAGGAAGCGCGGAAGGTAGTTCCAGTTAGGAATTATAAGCGTAACTATTACAAAAACGAACCTAGGTATAGATTTAAAACACTTGATAGAGAACATCCTATAAATATTAAAAGACCTCGGAAATTTGCAGATGACAACATTACTATACACCCTTCTGATGGGGGGAGTACTATTTCAACAAACCATAGCCACATTGACGATCATTCCAATAACGACTAACAACGGATATACTTTAGTCAACATGGGACAAACAGAAATTATTAGAGACTTCAAAACGATACTACACATAATCAACACAGACGAAATCAGAAATACAGTAGATTCCATAGATACAAACATACAAAAATTACAGATAGGCAATGACCCGACAATAAGGAAAACGTTAGCAAATATTTATGCAAAATTAGCAGCAATTGAACCAGACAGAAAACTGAGACCGAAACGTGGACTTGTCAATTTCATTGGCACAGCACAAAAATGGCTATACGGCACAATGGACGACAATGACCGTCAGATCACATGAAAATTATAGAAGAAAATAATGATAATGCAATTAATAACCTAAATAAGCAAATTGAAATAAATTCCCATTTTAACGACTCCATAATCAATCTGAAAGCCAGTATAGAATCAGACAGGAAACAATTGACTACGACATATGAAGAACTGACAAGGAACGAAAAACGAATTATTTCACAACAACTGAAACTAGACCAATTACTAAAGTTACGAATGTTCGAAGAGAGACTTAATCAAATATTGGATAGTATAGCATTAGTAAAACATGGCCTTGTACATCCAAGTTTATTAACAGCGACTGAAATGTTAGAAACAAAAATAGACCTATACAAATTAAAAAACATTAAAATAGGATTACTAAAATATGATAATTACAGACTAATTCTAGCTTTAAAGGTTCCACACAGGTACACATTAATTGACTTTAAACTTATTACTCCAATACCCACAAAAGAACATTTAGAAGTAATAATAGAAGACGAGTACGTAATGGAAATTAACCAAACTAAATACAAATATGATAATAATATTCAATATGAAAAAGAACTGAAACCAATAAATAATTGTATCATCAACAATGACTGTAAGTTAAAACAAAACAACGTAATAGAAATAAAAAAAATTGATGATAGTACTTTAATATGTAAAAATATGAATAACCAAGAATTGATAAACCATTGTGATGATAGGAAGATAAAATTAAACGGAAATAATTTAGTAGTAATCAATAATTGTACTGTGGAAATAATGAACCAAACCTTTAGTAATAACAAGATTGAATTTACAGAAAGATTCTTCTACACAGAAGAGATAACCCATAATTTCACAAAACAACTAAGCTTTGAAGACATTGTAATAAAAAATATTGCAAATTTAGAAAATATTAAAATATTAAAATATCATAAGAATATTAATTATATTGCTAGCTCAACAATAACAATAATTTTAATTATCATAGTCGTAATAATAATCATAATAATTAAAAAAAACCGAAAATTAAAAGTTTCAATTAAAAACATAAATGGTAAAATTCCAGAACGTTCTCAAATTCAGGAGAATTTAAATTTCAACGGGGGAGAGGTTACATATCCCAAAGCGTGCGATTTTTCTATCTTTTCAATTCCCACATAATATCTTTTCGTTTTGTTTTTCAACGGTGTCAAAGAACTCATAAAGTTCACCGATGCACGCGCATGCAATAATGTAATAATATCCGCGCGATAAACATACTTTTTGCATTTAGAAGAATACGCTGAGCTAGCAATCCAAGTAGACATAAGGAACCGAAATGTGTAATTACAGTTAGTTAGTAAGAAATCATTGTATCATTCACAACAATAAAGATTTATTTTTTTTTAACACCGCACCGGACAGATTTCATTAGTTATATACCAACTAAAACTCATAGTACATTTGTAGCAAGGAGCTGTACTTATTACATTACATTTATATTATGTTTATTATGATAAATGAATAAAAGAAAATCTGTACAGGAAAACAAATAAATGAATTAATTAAATGTTAAATATTATGGAGTAATATTGACAGTATGCCAACTTTAACTGGTTATAACTTTGTATTACTTTAACTATCTTATATTTTATCATATTCAATTATTGTTGTGAAACTATGCAGAATACATGTTACCATTTTTTTTTAATTTAAAATTTTTCAATGAAAGAATGGGAAGAGTTACGTAAATATACCCTGGCAAACCTATGCACCGGCTACACAACGGTATTCCCATTCGACTCCTTTCCATGTTTCCCTATCCAATCCGATTTGTTTACGCCTTTGTCAACCATTGTGTTGTATCTGATCATTTGACAGTGGCGTCAAAGGCGATGAAGGAGCAGTCAGTTCTTTTTAAAGTGTAGTGTAGAGTGGATGTATATGCATAATACATTACAATTTTAAGAAAATGAAATTCTAAGTAAATAAAGTATAAAATAATATCGTGTGTTTATTTATTAAAACCTAATTCTCGGAAACAGATTCTTAGGTGCGAATGAAGAAACTCGTCGAGGAATTTATTTATACGAATATAAACTCATAGCACATTTGTAGCAAGGGACTGTGCTTATTACATTATATTTATATTATGTTTATTATGATGAATGAATAAAAGAAAATCTGTACAGGAAAACAAATAAATGAATTAATTAAATGTTACATATTATGGAGTAATATTGACAGTATGATTACTTTAAATTGGTTATAACTTTGTATTACTTTTACTATCTTATACCTTATCATATTCAATTATTGTTGTGAAACTATGCAGAATACATGTTCCTATTGTTGTGAAACTATGCAGAATACATGTTACCAATTTTTTTTTAATTTAAAATTATTCAATGAAAGAATGGGAGGAGTTACGTAAATATACCCTGGTAACCCTATGCACCGGCTACACAACGGTATTCCCATTCGACTCCTTTCCATGTTTCCCTATCCAATCCTATTTGTTTACGCCTTTGTCAACCATTGTGTTGTATCTGATCATTTGACAGTGGCGTCAAAGGAGATGAAGGAGCAGTCAGTTCTTTTTAAAGTGTAGTGTAGAGCATGTGCATTATACATTACAATTTTAAGAAAATGAAATTCTAAGTAAATAGAAAATAAAATAAAATCGTGTGTTTATTTATTAAAACCTAATTCTCGGGGACAGGTTTTTAGATACGAATGAAGAAACTCGTCGAGGATTTTATATATACGAATATAAACTCATAGCACATTTGTATCAAGAGGCTGTGCTTATTACATTATATTTATATTATGTTTATTATGATGATTGAATACAAGAAAATATGTACAGGAAAACAAATAAATGAATTAATTAAATGTTAAATATTATGGAGTAATATTGACAGTATGATTACTTTAACTGGTTATAACTTTGTATTACTTTTACTATCTTATATCTTATCATATTCAATTATTGTTGTGAAACTATGCATAATACATGTTACTCATATTTTTTTTAATCTAAAATTATTGAATGAAAGAATGGGAGGAGTTACGTAAATAGACCCTGGTAACCCTATGTACCGGCTGCTTAACGGTATTCCCATTCGACTCCTTACCATGTTTCCCTATCCAATCCTATTTGTTTACGCCTTTGTCAACCATTGTGTTGTATCTGATCATTTGACAGTGTCGTCAAAGGAGATGAAGGAGTAGTCAGTTCTTTTTAAAGTGTAGTGTAGAGTGGATGTATATGCGTAATACATTACAATTTTAAGAAAATGAAATTCTAAGTAAATAAAATAGAAAATAATATCGTGTGTTTATTTATTAAAACCTAATTCTCGGAAACAGATTGTTAGGTGCGAATGAAGAAACTCGTCGAGGAATTTATATATACGAATATAAACTCATAGCACATTTGTATTATGTTTATTATGATGAATGAATAAAAGAAAATCTGTACAGGAAAACAAATAAATGAATTAATTAAATGTTAAATATTATGGAGTAATATTGACAGTATGATTACTTTAACTGGTTATAACTTTGTATTACTTTTACTATCTTATATCTTATCATATTCAATTATTGTTGTGAAACTATGCAGAATACATGTTCCTATTGTTGTGAAACTATGCAGAATACATGTTACCAATTTTTTTTTAATTTAAAATTATTCATTTAAAGAATGGGAGGAGTTACGTAAATGGATGTGGTAACCCAGTGCACTGGCTGCACAACGGTATTCCTATTCGACGCATTTCCATCTTTCCCAATACAATCCTATTTGCTTAAGCCTTTGTCAACCATTGTGTTGCATCTGATCATTTGACAGTGGCGTCAAAGGGGATGAAGGAGCAGTCAGTTCTTTTTAAAGTGTAGTGTAGAGCATGTGCATTATACATTACAATTGTAAGAAAATGTAATTCTAAGTAAATAGAAAATAAAATAAAATCGTGTGTTTATTTATTAAAACCTAATTCTCGGGGACAGGTTTTTAGATACGAATGAAGAAACTCGTCGAGGATTTTATATATACGAATTTAAACTCATAGCTCATTTGTATCAAGAGGCTGTGCTTATTACATTATATTTATATTATGTTTATTATGATGATTGAATACAAGAAAATCTGTACAGGAAAACAAATAAATGAATTAATTAAATGTTAAATATTATGGAGTAATATTGACAGTATGACTACTTTAACTGATTATAACATTGTATTACTTTTACTATCTTATATTTCATCATATTCAATTATTGTTGTGAAACTGCGGAATACACGTTACAAATTTTTTTTAATTTAAAATTATTGAATGAAAGAATGGGAGGAGTTACGTAAATAGACCCTGGTAACCCTATGTACCGGCTGATTAACGGTATTCCCATTCGACTCCTTTCCATGTTTCCCTATCCAATCCCATTTGTTTACGCCTTTGTCAACCATTGTGTTGAATCTGATCATTTGACAGTGGCGTCAAAGGCGATGAAGGAGCAGTCAGTTCTTTTTAAAGTGTAGTGTAGAGTGGATGTATATGCATAATACATTACAATTTTAAGAAAATGAAATTCTAAGTAAATAAAGTATAAAATAATATCGTGTGTTTATTTATTAAAACCTAATTCTCGGAAACAGATTCTTAGGTGCGAATGAAGAAACTCGTCGAGGAATTTATATATACTCATAGCACATTTGTAGCAAGGGACTGTGCTTATTACATTATATTTATATTATGTTTATTATGATGAATGAATAAAAGAAAATCTGTACAGGAAAACAAATAAATGAATTAATTAAATGTTAAATATTATGGAGTAATATTGACAGTATGATTACTTTAAATTGGTTATAACTTTGTATTACTTTTACTATCTTATATCTTATCATATTCAATTATTGTTGTGAAACTATGCAGAATACATTTTACCATTTTTTTTTTTAATTTAAAATTATTCATTTAAAGAATGGGAGGAGTTACGTAAATTGACGCTGGTAACCCTGTGCACTGGCTGCACAACGGTATTCCTATTCGACTCATTTCCATCTTTCCCTATACAATCCTATTTGTTTACGCCTTTGTCAACCATTGTGTTGTATCTGATCATTTGATAGTGGCGTCAAACGAGATGAAGGAGCAGTCAGTTCTTTTTAAAGTGTAGTGTAGAGTGGATGTATATGCATTATACATTACAATTTTAAGAAAATGAAATTCTAAGTAAATAAAATATAAAATAATATCGTGTGTTTATTTATTTAAACCTAATTCTCGGAAACAGATTGTTAGGTGCGAATGAAGAAACTTGTCGAGGAATTTATATATACGAATATAAACTCATAGCACATTTGTAGTAAGGGACTGTGCTTATTACATTATATTTATATTATGTTTATTATGATGAATGAATAAAAGAAAATCTGTACAGGAAAGCAAATAAATGAATTAATTAAATGTTAAATATTATGGAGTAATATTGACAGTATGATTACTTTAACTGTTTATAACATTGTATTACTTTTACTATCTTATATTTCATCATATTCAATTATTGTTGTGAAACTATGCAGAATACATGTTACTCATATTTTTTTTAATTTAAAATTATTGAATGAAAGAATGGGAGGAGTTAAGTAAATAGACCCTGGTAACCCTATGTACCGGCTGCACAACGGTATTCCCATTCGACTCCCTTCCATGTTTCCCTATCCAATCCTATTTGCTTACGCCTTTGTCAACCATTGTGTTGTATCTGATCATTTGACAGTGGTGTCATAGGAGATGAAGGAGCAGTCAGTTCTTTTTAAAATGTAGTGTAAAGTGGATATATGTGCATAATACATTACAATTTTAAGAAAATGAAATTCTAAGTAAATAAAATATAAAATAATATCGTGTGTTTATTTATTAAAACCTAATTCTCGGAA
The DNA here is from genome assembly GCA_964034865.1 of Eristalis intricaria. Taxonomy (NCBI): domain Eukaryota; kingdom Metazoa; phylum Arthropoda; class Insecta; order Diptera; family Syrphidae; genus Eristalis; species Eristalis intricaria. The sequence goes on along the minus strand of OZ035878.1, from coordinate 8,715,297 downwards.
ACAGATTGTTAGGTGCGAATGAAGGAACTCGTTGAGGAATTTATATATACGAATATAAACTCATAGCACATTTGTAGCAAGGGACTGTGCTTATTACATTATATTTATGTTATGTTTATTGTGATAAATGAATAAAAGAAATTCTCTACAGGAAAACAAATAAATGAATTAAGTAAATGTTAAATATTATGGAGTAATATTGACAGTATGATTACTTTAACTGTTTATAACTTCGTATTACGTTTACTATCTTATATCTTATCATATTCAATTATTGTTGTGAAACTATGCAGAATACATGTTACCAATTTTTTTTTAATTTAAAATTATTCATTTAAAGAATGGGAGGAGTTACGTAAATTGACGCTGGTAACCCTGTGCACTGGCTGCACAACGGTATTCCTATTCGACGCATTTCCATCTTTCCCAATACAATCCTATTTGTTTACGCCTTTGTCAACCATTGTGTTGTATCTGATCATTTGATAGTGGCGTCAAACGAGATGAAGGAGCAGTCAGTTCTTTTTAAAGTGTAGTGTAGAGCATGTGCATTATACATTACAATTTTAAGAAAATGTTATTCTAAGTAAATAGAAAATAAAATAAAATCGTGTGTTTATTTATTAAAACCTAATTCTCGGGGACAGGTTTTTAGATACGAATGAAGAAACTCGTCGAGGATTTTATATATACGAATTTATACTCATAGCTCATTTGTATCAAGAGGCTGTGCTTATTACATTATATTTATATTATGTTTATTATGATGATTGAATACAAGAAAATCTGTAATATTGACAGTATGATTACTTTAACTGATTATAACATTGTATTACTTTTACTATCTTATATCTTATCATATTCAATTATTGTTGTGAAACTATGCAGAATACATGTTCCTATTGTTGTGAAACTATGCAGAATACATGTTACCATTTTTTTTTTAATTTAAAATTATTCAATGAAAGAATGGGAGGAGTTACGTAAATATACCCTGGCAACCCTATGCACCGGCTACACAACGGTATTCCCATTCGACTCCTTTCCATGTTTCCCTATCCAATCCTATTTGTTTACGCCTTTGTCAACAATTGTGTTGTATCTGATCATTTGACAGTGGCGTCAAAGGAGATGAAGGAGCAGTCAGTTCTTTTTAAAGTGTAGTGTAGAGTGGGTGTATATGCATAATACATTACAATTTTAAGAAAATGAAATTCTAAGTAAATAAAATATAAAATAATATCGTGTGTTTATTTATTAAAACCTAATTCTCGGAAACAGATTGTTAGGTGCGAATGAAGAAACTCGTCGATGAATTTATATATACGAATATAAACTCATAGCACATTTGTAGCAAGGGACTGTGCTTATTACATTATATTTATATTATGTTTATTATGATGATTGAATAAAAGAAAATCTGTGCAGGAAAACAAATAAATGAATTAATTAAATGTTAAATATTATGGAGTAATATTGACAGTATGATTACTTTAACTGATTATAACATTGTATTACTTTTACTATCTTATATCTTATCATATTCAATTATTGTTGTGAAACTATGCAGAATACATGTTACTCATATTTTTTTTAATTTAAAATTATTGAATGAAAGAATGGGAGGAGTTACGTAAATATACCCTGGTAACCCTATGCACCGGCTGCACATAGGTATTCCCATTCGACTCCTTTCCATTTTTCCCTATCCAATCCTATTTGTTTACGCCTTTGTCAACCATTGTGTTGTATCTGATCATTTGACTGTGGCATCAAACGAGATGAAGGAGCAGTCAGTTATTTTTAAAGTGTAGTGTAGAGTGCATGTAAGTGCATAATACATTACAATCTTAAGAAAATTAAATTCTAAGTAAATAAAAAATAAAATAAAATCGTGTTTATTTATTAAAACCTAAATCTCGGGAACAGATTGTTAAGTACGAATGAAGAAACTCGTCGAGGAATTTATATACACGAACTTAAATTCATAGCACATTTGTAGCAAGAAGCTGTGCTTATTACATTACATTTATATTATGTTTATTATGATAAATGAATAAAAGAAAATCTGTACAGGAAAACAAATAAATGAATTAATTAAATGTTAAATATTATGGAGTAATATTGACAGTATGATTACTTTAACTGGTTATAACTTTGTATTACTTTTACTATCTTATATCTTATCATATTCAATTATTGTTGAGAAACTATGCAGAATACATGTTCCTATTGTTGTGAAACTATGCAGAATACATGTTACCATTTTTTTTTTAAATTTAAAATTATTCAATGAAAGAATGGGAGGAGTTACGTAAATATACCCTGGCAACCCTATGCACCGGCTACACAACGGTATTCCCATTCGACTCCTTTCCATGTTTCCCTATCCAATCCGATTTGTTTACGCCT